>CM032489.1:6244525-6913380 GCA_019059595.1 Marasmia exigua | reverse complement strand
TATCTTATCATTGTACGCTTTGGTTTGTATCTACTATTAATATTATGGTATTGGAAAGATAACAATATTTATTATTAGAAAATTATCTCAGACAACTACATAGTTCTGGTATTTTTACCGTACTACGGCAAAGTAAAAAAACCGGCCAGTGCGAGTCAGACTCGCCCATGAAGGGGTTTCCGTAGGACCGCAATAGGATATATTTATTATTCTGTATGTCCCACTGCAAGGGCGAAGCCTCCCTACCCGCTTTCCAACGTTTCGGTTAGGAGCCGCAGTCGTCCCAATTATTTTTAGGTGCATCGAGATGGTCCCTCCATTGTTTTCTCGGTCTGCCGCGTGTCTCTTCTTATTTTCGGGCCATTTGTGGTGAACTTTCGCCAAAAATTATCCGGCATGCGGCGTGTGACACCCAATCCCATTTTAGCTGAGCTGCTTTTCGTAAGACGTCAGTTATCCGAGTTCTGGAGCGCAGATAGTGTTGCTTATGCGGTCTGTAAACTTCATACTCTCGTATCAGACGTCGCTCCATCGCACGTTGACAGACTTCGAGAGTGGAACTCTCGAAGTAGGATATATGGAAGGTAAATTGCGGTTTACGGTTTATAAAATAAAATAAAATAAAAATAAAAAGTGTTTATTTCGGACCATACAATCCATAGTGTTGTTAGTTCAAACCAATTTTCGTTGTTACTTTTCATGATAATGTATATCATTATATTGTTGTATTATATAGATATAGCTTTATAAGCAATACTAGCTATATAAGTGTATGGTTTATAATTGAAATTCTATTTTGAATATTACTTATTAAAGTGTGTCACTTCTATAAAACATTCTTTCCTGTGCACTGTTTACATTCTAATAAATCCATATTTATAATCAGTTTTCGCTATTATTTCCATATATATTTTTTTAGTTTTATAATTATTTTATTATAGAAGTTAGTTTTTTACCACTTTGGGAATGTCTCTTGCGCAAAGTAGCTATTTTTGGAAAAAAAATTAGAAACCTCAATATCATTTTTAAAGACCTATCCATAGATACCCTATATGGACGAGTATAGGTTTGATGAAAAAATAAAGTTTAAAAACTAAAACCCGACTACAAAAAAAATACGCTCTAAAAAGTACGGAACAAAAAAATTGTCTCTGCTGAAATTATTATGCCGTATCGCCGTGGTCGTATGCCACATTGATTTTATTTTATTAGTATAATGAATCTGTTTTGCTACAGTAGGTGGCATACGACCACGGCGATACGGCATAATAATTTCAGCAGAGACAATTTTCTTGTTTCGTACTTTTTAGAGCGTGTTTTTTTGGTAGTCGGGTTTTAGTTTTTAAACTTTATTTTGATTTAACATGTTTTTAGTTATGTAAATAAAATTACATATTTAAAATGTGCTAAAAAAGCTCTTTCATTTGATACCCCACACGTAAAGCTTTATATCCCCTTAGTCTAAGGCCCCTAGAGGGCGCTGTAGTCAGCCTTTAACCAGAAGACAATCAAGACGCTTCTAACGACACCTCATTTGTTCAAATTTGATAACTAGTTTAGAAGTTATGAGGGAACAGATGAACAACCTTACATACATACAGGTCAAAATCACCCTCCTTTTTGCTTCGCTGTAGTCGGGTAAAAAAAAAGTTCTAAAGAATGGGGACCTCTCTCTCGTCTATTTTTGATACACAAATAAATAAATTTAAATACATCTATTTACCAAGTTTTAATAGTACCTATAATTTCGGAAAAAAGTGGCTGTGACTTACGGACGGACGGACAGACGGACAGACATGACGAATCTACATATAAGGGTTCCGTTTTTGGCCATTTAGCTACGGAGCCCTAAATAGGAAGGGTTATTATTTTAGCAGTCTATGTATGTTTGTTTGTTCCAAGGTTCTGCCTAAAATTCCCAGCCGATTTTGATGAATGAGGTATAAATCTTTGATATTGCAGATTGAAAGTAGTCTTCAAATCTAATGATGAGAAAACGAAGCGTTTCGTAGTGTAAATGATAACAAGCGAAAACATTATTACAAGCCTTGTTTTAAACTAATCGTTTCTTCATGCAAAGTTAATACTTACCAGCATATCCTTAGCTCCGTACAAATGGTTAGGATTTCTCAACATCCTGGTTTAAAAATGCAAAACACTTCGAAACACGCGATACGTCCGTCCTCTACCACGGCTCGGTTAGCACTGAGGAGACAGCTGACAGCTGATGCGTGTGCGTCGATATCAATATAAAATTGTAAACAAGTACCTTATTCTGTCTATATAGAGTTGGCGCTACGATTTCTCGCTACTAAAGAAGACTTTTTTTTATTATAGCTATACCCGAATATAGAACATGGATAAGACGATAATTATGTCGAATTCCCATGTCGTATCCACTCTTGTAAAGGTTGGAAGCTCTACACTGAAAGTATATCTACCTCGGACAAAAAGTCCAGCTTGGTAAGTCCAACTTCCAGAAAGAGGTCGATCGATCCAATCTTAATCCAACTCGGCTGGGCAGCGTTCGGGAAGCTAGACAGCACCATCGTCAGCCCATTTAGGAGGAATTTGAGGAAGCCGTGTGGTTCCCGGCAGAGTAGAATAGGCCACCCTCGCTCTTACCGAGGTGTCGTAAAAGGCGACTAAGGTAAAGCTGCTGGCATGATCATCAGCACCCAGAGAAGGAAACTCTGCATTTATATCAAAACCCTCGCCAACCCGTCTGCCAAACGTGGTGAGTATGGCAATTACCCCTCATGTGATTGAGGGAGGCCCGTGCCCCAGCAGTGGGGACTTAAATGGGCTGACGATGACGCAGCATATATCGGCCCATCTACCGCAGTGTCTTCAATGCGTGTGTGTTGTCAGTGATGATATACGGAACCGAAACGTGGCCGCATACAATGTGCCGATTAAGGAGGCTCAAAGACACCCAGAGAGCAATGGAGAGGTCTCGGAGTCTCCCTGCGTGATCGTATCAGAAATGATGAGATCCGCAGGAGAACTAAGGTCACAGACATAGCCTAAAGGATTGCATGCCTCAAGTGGCAATGAGCAGGGCACATAGCGAGGAGAACAGACGGCCGTTGGGGCGGAAAGGTCCTCGAGTGGTGGCCACGTACAGGAAGTCACAGCGCAGCACAGAGGCAGGCCTCCCACAAGGTGAACTGACGATCTGGGGAAGATCGCGGGAATCCATTGGATGCGGGCGGCGCAGGACCGATCTGTGTGGAGAATATTGGGGAGGCCTATGTCCAGCAGTGGGCGTCAATTGGCTGAGATGATGATTTTTTTTTTCTTCACCGAATTCTTTGTCATTTATGAACCGATTTAGATGATTATTTTTTAGTTGGAAAGTACATAGATAGTCTCGGGTTGGTACCATGATAAGGATATCAGGATCTGTTGTAATGTAGCCTCTATGTTAAATAGGTACTGGCTATATTTCTATTAGTTTAATTGATATTCCATTTACTATTTTGTATCTAGACTTTTACTTTTCTATTGTCACTTCTTCCTTCCTTTCATCTTGTTGACAAGTAAACATTTTAATCTTCAACAGTGTTTTTTCTCTAATTTTATCACGTTATCAGCACGAAACTTTACAAGCGAGCTAGCTGATAAATATAATATTAGTTGTGTTGTTGTACTATGATTTTCACGAAAATATAGTTCGTCGAATCTCGAAAAAAAAAAATTGTGCTACGTCATTGTGCAAAATGCAAGGTAGCGGGGATAGAGTGTCCCCAGGCACAAGCAGCAATGCAATGGGAATGGGAGCGATCCGTATGCTTTCCGGACGGGAAGGCTACAGTGCATGGAAGTTTAAGATGCGATTTTACTTACTGCATGAGCAGCTGTGGGAAGCTGTTGTGGGTTATCCTGATGGAGATGAAACCCCAGAGTCAACGAGAAAGCGTAAGGATGAATTAGCACTAGCCAAAATCTGCATGACCTTAGATGGAGGAGCCATCACTCATGTGAGGAGTGCGGAGAGTGCTAAGGCCGCTTGGACGTCGTTGCAAAACGCCTATGAAGATAAGGGCATGGGCAGAAGGTTAGCTTTAGAACGTAAGCTTTACCGATATTGTCTTGAAGAGTTTAATACTATCGAAGAGTATATAAATGCCGTTATAAGTACCGCTCAAGATCTCGCTGATATTGGTAAGAAAATCGAGGATTCTTCTTTGGCTGCGATACTATTGGGAGGTCTAACGCATAACTTCGATCCCTTGGTCATGGCTTTAGAAAATTGTAATGTTGAGGTTACCACGGTCATGGTAAAGGCAAAACTGTTGAATGAGATGTCGAAAACCAAGCCTTATGATTGTGAGTCTGCGTTGCGTTCGAAGAAAGGTCAAATTATTCAACATAGTACCAAGACGAAGAAGAAGAAGGAGGTTGTATGTTTTGATTGTCACGTACGAGGTCATACTAAATACAATTGCCCCAATAAGTTGAAGAATAAGCATGATTCAACATCAATAACTGCCTTGGGAGTAAATGGTAATAAAGATACGTGGTACATCGACTCTGGAGCTACTTCTCATATGACTTCAAGGTCTGATTGGCTGACAGAACTCAAACCGCTGCATTCTGGCAAGGTGTCCGTCGCTAGCGGAGAAGCGATAGATTCCGTGGGAATCGGAACAGTTTCAATCAGTACTAATAGTAGTATCGACAAGATTAGTGAAGTTGTACTTGTACCTAAATTGAACACTAATTTAATTTCGGTTAAGAAAGCAGTCGATAAAGGTTTATGTGTACTTTTTGATAATACTGGCTGTAATTTTTTTGATAGAGATTATTTCTCTTATAAAGGTAATCCTGTTTTACACGGTTCAGTACATGGCGGGCTTTATACATTAGATGTTAATATTAACAAAAATGTAGCTCTTGATGTGAATTCTGACTGTCATTCTGCAGATTCTCAAGTTCAGGCTGTTGATGTACGCACTAACCGTCTGTCTCAATTTCAGCTGTGGCACAAGCGGTTAGGTCATCTTTGCAGGTTTGACATGAATCTCCTAAGGAATGGACGTGCAGTTGGAATGGATTACTCAGCAGTGGATAAGGAGCCATGTATACCATGTGTTGAAGGGAAACAAGCAAGAAAACCCTTCACGGTAAGTGTGGATAAGCCTAAGAGTACAAATTCGTTATTGGAATTGATCCACAGCGATATTTGTGGACCTATGTCGGAAAATTCATTTCAAGGTAAGAAATATGCGTTATTCTTCATTGATGACTTTTCTCGACTTACTTTTGTTTATTTCTTGGCTTCTAAGACGGAAGTAAAAGCAAAATTTATCGCTTTTCAGTTTTTAGTCGAGCGCCAAACAGGAGCTAAAATTAAGGCATTAAGAACAGACTGCGGAACAGAGTATGTTAATGAACAGTTCTCTAGTTATTTACGTTCTAATGGTATTGTGCATCAAACCACAGTTCCACACAGTCCGCAACAAAATGGAGTATCGGAGCGTTCAAATAGAACGATTGTGGAAAAAGCGCGGTGTATGTTAGCTGGTGGTTTTCTTAGCAAAGCCTATTGGCAGGATGCTATAGAAGTGGCAACGTACCTGAAGAATCGATCCCCGCATAGAGCTCTAGATCGCCTTACTCCTTATGAGATATGGTTCGGCTCAAACCCGATTTGAGTCACTTACGAGTGTTTGGCTGTAGAGCACTAGTACACATTCCAGATTGTCAAAGGAAAAAGTTGGATGTGAAGGCTAAACAGTACACTTTTGTTGGATATTCGGAAGATCCAGGTAATTATTACTTCCGAGATGAGAGCTATCCGAGAAGACTCTTAAAAGCTAGGGATGTTGTGTTCTTCGAAGATGCTTTCTCTGATTTGAAAGGTGATAATCCTGCGGGCCAGTTTCCTGTTGATCCCCCTGCAGTGATGGTATTCTCAAACAGGAATGAAGCGGAAGTTCAAAATCCCATTGCTGGTAGCTCTGGCACTTCTACTAAGGTGAACGTAGAAGTTGCACAAATCGATCCTGATCCAGAAGACCCTATTTCTGATGAAGAAATTCCCCACGATGAGGAGGATATTCTCGAAGAACAGGTTTCTACTGATGAACCTACTTTCCAAGGAAGGTATCCCTTAAGGAATCGATTAGCGAAAGATAAAGGTTTTGTGTCAGCAAGCTATAGTTTTGATGAGCCTGAAACCTTCAATCAAGCTATTCAATCAGAAGATAGAGACAAATGGATGGGTGCTATGAGAGATGAATATAGATCCCTCATTAATAATAAAACATGGATTTTGGTTGATAAACCTGATGGTCAAAAGATAATACCATGCAAGTGGGTATATAAGGTAAAGAAGGATGCAGAAGGTGCAGTTGCGAAATATAAAGCCCGGCTAGTAGCCAAAGGCTATAGCCAAACCGCTGGTGTGGATTATACAGAAACCTTTGCGCCAGTAATTCGCAATTCTTCGTTACGTATGATGTTTGCACTTGCAGCAAAATTAGGCCTCAAGATGCGACATTTAGACGTGGACACAGCGTTCCTAAACGGAGAATTGGAGGAGGATGTATATATGGTACAACCGCAAGGTTTTGAGAAACCAAGCCAACAGAATAAAGTTTGCCTACTCAAGAAAGCTTTGTACGGGCTGAAACAAGCGCCTCGTGCTTGGAACACAAAGCTAAATGAACTCTTTCTGCGTTAGGTTTTAAACGGGCTCCTTCAGAACCATGTATTTATACCAAACTATTTGGAAAGGAACTTGTCATACTGGCAGTTTATGTTGACGACATAATTGTTTGTCATAAAGATGACAAATTGGCAGACGCTGTCAAATGTGATTTGCAAAAATATTTTGGTATTAAGGATTTGGGACTTTTAAACTATTATCTTGGTTTAAATGTTTCCCAAACAAAGAACTGTGTAAAAATTAATCAAAAAACGTTCATTTTAAATGTTCTTAAGAAGTTTAATATGGCAGACTGTAAATCTGCCCCTACTCCCTTACAAAAGGTGAAGTTGGAACCAAATAAGAGCGGTGAGTTGCATCCGTATCCATATCAATCACTCATTGGTAGTTTAATGTTTATATCTGTGAATACTCGCCCTGACATTGCCTATGCAACTAGCTATCTTAGCCAATTTCTTGCAAAGTTTGATAAACAACACTGGTTGGCTGCAAAAAGGGTGTTGCAGTACCTGAAAGGAACAGTAGATTACTGCATAACTTACAAGAGGGTTCCAGATTTCAGTCTGACTGGGTATGCAGACAGTGATTGGGCAAATGATCCCACTGACAGAAAGTCCTATACGGGTTTTTATTTCAGCTTATCCGGTGGAGCAATTAGCTGGGAATCGAAAAAAACAGCCCACCGTTGCATTGTCATCAACGGAAGCAGAGTATATGGCCCTAACTTCAGCGGCTAAGGAAGCCACCTTCTTACAGAGGTTGATTCAGGAGGTAAGTGGCACCTCTCTGACTCCGGTTACCGTGCACAATGACAGTCAGAGTGCACATAAGATTGTACTTAATCCTATTCATCACAACAGGACTAAGCATATCGATACCCGTTTTCACTTCATAAGGGAAAAAGTCGCTGAAGGCACTATTTTAATTGAATATGTACCAACTAGTGACATGTGTGCCGATATGCTGACAAAGCCGTTAGGTAGGGTTGCGCATTCCAAATGTACTGTCGGTTTAGGGTTGTGCACTTGACATAGTTAGGTTATTTAGTCAACTATGGAATCTCAATTAAGGGCTGGTGTTGTAATGTAGCCTCTATGTTAAATAGGTACTGGCTATATTTCTATTAGTTTAATTGATATTCCATTTACTATTTTGTATCTAGACTTTTACTTTTCTATTGTCACTTCTTCCTTCCTTTCATCTTGTTGACAAGTAAACATTTTAATCTTCAACAGTGTTTTTTCTCTAATTTTATCAGGATCTGATGATGGTATTCTGGAAAAATTGAGGGGAACCCTCTCATTTTAAAGGGACACGTAATGGTTTTGTATCTTTTTTCAAAACTGCACAAGTATTTACGCCTGATTGTAATTAATTTTGTGGCTCTACTGATGATGGAAGGTCAACTCCCCAACGGTAACGAGTTGAAAGATAATTCTTTCAATCATCGTCATCATCGTCAGCCCATTTAAGTCCCCACTGCTGGGGCACGGGCCTCCCTCAATCACATGAGGGGTAATTGCCATACTCACCACGCTTGGCAGGCGGGTTGGCGAGGGTTTTGATATAAATGCAGAGTTTTCCTTCTCTGGGAACTATCTAAACTAGTTATCATACTCGTATTTGAATAAATGAAGTGTCGTTAGAAGCGACCAGGGCAATACGGCATAATAATTTTAGCAGAGACAATTTTCTTGTTTCGTACTTTTAAGAGCGCGTTTTTTGGTAGTCGGGTTTTAGTTTTTAAACTTTATTTTTATTTATTTTTGTAAAGCATAAATATTTTTTTTTTTTAACGTGCATTGATAATAATATAACAGTCAATGTAGTTGAAAAAAAAATGACAAAAAAAAGCCATTTCCTCGAAACGATGATTCTATCAATACTGTACTCATAATTAGTATGTTAGTAAAAATGAGACACTAAAGAGCATGAAAAAAAATTCTACGAAAAAAAAAAAACACCTTCAAAAACCACGAACTAAAAAGTGTAAAATAATAATTTGAAGACTTCATACTCTTCACAGTTTGCTAATTCTGAAGTGGCAGTGGGCTGGTCATATTAGCCGCAGAACTGACAGCCGTTGGAGCCGTAAAGTCCTTGAGTGGAGACCGCGACTCGGTAAGCGTAGTGTAGGACGCCCTGCGACAAGATGGGATGATGACATTCGAAGGCTGGCTGGTGTGGGATGAATGAGAGTGGCCGAAAATCGGGAGCAGTGGCGTGCATTAGGGGAGACCTATGTCTAGCAGTGGACGAGTGTGGGTTGCTGATGATACACTTCACATAACATTTTATATCAGTACATTCGAGAAAAGTTGTTACTGAAGTCGGCGCCTAATACTTTCTTGTAATACAACATTCAGTTAAACACCTAAGTTCGTGATTTTTGAAGATGGTGTTTTAACAATGCGTATTGGAACGGGACGACTTTAAACCGCGATTTACAATAAGGTGGCTTGCGCTTATGAACATAAAACTCATAATGTTGATGGTGACTGTTTTGGTGGTGCGGACTCTACGCTGTTGAGCCTAACGCCTGATGAGAAACAGTGGGTAAATTCACACCTCCGCGCCACTCACTCAATCTCAATAGGCAAATTGCCTCATGTCGCCATTTATAAAAATAACTATTAATTCAAATATTATTCCGTACAAGGGACCGAAATATATAGGTACACTTCAATAAATATAAACAAATGAAAAATATTTTTTATTGAAAAAAAACCACGAGAACAATATCATCGTCAGCCCATTTAAGTCCCCATTGCTGGGGCACGGGCCTCCCTCAATCACATGAGGGGTAATTGCCATACTCACCACGCTTGGCAGACGGGTTGGCGAGGGTTTTGATATAAATGCAGAGTTTTTCTTCTCTGGGTGCTGATGTTCATGCCAGCAGCTTTACCTTAGTCGCCTTTTACGACACCTCGGTAAGAGTGAGGGTGGCCTATTATACTCTGCCGGGGACCACACGTCTATCGAGAACAATATAAATACTTATAATCTACTTATACTAAGGGAACTAATTTTAAGTTTGTTATATAAATAAGGGATTGCTGTAAAAATTCAACTTAAACCCGCTATATTTTGACTTTTTTTCTCTTGATTGAAAACACCGTCCGCCATGGTTCTACGTCACCATTATTGTAAACAACAAAACGTCAAACGCCAGTTTCAGGTTATTCGTGGATTATAACTTCGAGATTCGTGGTCTTTATTAAAAAGGTTATGACAGTCATGACAGTCACGCGTATTGCTTACAATAACATTGACGTCACGACACAGATAATTAATAGACCATCATGGCGGAGGGCTTTTATGGCTGTATAGCGAAAATATAATTCAAAATATATAAGAAAAGGTGCTTCAAAAAAAATGTATATACAAATTAGGGATAGCAAAAAATGCCACAAAAAAAATTAAGTTCTTTGCAGGGTTTGAACTTGCTGCTCTTCGCTCGGTGGGCGGCTATTCGTCGTCTCTTTACCACTCGGCCAATTGGACTATGTATTAAGCAGTGAATTTAATGTTTATTTGAGACTTGTTATCGGCTTTTTAGATAATAAATAATGAATGTGGGTGGCTGTTTCTTGTTTCACTAAATTTGAGCACAAAGCACTGACTTCAACCTAGAATCCCACTGTGTTTTTGTATCTTTTCGCCACTTATCCGGTGCTTTTAGGCGAATATTTGATGTCCGTGTCACACGATAAGTAGACCAATTAATGTGGTTGCACTTGTTGGTAAATTCTGAGACTTTAGCAAGATTTATAGATCAAAATAGCAGGACCGATACGAAACACGTCTACTTCCGTTAAACGCTCGCGCGCACCCCCCGTTAAACGCTCGCGCGCACCCCCTTGTGGTAATTACAATGAAGCGACTGCCGTCTGACCTTCGCAACACTTCAACGGGTGCAGGTAAAAACACGACGTTTTTCCTCACTGCCTAAATGGTAGTGAAGCTCAATGGTTCATAACGCGCCTTCCATCCGGGAGGTATAGGTTCGAATCCGAACATAAAATTCTGAATTTTTCAAATCTATTACGTATTTCTACCATTAGCACCGTGGTGAGGGAAAATCTCTTGAGTAAGCCTGCACGTTTCGAATAGTTTCAGAAACGTGTAACCATGATTCAGTTGGTCTGGTAGAAGGTCAGACGGCAGTCTCTTCATTATAATAACCAGACTCCCGAAATCCAGCATCATGGTCTAAGTGTACTCGGACGCAACCGGGAATTATACGCTGAGATGAAAACAACAGAGTCATGGTAGGCTTGGGCAAAAAAAAATCCCAGACAATGGCCGCATATTCTAACTTGCTCCGTACGTAGGCGTTATACAAAACCTTTGCCACAGAAACGTCACTAAATTCGGAGGATGTCCGCATAATAAAACCTAATATCTGATTGGCTTTTTTGCAGATCGTCATCACATATTGATGATAATCTAACTTACAATTCAATATTAAACCTAGGTCACGAATGTCATAAACTCTATCTATACAGGCGTCAAATAATTTATAATTTACTGGCAGGGGGCTGCGTCTGTTAAACTGTAGTCACTTACTAGATACCTCGATACAGGCCTGTGAGCCTAATGAAGTATCCATAGTCACTAACAAATTGTATGCTTTATTATACTATATATATACAATTGCGCCATCCGGTTAGTTCGACTGACCGGATGGCGCAATTGGTAGTGACCCTGCCTCTTACGCCAAAGGTCGTGGGTTCGATCCCCACCCTGGACAAACATTTGTGCGATGAACACTTGTGTTTGTTCGGTGTCTGGGTGTAATATATTATGTATTTAAGTATATATTTGTGTTCCTCTGTTGTCTGATATCTGTAACACAAGTGCTTAAGCTACTTAGTACGGAATCAGGTCAACGTATGAGATGTTGTGAGAATTATTATTAGGTATTATTATGTCAATAAATTCATTCATTCATTCATTCAAATAAATAAACATTATGCGATTCTACCACCGGCTTGGAAATGAATAATAATTAATTATACACAAATTCAAAAAGTTACTCATTTGTTCCTGTAAATAAATATAAATTGTATTTATTTACAGGAACAAATGAGTAACTTTTTGAATTTGTGTATATTCTTATTTTTTCAAACGAAGACAAATTATTGAACCCATTTAAAGCCTATCAATATAGGAAACGAATAGTTGGCATACTAATAGGTGGCAGCACTTGATATTGACTAACAGGGCAAAATAAGTTCAAATGAATGGCACCAGTTGGCAGCACCATCTATGTGGAAGTTACTATATAATAAGTGGCACCACTTCGTATTGACTCAAAGTGAAATTTCTCTTACTTTGTCAAATGGATGGCACCTGTTGGCAACACCGTCTGTGTGCACCGTAGTGTAGCCAGAAAATCGATTGTGTCCACTCTTAATAGGTGGTAGAATCGCATTATGTTTATTTATTTCTTTAGTATATTTTATGTATAAACATATATATGTATTAACATGTAAATTATTACATAAGTACTTATAAATAGTTTTAAATCATTCAAATGTATGACGATTTGTAAGTGCTGTGTACACGCCTATGCAAATAAAGAATTATTTGATTTTGATTTTGAAATAATCCATAAATAGATCGGACTATCGATAGTATCGATTAAATAGATAAAATAGATATACTATCGATACTTATTTTGGGTAAATAAAATCGATTACTCGCAATTATTCAACTATAATTGTTTAGATTGACAATAGTATCTACTTAGTATCTAGTTTCGGATAGTTTCTAAAACGTGTAACCATGATTCAGTTGTTCTGGTTCCCCTGTAAAGGGTTCCGAAGGTCAGACGACGCGCAGTGGTCAGTCGCTTCAATGTAATTACTAGGAACCCAATTCTCGTGCTCGTGACATTTTGAAAACATGGCGGATATCACCTGAAAACCATACAAAAAACTATGTTTTAGTGACATATGTCGTATGACAATAAATGTCACGAGCACGAGAATTGGGGTCCAGACCCTAATCCTGAATCATAGTCTAAGCGTACCCCGGGCTCCAGAGCGACAACTTTGGGCGCAACCGGGAATTACACGCTAAGATGAGGGTCTGTAACGTTATAACTTGCTCTTCTTAGAATTCGTCATTTGTCTGAGGGTCCTCCTAAGGATCTTTCCACTAGGATTTTTTGGTATCGCGTCAACAAAACGCACGCCTCCCCGAAGATGCTTCGGTTTCGATAACTGTAAAAAAAACACATATTTTAGTTCACTTTGCCGACTGCCCTTTTTTTTGGTTTCGCAGGGGGAATGCCGCCGGTTCAAGAGATGAGCCGACTACCTTATGCATACCAGACCAACGGGGGGCGGCCGGGTTATGTGGGGCTCTCCTTTGGCGGGGGGCTTCTCCCATAGAGAAGCCAGACAAAGGCATACCCACTAAACACCCTGCCGTTCTCCCTCATCGCCCATATTGGGGAATATCATGGTGATACAGCCGAAGCCTCCCTCCACGATATTCGCCGGGCGGATGTCCGCCTATACGGCGGACTAGGCGGTTCCTGCCCCGGTCGTGCCGGGAGAGGGGATAGGGACAGCCGGGAGAACTGGGCCGTCCCTATCGGGCAGCAGAGGGAGCCTTTGCAATGCTGGTGCTGGTGCCCCCGTACAACGCACTAGCGGGCTCCTTCCGCGGATAGGGGGGAGACGCGCATCTGCTCGGCGTCTCCTCCCCCTCACCTCACAGGGGATCTCGCTCTCGCTCGCGCTTCGCCGCCTCCTTCGCTACCATGACGTGCTCGCAGAAGGCAGCGAAGGCCTTCCAGGCCCCATCGTTCGCTAGTATAGCTCTTGTTATACTAGGGAGGGAGATGTCCTGACCGACCTCCGCTACCAGCGCCTGACGCTGCTGGTGCCACGGCACACACTCTGCAAGGGTGTGGTGTGCCGTTTGCCGATATGACAAGCCGAGGATAGGAAAGAATGGAATGTCTTTGTCACCGCCTCGGTAAAGGCATTTCAAGAAAGGCTTTCAGCAATGAAGAAGATGACGAGGAAAGATGAAAAGATGGACTATATTCTTTGTATAAACGAACTAATGGTTGCCGGCGTGTTCACTCGCGTATTCTTATATATAATATTAGTGTAGGTAAAAAACATTTTCACAATACCCGTTCTGCTATGAACTGCTGTATCTCCTCCTTGGAGACAGTCTTCCCTTCTTGCAAAACCACGAAGGCCAGAGGAACCTCGCCAGCTGTTCTGTCTGGTACACCGATCACACCAGCGTCCCTCACCGATGGGTGTTGTAGGAGTTCCGCTTCTATTTCTGCTGGAGCCACCTGACGAGAGAGAGAAGTCCAAAAAGAATATTACTGTCATGTCGTTGTCACCGTAGCATTAAATAAAGAAAGAAATAAATAAAATTTATTGAAAAATCTTTAGAACATAAAAGACTTATAATCTACTTAAACAAAGGGAACAATTTTAAGTTTACATTATAATATGTATGAGCAAACTCATTTGTTTTTTAACCGACTTCAAAAAAAGGAGGTTCTCAATTGTTTTTTAGTTATTTGGTGAGGGAGGGAGGGCTGTCAAAACATGAGACACTAAGAGGCTTAAAAAAAAATTCTGCAATAAAACCGCCTTCAAAAACCACGAACTAAAAAGTGTAAAATAATATTTTTAACACTTTATACACCTCAAATAATATTTTATAACAGTACACTCGAGAAAAGGTTTTACCGAAGTCGGCACCTAATCCCTATTGAATAATTGAATGTTGTATTACAAGATAGTATTGGGCGCCGACTTCGGTAACACCTTTTCTCGAGTGTACTGTTATAAAATGTTATTTGATTTATACACCTATAAAGTGTTAAAAATATTATTTTACACTTTTTAGTTCGTGGTTTTTGAGGACGGCTTTTTTTGCAGATTTTTTTTACATCACATACATAGATCTGACTCCGAGATAGATAGTTCAAGCACCTGTGTTACCTATTGATGTTAGAACCAACAGCGGAATTACAAATATTATACATTTTAATACTTTTCTTTTGTTAATACACTTATAATATATAGAAAACACCTAGAGAGCAATATGAACAGACATAAGTAAATAACACACTTAAAAATTTCATCTCGTGTTCAGGTGGGACTCGAACCCACACCTTCCACAATCCGGGTGAATGTTCTACCAATTAGACCACTGAACGCGTTATTAAGCCGAAGAAATGTGTAAGTGCTTGATTCGACATGAGCTGTCGATAGTCTCATCAATATTGTAGGGATATTTACAATATTCATAATATATAAAAATTAAAATCGACTGGCGTCGCTAGTGTGCCCTACCTGTCACCTTAATCAACGACTCTAAGTGTGGCAGAGAGACAACTAACTAATACGGTCGTTTGCTTAGCTTCTGAACGAACAGTCAAAATAAAAAAAATAAAAAAGGATTACCTGGAAACCTTTATACTTGATCAGCTCCTTCAGCCGATCCACAATGTAGAAGTACCCATCCTCATCGAAGTACCCGACGTCCCCAGTCTTGAAGAACCCTTCCTCATCGAGGTCTTGTCCTTCCCTGCCCACATACCCCTTCATGATCATGATGCCCTTGGCACAGATCTCTCCAGCTTGGTTGGGGCCTAGGACTTTCCGGGTTTCGATGTCTACTACCTAGGGAAAGGTAAGAATATTTATTTCTATCATGTAGGTATACCTTATTTTTGAGTTTAAAAACCGTAAACTAAACAAATTGTCATTTCGCGGCCAGATACAATGTATGGTGTGTGTCGAGAACAGATGCGAGAAAATAATGAGTTATGGTCCTTTCGCTTTAGCCTAATATGGGTGACAGATGTCAAAATCTATATTTTTTTACGTAAGTCTCTTTCTAACGCACGACTCGCGTATAATTCTGTCCTGCTGTCACCGATATCATGCTAAAGCGAAAATACCATAGTGAACAGTGGTACCGCAAAAAAAGGTACGCGTAGTAAAAGACTGCGAAGGAGGGTAGACCGATTTGTCTGCCAGTAGCTGGTGTTCCATCGGAATATGAGGGTAAGGGAATAGAGAGTGCACTTGTGTTTGCGCACACACTTGAGCACTAATATATCCTGCGTTTCGTGGCTGTTCGTTGAGACTGGCCGCCGTCCGTAGCCGTAATCGGTTGGAGGATATTATTTATTATTATTACCTTCAAGACAGCCCCACTCATCACAGTCCCGACGCTACCAGGTTTGGAAGGGATGTCACTTTCGCTTTTGAGGGCCGTCGTGAGTGCCATCGTCGCTTCGGTCATGCCATACGCTTGGAATACTCCTATTGCATTTGGGAACCTAAAAGACAGATGGAAAAATTAATTAATTGAGACAACATAACCAATCAATCAATCAATCAAATAATTCTTTATTTGCATAGGCTTGTACACAGCACTTACAAATCATCATACATTTGAATGACTTAAAACTATTTATAAGTACTTATGTATAATTTACATGTTAATACATATATATGTTGATACATAAAATATACTAAAGAAATAAATAAACATAATGCGATATTAACACCGGCTCGGAAATTTGTTTCTGGTCGAGAAAATCCGGCAAGAAACTCGCCAGTTACTCTTTTTAATCGCCAAACTTTCATACAATGTTGTGGCATCATCATACCAAGCCATACAGTTTAATTGTTACACAAAATAAAATAAAGGAAATAATAATAAAATAAATATTATGAGGTAAACCGAAGCAGACCAGTCCCCAAAAGTGGCACCTGTTCACAAGTATGACGTATGTGTCAGCTATCATTTCACTCAACCATATTAGAGGGAATGTAATGACCCGCCAGATAGCGCCACCACCTCAGAGACATTTGAGTGAGCATGACTACTTAGGTTCCCCTCATAGGTCACAAAGAGTAGTAGTTACTTAATCCAATACTAATAAACTGCAGGACGAGGTGTACAATAGTAGGTGGTTAGCATCTTGTCAATTATTGAATAATCAATATAAATCAATTTTTATACCTACTGTCAAAATCAAAAATGTCTTTATCCAATAAACAACATTTATGAATGTCAAATATTATGTAATCTACCGCTGATTCGGAATGTCAATTTCTACCGAGAAGAATCAGCAAGAAACTCAGTAGTTACTCTTTTCAAATAATATGGTAATTACAATTTTCATTCTTATACAAATTATGATTACAGTAACATTTGTATCTATGGCACCACTGTTAGCGCCTTGGGGCACCACGGGCTCTTCTGTGTAAAAAGTGACGTACTTGTGACTCCACTGGTGTCGCAGGTGTCCATGGGCGGCAGCAATTGCTTACCATCAGGTGATCCGTCTGCTCGTCTGCCACCTATCACATAAAAAAAGACAAAAATCCAAGTCCTTGACCTTTTTGCGATAGGTGGCATTAGTGGCAGACGAGAAGACAGATCACCTAAGTAAGCTATTATCACCGCTCATGGATTCCTGTAACACCAGCAGTGGGGTAACAAGAGCGCTGCCAAACTTTAAACTACCCTTTCCACGGATTGGGCCTCCGGTATTCATTTTCACTCGGTGCGTTCTGTGTGGCTCTGGTATCACTCCGATCAAGCTGGCCCATTCATCCCGGAACGTAAATGTGGTAAATGTGGAAGAGCCACGCTTAGGCATGAATGGGCCGGCTCGACCGGAGTGATACCACTGCCTCACAGAAGACCGGCGTGAAGCAGCGCCTGCGTTGTGTTTCGCCGTGTCAGTGAGGTTACCGGAGGCCCAATGGGGGAAGGGGAAAAGGTTGGCAGCGCACTTGTGACTCCACTGATGGTGCGGGTGTCCATGGGCGGCGGAATTGCTTACCATCAGGTGATCCGACTGCTCGTCTGCCACCTCTCATATAAAAAAAACATAATACGGTTGTATCATTACCATACAGTTTTGAGAAAAATCCCACAACTGTCAGTCCTTTACTTAAGATGACGGGTAGGGCACACTAGCGACGCCAAGTGATTTTATCTATTATCTACTAAACTGGTTCTATTTTTAACAATTTCGGGGTAACAACCTCTCGGCAAACACTTATACTATTTATTAATTAACCATGCACTAATGTCGCGTACAAAAACGGACCGAACATTTGTGCAAGGTTATTTAATAAATAGTACAGAGTTTGCAGAGAGGTTGTAACCCCGAAATTGTTTAAAATAGATCCGCTTTAGTAGCTAATAATGAAAATAGATTGGCGTCGCTAGTGTGCCCTACCCGTCACCTTAAGAGATTTACGACCTTATAGAACCGGCTTGAAGTAGTGCATGCGCTGTGTTTAGCTGTGTGAGTGGGGGTGCCGGAGGCCCAATCCAGGGGAAGGGGGGTTAAAAGGTAAGCAGCGCACTTGTGACGCCGCTAGTGTTGCAGGTGTCCATGGGCGGCGGTAATCACTTACCATGAGGTGATCCGTCGGCTTGTCTGCTACCTATATCATAAAAAAAGATCTCTTACTTTGCTTTGACCAGATCTTCAGTTTCTTTAGACATAGGTGCTGCACCGGAGTAGATGAACTGCACCGAACTGAGGTCGTACCGGCCCGGAGACTTGCTTATCGCGATTATGATAGGTGGGACTACGACTATTCCTATTATCTGTAATTATTAAAAAAATATTAAAAAAACGGTTTTCATAACAACTAAGGTATGTGTTATTTATTAGTTTTTACGTTTTCTCCCCAATCTTAATCCGATACCAATCTATAGTGTAGCCACAGATCAATATATATGTAGCAAGCTAAAGGTAACGTTATCTTTCTATACATATAAATTTGACGTTATTCCATAAAGATTTTTTTTGATTAAATTCGTTTCCAGCGCTCCTTTTTCCGCGCTCGTGCAAACTCTGGAATGACCTTCCAGCCGCGGTGTTCCCTGATCGCTATGACATGTCCTTTTTTAAACGAGGTTTGAAAAGAGTTCTTCTCTCACGGTAGGCAGCGGAATGACTGTGCTCCGGCATTGTTGATGTCTATGAGCGGCGGTTACCGTTTACCATCAGATGGGCCGCAAGCTCGTCTACCTACTATAAGCAATAAAAAAAAAACTTTCTTTGAAGGAAAGGCAAAGGATACAGAGATCTGTATCAGCCATCGTCTGTAATTTCCTATTATCATGAGAGAGCTTGAAAAGCTTTAAAATGGCTACATTTATAGAAAAGCTACAAAAACTGACCTTACATTTATGCATGGTTATTTAATAAATAGTTTAAGTGTTTGCCGAGAGATTGTAACCCCGAAATTGTTTAAAATAGATCCGGTTTAGTACCTAAAAATTCAAATCGATTGTCGTCGCTAGTGTGCCCTACCCGTCACCTTAAAGCAAATGCACGAATCAAATTACTAAGTATCTCCTCATCTTATCGAGTAACTCCCAGTGCGTCCAATGCTGTCGCTTCGGAGCCCGGGGTACGCTGGGACCATGATCCAGGAACCGGGTATTGAACGACTTAATCGATCTTAAACGATCGTAATCGATCTTAAACGATCTTAATCGATCTTAAACGATCGAATCTTAAAAGATCCAGGAACCGGGAATTAAAATTAAAGAATTAAACTACTAAATAGTCCCATTCACTTTAATACGGTATACGACAATTTTTTTTTATTTTTGCAATCATAAGACCTCTCAATGATAGAAACATCGTTGAAAGAATCACTTGATTCTCATTTAAACTACCTGAGATATCACAACTTTAAAATCACATTATTTTGGGCAAACCCAAAACGCTCCATACAAATGGCTACTTAGATGTGACGTCACACTTAAGTATTTTGTATGCAATTCATTTGAATTTTGTATGGTAGCTATATCAAATGTTTCGTTTATGTCAATGGTTCTATTATAATAATTGGTGCAAATTGTATGGGTTCTTCAATGGTATAATTATTTATTAATAATTTCATACTTTTAAAATGGACTTGCCCATGAATCTTTGAATGACCATTAAACCGGCTAGACGTTATATTTCTAATTGAGAATTTTTGCCATTGGCACATATTGACCTATATTTTGATAAAATATTTATATTTTGTAAAATCTTGAGCTTAGTCGTATACCCTATTGTGTCTTAGTTTCCCTGTGAATTCGTCACCTGATCCTGATTATTGGCCATTGGCCTTGGTGGTAACGGCCATCTCATAAAAGCAGGCTTTTACAAATAAAAAATACGTTAAAGACTAGAGTACTTGAACTCCTTTTTCCCTTTCATAATCGATTAAACATTCAATTCAATTATTACACATGTGTACATTACAAACAAAACCAACCTTATACTTCTCAATAGCCCTCAAATAGAGCTCCACCTCAAACCTGGGCAGGTACACCGTGGTCCGCGTCAATACCAGGTTCTTTAACCCGTTTACCAGCCCCATGGCGTGGAACCATGGCGTTATGGAGATGGCCTTTCTATCCGCTATCTCGTGGATGTCACTGAAATTACAGGCTATCAATTAGTCTTGAAATTGGAAGAACAAATGGAGTTCCCAAAATATGCCATGGTGTGAATGGGCTGGCTCAACCAGAGTGATACCACGGCGTCAAGGCGTGAAACAGCGCATGCAGTGTGTTTCGCCAAAGTAATGAGGGCACTTTTTTATGTGGTAGGTGGCAGACGAGCAGAAGGATCGCCTGATGGTACGCGATTGCCACCGTCCATAGACACCCGCAACAGCAGTAGAGTTACAAGTGCACTGCCAACCTACAAACCCCCCTTTCCCCCGGATTGGGCTTCTGGTACCCTCACTCACGCAGCGAAACACAGCACAGTGATGCTTCACGCCGGTTTTCTGTAAGGCCGTGGTTTCACGTCCGGTCGAGCTGGCTCATTCATACCGAAGCATGGCTCTCCCACGGCCAAAGGCACAAACGCTCACAAACAGCACTTGTGGCCATCGCTTACCATCAGGTGATCCGTCTGCTCGTCTGCCACCTATCACATAAAAAAAGAAAAAGATTATCATGTCTTAATCTGGATTTAAAAATACTCAGATACTTACGGGACACATTGCGCTATAACATTCAAATGTGTGATCATCACTCCTTTAGGCAGCCCTGATGTCCCAGAAGAATACAGAATAAATAGCAAATCAGTTTGTCCCATCACATCGACAACTTCAAACTCTTCAAGGATAACGTTTCTTGCTAAACGGTTATTAACTACAACGTCGCCAGTACCGTTATTGGAAACTGCTATATCGTTAAACGGTATAACGTTATAAGGTTTTTCGTCTCCAAATATTATTATTCTTTTGTTGAAATGTGATATGAAGAATTTTTTGTGCATTTTATAAGTCATTGGAGATAAGATTACTATTTTAGGCTTTGATATCTTGATGACGTGGTTTAGTTCTCCTGCAAAAAGCAATATTACATAATTAGTTATGTCATCTTTCTGTTATTAGAATCCTTCCTGTTAATAGAGAGGTAAGAGGCTGGTGTACTAGGTCAGAGATTGGCAGATTTTTTAAATAGCATTGAGAAATAACGGTCAAAAGGAGATATGTACAAAATTTCAGCTTGAAACCTTATGTATTTTTTTTGTTATGAGCCCCAAAGGCAAAGATAGGCAAGTTTAAGTCTTAAATTTACGAAATATTTATACAGCAATCGATATCTCATTTAATTTATAGCAACTTTTGTTAAGAAACTATTTTCATATAGCTATCGAACTAGTGAGGGCTGACGTCACGTCTCGCGTCGCTGTTTGTATGGAGCGTTTTGGGCAAGTCTATTTCAAGTGATTTTCAAATTGTCCTATCTCGAAGAGTTTCCAAGCTAACAAATCCATTCTTTCACCGATGTTTTCACTTTAGAGGGGTTCTTATATTACCAACAAGAGAAAAAATAGGACACAAGCCCATTATATTTGTTCACACACTTGTGCACTGGTTGATTAGCCGCCGTAACTGTTTGATATATTTTATTTCTACATTATGGCGCATCATAGAGCAGACGACTCAGCTGATGTTAAATTATTACGGACGCCTATGGACATCTGCAACATATGAGGCAGCGTTGACGGCTGTTGAAGGTACCTTTTTTTTTCTTTTTTTTGTTGACCCAGGAGAAATGCGTTACGCATACCCGTCGGACTCTCCTCTGGCGACGGCTTCTCCTAACGAGAAGCCGGCCGGAGGCATACCGACTAAAACTCCTGGGACTCTCCCTCATCTGTCCATGGGTGGGCGAGTGACATGGGGCCAAAGCTCGGAGCCTTTCACCACGTCACCCCCCGGACAGGGACGCCCGCCTACACAGCGGGCACGGCGCTTCTCCCCCCGGGGTCGGGGGGAGGGATGGGGACAGCCGAGAGAGTCGTGCCGTCCCCACCAGGCGTAGGAGGAGGTCCGTGCAATGCCGGTGGTGGGGTTACAGCCCCACGCACCAGCGGACCTGCTCCTCGCAGGGGAAGGAGACGCAAGTATTGGCGTCGTCTCCTCCCTCTACGTGCCTTGCGGATCGCGGGGGCGAGAGGGTCAGCCTCTCGCTCGCGCTCCGCCGCCTCCTTCGCCTCCATCACATGCTCGCAATATGCGGCAAAGGCCTTCCAGGCATCCTCACTCGCTAATATAGCTCTCGCTATATTAGAGAGTGAGAGGTCCTGGCCGACCTTTGCCACCAATGCGTGGCGAGCCTGTGCCCACGGCGCCTGTTGAAGGTACCTGTAACTAGCGACACCAATCGATTAAAATGTATTAGCTACTAAACCGGATCTATTTTAAACAATTTCAGAGCTCCAGTCTCTAAGCAAACATTTTATACTATTTATTTTATAATTGTGCATTACTTTTCAATCTGGTTTTGCACTCGAAATTTGGATTGGAGGTAATTCAAACTTCAACTACAAAAGGAGACCAAAAATTTGAGTATGAGTATAAAATAAATAGTTCAAGTGCTTTCCGAGTGCCCTCGAAATAGGGTATTTGACTAATCTCGAGATTTTACAAAATATAAATACCTATTTTATTAAAATATAGGTACATATGTGCCAATAGCAAAAAAATTCAATTAAAAATATAACGTTTAGCCGCTTTTGTGGTCATTCAAAGATTCATGGGCAAGTCCATTTCAAAAGTATGAAATTATTAAAAAATAATTAAACCATTGAATAACCCATACAATTTGCACCAACTATTATATACCCATTTGATATAAAAGAACATTTGATATAGCTACCATACAAAATTCAAATGAAATGCATACAAAATACTTGTTTGTGACGTCACATCTCAGTAGCCATTTGTATGGAGCGTTTCGGGTTTGCCCAAAATAATGTGATTTTAAAGTTATGATATCTCAGATAGTTTAAATGAGAATCGAGTAATTATTTCAACGATGTTTCTATCTTTAAGAGGTCTTTTGATTACAAAAATAAAAAAAATGTCAAATACCGTATTATTAAAAAAATATCCGGTTTACTTGCTAACAATTTAAATCAATGGTGTCGCTAGTGTGCCCTACTTGTCACCTTAAGTAAAGAATAGGTTCTTTTCTTAAAGATCACCAGGTCGTAGGTGTTCGGAAACATCATCGTAGGCAGCTGATTCCACAGTTTACTTTTAAATGCGCTAAAAATTGGCGTGAGAAAAGCAGTGTGGTGGAAAAGAAACCGTCCAGGTGATGTAGGTGGAATCTGGAGTTCTGGCGTGATATACCCCTACTTCCCTTTTTTACTACGGCAAAGCAAAAGAAAGGTTATGATTTTGATAGGCTATGTATGTATGTATGTTCATCTGTTTCCACGTAACTTCTAAACTAGTTATCATATTTGAACGAATGAGGTGTCGTTAGAAGCGTCTTGGTTATCTTCTGGTTGTAAGCAACATGACATCATGTTAGATTTATTACAGCGCCCTCTAGGGGACTTAGAGTAAGGAACTAAAAAAAAAATTGCTTGACGGTACCGTGTGGGGTATCAAATGAAAGAGCTTTTTTAGCACTTTTCAAATATGTAATAATTATATAACTAAAAATATGTTAAATAAAAATAAAGTTTAAAAACTAAAACCCGACTGCCAAAAAACACGATCTAAAAAGTACAAAACAAGAAAATTGTCTCTGCTGAAATGATTATGCCGTATCGCCGTGGTCGTATGCCACATTGATTTTATTTTATTATTATAATGAATCTGTTTTGCTACACCTGCCACCTACTGTAGCAAAACAGAGACAATTTTCTTGTTTTGTACTTTTTAGATCATGTTTTTTTGGTAGTCGCGTTTTAGTTTTTCTAGCTACGGAACAAAAAATCTACCTTCAGTATACCCAGGGTTGATGGTGGTAACCACAGCACCAGCGCAAGCCGCCCCTACCACCACACTAAAGAACTCTGGCCTGTTCTCAGAGCAGATGGCTATTGTTTCTCCTTTTCTTACGCCAAGGAGAGTGAGGGAGACAGCAAAGTTCATAGCTTGCTGGCAAATGACTCCATATGTGATTGATTCATTTGTGGCGCCATTTATCTGAAAAAAAAAAAGTTTCAATTTTTTTTTAGTCATTGTTTTTCTTATGTGATAGGTGGCAGACGAGCCGACGGATCACCAGATGGTAAGCAATTACCGCTGCTCATGGACACCCGCAACACTAGAGGAGTCACAAGTACGAACTTAAGCCCCCCTTTCCCCCGGATTGGGCCTCCGGTACCCTCACTCAAGCGATGTTTTCTGTGAGGCCGCAGTATCACTCCAGTCGAGCCGGCCCATTCAAGCCGAAGCGTTGCTTTCCCAGTTGCAGACTGTAGCTAACACTGTAGTGACTCTTTAAGCGATGGTTGCTCTTAGGGTCCCGGGTTCGATCTCCGGATCGAGGAGCCAATATGTTTACCTGAAAGAAGACTCAGGCGGAGTTCTTAGAAAAGAAATTCTTCAGTGTCGGTCTAAAGTCTGGAAGTTCGCGGTCTTTTTCTTGGTATCTCGGAAAGCACGTTTATCCGTTAGTCCTGCGCCTGATCCCTCAGGTGATCCACTTGCTTGTCTGCCACCTTCCACATAAAAAAAACACAATGCTAATAACATAACTCTAAAAGACGAAACACTTGCGCGGTGTAATCGACATCTTTAAGTCCAATAATTAAGCAAAATTTAAGTCCACTAGTAATCTATTTTATACTTGTATCAGCCAATATACTGTCCCACTGCAGGGCAAAAGGTCTCCATCATAGAAATAAAATTATGGCTACTGTGATGGGATTAGGCTTAATCACCACGCTTCCGAAATGCGGATTGGTGATCACAAACCCGAGCAGTGTTCGAAAAATTCGAAATGTACTTTTTGCTCGACCCGGGAATCGAACCTAGGACCCCAAGACGGCCCGTTACTGAAACCACTTGACCAACTATTTAAATTATTTTAATTTAAGGTGACGGGTAGGGCACACTAGCGACGCCAATCGATTTTAATTGTTAGCTACTAAACCAGATCTATTTTAAACGATTTCGGGGCTACAACCTCTCGGCAAACACTTATACTATTTAATAAATAACCATTCCCAATGCAGACCCAACATTTGTACGCGAAAAATTAATTCACGCTAAAAGTGGCCGCTTTTGGCGGTAATCAATTTTTCGTGTACAAAAACGGACCCAAAATTTGTGCATGGTTAATTAATAAATAGTATAAGTGTTTGCTGAGAGGTTGTAACCCCGAAATTGTTTAAAATAGATCCGGTTTAGGAGCTAACCATTAAAAACGAATGGTGTCACTAGTTAGGGCTACCCGTCGCCATTAATTTGATTATTTATAAAGTGGTAAATCCTACAGACAGCAGCAAGGCTTATAGGTAATTCGATAAGACGAAACGCTAGCGAGATGTAATTGACACCTAGCGCCATCTTTTAGTACAAAGTGGAACTAATGTCCCGAGACGAAATTCTCATAGTTTGGTTCTTACAAAGGCTTCTTTATTCCGTTCCTTCCACATCATAGCAAGCACATACTCTCCAAAATGTAACCGGGCAGGGATCAAATCATTAATTGGTCCATATTGGTAGTGAGGATTCTTCAACATCTTGACTGAAAATATTTACTATTACTAAAATCAACTATCACTTTATACACACACAACTATGTCACTCTAATCGTTGAAACTGAGTGAGTATTGTAGTGGAAGACAACAAACATTTTTTATCTTATTTACTACGTAACTAATCTGAAATATGTAAGTGTGTTTGTTCGTTTCCAGTTACGATAAAACATTCCACCTTATTATTGCCGTGTGGTCCCCGGCAGAGTAGAATAGGCCACCCTCACTCTTACCGAGGTGTCGTAAAAGGCGACTAAGGTAAAGCTGCTGGCATGATCATCAGCACCCAGAGAAGGAAAACTCTGCATTTATATCAAAACCCTCGCCAACCCGTCTGCCAAGCGTGGTGAGTATGGCAATTACCCCTCATGTGATTGAGGGAGGCCCGTGCCCCAGCAGTGGGGACTTAAATGGGCTGATGATGATGATGATGATGATTCCACCTTATTACAAATCGTCATCTAAACTTATTACCGTACTAAAGCTCATGTCATCCCGTTCCAACACGCAATGTTAAGGTGATGTGTAATGCACACTAGCGATGCAAATCGATTTTAATTTTTAGCTACTAAACCGGATCTATTTTAAACAATTTCGGGATTACAATCTCTCGGCTAGGAGGTTGTAACCCACCTCTAGCATAAATATAATTTACGGTTTACAATGCACAAATTTTGGGTCCGTTTTTGTACGCGAAAAATTGATTCACGTCAAAAGTGGCCGCTTTTGGCGTGTATCAATTTTTCGCGCACGCGTTGGATCCAACATTTGTGCATGGTTATTAATAAATAGTATAAGTGTTTGCCGAGAAGCTGTAGCCTTGAAATTGTTTAAAATAGATCCGGTTTAGTAGCTAAAAATTAAAACCGATTTTCGTCGCTATTGTGCCCTACCCGTCACCTTACGGCGACGAGTAGCCATAACTAGCGACACCAATCGATTTAAATTGGTGACTACTAATCCCGTATCTGTTTTTAAAAAAAGTCGGAGCAGTAGGCTCTACGCAAACATTTATAGTATTATTTTATAATTGTGCAATACTTTTTCATCTGTTTTTGATTAGAAACTAGATATTTGTACCCTGAGGTTGTCTGGAAGAGATCGCTATTAGCGATAAGACCGCCTACATTGTTTTAGTATAATAACTTAGGCTAAGATCTGTAAATTTTGTGCAATAAAGTGTATCTATCTATCTATCTATATTTGGAATAACGCTATAACTGACCGTTTTTGGCGGTAATTCAAATTTCGAGTACAACAGCAGACCCAAAAGTTAAGTATAAGTATTAAGTTAGTAAATAGTATAAGTGTTTTCCGAGAGACTGCAGCGTCTAAATTGTTTAGAAGATATCCGGTTTAGTTGCTAACAATTTAAACCAATTGGCGTCGCTAGTGTGCCTTACCCGTCACCTTAAGGTGACCATTTGATTTAAATTGTTAGCATCTAAGCCGTTACCACGTACCTCAGTTCTGTGGAACGGTTTGGCTGCAGGAGTATTTCCCGACGGCTGCGACTTAGGGACCTTCATGAGAAGAGCGTACTCGTTTTTAAAAAAAACGCTGGCAACACATTAGCGATCTCTCTAATTTCGCAGATGTTCATGGGTGGCGATGATTACTTTCCATCAGGTGACTCGCTTGCTCGTTTGTCCGCCTCTAGCATAAAAAAATAAAATTTTGGTCTGCTTCCTACTCGAAATATGAATTACCGCCAAAAACGGCCACTTTGGGCGTTAATCCAAATATCGAGTGAAAAACAGATCAAAAACTTAATTATAAGTATTAAATAAATAGTAAATATTTTTTCCGAGAGGCTCAAATTTCGAAATTGTTAAAGAGGTACCCTTTTTATCATTATTATCATTATCATCAGCCCATTTAAGTCCCCACTGCTGGGGCACGGGCCTCCCTCAATCACATGAGGGGTAATTGCCATAATCACCACGCTTGGCAGACGGGTTGGCGAGGGTTTTGATATAAATGCAGAGTTTTCCTTCTCTGGGTGCTGATGATCATGCCAGCAGCTTTACCTTAGTCGCCTTTTACGACACCTCGGTAAGAGTGAGGGTGGCCTATTCTACTCTGCCGGGGACCACACGGCCATCAATTTAAGTTGCTATCAATTTAATTAGGACCACCCGTCGCCTTCAGCTACTTAGTATGGAAGCTCAATGTATGAAATATTGTATGAATTTGTAAAAGAAGACATTCCTGCCAAGCATCATTACTTAACATCTGTCACTATTAAAATTTTGTAATAAAGTAAATAGATTATTACAATTGTTAAAAAGAAAAAGTTTTTCATTGTACAACGCGGGCTAAACATAGCAAGGAGATAAAACTATTATTATGAGAGCTTATCAACAAGACGATAAGAAATATAAGACATCGAATACATGGCGGCAAACGGCAAATTATCTCAGTCTGTTTATTGCTCGAGATAAGTTGACTGAAATGAGCGAATGTAGTTCAGCGCATAAGAACGCACCTTTACGCATAAGAACCACCAAAAAGTTAAGTATAAGTATTAAATAAATAGTATAAGTGCTTTTTGAGAGGCTGGAGCTTGTTTTTGTGCTAGGGGCGACAAACAGTGCAAGCGAGTCACCTGATGGAAAGTGATCAACGCCGCCCACGAACATCCGCGAAAATCAGAGAGATCGCTAATGTGTTTTTAAAAAAAAATCTGCGAAAAAAAATAAAATATTTTATAAAATAAACGCCTTCATAAACCACGAACCAAAAAGTGTAAAATAATATTTTTATTACTTTATACCAGTGTTTTACAACCTGTGGGTCGCGGCCCTTTGGGGGGTCGCGAAGCTTCTGTAGGGGGGTCGCCAGAGGACGGGTACTTTAGAAAAAAAACCAATTGATATTTATTTATTAAGTAAGACTCTAACTTTCAAATTACTCTTACTGTAAGATAATTTTAACAAAAGGATATAACAAACAACATAACATAACAAACTCGTAAACATTTTAATCCTTACTAATATTATAAAGGCGAAAGTTTGTTTGGATGGATGTATGGATGGATGTTTGTTCCTCTTTCACGCAAAAACTACTAAACGGATTTTAATGAAACTTTACAGTAATGTAGCTTATAGATCAAAATAACACATAGGCTATAATTTATAAAGATATTGTGTGAACGCAGACGAAGTCGCGGGCAAAAGCTAGTATGTTATAAACAAAAAATACGACGTTCACTCTCAACGCTCTCTCTCTCTGAACTCCACACTCGCCGGGCGGCAGGCATCGGCATTAGTCGTGCGTACGTACCGTATGGCGACGTATCCGATGTACGTAATTGTAAGTGTTTTTATATCCGATAAGTATGTACTTATATCCTAATCATGGAGACCATAAATACGTTGTATAGAATGAATATTGGTAATTCAGTAACATACACACATAAATGATAAAAAAAACCGAAGGGTCAAGGGGGTCGCGAAATATTTTTTTATACCAGGGTCGCATCATGAAAAAGGTTGAAAAACACTGCTTTATACACTTAAAATAACATTTTATAACAGTACACTCGAGAAAAGGTGTTACCGAAGTCGGCGCCCAATACTATCTTGTAATTTAATACAACAATCAAATATTTCACAGAGATTAGGCGCCGACGGCAGAGTAGAATAGGCCACCCTCACTCTTACCGGTGTCGTAAAAGGCGACTAAGGTAAAGCTGCTGGCATGATCATCTGCACCCAGAGAAGGAAAACTCTGCATTTATATCAAAACCCTCGCCAACGCGTCTGCCAAGCTTGGTGAGTATGGCAATTACCCCTCATGTGATCAATAACCCGGAGGGAGGCCCGTGCCCCAGCAGTGGGGACTTAAATGGACTGACGATGAATATCACTAAATCATAGTTTTTTTGTATGATTTTCAGGTGATATCCGCCATGTTTTCAAAATGTCACGAGCACGAGAATTGGGCTCCAGGTGGCCATGGGCGGCGGTAATCGCTTATCATCAGGTGATACGTCTGCTTGTCTGCCCCCTATTTTTTTTTATTATTTATTTAATGAACCACAATCTAGTTTACAATAAACCTTAAGCTAAAACTTATATAAAAAAAGAAACTTATCAATTGTAAACTCAACACCGATGGTTACATTTTACCTAAAATTGAAATAAACATGCGGGACTCAAGTTCTTATTACATAGTCGTAATTAACTTGATTGGTTTGTTGGTGATGTGTGCGTAGTATGTGTGCTAATTTTTAAACGGAAGACATAATGATTATATCAGTGTGTGTAGAATAGGTTTCTAGTGTGTGTGAATGTGAATTATTACGATTAAAGAAACTGAGATCGGCCGCCATAACCAAAATATGGGTTTGGATGACATAATATCCAGACGCCTGGCAACTATTAGCCGAATACCGCTAAAATTGATTAAGTATCTTATCAATTTTTTTTTTACAAATTAGACCTAATTAGTAATTAATCGTCAAATCTTCTTTTCTGATAATGAGATTATAAGAAACCTTTGATACTTGATTCATAATTAAATTTATAAAATACTCACAATCTTTGCACCATTCGAAAGGTCATGATTAGTTGTTTAATTATTAATAATATGATTGTAAGGGAATAAAGAGTGCACTTGTGTTTGCGCACATATTTGAGCACTATAATACATATATCCTGCGTAAGTGGCTGATCGGTGAGATTGGCCGCCGTAGCCGTTTTTGTAAATACATACTTATAATACATAGAAAACACCCAGACCAATACTAACAGACATGTTCATGCGCACAAATGTTTGTACTGTGCTAGTATCGAACCTGTAACCCTTGTACCAGAGGCAGCGTTCACTACCACTTATCCTAAAAAAAAAAATAAGAAAAAATATATATTTCACAACATCACATACATTGATCTGACTCCGAGTTAGGTAGCTCAAGCACCTGTGTTACGGATATCAGAATCAACAGTGGGATTACAAATATATACATATAATACTTTTCTTTTGTAAATACATACTTATAATACATAGCAAACACCCAGACCAATGCAAACAAACATGTTCATGCACACAACTGTTTGTACTGTGCGGGGATCGAACCCGCAACCCTTGTATCAAAGGCAGCGTGCACTACCACTGTTCCAATCGGGTCTTCAAAGGGTCGAATTAATATTTATCACTGTAATACAAATACAAATCTTTTATTTGTAAAACATAGGTGGAATGATACAGGTGTTAAAATGTTTTTGTAAGTGTAGCACTATGTCTTGCCCTTTGAAGGCGTACAAATATAGGTAAAGGTAGGTAAAGAATTATATATCACTAGCTTTTGCCCGCGACTTCGTCTGCGTGTAATTCGAATAAAAGCAAGGTCTTATAGATATCTTTATAAATTATAGCCTATGTGTTATTCTGATCTATAAGCTACATTACTGTAAAGTTTCATTAAAATCCGTTTAGTAGTTTTTGCGTGAAAGAGGAACAAACATTCATCCATACATCCATCCAAACAAAATATATATATATATATATATATATATATATATATATATATATATATATATATATATAGTAAGGAAGTAAGGATTAATTTTGATTCTGATCAGATTACATTTTTATACAGATTTCAATACTATTTCAATTATACACATAAGGGTAATGTAAGGGTTGAGATAATGATTATATTTCTATAATCCAATTGGTCTGATTGGCTGGTGCGAACGCACTCTCCATACGAGGGTTCGAATTCGAGCATGCTCTAATTTTTTTTTTCAAATGAAACTAGAAATACGACGCAAATATTTTGATCTCGTCTACTTTTACAAATTGATACATTCTCTCATTGATACACCAGCTTTGCTTTCTGCAATATCTTTTAACACCAAATATAGCGCGCGAAGATCCAACAAAACAAATGTTTTTGCCTTGCAGACTCACAAAAATAGTAGGTACGTCATATTACAGCCCCCTATCAGAATGGCTCGTCAATATAATGAAATATCGAAATTGAATTCGGATTTTGATATTTTTACTCCAAAATTATTATTTTTTAATTTATTATCAAATAACATAACAAATTATATATGTACAATAATAAGACAGCATATTAAACAACAGAGGTTTGTCTTGTGCTATCGTGAGCTATGCTATATACAAACTTATATTCAATACTCGAATCATTTATTGAAAACCATATTTTGGGAATTAAAAGTGCAATTCGAGCGACACTAATAAATAAGTGTACAATATTTTATACAACTGTACTAGCAATTGCTAAGACAGTATTCCCTTAGCTTAAGTTTAAAATTTGTAGGTGTCAAACTGTCCCGCAGATCCAATGGCAACTTGTTTATCAGAAAATCTCTCCAGATATATTATAAAATTAAAGGATATCCTCTACTCCACGCCAAATGGGTCAGGCCACGGTACTGGGCCTGCTCAGAATCGGAGCTAACCCTCTAAAGTAAAACATAATTACGATTAAAGTATTGTTTCTGTTGTTTCATTGTTCATAGCTTGGGTTCTTTTATTGGCTTGTCATATTGTTATATTCGGCTTGTGCGACAAACCTAAGTATTTCAATTATATATACCTACACATTTCTATTTATTTTCATTGCTGTGTGTTGCGTCGTTTTTATTTTACACACTTGTGGACTATTATTTTAAGATAAGATAATTGTTTATTAGGCACCTTAAATTTTCTTCCTGTTATGTACTAATATTGTTTTTTTTATTTATTATTATTATTATTTTTCCTTGTTTTGTCCTTCTTCTTTCTTCCTATTGTATGTTATGTATGTGTGCACGTACGTCGCCCAAGGCTCTGCCTGAAAACCAGCGCTGCAGCGGCTTCGGCCACTGCAGCAAATGCTGAGGTTGGGCCTTGTTGGCTACAGGATTTGTCATACTTGTATTTATGTCACTCATGTTTGATTTGTGTTCTGTGGCCAATAAAGAACTCATTATCTTTATCTAATTACTGTTTTTTTATGTACACATTGTTTTTGGATTGCAGTCTGGTTCAAAACTGCACTTTATTCTCACTTTGTTTATTTACGATTGTAATGTGTTGTGTGTATATTATAAATAAAATAAAATAAATCTATGTGCACAATTCTACAAAACATCGCGAGGAAACCTGCACGTCTCGGGATAGTTTCTAAAAATTGTGAATGCTTACAATATTTGGCTTCTAAAAGGCTTTCCTTCGTTATTATTATAAGCGGATATATGGATATTATCCTTTTACGTATCCTACCATGTTCTTGCTGGGAATTTTGGAGATGAACTCTTTGGAGGTCAGGAGGACACGGGTAGAGATTTCCACTGTTATTGCGATACTGCGCGGGAGCCTGGACTCGCCTGATTGTGTTGAATATCTATCGCGCATATTTGTCCCTGATAAGTATCTGCGTATACGCTCTGGTCCCAGGCGTTGGCTGTTCGCGCCCCCGCCGTGCCGCACGGCGGCGCGTGCGCAGTCGCCGCTCTGTCGCATGCATCACACGCTTAACGCACTCTTGACATTGCATCCAGAACTAAACGTATTTACAGATAATGTTAAGTCCTTAGTATATAAAATTGATATGTGTTTATAAATACAATAAGAGCTGAATTATGTATAATTATGTAATCGGGTTTATCCCGTATAATTATATTAATTAAATAAATAATAATAAATATTTGCGATAATGATTCTGAACGTGTTACCGTGTTGGACGGCAGTCGCTAAGCTTCATTGGAATTGCCAGAATTCCTGAATCCTGAATCATGGTCTAAGCTACCCTGGGTGGGGTGCTATGTCAGCGCTGCAGCTGCTGTGTGTGGCAGCTGCAGCATATGCTGAGGCTGAGCCTTGTTGGCCGCAACTCTTTGTCTCTGTACCTTGTTTTCTCTGTTTTGTTCTATGTGTAATGTGTTGTGGTCAATAAATTGTTTCTTATCTTATCTTATCTTATCTATGTCCGGGACGCCCCAGGAATAACACGCTGAGATCAAAAATAAAATGAAAAAACAAAAACCCGACTACCAAAAAAACACGCTCTAAAAATTACGAAACAAGAAATTGTCTCTGCTGAAATTATTATGCCGTATTGCCGTGGTCGTATGCCACCTACTGTAACAAAACCGACCAAATATTTGGCATATGTTTCTGTAATTTTAGAGCGTGTTTTTTGGCAGTCGGGTTTTAGTTTTTACACTTTATTTTTATTTAACATTTGTTTTAGTTATGTAAATAAAATTCCATATTTGAAATGTGCTAAAAAAGCTCTTTCATTTGATACCCCACTCAGTACCGTCAAGCAAAAAATTATTAGTTTCTTATACTAAGTCCCCTAGAGAGCGCTGTAGTCAATTTAACGTAACGTAATGTCGCCTATAACCAGGAGACAATCAAGACGCTTCTAACGATACCTGTTTTCAAATATGATAACTAGTTTAGAAGTTATGAGGGAACAGATGAACAACCATACATACATACAGATCAAAATCATAACCCTCCTTTTTGCTTCGCCGAAGTCGGGTAAAAAGAGAGTAGCAATCCAACCTGGAGTTGTCTGTACATTTTAACATAATTATCTACAATCCTTAACATTATACAACCTATTTGACTTTGAACTTTCGACCGACGTCAGAAAGTCGAAACCGGACGTTGGCCCGGTAGATCGCTATCGGACCAATGTCAAAGTTACGTAAAACCATTTCTCTCGATAAGAAACTCCGATTTTTGGACACACAGTCCATTTGTTGCTTTCAGGCGACAGACACGCCTTTCCATTTTTTATTAAAACCAAAACAATCTAACCTCTTTGCTGTGAAAAATAAAAACAAAAAACTGTCAAAGAGAAAAGTCGGAATAACGCGCCATTTTGCAATTGACATTTTACTTTTTAAAAGTGTTGCGAACAGAGGTTTAGGAAGCGAGAGTCATGTGTGAAAATTATCTGTTTTAGAAAAAAATAATAGTGATTTTATTAGATTCCTGTTTATTTTACATAAAGACTAGGAATAATTTAATGAAAATACTGAGTAGTTATTTATAGAAGTCGTACTTCTAAAAGTGGTGAATAAAAGACATAATTAACACTATGATTAATAAAATAATATTATCAACTAAAGTGATCATTTTGATGCATTTAATAAAGAAAACTGGTGTAAAATGTGATAATACTGACTATTCTATTGGCAAAAACTTGGACGCAAATGAAAATATTATAATAAATAATGAAAAATTTGGTTTAAAATCCATAACCAAATTAAATAAAGACAATATAGTGAATAAATATGAAGATATTACAATATTAGATAACGATGGACAATTGAAAAGTGTGAAAGTGTTATCAGCGAATAAACTCAAAGTGACAAATGACAGTGACAATGACAGTAATAGTGATCAAATGACAGACCAGTTGGAACAGCCTATTACAGATAGCAGTGCAAAAGAACAGTCGATGAAAGGGAATTTTCAATCGAAGTTTTTTGACGAAATCGGACGTAAGTAACCTTAGAATAAGAAAAATGAGAACCCTCAAATTTTAAAGGCTACACACCTTATGTTTTTGTATCTTTTTTCAAAACTGCTTGTATTAATTTTGTGGCTCTGCTGATGATGGAAGGTCATCTCGTCAACGGTAAATTAAAGGATAGGTAACTCTTTCAATACTGTACTCACAATTAGTTTCTTAGTTTTTTTGCGGGGGTCGAAGGGGGAGGTGAGGGGGGAAGAGGGGGGGGGGGGGAGTGGCTGTAAAAATAAGAGACACTAAAAAACTTGAAAAAAAATTTCTGCGAAAAAACACCGCCTTCAAAAACCACGAACTAAAAAGTGTTAAAAATATCTTTATCACTTTACACATTTCAAATAACATTTTATAACGGTACACTCGAGAAAAGGTGTTACCGAAGTCGGCGCCATGAGCCATAAATGGCTCGTGACATTTATCATCATACGACATATATTACTAAAACATAGTTTTTTTGTATGGATTTCATGTGATATCCGCAATGGTTTCAAAATATCACCATCACGAGAATAGGGCCCCATTTCTTTCTTTGTATTGGTCTGGGTGTTTTCCATATAACATTATAAGTATGTATTTACAAAAAGGCCGGCAACACATTAGCGATCTCTCCGATTTCGCGGATGTTTATGGGCGGCGTTGATTACTTTCCATCAGGTGACTCGCTTGCTCGTTTGTCGCCTCTAGCATAAAAAAAAGAAAAAAGTTTTTTTTATGTGATACGTGGCAGACGAACAGACGGATCGCCTGATGGTAAGCGATTTCCGCCGCCCATAAATACCTGCGACACCAGTGGAGTCGCAAGTGCGCTACCAACCTTTTAACCCCCCTTTCCCACGGGTTGGGCCTCGCAGCGAAACACAGCACAGTGCTGCTTCACGCTGGTTTTGTGTGAGGCCGTGGTATCACTCCGATCAAGCCAACCCATTGTCCAAGCGTGGCTCTCCCACTCGTGGTGGTCCCTCGGTGAATAAGATGTTATATATTTGTGATTCCGCTGTTGGTTCCGATATCCGTAACACAGGTGCTTGAGCTACCTATCTCGGAGTCAGATCAATGTATGTGATGTTGTGAAATATTTATTTTACAACATTGTATTGCCACTTGTGGTAAAAACATAGCCTAGTTCCAGATATCTATTATATCTAACCGGTTATTTTTACGAGGCACGTGGAATGGCTGTTATGGCCGTTACATCACTGAAGGTTGAGGAGAAAGCGGGTACACTTTTGGATCTAACTTAGGACGCATTCACAAGGAATAATAAATACATTTTACATCGGTATTTTTACGAGTAAGTATTTTTAATAGTAAAGTATCAGCATATATGTATGTACAATGTCGGTCTGCAGGGCAAAGGCCTCCAACATAGAAATCAAGTCATCGCTACAATGATGGGATTAGGCTTAATCACCACGCTTGCCTAATGCGGATCGGTGATGACAAACCCGAGCAATGTTTGAAATATTCGAAATATACTTTTTGCTCGACCCGGGAATCGAACCCAAGACCCTGAAATCACGGCCCGATTGTTAAACCACTGGACCAACATATTCTTCTTCTTCTCTTAGGTTAGGAGACCGGATGGGGTGTGGGAAACTCCCTTTGGGAAAAATATCCAGAGTTTCCCTTTCATCATCAGCCTATCGCAGTCCACTCGTAGACCACTGGACGTAGGTCTCTTCAATTGTTCGTCACCGTGATCTATCCATGGCTTCTCGCATCCAGCTCTTGACAGCCATCCTGCGCAGATCGTCCCCCTACCTAGCCAGAGGGCGCCCTACATTACGTTTGCCAAGACGCGGTCTCCACTCAAAGTTTTCCTTCACCGTCGATTTAATGGTAGGAATACGCACATAAAAAATCCAGAGGTATCTTTTTTATATCATAGGTGGCAGACGAGCAGACGGATCACCCGATGGTAAGCGATTGCCGCCGCCCATGGACACTCGTGACACTATTGAAGTCACAAGAGCGCTGCCAAACTTTAAACCCATCTTCCCCCGGATTGGGCCTCCGGTACCCTCACTCACGCAGCGAAACACAGCACAGTGCTGCTTGACACTGGTTTTCTGTGAGGATTTTATTGCAAGGATCAAGACTCTGTGGTTTTTTTTTATGATAAATGGCAGACGAGCAGATCACCCGATGGTAAGCGAATGCCGCTTCCCTTAGACATCCGCAACATAAGTGGAGTCACGTGCGCTGCTAAATGTTATATTCCCTTCACCATATTGGGCCTCCGGTACCTTCTTTTTTGTGGTATCACACCCGTCGAGGAGGGCCCATTTATGTCATTATTTATGGAATAAATCCGTGCGTCATAGCAATCAGGGCTCACATAATACCAGCGCCACAGCCTACAGGAAGGTACCTACCCCTTCCTTGAGTCGTGGCTTTAGCTGAGTGAGCTCCTTTTTGTATGCACCGCGACACACCTGGACACAATGTAGGCATATATTGCCCGCCTTAAATATTTTAACTTGTAGGATAATTAAGGTATTAAGACTTAATATTATATGGATTTTGTGGTCTGAAATAAAAAACGAATATTTTGTTTAACGCCCAGTTGGTCTAGTGGTTTAAGTACTTGGCCGTGATCTCGGGATCTTGGATTCGATTCCCCGCCGAGCAAAAAGTATGTTTCGAATTTATCGAACATAGCTCGGGTTTGTAATCACCATTAACAGTGGGAGACCCACGCTACGGCATGAAAGGGCCGGCTCGACCGGAGTTATACCACTTCCTCACAGAAAACCGGCGTGAAGTAGTACATGTGCTGTGTTTCGCTGCGTGAGTGAGGGTACCGGAGGCCCAATCCAGGGGATAGAGGGTTAAAACCACCACCGGTGTTGCAGGTGTCCAGGTGATCCGTCGGCTCGTCTACCTCCTATGACATAAAAAAACAATCCGCATTAGGCAAGCGTGGGAATTAAGCGTACTCCCATCACAGTAGCGATAACTTGATTTCAATGATGGAGGCGTTTGCCCTGCAGTGGGACAGTATATAGGCTGATACTTCACTTTTTGACTGACCGGATGGTGCAATTGGTAGTGACCCTGCCTCTTACGCCAAAGGTCGTGGGTTCGATCCCCACCCTGGACAAACATTCGTGCGATGAACACTTGTGTTTGTTCGGTGTCTGGGTGTAATATATGTATTTAAGTATATATTTGTGTTCCTCTGTTGTCGATATCTGTAACACAAGTGCTTAAGCTACTTAGTACGGAATCAGGTCAACGTATGAGATGTGAGAATTATTAATTATTATAACTTTTTATTTTTATTTAATCATCATCATCATCATCATCATCAGCCCATTTAAGTCCCCACTGCTGGGGCACGGGCCTCCCTAAATCACATGAGGGGTAATTGCCATACTCACCACGCTTGGCAGACGGGTTGGCGAGGGTTTTGATATAAATGCAGAGTTTTCCTTCTCTGGGTGCTGATGATCATCCCAGCAGCTTTACCGTAGTCGCCTTTTACGACACCTCGGTAAGAGTGAGGGTGGCCTATTCTACTCTGGGGACCACACGGCAATTTTTTTATATTTATTCATTGTGAAGTCCGCCTTATAGCAATGACTAATAAAGTGTGCGAGTATACTAACCCGGATCCACCTTTCTCCAGCTATGGCGTAATATTACCGAAACCAGCATAACTTTAAATATCTACCAGTCATCTTTAGTATGACTTTTAGAATATGTAATCGACTAGTACCTACTTTTATATGCTAGTGACGACTGACGAGCAAGCGAGTCACCTGATGGAAAGTAATCAACGCCGCCCATGTGTTAAGGTGACGGGTAGGACACACTAGCGATGCCAATCGATTTTAATTGTTAGCTTCTAAACCGGATCTATTTTAAACGATTTCGGGGTTACAACCTATCGGCAAACACTTATACTATTTATTAAATAACCATGCATAAATGTTGGGGCCGTTTTTGTTCGCGAAAAATTTATTCACGCCAAAAGTGGCCGCTTTTTAAATATATCCGGTTCAGAATCTCCCGTTTAGAATAATAATAATAATAATAATTCTCACAACATCACATACGTTGACCTGATTCCGTACTAAGTAACTTAAGCACTTGTGTTACAGATATCAGACAACAGAGGAACACAAATATATACTTAAATACATATATTACACCCAGACACTGAACAAACACAAGTGTTCATCGCACGAATGTTTGTCCAGGGTGGGGATCGAACCCACGACCTTTGGCGTAAGAGGTAGGGTTACTACCAATTGCGCCATCCGGTCAATCCTGCGAAAGTTTATAAACTTCCTAGTAAATTGATAAACTTACGGATCTTGTTATTTTCCGGTGACATATATATGTCACCGGAAAATGACTTATATAAGTTACTCTTTGATCTATGAATTCGATTTTATTGTGGAGTACATGAGAATTGCCCCCTAGGTAGTCCGTCCAGAGGAAGCTAATAACAATGACTGATCTTCGCAATCCTTAAACAGGGGAACCCAAATGAATCATGGTTACATGTTTCATAAACCATCCAAAATATAGTTTTCGTTACGAAGTGTGCCTTCACTGCCGAGTTAATGGTAGAAATGACGCACATAGATTTTGAAAAATCAGATGCATGCTCGGATTCGAACCCGACCCCCCGTATCAAAGGCGCGTTCTTATGCACTGACCTACCATAGCTCGTCACCATACATAGTGGTATTACATAATAAAAAAACTGTTTTTCTTTCACATGTGTTTTTCTCAGAGACAATTTACTTACATTAAGGTGACGGGTAGGGCACACTAGCGACGCCAATCGATTTTAATTTTTAGCTTCTAAACAGGATCTATTTGAAACAGTTTCGGGGTTACAACCTCTCGGCAAACACTTATGCTATTTATTAAATAACCATGCACAAATGTTGGGTCCGTTTTTGTACGCGAAAAATTGATTCACACTGAAAGTCGTCGCTTTTGGCGGTAATAAATTTTTCGCGTACAAAAACAGACGCAACATTTGTGCATGGTTATTTAATAAATAGTATAAGTGTTTGCCGTTTGGAGGTAGCCCCGAAACTGTTTAAAATAGATTAGTAGAAATAGGCTTAGTAGCTAAATATTAAAATCGATTAGCGTCGCTAGTGTGCCCTACCCATCACCTTAGGGAAATGACTACATTTGCATAATCTAAATAGCTCTTTTCCCATCTGTAACACATCTGTTACGTCCAACGCAGTCGCATCTGAGCCCGGGTTAATGGACAACATTTCAAATTTTTAACATGTCCATATTGTTTTTTTATATGAAAGTAGACATAAAATGAACAGACCCATATTTTTTCTTTTTTCAAAATTTGTCCATTTTCATGCATAAAATAATTATTGAAATTCTTTTTATTCTAAATAGACGTAAGCGCCAAATGACGTCATCGGACGACTGAATACAGCGATATTCCTTTGCTTATCATTGTTTTAATAAAAAAAAGGTACTACTGTCAAAGGTAAATAATACTAGTGTCAACATTGTCAACGTCATTCATACATTAAACGTTGACAAGTTGTCTTTTTTTTTTTACAGTTACATGTCATGAGTTTGGCATTACGTAAATTTAAAACTATAATGTGCTAAGCAAAGAAATATTTTACATTCTGCCGTCCGATGACGTCATCTTACGTTTTTTAGTTTTTAATTTTTTTCATAGTAAATAAGCAATATAAAAAATGAATAAATATATATTCGAGCAGCGGAAAAGTAAACAAAGAATTGGTATTTTTTGTTTCAGAGCTTAGCAATTTTGAAATGTTGTCCATTGTGGCCCGGGCCTATAACTCTATTGTTTGGATGGGACAGGTATATTTTCCTTCTTTTTTTACGTGGTTTGTGGCAGACGAGCAATTGCCGCCGCCCATGGACATCCGCGACACCAGTGGAGTCACCAGTGCGCTGCCAACCTTTAACCCATTTTGGGTAAAGGGTTACCCAGGATTGGGCCTCCGGTACCCTCACTCACGCAGCGAAACACAGTGCTGCTTTACGCCGGTTTTCAGTGAGGCCGTGGTATTAATCCGGTCGAGCCGGCCCATTCATGCAGAAGCGTGGCTCTCTCACCGTCAAACGCCACGACACGGTTTCGTTCTTTATGGGACGGTTTCGTCGGTAGTTATAATGAAGCGACTGCCGTGTTGTCTGACCTTCGCAACCCTACAGGGTAACCAGACCAATTGAATCATGGTTACGAGTTTCAGAAACTATCAGAAACGTGCAGGTTTCCTCACGATGTTTTCCCTCACCGATTAGAAAGTAGTAGATTAGAAAAACCCAGAGGCGGAGGCTCAGATTCGAACCACGACCCACCACATGGAAGGCGCGTTTTAATCCACTGAGCTACCAACGCTCCAAACCAGTAAACTATTTTCACCGTGGAAGAGCCACGCTTCGGCATGAATGGGCCGGCTCAACCAGCCACGGCCTCACAGAAAATCGGCGTTAAGCAGGACTGTGCTGTGTTTTACTGCGTGAGTGAGGGTATGGGGAAAGGGGGGTTTAAAGGTTGGCAGCGGACTTGTGACTCCATTGGTGTCGCGAGTGTCCATGAGCGGCGGCAATCGCTTACCATCAGGTGATCCGTCTGCTCGTCGGCCACCTATCACATTTTTTTTTTGTTTCGCTGCAAAAAGCACTTACAAAATTCGTCGACAATCTAAGGTCTCTGGTAGTTTAGTTGGTAAAGCAGTTGCCCTGTTAACAAAAGATCCTGGGTTCGAGTCCCACCCGAAAACTATCGAAAATTGTTTATGTGCATTATTTACTTAGGAATAAATTGCAAAAAAATGCTTTACCCAAAAAAAAATATATATCTATAAGTTATTCAGTAACCTAATCTACAATTCAAGATGTGGACTGTTCTAAATATAAAAATTAAAAAGTGAGGCCGCCGCTTTCCAGCCAGTGCGCGTCTGCTGTCACCTCTCTCTGGCGCCGGTGTGAGGAGAAAAACATTTTTTTCTTTTACTGATTTATTTTTAAATATACAGTAAATTCCACGGACACTGGTTCCGTGCCTTTTTTGTCCTTATTCTTTTTAAGGGTCACTAAATTATAACATTTTCTCCGCGACAAAATTAAATAAAATAAAATTACAATAGCTTAATTGTAATTTTATTTAATTTAATTTTTTCGTCATTAAAAGTGAGTTTAAGCAGCCATGAATGGTTGTGGTTAGTATGATGAATTTGGTGTAATTGTATGTGGGAATTTTTTATATCTTTTACTGATTAAATAAAAAATCTTTTAACAATAAGCTTTATTCATAAGCATTTAATAACCTTAACTGCATCAATTCGATTACAAAAAATTAGGACGACCCGTTTGGATCAGTGGTAGTGAACGCTGCCTCTGGTGCAAGTTTTGTGGGTTCGATCCCTCACAGTACAAACATTTGTGTGCTAGAATATGCTTGTTTTTTATTGGTCTGGGTGTTTTCTATGTATTAAAAGTATATATTTACAAAAAAAAAGTATTAAATGTGTGGCATTTTGGATTAAACGCAACGACTGTGAGCCGGCTGCTCGCCTCTCACTTGACACCGAGGCGCGGAGGCGAGCGGCTGTATCGCAAGCGCATTGCAACTATCCTTACGTCATTTCATTTATATACCCGCCTTTTATAACAATATTAGATTTAGTATTTACCGAGTGTAAGGGAGACAGCACAAACTGGCGACGAGGATAAAGAATGTAAGTAAAATATGCTGTAAACAAACATTGAAATACCGGTGACTACCTATTAGCTATTATGCTATTCCTGGAGTTATCAGTCGGTAGTCTTATTGATACATGGGTTCATAATCGTACAATTTTTCATTTCCATTTTACTACCTATTACATATGTATATGAAAATTCTATAATTAGGTACTTACGGGGAAAAAAGGAAACATCACTTCATTGTGTGACATTTGAACCGTGTAAAATTGTAATTTATATATATATATACCTATGGATGTAATTTACATGCATAAAGAGATCTTATTATATTATTACAGTATTTACGTTTTTAACAAAAATAATAATCAGTAGGTAACTTACGAAAATCTTCTATTGCAACCTAACCTTTGTATTTACCTACCTACATATAGTTGAAGAACCCGTACTGATAACAAAGGGTACCGCTCCGCGTAGTCACTTTCACAATATAACTAATATATACCAAATAAATAGTTCATTGTTGTATAGTCAGATATCAGCCAGTTTTATTAAAATATAACTATTGCCTAGCGATGTAAACAACTACACTTATACTACCTTCAAGCTAAAATGTTCACAAAAACCATAAAGAAGATTTATAATAATTAATCATTGATGATGCTTTAGTGTTATATGTAGGTATATTTGCAAATGATATTTTCTTCCCTTAGCTGTAGGCAAACAACACACAGTGTGAACAAAAGTAACAATTATTATTATTTATTCAGTGTGTAATATATATTATACACCGACGTTAGGTTCCTACATAGCTAGGTAGGTATCATATTTTTTTTACACTACCGTGTATCTTGGATATTTTACAACTCCTGATATTTTAAAATGGCAAATTTCTGACTATACATACAACAAAATGTGCCTGTATATATTAGTCAATTCGGTCGGAGTAATGACCCGATTAAGTAAATACCTACACCGTACAATATTCTAATGAGTGAAAACTCATCAAGTACATAGATTGACATTTCGAAGTGCTAGCTATGTATTACACTGGCATATTTTAAATGTTAGTTCTATGCAATGATAGGTAGTTCCAATTTTAATTTAAAGTTTGCTTCCATTTAAAATTTTAGGTTAGTTATATACGTAATTATAAAATTGTTTATACCGGTTAACAAATTAATTAGCTGATAATATAAAAGTACCCCCATCATATTTTTATCGTAATGTACCGAAACAAGCTTTCTGTACTTACAGATCGTCCCAACATGTCTCAACTACCGGCTTTAGAGCATTTTGACTGCGATGGTGATTCAAGTTCATTAGGATGTAGATGGGAGAAATGGAAACGTGCTTTAGACATTTACCTTTTGGCTACCGGAGTAGATACACCGCAGAAAAAGCGAGCGATTCTTTTACATACCGCTGGACTTGCTTTACAAGATATTTATTATAATTTGCCGGGAGCGCACGTTGAAGTGACGGAATCGAATGACGTCTTTCAAATAGCGATAGAGAAACTCGATAGTTATTTTTCACCTAAACAAAGTTTTCTTTATGAAAGACATATCTTCAGACTTATGAAGCAGGAATGTGAGGAAAAATTTGAAAATTTTTTAGTGAGACTACGTAATCAGAGCTCTAAATGTAATTTTGCGAAAAAAGATGACGATCTTATTGATCAAATTGTCGAAAAATTTAGCTCATCCGATCTCAGAAAAAAAATTCTTACACTAGGAGATTCGGCTACAATAGATAAAATTGTAGTGGAAGCAAACTTAATTGAGACCGTCGAAAGACAACTAAAAGGTTTTCAAGGTAAATCAAACCTTGAAGTAAACAAAATTGGAACTAGGCCAAATAACAGTATACGGTGTACTAGGTGTGGCAGTTCATACCACGACAGTGACTATGAAAAATGTGTTGCAAAAGACAAAATATGCACAAAGTGTGGTTTCAGAGGTCACTTTAAAAATCAATGTCGTACTAGGCAAGAAAAGCGAAAAGCAGTGCCAACTACAAACAAATTACATAAATATGCTAAAAAAACAAAGTCAAATGAACAGTCTACTAAACAGTCAAGCAATCCACAAGCCAAAGAGCAGGACAATCGACCTCCACCTAATATAAGCTACGTGTTTCATATAGATGATGATGCCGAAATAACATGTCAAGTCGGGGGTGTCAATGTGAAAATGCTAATTGACTCTGGCAGTAAAACTAATATAATTGACGACAAGACATGGGAACATTTGAAATCAAGTGCGGTTGTTTTTTCAAGCCAACAAAGTGGCTCAGATCAGGTGTTTATGGCATATGGATCGAAAGATCCCCTTGAGGTGCTAGGTTCGTTTGAAGCATCAATTTCAATTGGTCTTAAAGAACAATCAGCCAAATTTTACGTCATAAAAAATGGCACGCGTAATTTATTGGGTAAAGAAACAGCCTTAAAGCTTAACGTGCTAAAATTAGGGGTAAGTTTAAATTCTTTAGACATGCAGTCAGATATTTTTCCAAAATTTAAAGATATCCAACTTGACATTGCTATAGACCAATCTGTTACTCCTATTTGCCAGCCATATAGGAGAGTGCCTATCCCACTTGAAAATAAAATTAATGACAAATTAGACGAATTGGTAAAAAAGGATATAATTGAACCTGTAGATAAAGCAGCAAGTTGGGTATCCCCACTCGTACCGATATTAAATTTTACGGCAAAATTTTACGGCAAAAGCTTTCCAAACACGCTGACATCACCGATTTTTGGAATGAAAAACAAGTAATTGCTTTTGCTGAACTAAAAAGAAGTTTAAGTAACCTTCGCACTTTAGGCTTTTACGACCCTCATGACAAAACGCAAGTCATTGCAGATGCCAGTTCTGTAGGGCTAGGTGCAGTTCTCCTTCAATTTGACGCACATGGACCCCGAGTTATTGCTTATGGCCATAAGAGTTTAACCGATGTAGAAAAACGATATTGTCAGACGGAGAAGGAAGCTTTAGCATTAGTGTGGGCTATTGAGCATTTCAGCATGTACCTCTATGGTTTGAAACAATTTGAGTTAGTCACAGACCACAAACCTTTAGAGGTAATATTTGGACCGCGATCCAAACCTTGCGCAAGAATAGAACGTTGGGTGCTACGATTGCAGTCATATAATTACAAAATTGTACATTGTTCTGGAAGGAATAACATCGCTGACTCTCTTTCTAGATTATGCCCCATTGAAAATCCACACCCTTTTGATGATGATTATCACGTCAATGAAATTGTACAGTTAGCACGACCATTTGCAGTAACAATGGAAAGCATAATTAATGAATCTCAGACTGATAATGAAATCCAATTAGTAAAAGTCGGTCTTTCAGATAAAATCTGGGATACAAAAGTAAATAACTTTAAAATCTTCGAGCATGAACTGTGGGTCCATGATGAAATTTTGTTACGGGGAAATAAAATTGTTATACCTACTGCATTGCGAAAGCAAGTGCTAGCATCGGCTCATGAGGGCCATCCAGGTATCGTAGCGATGAAAGGCAGGTTACGGACTAAGGTGTGGTGGCCCAAAATAGACAGAAATGCTGAAAGTATGGTTAAAAGCTGCAAAAGCTGCACCTTAGTTTCGGGTCCTAATCCTCCTGTGCCGATGCAGAGACGTGAGTTGCCATCCCAACCCTGGGTAGATATAGCGGTGGATTTTCTTGGTCCGCTTCCAAGCGGACATTATATATTTGTGGCGGTGGATTACTATAGCCGTTACAAAGAGGTCAAAGTTATGAAATCTATTACGTCACACGAAACAATAAGTTTACTGAAAGAAATTTTTTCAAGAGTTGGTATCCCCGTTAGTCTTACCTAAGATAACGGACGGCAATTCATAAGCGAAGAGTTTAAGTCTTTTTGCACAGAGTTTGGCATTCGACTTTATCATTCTATACCGTACTGGCCGCAGCAAAATGGTGAAGTCGAACGGCAAAATCGCGACATCATAAAACGGTTAAAGATAAGTCAGTGCCAGAAATCTGACTGGAGAGAAGAACTTCTACACTATATCATGATGTACAACAGCACACCGCATAGCACGACAGGAAAGACTCCTTCAGAATTGTTTTTTAATCGACAGTTCAGAGACAAAATTCCTTCTGTTTTAGACGTTGAACACAAGCATGTTAATTTAGAAGTTCGTGACCGAGATAAAATGATGAAAGAAAAAGGGAAGAATAGAGAAGATCGGAAAAGAAATGCTAGGTCGAGTGATATTCAAATAGGAGAAAAAGTCTACGTTAAAAATATGGTGAAAGAAAACAAATTGACGCCAAATTTTAACCCCATTCCGCATACAGTGATTAGTGCAAATGGTGGAGATATAAACATAAGAAATGATGAGACTGGACAAGAAGTAAGAAGAAATATTATACACTTAAAAAAGGTCGAAGGACAGTGGAAGATACAAAATGAGGAAATAAATGAAAACGGTAATTTTGAAAATGAAAATAGCACTGACATAGAAATAGATGAGGATTGAATAAACAGTTTATTACAATTCGTTTTATAGTTTTGGTTTATTTATTAATTTCTCTGTATGTTAATTGATTAGTTATCAAGTGACCATACATTACAGCTATGAAATGAATTTAAAATAGATATTCTATGTTATGTGTCTTGATTAAATACTATTAGTGTAAAGTTGAAGGTGTTAATTAACATATAGTATTTTGTTACTTTAAAACTTATTGGAAAGGAGAGATGTGGCATTTTGGATTAAACGCAACGACTGTGAGCCGGCTGCTCGCCTCTCACTTGACACCGAGGCGCGGAGGCGAGCGGCTGTATCGCAAGCGCATTGCAACTATCCTTACGTCATTTCATTTATATACCCGCCTTTTATAACAATATTAGATTTAGTATTTACCGAGTGCAAGGGAGACAGCACAAAATGTATAATGTAATCCAGTTAATGTCTCTGACACATGTGTTTGAGCTACCTATCTCGGAGTGAGATCAATGTGATGTTGTGGAATATTTATTTAATGATTTATAAATCTTTGCTAGCTAAAATGGTGTTAAAGAGCAGTTTTGACTAAATTTTTTGAGGTTGCTGGTATGTGATTTGTTATTTTGTAGTTTACAAAGGTTTAACAAAAATTTATGAATAAGACCCTTTTTCTTTGGGGGTGAACGCAGTTCATTTCGAAGGAGGGTAGACCGATAAGTCTGTCATTAACAGCAAGATTATGGTACATCGGAGAAATCTCGTTACAAATTATTCTAGTAAAAATGTTTTGTTGAGAAACACTCTGCAACATGGTAACATTCAGTAACATCCTAAAACTTTTGTGGCTACGAACTGTTTGTTGATTTACTCATCCTGCCCCTGGGCCTGTAGGACAACGTTGGTCAACATGGCAACATTTAATATTAACTTTTTGCTGTCGGATGTTGCTAGTAATTTTTGGAAACGTTGATGGACAAAGAGTAACTGCAGTTGATGCACTGTATAGAAAAGAGGTTTGGACTTTTTTTCTATGAAGCCTGGTTCACCTAATCCATAATTTTTATCTTTCTTTAAATGTCGCCCACCACCAATTTATGGTGATGGTGTAAATGTGTTTAATGGTAATAAATAAATTAAGACAAAGAGAAATAATTAAAAATTGGTTTCTAGTGTTACATATTTAAGACTTTATTTTAACACTTTTAGTAAGGTTTAAAGATGGTAATTGAGTACCAACTTAATAAATTACTGATAAGCTAAGTACCTACCTAAATTATCATAACAAGCCTCATTACGTCATGATTCATGGTAGCTTCCCAATGGTATTTTAATGAATATAGGGCAATTAGAGAAGTTTAGAATACGTCACTCATATGAATGGACATTTATGACGTAAGGTGTATAAAGTAAGTTTATAGTCAAATTATTTAGGAACAAGGAAATGACATATAAAATATAATTGGGGTTTTCCTACATTTCATTCGTAGGCTACGATTTCAACGGTTTATTTAATTAATTCTTTTTTTAACGAACTTTAGCTAGGGAGTAGTTCTGAAGGCACTGAACTGAACATTTTTCATCATCATCATCATCATCAGCCCATTTAAGTCCCCACTGCTGGGGCACGGGCCTCCCTCAATCACATGAGGGGTAATTGCCATACTCACCACGCCATTTTTACCTAGCCATATTTCTTCAGAACTAGTATCTATTACAAATAGTTCAAATTGTCAGACATAACTATCTAGATACTTAGTATTTTGTATAATCATTATACATATTGGACCATTTACCTACAATGCGTCAAGAAAGTTTTTTTTATGGTATAGGTGGAAGACGAGAAGACGGATCATCTGATGGTAAGCGATTGCCACCGCCCATGGACACCCGCAACACCAGTGGAATCACAAGTGCGCTGCCAACCCTTAAACCCCCTTTCCCCCGGATTGGGCTTCGTGAGTGAGGCTCACGCAGAGAAACGCAGCACAGTGCTGCTTCACGCCAGTTTTCTGTGAGGCCGTGGTATCACTCCGGTCGAGACGGCCCATTCATGCCGAAGCGTAGCTTCCCACGGTCATGACGTCATGATAGCGCAGTGAGAAACTTTAAGGGAGTTTCCATACTAGCATTTATTTTAGAGACCTTATTTGGTTCATAAGGTCTCTAAAATAAATGATGGCGCCTTTGACATTATTCATATATTATATTCGATTTCCCTTTGACCACCTAACAGCCGTGGCAGGCCCCCCACTAAGTGGATCGACGATCTGGTGAAGGTCATGGGAATCCCTTGGTAGCACGCTACACAGGACGGGTGTGTGTGGAGAATATTAAGGGAGGCCTATGTCCTGCAGTGGGCGTCTATTGGCTGAAATGATGACCTAACTACATTTTGAATTATCATTACAACGGATCCGTTACTTTACATAACAGAAACACTTCCGTGCGTATTCATAATAAAAAACTAGGTAGGTAGGTACTTTAAGTAAGTACTTTTAAATCATTTTATCATGTTACGATCATTGAGGCCTAATGTAATGAATTATATAACAAAATGCGAAATTATATAATATTTTAACGTTTGTCAAATTATCACAATTTTACAACTTCATGAATGAAAGCAAAATGTTGACAACCTCACGTCTACGGGCGATCGTCATCTTGTCATAGAGTACGTCCAGTAGTGCCGCGAACCTAATAGAATAAAAAACACGCGTAAAAAAATAAAATCGGCGCGGATATAAAAACTGAAACGTCAAAAAATGGCGCGAGTTTTAAACCGAATTAGAATGACGTTTGAGTGATTTTAGGCTTTTTTTTTGTTTTTAATACTTGTGTTCGGTAAGTTTAACTTTTTTGTGCGTGATGAAAACTTTTTTGTGTAAAAACATTTTTTAAAAGAATCGCTAATTAGCTGCAAAGAAAGCCAAATAAAAACAATGTTAATTTTTTTCAAAAAACTTCAAAATTAATAATAAACGAAAAAAGTTTAAAAAATACAATAAAAAAAAATACAATACATATTAGGTAAGACTTTACAATCCCGTGACCGTGGGAGAGACACGCTTCGGCATGAATGGGCCGGCTCGACCAGAGTGATACCACGGCCTCACAGAAAACCAGCGTGAAGCAGCACTGTGCTGTGTGCTCGCTGCGTGAGTGAGGGTACCGGAGGCCCAATCTGGGGGAAGGGGGGGTTTAAAGGTTGGCAGCGCACATGTGAGTCCACTGGTGTCGCGGGTGTCCACGGGCGGCGGCAATCGCTTACCAGTCAGGTGATCCGTCAGCTCATCTGCCACCTATCACATGAAAAACACAACTTAAGTATTACACAATACTGAATGTTTATGTTCAAATTTGAGATCACTGGCTGTTTAAGTCGTGATCTAAAGAAAAATGATAAAAAACATTTATTTGTTAAACACACACGACACACAAATGAAGAACAAAAAAACTTCTGATGTTTATACCAGTAAAAACAACACATTAAAACAAAGCAAAAATAAACAAAAAAAAAATAATCCTACAAGTTAAAATATTTAAGGCGGGTTATAACCTACATTGTGTCCAGGTGTGTCGCGGCGCATACAAAAAGAAGCTCACATGTAGCAGCCGGCATTCTGAGTCTTATTTATTTTGTGGCTAATACACGGTACGGTTGTCTGTTTATGTTGTTTACCAAGCCTACAGGCTTAACCATACTGTAACCAAACCTTTAAACGCCCTTATGAAACCCTTTGTCATACCCTTCAAGGGTGACAGTTAAGTCACCAACCATTAAGGTCGGCCATCTTGAAATCAAAGGTTGCACGACACAAACAGAGCGCGAAGATGCGTACGCGCAACTCTGGCGTAAGATACAATTGCAACTGGATTGTTCTGAGAAAACCGGATGTCATGAGGCGTTTGAAGGTAACATTGTGAGATGTTAGCTTCTGTGAAAGGCTTCCAAATTTTTTTACCACTGATACCACGACCTCACAGAAAATCGTAAGGAAGGCGCGTACTCAACCACTGAGTTTTCAACGACTACTCCCCATATCCTGAATCATGATCTAAGCATACCCCGGGTCCCAGAGCGACAAATTTGGACACAACAGGGAATTGCACGCTGTAGTATAAAAAGCCACATTTGACACTTCAACAAAATTCGAGAACGTGACCTTGTAACAACGGTCATTGAATTTATTAATCTTTCTATGTTAAAAAAGCATCATCATCATCATCAGCCCATTTAAGTCCCCACTGCTGGGGCACGGGCCTCCCTCAATCACATGAGGGGTAATTGCCATACTCATCACGCAAATATATAAACGCAAAAATATGTTTGCATTTATTTATTTCAACAAAGACAAAAACTATAATTTCACGATTTGATTTCTCTGTTCAACTATTTATAAACTTATTAAAGTTTTACTTTTCTAGAGAATTGAACGTTGGTACAATGTTGTGTGTGTCAACCCATTTTCTTTTTAAACTCTAGTGATGTACTCCAAAATAATCGATCGAATTCAATGTTAATCGTGTAAGAATATTCATCCATAAATGAAAAGCCATATTCTGATTAAAATAAAACGTATAATTCTCTTGTTTAAAAATATAACTACATTAATAACTTTAGTAAAAAGAAATAAAATCTATGGCACATAATAATAAGCTCTTAGATTTTTTTTATGTCATAGGTGACAGACGACCAGACGGATTACCTGATGGTAAACGATTGTCGCCGTCCATGGACACTCGCAACACCAGTGGAGTCACAAGTGCGCGGCCATCCTCTAAAATCCCTTTTCCCCTCGGATTGGGCCTTCGGCACCCTCACTCACGCATGAAAATGAAATAAATTGGCCGCGGATCGATATCTAGGATCGGACCTACTCTCCTCTTTCTTTTCAAAAATGTTGATCGACATTTCTCCAAATAAAAGTACTAATAACTTCTTTTCCATTATTTTAGTATTCGATTCACGTTTGTTTGAAGTACATATCGATTATTCACTTTAATCGAAGTTTTTTAGTAGGTCACCTCTCTATGAATCTAAGATTTGGAAACGTCAAATGTGGTTTGTTATGTAATAACGTAGTCCACCCTAAATGATTAAATGATGATTATTGTTATTAGATTTTTTTCCCAGGGGAAACCATCATGGCCGTCACCTTGCTACACGTAGGGAACAAGGTGGTGTGTGGGTCTCAAAACCTAACTAAAACCCCTGGGGTGTCCATCTCCGCGCAATTGCGAAACCCCCACAGCCGGGACTAGAACGTACTGGCTTATTGGCTTGGCTCAACTATAAGACGAGAGAATGCTTTTAATATAATATTATAATTAGTATCTGGCAACAGTCGCTTATTCTCTATGGTCTGTTTACGGCGCAGTCGTGACTGTCTGAATTCTAGTTTTATTTATTTTTAAATGTTAGCCTTAATTATTTGATGGGGCTTGCTCTAAATCGTTCACTGAATGCTTGTAGAAATAAATGATATGAGACCAAACGAAGAGGTAGACTAAAAATTGGCTAAAAAAAGAGATTTATTTTTAATGAAGATGGGTTTGGTCTTGGCTTCACACTGAACTCTAGAGTTGAGAAGAAACCTAACGATGGAGCGAGCGAGCCTATTCACTCTAGCTTTGAAAATTAATTAATTAATTACTGACTGACCGGATGGCGCAATTGGTAGTAACCCTGCCTCTTACGCCAAAGGTCGTGGGTTCGATCCCCACCCTGGACAAACATTCGTGCGATGAACACTTGTGTTTGTTCGGTGTCTGGGTGTAATATATGTATTTAAGTATATATTTGTATTCCTTTGTTGTGTGATATCTGTAACACAAGTGCTTAAGCTACTTAGTACGGAATCAGGTCAACGTAAGAGATGTTGTAAAAAAAAAAAAAATTAGGGTTGTATATACTGGGAAAAACAGACGCTGGCAGTGTATTCCACTCCTTTTGGTTTTTTTTAACACATAATATAATATAATATAATATTTGACAACATCACATAGGTACATTGATCCGACTCCGAGATAGGTAGCTGAAGCACATGTGTTACGGATATCAGAATCAACAGTGGTATTACAAATATAGACATATGATACTTTTCTTTTGTAAATACATACTTATAATATACAGAAAACACCCAGACCAATACAAACAGACATATTCATGCACACAAATGTTTGTACAGTGCGGGGATCGAACCCGCAACCCTTGCACCAGAGGTAGGGTTAACTACCACTGTTCCAAACGGGCCGTCAACACAGTTATGATTTATAACATAGTTAACTTTAAAAAAGTTTTTAACATCCCCCCGATCGATTTTAAAAGTTATAACAAATAGCAATTAACATAACCGGTTATTTTTTATCATTTAACGATGATCTCAAAATATTTTCCAACATCAAGAGCAATAGAGATTGGACGCTAGTTCAGTCGGATTTAGACGCTCTCCAAAAATGGTGCAAAATAAATAACATGCACTTAAATATTCAGAAGTGTTTTGTGTTGTCTTTTAGCGATAAGAAGCAAAAAATCATGTACCCTTACAACATAAATGGGCTCACCCTGGAAAGAAAGTGTGTTGCCAAGGATCTTGGAGTACCTATACTTTGATGAGAAACTAACATTCCACGCGCATTACGATAACATCGTTACTCGGTGTACAAAACTTCTCGGCTTTTTGTATAGGACAACCAATGATTTCAAAAACCCCTACTGTCTTTTGTATTTATTTAACACTTAGTGCGTAGTATTCTTGAATATAATTCGAGTATCTGGTCTCCAAATTACGCTGTCCACACAGAAAAAAATGAGAGGGTTCAAAAAAGAATGCACAACATGATTTGTTACCGGCTTGGATTAGGTAGACGTCTGTCCTCATAGAAAAAAAAACTTAAAAAGTTCAACATTCTGGCTCTTGAGCCAGAATGTTGAACTTGTTGTTATTGTTCAAGATACCCGCCGTAATTTCAATGACATGGTCTACTTATTCAAAATTCTCCATTCCAAAATTGACTCACCAATACTTCTTTCCTCGATAAATATAAACACTAAACCCGATAAACCCGAACCCGAGATCCCGTTATCCATTCTTACACACCTTTGCTCTTAAAGTTTTTAGGAATAACACATCCTATTACCTATAGCCGTGTGGTCCCCGGCAGAGTAGAATAGGCCACCCTCACTCTTACCGAGGTGTCGTAAAAGGCGACTAAAGTAAAGTTGCTGGCATGATCATCAGCACCCAGAGAAGGAAAACTCTGCATTTATACCAAAACCCTCGTCAACCCGTCTGTCAAGCGTGGTGAGTATGGCAATTACCCCTCATGTGATTGAGGGAGGCCCGTGCCCCAGCAGTGGGGACTTAAATGGGCTGACGATGATTACCTATAATCCATTGGTCAGAATGTGTCGCGCTTACAACGAATTACTAATAGACAATTATGAAATCCTGGATGTATTTTGCGATAGGTTGCCCGTTTTTAAGAGAAAATTACAACATATTTTTTCGAAACAACTGGAGGGTTGAAATTAAAATTAATAAGTTAGTTTTAAACTACAAATTATTATTACTGTAAATAACTTAACTTTTGGTTTTAGATGGTGGTTGGTGATAAACTCAATTAAAATAAACATCAAAAGGATTTAACTCGCCTCACCGGTCAATAACCATTAAATTAACGTGTCTCTTTGATCACTCGACATTGGCAGAGTTATTATGTGTTCGCTGTAGGCAACACAGTAGCAGCCATAAAGGAAAAAAAAAACTTAACTTCTGTCATTTTTAAGCATGATGTATACGCATGCTTTAGGATATCATCTAGCTCATAAGATTTGTCAATGTGTAGTTTAAATTTTGTTATAATGATGTTCTGTTTTTTGTTCCAAATAAAAATAATAATAAATAATTAATATGTTAGGGCAACTTTAAAACAACGGTGATCACTAATTGCACTTTAACCGTGCTTGCTATTGGTGCTTACATGGTTAAAGCGTGATTACCGTTATTTGAAAAGTTGGTGAAGTTGGTGAGTTCACCAAGTTAATCAGAAATAACATTTAATCCTAATACTAAACTGGATATTAGCAGCCAAAGACCGATCGAAGTGACAATTATTTGGAGAGGCCTACGTTCAACAGCTAGTTCACAGCACGTGTGTATGCGCACACTTTTGTGCACAATAATAATATTTTTTGTGTCATACATAGCACCTAAGCGTGACTAGGGACGTAGCTGTTCGTATGGAGTGTTTTGGGAAAGCCCAACATAATATGAGATCTTAAATTTGTGATTCATCATCAGCAACCCACACTCGTCCACTGCTGGACATTGGTCTCCCCTAATGCACGCCACTGCTCCCGATTTTCGGCCACTCTCATCCAGCCCACACCAGCCAGCCTTCGAATGTCATCATCCCATCTTGTCGCAGGGCATCCTACACTACGCTTACCGAGTCGCGGTCTCCACTCAAGGACTTTACGGCTCCAACGGCTGTCAGTTCTGCGGCTAATACGACCAGCCCACTGCCACTTCAGTTTGCTAATTCGGTGGGCTATGTCGGTGACATTTGTGATTAAACTGAGTCATTATTTCACGATATTTCTGTTAAAGCGACGGCTGCGCAAGAGGTTCCGCAAGAGGAAAAATTTGTACCTAAGTTTTTCGACAAGAAATTCTTAGTGGCATCTCGGAGTCTGGAAGTTGGAGGTCTTGTACCCCCGTGCCTCGAAAAGCTTAAGCCGTTGATCCTGCGCCCGATCCCTCTCCGGTCGTGTCACAGTAGTGTCCCATCGGAATATGAGAGTAACAGAATAGAGAGTGTACTTGTGTTGGCGCACACACTTGAGCACTATAATATATCCTGCGTGGCTGACTGTTGAGATTGGCCGCCGTAGCCGTAACCGGTTGGAGGTTATTATTATGTTTATGAAATGGTTCACAGCCAAGAAGCATAAAAAATGTAAGCATTAAATAAGTTAGCATAATGTAATTACTGCTAATGATAATTTCGCATAATACTAATAAGAAAATTCAATAAGCATAAACATGATTAAGCATAAAATAATTAACCATAAGTCTTTAAAAAGCGGCTTACGGGTGGCCCCTGGGCCACCCCCGCCGCACCTAAACCTACTTTTACTCTATATAATATAGGAAATACTGGTTACTTACTTACTTTTTATTTTTAAGATTCAAACAACCATTAATGCCTAAAAAATTGTGCCAAAAATAATTATGCATAAATGCATTATGCTAAATAATAATTATGCCACAGTACATATTATGCTAATACCAAATGCGGCCAAATTAATATTATGCTAAATAAATTATGCCAATTTCATTATGATAATCCATTTTAGGACAAACCACTTTATGCCAATTAAAGGGATTTCTTATGAAATGCGCACATAGATTAAAAAAAACAGAGGTGCATGCCCGGATTCGAACCAAGACCCCTCGTTTAGCAGGTGCGGTCTGAACCACTGATCTACCATCGCTCTGTACAGCTGTAGACAATACGTAATGAAATTGGAATATTCATTCCAATTTACGCTTTAATTAAAGTTACAAAATTACCAGACAGTAAAATTACAAAGCAAACCTCGAATCTCTTCAATTTTTTTTCAGCTGCTAAGAGCAGTCACGGAATATTAAGGCGACGGGTAGGGCACACTAGCGAAGCCAATCAATTGTATTTTTTAGCTACTAAACCGGATCTATTTTAAACAATTTCGGGGTTATAACCTCTCGGTCAAACACTACTACAATTTATTAAATAACCATGCAAAAATGTTGAGTCCAACGCGTACGCGAAAAATTTATTCACGCCAAAAGCGGCCACTTTTGGCGTGAATCAATTTTTCGCGTACAAAAACTGACCCAACATTTGTGCTTGGTTATTTAATGAATGGTATAAGGGTTTGCCGAGAGGTTGTAACCCCGAAATTATTTAAAATAGATCCGGTTTAGTAGCTAAAAACTAAAATCGATTGGGGTCGCTAGTGTGCCCTACCCGTCGCCTTAACTATTAGAAAATGTGTTTCTTCAAAATCATTAGATACTGCTTACGTGCGCTAATTAAAGATACGTAATTTGGACATTACACAACGAAAAATAGAAACAGATTGCCTTTACGAATTAAGATAATGCGATTGAATCAGCGAAATTAAAGAGAATTGCCACACGATGATTCATTTGCTAATTGGTCATCATCATCATCTTTGTCCCGTCCCAAGCTGTCGCTTTGGAGCCCGGGGTCCGCTTTCCTACTTCGACTCTTCCACTGCGGTCTTGTGCATCCGTAGTGGTCAGTTTATTAGCACGCATGCCATCCCTTACGATGTCAAGCCACACCTTTTTAGGTCTACCCCTTCTGTCGTAACCCGACAGTGGTGGCATGGCCAGACATTTATTTCCCACATAGCTGTTCGGTTTTCGCAGGCGTAGGCGCAGCGTACCAACGTAGGCGACTCTCCAGCAGTTTGTCTGCTATGTCACGGACATGAAGGCTTCCACGCGTGCGTGAGTTTCTCACACGGTCTTTTCGCGTAACTCCACACATCCACCGTAGCATGTTCATCTCCGTGACATGCAACTTCTGCTTGTGTCGCTAAAGAACAAACCAAGTCTCGCTGACGTACAAAAGTACCGGTCTAATGATGGACTTATAGACCTGTCCCCTTCAACTTAACATCTTTTTCCGACTGCACTTCTATAAAAGGTTATCTGGAGCCCAATCTCGTGCTTGTGACATTTATTATCATACGACATATATCACTAAAACATAGTTTTTTTTAATGGCTTTCAAGTGATATCCGCCATGTTTTCAAAATATCACGAGCCCGAGAAATGGGCTCCTGAATTGTATGAAGTGTTAAAAATATTATTGTACACTATTTAGTTCATGGTTTTTGAAGGCCGTTATTTTTTAGTATTTTTTCATTTAATAAATCCTTATTAAATTAAATGAATTATTTTATCATTCTAAAGCAAGATGGCCGTCCAATTTCACGCGTTTTGGTGCCAACGAAAGTGAGATGGCGGCGAGATGAGCTGTCAAACCGCACGCAAAAACGTGCGGTTGAGATTAACAGATTGTGCTCACGTAATAATATTGCTGTAACTATTGCATTCTTTCTAAGGCTGTTACTCTCTTTTTTATGTGATAGGTGGCAGACGAGCAGATCGCCTAATGGTAAGCGGTTGCCACCGCCCATAGACACCCGCGACACCAGGAGAGTCACAAACGCGCTGCCAACCTTTAAACCCCCCTTTCCCTCTGGATTGGGCCTCCAGTACCCTCACACACGCAGCGAAACAGTACAGAGGCCTTACCTTGAGTTTGAAATACTATCCTCGCTATTCAAAACTATTGCTTTGTCTTTTTCACATGCACCACAATGAAAGGGACAAAGCGATAGTTTCCGATAGCGAGAACAGTTTTTCAAACTCATGGTAAGGGTACAGATAGTTGAACTCACGAAGACGCGCCCCACCACTTTTCCTGGATACTCAAATAAATCATTTAAATAATATGAACACTTTTCGCAAAAAAAATTCAGCATCTTTTCAGCTACCCCGTGACGTTCTGTAAGTTTATCATAGTGTGCGTGAGCACTCATTGATAATTTGTAAGCGATAGTGAGAAAGGGCGCGTAATGGATTGAACTATCTATACAGAGCTGCTTCACCCATCCATGACGAAGCGTGGCTCTAGGGTAAACCTCAGCACATTATGATAAGGCAATAGCGGTGAGAAAATTTGGTTGATTAGCGTCCAAAAATTTGGCTATTAATTATTTTATTTTATATTATGGCTCTACCCGAAGATAATTCGCCAATGTCAAGTAACTTATAGAGAATAAGTGGGTAGTCAACAGTCGAAGTCAGTCAAAGTCACAGTCACTAAATAAATTGCCGGTGTTTTACGTTTTATCGACATACGGATCCGACCACTCTAAACACAATCGCGAGTTTTAGGGTGCCGGGTAGGGCACACTAGCGACGCCAATCGATTTTGATTTTTAGCTACTAAACGGGGTCTATTTTAAACAATTTCGGGGTTACAACCTCTCGGCAAACACTTATCACCTTATTATAAAGTACTAAAGCCCAAGTCGTCCCGTTCCAACACGCAATGTTAAATGAGGCTGGCACGAATTTTGTACCGGGACTATCCTTAGTTCGCGATTTGTAATAATGGGGTTATAGTATTTATTAAATAACACACCATCATCAGCCCATTTAAGTCCCCACTGCTGGGGCACGGGCCTCCCTCAATCACATGAGGGGTAATTGCCATACTCACCACGCTTGGCAGACGGGTTGGCGAGGGTTTTGATATAAATGCAGAGTTTTCCTTCTCTGGGTGCTGATGATCATGCCAGCAGCTTTACCTTAGTCGCCTTTTACGACACCTCGGTAAGAGTGAGGGTGGCCTATTCTACTCTGCCGGGGACCACACGGCCAATAACACACACTACTGTGTTGTCTATGTGTGGTTATTTTCTAAAAAGAAAACTCAATTAAAAAAGTAATCTACTCAAATCACCGGTCAATTGAATTTCTGGAGCCCAATTCTCGTGATCGTGATAATTTGAAAACATGGCGGATATCACCTAAAAACCACACAAAAAAATTGTGTTTAGGTGATATATGTCGTATGATGATAAATGTCACGAGCCCGAGAATTAGGCTCCTGATATGTGTCTCTACTCACTTGACATTGGCAGAGTTGACTACGTCTCTGACATACAGTGGCGGACAGGTCAAGCTATACAAAACTGTCGAATTTCCTCAATCGATTTCGAACTCAATGTGTAACAAAATAAGGTTTATAATCGAATGAAGAAATTTAACAGTTTTGTATAGCTTGATGTGTCCGCTACTGCACAACACTACTAGCCATTAAAAAAAGATATAAGATAATGATTCTGAACGTGAAACCGTGATCCAGTGGTCTGGTTCCCCTGTCTAAGGGTTGCGAAGATCGGACGGCAGTCGCTTCATTGTAATTATCAGACTTAGGCCATAGAAACACACACACACATATACAGCATTAGACTAGTACATGGAAAACAAAAGACAACAAAATATGATAGGACATGACATTGATTTGTGACCAACAAGGCGCAGCCCCAGCATTTTTTTTTATGTCGGACTCTCCCCGCATGGCGGCTGGGGTCTACCGACTAAAACCACTGGGCACCCTCTCATCGTCCATAGTGGGGGGTCGTGGTGACGGGCACGAAGCCATGTGCACGACCCCCCGGAAGCCTTAGCATTTACTGCAGCAGCCAGTAACCACTGCAGCGCTGATTTTCAGGCTGAGCCTTGGGCGACGATCGTGCGCACTTACATTGAGACATGAAAGAAAAAAAAAAGAATACAAAGAAAAACAAACGAAATTAGAAGAATGGAACACATTGAAAACACATTGATAAGACTGTAAATTAGTTAAAAGGCTAAATTATATTAATTACATAGATGAGTGAGATATTTATATTTTTATCGTTTTCTATGTCCAATTTTGTAACTGTTGTGTCAAGAAGGGATTGTTGTTGTGTATGTCTGTTTGTGTAGAATTCGTTTGTACTGTTAGTATGTAGGACCGTCCCGTCCAGTCCCCAAATTGCGCCTCTGTTCTTTCTCTGTCCTTACTTGGCTTCACCCTTACGGGTTGAATAATGGAGGCGGAGGGGAACAGAGGTGCAACAATGTCTTAGGTTAGTCGCTGAAAATCAGCGTAGGCGCTGGCTATATCCGGACAGTGCCGACAAAAGCTGATCGGTCACCTATTTGACACTCTTTTTTTTTCATTTTAATTAATATCTATTTATGTTATTGTTTTGTTATATTATTATCTGTCTGTTCTTTTTACTTATTGTGTCAAATAAAGATTTATTCATTCATTCATTCTAGACCTCATCGTTCCATCAGGTGAGACTCATCGTCAGCCCATTTAATTCAATCACATGAGGGGTTTTGCACAATTGCCATACTCACCACGCTTGGCGTACGGGTTGGCGAGGGTTTTGATATAAATGCAGAGTTTTCCTTCTCTGGGTGCTGATGATCATGCCAGCAGCTTTACCTTAGTCGCCTTTTACGACACCTCGGTAAGAGTGAGGTTGGCCTATTCTACTCTGCCGGGGACCACACGGCATAGTGAGACTGTGGATAGTTATATTATCCGATGGTAGGAGGTCAGTCGTTAAAACATTTTTTTTATGTAAAAAGAGACAGACGAGCAGACGAATCACCTGATGGTACCTTACCCATCCACACATTTTATTGACATTTTAGAAAAGTTTGTTTTCTTGATATTTTCCAACTGGTAATTATGGAACCGCTAGACTTCGATAAGTCCTGGTTGGAATTCTTGGTTCAGGGTTCGATAATTTTCGGCTTTTACTATTAAAAACAAACCCTTAGTCATTGTACATAACATCGGTTATTGTTGAGTATACGAAGGCCCGTGAGCTAGTGCTATAACTTATGTGTGTAAAGCATGAATGAAGGATGTATGTATCGATAAGCATCTCTATGGATTGGTTGTCAGTTGCTCAAAAATATGTCAAAGCCGTGCTATGTAATGTAATTTTTCGTCTGTCGTATTTTATTCAATAAACACAATTAGCGCTTAAAATCTCTGGAGTTTTACTCTGCCCAACAGTTATGATAAATTTTATAAAAGGGACAACATTTCATATTTTTGACATGTCCATATTGTTTTTTTATATGAAAATAGACATAAAATCAACAGACCCATATTTTTTCTTTTTTTTAAATTTGTCCATTTTCATGCATAAAATAATTATTGAAATTCTTTATATTCTAAATAGACGTAAGCGCCAAATGACGTCATCGGACGGCTGAATACAGCGATATTCCTTTGCTTATCATTGTTTTAATATAAAAAAGGTACTGCTGTCAAAGGTAAATAATACTAGTGTCAACATTGTCAACGTCATTCATTCATTCAACGTTGACAAGTTGTCTTTTTTTTTGACAGTTGCATGTCATGGGTTTGGCATTTCGTAAATTTAAAACTATAAAGTGCTAAGCAAAGAAATATTTTACATTCTGCCGTCCGATGACGTCATCTTACGTTTTTTAGTTTTTAATTTTTTTCTCAGTAAATAAGCAATATAAAAAATGAATAAATATATATTCGAGCAGCGGGAAAGTAAATAAAGAATTGGTATTTTTTGTTTCAGAGCTTAGCAATTTTGAAATGTTGTCCATTATAAAAACGAACTAATGTAAAATACCCAACTAGATCATTTAATTACGCAATTTTATCGTCTAATTATTAATCGCTAATTTATCATACAAAACCTTAATGCCTTATTAGTAATTAAATTAAGTACAAACCCAATTTTTTCATGACGTCATCATCGTGTTCTTAAGCGGGATTGATTACTATCATCAGGAGCCCAATTCTCGTGCTCGTGATATTTTGAAAACATGGCGGATATCACCTGAAAACCATACAAAAAAACTATGTTTTAGTGATATATATAGTATGAAAATAAATGTCACGAGCACGAGAATTGGGCTCCTGGTGGCTCGCTTGCTCGCTCGTCGCTTCTAGCATAAAAAAAAACATACAGACAGTCACATGTCTGGTTTACAATCAATCTTTCCTTGATTGATATTGGTTTTCTGTATTCGCCGTAGTTTGTCGGGTATTCAGAAAATCACGGTGTATCCATGTATCTGTCCTGTGTCTAACTCATCATGGTTGAATGAAGTAGGAAATATTATTACCTTGAAATTAACGTGAGAATTTTTTTCAACAAATCCGTCTGACCTTAAACATTCCTATCAAATTCAAATTAAACACAGTTTACGCAACAAATGAACTGCATCCAACATCATTAGGGAAGAAAGCGACCTGTCTAATAGGCAAAATTACTTGTATCCTTACCTCTTACCTTGATATACAAAACTCAACCCAAATACTACGATTTAAAACACAATTTAAAATTACCGTTTCACCACCACTAGCTGCCTTAAGAGGCATTCAAAATTGGTAAAGAAAAATCTTCTCTATTACCCTAATATAAGGTGTAAATTAGCGTGTAAGGGTGCCACTTAAGACCTCTCCGTACGGTTGAATCACATTTCGAAAGCTACACTATAGCGAAAGTTGTTTGGTTGACGCCTCGTGGAGTGTGACCACTCAGTCTTGATACTTGAATTAAACGGAAAGGGATTTAGTTTATTATATCCTGTCGTATAGATTGGTGGAGCTGGTTGGGAAAATATGAAAACGTTTATGTATTTCTATTAATACATAGACTTGTTATGCTGGTTTTATGTAATGACTTGTGACTTTGTAGGATAGTGGATTATTACAAGTAACCAGTGGGATACCGTGGGAGAGTCACGCATGAATGGCCCGGCTCGACCGGAGTAATACCACGGCCTCACAGAAAATCCGCGTGAAGCAGCAATTTGCTGTGTTTCGTTGCGTGAGTTAGGGTACTGGAGGCCCATTCCGGGGGAAAAGGGGGTACAAAGGTTGGCAGCGAACTTGAGACTCCACTGCCATTGCTACCAGGCAGGCCATCAGGCGATCCGTCTGCTCGTCTGCCACTTATCATATGAAAATAAAAGTAAAATGAAAATTTATTCAATTTAGGTAAAGATGTTTCCACACAGAAGTTTTTGCAACAATGACTTTCTGTGACATTTGGAATTATAATCTTTTGCAAAGAAATTTGTTCAAAATTGTTAATCAATAAATGTTATCAAAATTACTATTATAATATACTAATTTAAGAAATTCATAAAAAGCTAAAAAATACGTATACGGTTATGATAAGGAAAGTGGACAAACGACTTACATATTTACTTACCTAAATTCTCCTTTATACTGAAAAAAATACGAAAGACATAACACATTAAGATTTTCATCATTTCAGAGTACGAACTAAAGCCGTTAGGCTGGGATACAATAAAAATCCATGCACATGAAACTCAACTAACTCTAAATTATAAATTTTATAAAAAAAAGAAAACAATAAGTGAGCTCAAAAGCTGTCATTATACAAAAAAAAGCTTCTCATGTAATCTTTCATCAGAAAAAATAAATTTAAAAATCAACGCTCAATACTAAAATTCCTCATACACAGTGTATGACGAAATTTAGATCTAATTAGCCAAATTAGCGACCACGTGGGGATCAAGAAACCATTAAAAACATATTTGTACGCATCACGAACCTAGAAAAACAGATACAAGCCATTGTATTGAAAAATACCTATTTTTAGGATTGTGACACCTTAACTTATCACTAATAACTCTACAGCAAAACCTCTTTGTTTAAAAATATAAACGCAGGAATTGTTTTAAAAAAGTTGAAAAGCGAACGTCAAAATCGCGCGTAAAGTGACGTCAAAAAAGTTTTTACGTGACAAAGACAAAAGAATTAAACCTTATCAAAAAGGCGGGTATCAAAAAAGGAAACGTCAAAGTCAATGTTAGTTAAAGCTTTTAATATAATGAGCGGAATTGCGACAGAAAGTGAAAAGGAACCGCTCGCTTAGCGGTGTTTACTTCCGATAGAACAGCGTTCGCAGTTGGACGTGCGGGCTGCTGCGCAAAAAAAAAAACATTTCCGAAAAAAATGAATTAGAAAATTCTAGTTAAAAAAATAAATTGCGTTCCTTAACGCATTTAAATATATTTTTCACTTCGATATCGACAAGTTTAGGAAAAAAATAATGTGTTCAAAAAAGTGATATGTGCGAAGAACGGAACATAATAAATGGAATTAAAAATTTCAAAATTCGAAGAAGAACCCGCGAAAGTGACAAGATGGCCGTCGTTTTTGGAACTCTAGTGTTGTGCTTCGCTTTTTTAAATTGTGTTTTATGTTCGGACGTTGAAAATGATGTTTTAACATTACAAGATGAGTTGGACATTAAGGATGTGGGGGCTTCGGACAGAAGAAGACCAGTCAACGAACAAGAAAAGGATATTCTTCTATTGGACGCATTAGGGAGGAGGAAAGGAACATACAGCCATAATTCTTATTCTTCTTCACAAGAAGATGATTCTATCATGGATTTACTGGGAAAAAGTGAGTATTTAGTTAGTAAAGTGATCTGGGTAGAATAAACTTATCATCCATTTCGTGGTTATCATTTGGATGCGGGCGGTATAGGACCGATCTGTGTGGAGAACATTGGGGGAGGCCTATGTTTAGCAGTGGACGTCTATCTTGTGATTGGGGTCCGAGGTTCGATTCCCGGGTCGAGCAAAGGTATGTTTCGAATTTTTCGAACATAGCTCGGGGTTTTTCACCAATCCGCATTAGGCAAGCGTGGTGATTAAGCCTAATTCCTGGTAGCGATAACTTGACTTCTATGATGGAGGCCTTTGCCCTGCTGTGGGACAGTATATTGGCTGATACTTTTACACATTTATGTTGATACATAAACATAGTAAAAAAATAAATAAACATAATGCGATTCTACTACCGGCTCGGAATGTTGTGTCTGGTCGAAAAGATCCGGCAAGTGAAGTTACGTTTGAAATACTAATTTCTTTCTATGAGTATTATTCCTATATGCTCAGAATCTAAATGCAGAAGAGTCTCATAGTGCACAATTTTTTTTTAATATGGCTCTACCCGAAGATAATTTGCCAATGTCAAGTGACTTATTAAGAATAAGTATGTAGTCAACAGTCGAAGCCAGTCAAAGTCACAGTCACTCAATAAAACGCCGGTGATTTTACGTTTTATCGACCTACGGATTCAGCGGATATCACTCTAAAAGCAATCGCAGGTTTTAAGACTATTTGGTCCAAGCAAGTTGTCACGAGACAACGCACTCGACACACAATAGCAGTGTTAAAAACGGTACAATCCAACTATTCTTATTATAAGGATCATTTTTCTGCATTTCACTGCACGAATAAACACCAAATTTGTACACTAAAAACCACTAGACACTAATTTAAAACCTTTGAATTGCATCAGCCCACGCGGCTTGTTTTAGCCCTACCCGCCGAATCATTGTGCACTATTGTACAAACGTACTATTCTACTTGGCCGTGTGGTCCCCGGCAAAGTAGAATAGGTCACCCTCACTCTTACCGAGGTGTCGTAAAAGGCGACTAAGGTAAAGCTGCTGGCATGATCATCAGCACCCAGAGAAGGAAAACTCTGCATTTATATCAAAACCCTCGCCAACCCGTCTGCCAAGCGTGGTGAGTATGGCAATTACCCCTCATGTGATTGAGGGAGGCCCGTGCCTCAATAGTGGGGACTTAAATGGGCTGATGATGTACAAACGTACGTACATACATCGATCCTTTTCGATTTTAATCGATAATCGATCGGTTTAATTTCAATTGCGGTCAGATTGTAGTTAAGACGTGTGTGTCCTGAATAAAAGACATCAACGCGTCAATGAACCACAAATCATGTAACTAAATTTGTAAATTTTCCTGAAAATTCACAACGTGAAAATTTACAATGTTCCTCTGTTGTCTGATATCTGTAACACAAGTGCTTAAGCTACTTAGTACGGAATCAGGTCAACGTATGAGATGTTGTTAGAAGTATTATAACAAGTACAGTCTGGTACTTAAGCCACTAGACCAACGGGGCGTTACATATACACAGGGTGTACTTATCTGTGAACATTTACATCCCTTTAACCACGTGTTCTACTAACCATTATGAACAACATTTGTTCTATCACTTTTGGAAATTCGCATGAAAAAAATTCAACTCTTCATACAAAGTCGGTCACGTGACTTGGTCATTTTGTCGAAAACATTTTCGATTAATTTCGAAAGGTTGTTGTACAAATGTTGTTCAGAATGGTTGGTAGAACATTTGGTTAAAGGGATGTAAATGTTCACAGATACACCCTGTTATGTATTAATATGTAAATTATACATATGTACTTACTTATCTATATATGATATGGCAACTACCCCTCATGTGATTGAGGGAGGCCCGTGCCCCAGCAGTGGGGACTTAAATGGGCTGATAATGATGTAAATTATACATAAGTACTTACTTATAAAAAGTTTTAAAATACTTAAATGTATCACGATTTGTAAGTGCTGTGTACAAGCCTATCCAAGTAAAGATTTTTTTGATTCAATAATCTTTGCATGTCTTCTCGGTTGCGTCTTAAGCCTTTGCAGCCCGGAGTGCGCTTGGTCCATGATCACTTTATCTAGGATTTTGGTGAGCCTGGTAATTATAATAAAGTGATGGCCATCTGACCTAGGCAACCGTTTTTATTTTATTTTAAGAAAGAAAGAAAGAAAGAAAATATTTATTATTATAGACATCACAACACAGATCTTATAGCACTTGTAATCAGAACACAATTTGGCGCAAACAGAGAACAGAACATTAAAACAATTAAAAATACATATAAATAAAACAAATGGAAAAAAACAAAACTATTTTCAATCATTTCCAGACAGTGCCAAATGAATATTATTGTGTGTTAATGACGTCTAGTATAAATGGCCCTCACTCAGCTTATGTCACAGCCCAGACAAATGCCATGACGCTGGTTTTCAGTGAGACCAGCTGAATGAGTGCCACGGATTTTAAGCGGGCGGCTATGAATATGCAGGTCCTATTCAGACCATTATCACTGCAACCAGTTTGATCTATTGGGATCGCCACAATGCTACATTTCAGTCCCAAATCCTAGGCAACCCTTAGTCAAAAAATGTTTGTGATTCATAATATTACATCAAACTAACTGCGCAACGCGATTTTACCCGCGTGGTGATTCATTACCTATTCATCATCATTAACTTAGCGTTTTGTCCCGGTTTCATCCCAAGCCGTCGCTTCGGAGTCCGGGGTGCGCTTTCCTACTTCGACTCCTCCACTGCGGTCTTGTGCATCCGTAGTGGTCAGTTTATTAGCACGCATGTCATCCCTTACGATGTCAAGCCACACGTTTTTAGGTATACCCCTTCTGCCGGGACCCGGCGGTGGTCCCTTGGCTAGACATTTGTTTTCCGCGTAGCTGCCCGGTTTCCGCTTCTTTTCTTATTCATCATCATTAGCCTATTTAAGTCCCCACTGCTGGGGCACGGGCCTCTCTCAATTACATGAGGGGTAATTGCCATACTCACCACGCTTGGCAGACGGGTTCGCGAGGGTTTTGATATAAATGCAGAGTTTTCCTTCTCTAGGTGCTGATGATCATGCTTTTCCTTAGTCCTTTTCTTATTATTTAACTCTAATTTGCTTTGCCTTAGTCCTTTTCTTATTATTTAACTCTAATTTGGATAATATACGATATTTATTTAATAATCTATGTGTTGTTCTGTATTTACATGTATAAGTGTGTTGTTACGTTTCATCAAAACTCTTGTATTATTTTTAACATCTTCAAATATTTTCTCGTCTATAATAATAATAATTCTCACAACATCTAATACGTTGACCAGATTCCGTACTAAGTAGCTTAAACACTTGTGTTACAGATATCAGACAACAGAGGAACACAAATATATACTTAAATACATATATTACACCCAGACACCGAACAAACACAAGTGTTCATCGCACGAATGTTTGTCCATGGTGGATAATAATAGTTGAATTATTTTATATAGTTTATTTCATTGAAAGTACTAAACCTATTACATTTATTTTTAAATTTTATAGCTCATTTAACATATTTAATTTTACTATTACTAAGCCATTAATTAATAAGTTGTAGTAAGTAAGTAAACGAACAGTTACTTACTTACTTAGTAGAAATACTTAGCCATATTTAACGGTATACCTTCAGTTTATTAGCAAGACCTTAATTAAATTAGCCTACTTCTTGGTACACTTAAGAACTGTCAGGCACTTCGAGGTTATAAAAATGTTATATGGAGTCCGCGCCATGAAAGAAGTCCCACGGAAAAACACGGAACTAAAATTTACCTATTTATTTTTTATTTTATTATTTTTTTATTAATTTACTAATTATATCCTGGCAAAAAAGTATCTTTACAAAAGATTGGAACATTTGCACCTGGATCAGTGCAAAGATACCGAATAGTGAAACTCTCCATTTGGAACATCGACTTTCAGTATCCGTGATTCATTCCGCTCATTCAGATCATTTGGCTCACTGGGATTATTCAACTTATTCGGATCATTCGGCTCATCGGATGATTCAGCTCATTAGCATCAATCAGCTCACTCGGATCATTCAGCTCACCGGATCATTCAGCTCAATCGTATCATTCGGGTCATCGGATCATTCCGATCATTCAGCTCACTCGGATCTTTCAGCTCATTCGGATCATTCGGCTCATCGGATCATTCAGCTCATTCGGGTTACCGGATCATTTCGATAATTCAGATCACTCGGATCATTCAGCTCATTCAGATAATAAGTTTCACTCGGATCATTCATCGGCTCATCGGATCGTTAAGCTCATTCGAATCATTCGGTTCACTAGTGCGAAAATCGATGCTAAGAGCAGTATAGCGTCGGTCCCCCCAGCTTGACTGGGGAGGCAGTGTCGGGCCCGCAGTGTAGTAAGTGGGCCCTCCGCCTAGGGAGGGATGTGAAGTAAGTTTCTAACCTGTACTCATGTCCCCTCCCCACTCTGGCGATGAGGGAGCGTCGCTGGGGTTTAGTCGGTATGCCTCTGGCCGGCTTCACATTAGGAGAAGCCCCCGCCAGAGGAGAGCCCGATATAACCCACCTGCCACCCGGCAGGAGGGTATGCATAAGGAGGCATTCCCCATCGTCAAAAAAAAAGGATATCTTTGGTACGCTTGGACTATGATCCAGGGGAACGAGACCAACTGGTCCAAAATTCCTATTTTGGAGTTACTATCCAAAATTTAAGAAACTGTCTGAAATGCAGGTACAGATTTGCACACAATGTATCCCTTACCGTTAAGTTAGAGGTAGAAATGCGCAAATAGATTTAAATACAGAAATTAGTGCTCGCATTTAAACCTACAATCTCCCGTAGGGAAGGTACATGTTCTTATCCCTTAAAGTACGGACAGCCACACATCAATTTATACAAATCTTCAATTAATTCTCATATTTGACTCAATATTCATTGAAGCCTGTCAGATGGTTGCCTGATGTGACTCTACAATCGTTGAAGGTATACAGGCAGTGAATAAGAAGGAGTGATGGTAGCTCAGTGGATAAGAACGCACCTTCCATATTTTTTTTTATGCTAGAGGCGGACAAATGAGCAAGCGAGTCACCTGATGGACAGCAATCATCGCCGCCCATGAACATCCGCGAAATCGGAGAGATCGCTAATGTGTTTAAAAAAGAGTACGCTCTTCTCTTGAAGGTTCCTAAGTCGTAGCCGTCCGGAAATACTCCTGCAGCCAAACCGTTCCACAGAACTGAGGTACGTGGTAGAAAGTTCCGGGAGAAACGCACAGTATTAGACCGCCATCCATCGAGATGATGAGGATGGAATGACAATCGCTTGCGAATGGAAGGTTATGTATCATATTATGATTGTGGTGGTTCCAATCCGAGCATGCTTTTCTGGATTTTTCATATGTGATGGTAAGGGAAAACTTGGTGAGGGAACCTACACGTCTTGATTATTATATTATTTCTCAAAATGACGACCCGTTTGGAACAATGGTAGTGAAACGCTGCGTTTGGTCCGAGGGTTGCGGGCTCGATCCCCGCACTGTACAAACATTTGTGTGCATGAACATATCTGTTTGTATTGGTCTGGGTGTTTGTAAAGATAAAGATAAAAAATTCTTTATTCAATTAAGGTCCACACAGAACACTTATGAATGTCAAAATAGGTACATAATATCTACCGCTGGTTCGGAATGTCGATTTCTACTGAGAAGACACCAGCAAGAAACTCAGTAGTTACTCTTTTCAAATATTGATGATGTTACAGAGTTTCAATCGAGAAAAAAAATACAATTATGAAAGTTAATAGACTACTATGAATAACAACTCAAAATATTAATCAATTAACTTGACCATGAATCCTTATCATTTAAATAGTCTTGTACACTATAGTAACCTTTCTTCATTAGGCAGGTTTTAATATGAGACTTAAACTTATCCAGTGATAGGTTAATGACATTTTGTGGTAGCTTATTAAATATCTTAATACTTAAGCCAACAAACGAATTACCGATTTTATGAAGTCTGAGGACCGGGATGTATGTATTATAAGTATATATTTGTAATTCCGCTTTTGATTCTGATATCCGTAACACAGGTGCTTGAGTTACCTATCTCGGAGTCAGATCAATGTATGTGATGTTGTGAAATATTTATATTTATTTAAAATTGTGGATACCTACAATATTTGAGATGATTCTGAACGTGCAACCATGATCCAGTTGGTCTGGTTCCCCTGTCTAAGGGTTGCGAAGGTCAGACGGCAGTCGCTTCATTGTAATTACCAGACTTCCCGAATCCTGGATCATGGTCCAAGCTTACCCCGGGCTTCGAAGCGTCAGTTTTGGACTCAAATGCCAATTGCATACTAAGATGAGAGATTGGTACCCTGATTTGTCTGTACCATCGCTTCTGAAATGTGTAGTACCTACACAAGAAGAAAAAGAAACATTATGAAATAAGATACCATAGACTATACATCAATGCCACTATACGTCTTCTAGGTGATAGTAAAAGCGTGATCGGTGGCGCAACAGTGAAAATTATCGATCGGTCGTTCACCTGTCGATCTATAGATCAACAGACTGCGTGTTGCGGGTAGTTGGAGGAGTCGGTGTTTTCACTAAATGCCCAGTCAATAATAAAAATTATTGTAACGTGTATTAATCATAATCCAGTTTGTCTATTGTCCATGTTGTCAGATGGTAGTCGCTTCATTGCAATTACCAGAACTTAAATTCTGGATCATGGTCTGCTACAGGCTACAGGCTCAAAAGCGACGGCTTTGGACGCAACCGGAATTAACATGCTAAGATGATAATATAAGAACTAATAAATTAAAAAAAATATATGATTCCGAACCATCATCCAGTTGTTCTTGATTTCCTCTGTCAGATGGTAGTCACTTCATTGCAAAATATCATAGAAAGAGAGAAAGGAACATTTTATTGAACATCACAATACATAATTGAATAATTGATAGCCATTAGAAAACATAGGTAACATTCACACATTAAAATATTACGGACAAAGGTGAGTACGAAAACTGACGATAGGTAGGTAATACACAGTTATACAATGAAAATATTCTAAATAAATAGGCGTGTGTGAAGTGTGAGGTCAATCAGGTCCCTGCCCCAGTATGGTGCTGCCGCTGCCACTGATAGAAATACCCCGGCAGCGCTGGTTTTTCCTTGATGACCGTGTTAATGAAGAAACAGACATGAATAAATACTAATGTGAGATATAATTAGTATGGAGGTATTTGTATTTACATAGATACGCGATAAAATAGACAATATCAAAGAATAAACCTGGATCTGTAGATGACATATCACAGAAGGTGTTAACTTTGTACTAGTTGCAAGGCAAAGTAATTTGTATAGTGTACAAAACAAGTACAAAAATCGCAAATTCTTTTCTCGATTACTTACTGTAGGGGAATTTATGGAAAAAATATGGAACACTTAAGAAAATAAATAAAATAACTGAGACCTAAAGATAAACTAAAATTACTTATACAAAGATAGTTTTTTAAAATGAAATCATTTCGATTAATAAATATTAAATATGCGCGCTGCCAGACCGAAAGGGGTTTTTTTTATGTCTTTTGTTTTGAGTTTTTTGTTGTTTTGTATTGTGCCAAATAAAAGGCCCATTAATACATTCCATTGGCAGTCTTCTGTTTTGGTTGGTCCGAGTATCTACTGCAAGATCTTCCTTTCTGCTATTTACTGAGAAATTCTGAATGTTTAGATAAAGACTAACTTTGTATGCAGCTGCAACATACAGAAAGATGATCGCGTGAATCACGATCATGATTTTACTAGACTAGTTTTATTGTTTACATAATTTGTTGTTTGTTTTTGTTATTACAGTAATAAGCATAATTTATATACTTTGATTTGCGATTCATTGATGAGAGATAGGAAATTCTTAAGTTTAATTCAATGCATTATAAAACGTAGATGAATAAGTCCATTGGTCATAGTTGGTCTGGTTCCCCTGTCTAAGGGTTGCGAAGGTCAGACGGCTGTCGCTTCATTGTAATTACCTGACTTCCCGAATCCAGTTTCATGGTCTAAGCGTACCCCGGACTCCGAAGCGACAGCAGGGGGATTGCCGCCACCCATAAACACCTGACAGCAGTAGACAGTATACTCACAAGTGCATTTGCAACTTTTTCCTCTTCCCCCCAAATTATAAGTTTTTAGGTTAAATTTAGAATTATTTAATTTATTAAATCTTCTTCAGTTCTTCAATAATTTCCAAGCCGATAGGTAAAATGTTGGAAATGTAGGTTGTGTCATCTTGATTAAGTTATATGCTCACATTTACCGTGGGAGAGCCAAGCTTCGGCATGAATGGGCCGGCTCGACCGGAGTGATACCACGGCCTCACAGAAAACCGGCGTGAAGCAGTACTGTACTGTGTTTCGCTGCGTGAGTGAGGGTACCGGAGGCCCAATCCAGGGGATAGGGGGGGTTTAAAGGTTGGCAGCGCACTTGTGACTCCACTGGTGTCGCGGGTGTCCATGGGCGGCGGCAATTGCGTACCATCATAAAAAAAAAATTGCAAAATTAAATAAATTCGCGTGGGGTTAAAACTAAGCGTTTAGTCGAAGTCTCGGGAGAGCCAAAGCTTGGCAGCTACCTATCGCTATCGTCTAGCGAATTTCCATCGCCATCCAGCGGGGATGCTGCCAGCATTTTGGGGACACTGCCACAGGGATCTACTTTGTTTTAACTTTTCTTTTTATTTACTTTTACCTTAGTTTTTTTTCTCAGTTTGTCTTAACTTTCTTGTGTTTTTGTTCAATATTTTTTCCCAATAAATTAATTGAATAAATCTCTTTAACTATCAGAAGGACAAATACATTTAAATGTCTTAATCTTTGTCATGCACAAGTTGCTTAAGTGCGTGCCAATCAATCGTAAAATTAAGTTTCGACACAGTATCAAAATAGCCGAATGTCCGTAGACCGGGTAACTTAAGGTGACGGGTAGGGCACACAGCGACGCGAATCGAATTTAATTTTTAGCTACTAACCGGATCTATTTTAAACAATTTCGGGGTTACAACCTCTCGGAAAACACTTATACTATTTATTACATAACCATGCACAAATGTTGAGTCCGTTTTTGTACGCCAAAAATTGATTACCGCCAAAAGCGGCCACTTTTATCGTGAATCAATTTTTCGCGTACAAAAACGCACCCAACATTTATGCATGGTTATTTAATAAATAGTATAAGTGCTGGCCAAGAGGCCAATTGTATTCCCGAAATTTTTTAAAATAGATCCGGTTTAGTAGTTAAAAATTAAAATCGATTGGCGTCGCTAGTGTGCCCTACCCGTCACCTTAATAAAAATTTGCGGACGTCAACGTGCTGCTATTGGCACTTCCATGTATTGCTATTTGAACAATTACACTTCAAATTTGCTTATAATTGCACACAAAAACATGATAACCGAGCCATAGCATTCACAGCTGTTTTCGCTGCAGACGACATATTTGTTTTGATGATAACTAGCGCTGTAGTGGAGAAAAGCGGAAATAAATTTGATTCCCCTAGCTTAGTTTTGATCAGTCCATGGTCCAAGCATACCCTGAGAATGGTCCAGGATATAAGAAGTCTGGTAATTACAATGAAACGACTGCCATTTGCCTTTGCAATCCCTAAAACAGAAAATATCCCAAACGTGCCCTACCGCAAAATTTACTTAATTGTAATAATATTTGTTTCAAATTATTATATTTTAGATACAAATGCAAAAGTGATAATTATACCTTATAGTCCATTCAGTATCTAAAAGTAAATTGGACAGTTCTACATATTTTGATTTTAAATAACCGATGCTTTAAAAAATCAAGAATATTTTCTTTAGAAATCTAATCGACGAAAATTGGATGCATGTTACGAAAGTTTTAACTGTCCTATTCACCTTCAGATACGAATGGACTATAGTAGACTTAATTTATCTCTAGAACTACACAAAGTAACTTTTTTTTTCTTTCCAGTGATCCCACAAACATGCCGTTACCGAGGGGCCAGATACCCCTGTGGCCTCAGCATATCCTGTGTCCTGGGCGGAGGCAAGCCGCTGGACCTGTGCTCCGGAGGCATGATCTGGGCCTGCTGTGTAGACAGGGATACGACAGAGAGGCCAAGTGAGGTAGCACCAGTGGTCCATAATGCAAGTAAGTTGGCAACCTGTAATTTTGTGACCTGTATGTTAACGTATAATAATTTGATGCCCTGTGATATTTATACCTGTATGTTAAAGTGTAGTAATTGGATGCCCTGTAAATATTAATTTGACGACCTGCATCGGTTATGTCTTGCATGATCTCAAGAAAGTGGCTTTGAAGAGATTGCATCTAATTATAAGAGCTACTGTGAATTAAGCATGATAATTGTATTGTAAGTGGGGCATTCTCTTCCAAATAGAATGAGCGTTTAGATGGACGTAACTGTTTATCCATACAGCCTACTTAAACCACTATTACACGTATTGTCTGTGACCCAAATTCTCTTTCAAAGGTGCTACTATGACAATGTTTTATTATAGTAAACATTTTATACACCAAGTCTCATTACAATACAATATGACTCAGTTTACATAACTAACATCCTGAGAAAAAAGCCGCTTATATAATTAATTTGCGTAATTGTTCTTGTGTTAATCTTGTGCCTAACTAGCCATTCGTCATTATTCGTGTCTAATGTTGTGCTTACAAATGACTAATGTTTAATATTAATGATGTTACATAATGACATTTGTCATACATCATTAATCAATTGACTTTCACGATTACGAACATTCATCTTTAAAGGAAGTGGGATGCGTCGAAAACTACGCGTAGCTTTGTAATCGATTTCTATGAATGATGCGGAAGACATGTTAAACACAATACTTATACTAATAGCTGAGTTAAGAGCCCTTTTACGGATCAGTGGCGGCTTCACCAGTTTTTAGTGATAGTAATAAAAAAAAGTCACCCAGAGAGCAATGGAGAGGGCTATGCTCGGAGTCTCCCTGCATGATCGTATCAGAAATGATGAGATCCGCAGGAGAACCAAGGTCACAGACATAGCTAAAAGGATTGCATGCTTCAAGTGGCAATGGGCAGGTCACATAGCGAGGAGAACAGACGGCCGTTGGGGCGGAAAGGTCCTCGAGTGGAGGCCACGTACAGGAGGTCGCAGCCGAGGCGCCACCCACAAGGTGGACCGACGATCTGGTGAAGATCGCGGGAATCCATTGGATGCGGGCGGCACAGGTCCGATCTGTGTGGAGAACATTGGGGGAGGCCTATGTCCTCTATTGACGTCTATTGGCTGAAATGATGATGATGATGAATGAAAAAAATATAAAGACATTTACTTAAATAAATAAGGATTTGTGATTTTTCAAGCTTATTCGGCACACGTCATTCATGACACAATCGTCTTCAGATTCTCATATCATCTCAAGATTGGAAGTTTTAAAATTTCCTATACCGGAGATTTCCCTCGTCATCATATACCTCGCAACAAAAATAATCTTATCCAACTAACTTCTAAATTAAAATTAGGTACATAGCTCCGGACCTTACCCGATGTCGATCTAATTATATAACAAATTGCCAAACTATATAAAGAGCGAAAATAATTACAAAGTTTATACATTTACTAAAAGATTTACTTACCCATAAATGCTACTACACAATGAACGAATATTTACACGATAAAATATAAGAAAGTATAAGTACATGTGGATTATAAATATATCATACATATTAAAGTATCAGCCTATAAACTGTCCCACTGCAGGGCAAAAGCCTCCATCATAGAAGTCAAGTCATCGCTACTATGATGGGATTAGACTTAATCACCACGCTTGCCTAATGCGGATTGGTGACAAACCCGTGCTATGTTCGAAAAATTCGAAACATACTTTTCGCTCGACCCGTGAATCGAACCCAGGACCCCGAGATAAACCACTAGACCAACAGGGCGTTAATTATACATATTGTAAATGTAAAATAATACCATAGAAGAATATATATCAAAAGCAAATATTAAGTAAATAACGTAAGAAATATCTGCCCCTCTCTATGCCAATTTACTAGGCATTGTAAATTGGCATAGAGAGGGGCAGATATACTCGTATGTACTATTTATTAAATAACCACGCACACATGTTGGGTCTGTTTTCGTACGCCAAAAATTTTTCGCGTACGCGTTGGAAGTGTTTGCCAATAGGTTGTAACCCCGAAATTGTTTAAAATAGATCCGGTTTAGTAGCTAAAAATTAAAATCGTTTGGCGTCGCTAATGTGCCTGACCCGTCACCTTAAGCTTAGACTAGTGGCGGTATTGTTAAGTTACAAGAAAATAGATAAGACAATGTATTAATGTAGGAAAAGTATATTTGTGTGCGGAGAAACATTACTAGTATAAGCAAGCAAACAAACTCTGTAACCAGTGGTACAGTAAACTCTGTAACAAGATTTTTTTTTATACCAATAATAAAAAAAATCTTGTTAGACATAATTGTTACATCAACATCATAACAATCACACACAATTTACTGTCTTTTTTTAAATTTTGACCATGGGAGAGCCACGCTTCGGCATGAATGGGCCGGCGGAGTGATACCACGGCCTCACAGAAAACCGGCGTGTAGCAGCACTGTGCTGTGTTTCGCTCCGTGAGTGAGGGTACCGGAGGCCCAATCGGGGGAAAGGTTGGGTTTAAGGGTCGGCAATGCACTAGGCCCAATCGGGAGGAAAGGTTGGGTTTAAGGGTCGGCAATGCACTAGGCCCAATCGGGAGGAAAGGTTGGGTTTAAGGGTCGGCAATGCACTTGTGACTCCACTAGTTACAAATACGTTTAATAAAAAAAAACCGGCCAAGTGCGAGGCGGACTCGCAAGTTAGATATACCTATGGAAGATAAATTGCAGTTTACGGTTTATAACGTATTAAAAAAAACTACTCACTATATCTCGTTCAAACCAATTTTCGTTGTTAGTTTTTATGATTATGTACATCATATATTTTTTTTAGTTTTATAATTCATTTATTATAGAAGTTAGAGGGGGGGGGGGGCACACAATTTAACACTTTGGGAGCGTCTCTCGCGCAAAGTATTGTGTTTAGAAAAAAATCATGTTAAAAACCTCAACATCATTTTTAAATACCTATTCATAGATACCCCACACATATATGTTTGATGAAAAAAAAATCAGTTTCAAGTATGGAGACCCCCCCAATTTTTTTATTTTTTCCAACTTTTATTTAAAAATCGTAATGCGGTTAACAAAATACATCTATTTACCAAGTTTCAATAGTATAGTTCTTATAGTTTCGGAGGAAAGTGGCTGTGACATACGGACGGACACACAGACGGACAGACATGACGAATCTATAAGGGTTCCGTTTTATGCCATTTGTCTACGGAACCCTAAAATGGTAGCCAGAAAGGCGAACTAAGAACACTTTTCACTTAGGAAAATTATGTGAATGTTCACCAATGAAGTTGTTACGTTTTATTACTTTATAAGAACCACTAGAATTGAACATGTGGTTAGCTGCACGGCAGTGGAAAGTGCACTATCACTGCACTACATAATAGAGATTTACCTGTTGTCCAGCTCCATGGCGCATTTTCTGGTGACCCTGCCTTATTCGCCAAAGATCGTGGATTCAATCCCTACCCTTTTTTTTTTGACATGCATAACCTCCTGCCGGGGGGCAGGCGGGTTATGTCGGGCTCTCCTCTGGCGGTGGCTTCTCCTAGCGAGAAGCCGGCCAGAGGCATACCGACTAAACCCCAGCGACACTCCCTCATCGCCAGAGTGGGGAGGGGACTTGAGTACGGGTTTAAGAACCTTACTTCACGTCCCTCCCCAGGCGGAGGGCCCACTTACACTGCGGGCCCGGACAATCAATCGCGGGATGAACACTTGTGTTGATGATGGAGCGAGTTTACCAGATTCTATACTCGATACTCTGTCAAAACAGTCGTGAAAATAATTAATAGCACTACTGCCGCTTACGTCATAGGGAATGGTAACCCCATTGGTTATAAACAATGATCGGAGTAGGTAGAACTACTTGGGTTCATTGACCGGAAACATGAATATTAATATGGACATGCCCGGGATTCTGACTATGATTCCGGGATTAAAATAAATACATTTTTATTTCAATAAAAAATATAAAAGATCTGCCGACAAACTGTCTCATAGTTTGGCAGAAAAAATTAAAATTATTGTTCTTTTTTTTATGAAAATAAATAAATTAAAAAAAAACACTTGTATTGTATAATGTAAACTTGCGAGCGCGCGTTTGTTACAGTTTACTTACAGTTTGTTCCTATCTATATAACGAGCGTATCTTGAATTTCGAAAGAACAAATAGAACTTTTTAATTAACATGATATAACAAAGCATTTATGAATAAGTTTGTAAGGCTGATATTAATACTCATATGTATATATTAAAGTAACTAATAGTTAGAGAAAAATTAAAATCTCTTTTAATGTAATTATATTTCAGTTTATTTTCAATAGCCCCGAAAACGTCCTTATTATAGGTACTTAGTAGGGGAGGGGGCGGAGTTTTCACTCCCTATAAAAGTATATTTTTAATCCCGGGATTCCGGGCATGTCCATAAAATCGCAAGTACCAAAAATAGCTCTACCTAGTCCGATCATTTGTTATAAATCATGGGAACTCCGTTAGTTCCTCAAAACTCCGTTGTCACGACTTGCTAGACGCATTATAGCACTTATGACTGGTGTTGCCATTAGGTTGAGTAGGTGATCCAACTGCTCATCCGCCGCCTACCACATCGTCAGCTCATTTAAGTCCCCTTTACTGGGGCACGGGCCTCCCTCAATCACATGAGGGGTAATTGCCATACTCACCACGCTTGGCAGACGGGTTGGCGAGGGTTTTGATATAAATGCAGAGTTTTCCTTCTCTGGGTGCTGATGATAATGCCAGCAGCTTTACCTTAGTCGCCTTTTACGACACCTCGGTAAGAGTGAGGGTGGCCTATTCTACTCTGCTGGGGACCACACGGCCTACCACATATAACTTACTTTCTACCAAACTATTACTCCACATGACTTGGCAATGATTCCAAATGAAACTGGGTCATTGGGATGCACCGTGCCATTGTGGCCAAAATGGAAGAGTACGTTATTCGTACGGCGCAATGTTACGAAACGTGACGGCGTAATGTGTGAATACACTCTCTCTATGTGGAGTGAGGCATGAGAGGTAGCGGATAACTATAATTAACTAAGGGCGGATTGTTTTATTTATTTTTATTATATGGCAGACGAGCAGAAGGATCACCTGTTTGTAAGCGACTAACGAAGCCCGAGACACTAGTGGAGTCACAGTTTCTGTGAGGCCGTGGTATAACTACGGTCGAGCCGGCCCATTCATGCCGAAGCGTGGTTCTCACAACCAACCAAATTGACAGTTATAACAGGATAACTATCTATGTATCATAAGTATGTATTTACAAAAGAAAAGTATTATGTATATACACGTTGTATTTGTAATCCTACTGTTGACTCTGATATCCGTAACACAGATGCTTGAGCTACCTAACTCGGAGTCAGATAAATGTATTCGATGTTGTGAAATATTTATTTATTAAAAAAAAACTATCCGCAGGATAATCTACTTCGTTACTTTAGTTTCGTAGTAAACTCAAATTCGTTCATTCACTCGTTAAACGTGAGTGAATGAACGAATGACATTATAAACTGGCAAAAAACAATATGTCTTGTTTTGTGATTAATGATATGCCACCGGGATATTTTTGCTAAGTAGGACTATACAGGTAATTTCAGAAGTCAATAACAGCTGTGATAATGACAGCGCCATTTTTAATTACCTAGGATATTACTAATTCTAGTTCTTAAGATACGCTAAGATGAGGAGGAGAGTCGTGCGGTCCCCGGCAGAGTAGAAAAGGCCACCTTCACTGTTACCGAGGTGTCGTAAAAGGCGACTAAGGTAAAGCTGCTGGCATGATCATCAGCACCCAGAGAACGAAAACTCTGCATTTATATCAAAACCCTCGCCAACCCGTCTGCCAAGCGTGGTGAGTATGGCAATTACCCCTCATGTGATTGAGGGAGGCCCGTGCCCCAGCAGTGGGGACTTAAATGGGCTGACGATGATGATGATGATGACTTTGTTTCCTGTGCAAAATCCGCTACTGCTTATAACTTCGTACACCTCTCCTCACAAGTTCACGCGCTGATTGTCCGTCTTCGCACAGTAATTGTGGCCTCCGCTTCCGCCGTACGTACGTCTTACTACAGTTTTGTAATATGTTATTATATCTTTACACTTTCACAAACACGTATGTTAAACGCGATAATGTATTCGTTTTTATGAGATTTTCTACTTAATGTCATTGTTGAGATATAGGGAACAAGGAACCCCGGCAATTCCCGGTATCAGTAATGTCATTGTTGAGATATAGGGAACAAGGAACCCCGGCAATTCTCGGTATCAGTAATGTCATTGTTGAGATATAGGGAACAAGGAACCCCGGCTATTCCCGGTATCAGTAATGTCATTGTTGAGATATAGGGAACAAGGAATCCCGGCAATTCCCGGTATTAGTAATGTCATTGTTGAGATATAGGGAACAAGGAATCCCGGCAATTCCCGGTATCAGTAATGTCATTGTTGAGATATAGGGAACAAGGAATCCTGGCAATTCCCGGTATCAGTAATGTCATTGTTGAGATATAGGGAACAAGGAATCCCGGCAATTCCCGGTATCAGTAATGTCATTGTTGAGATATAGGGAACAAGGAATCCCGGCAATTCCCGGTATCAGTAATGTCATTGTTGAGATATAGGGAACAAGGAATCCCGGCAATTCCCGGTATCAGTAATGTCATTGTTGAGATATAGGGAACAAGGAATCCCGGCAATTCTCGGTATCAGTAGGTACTTATATAGTATCAGCCTATATACTGTCCCAATGGGTTCCGCAGGGTAAAGGCCTCTATGATAGAAATCTAGATTATCACTACTATGATGGGATTAGGCTTAATCAACACGCTTGCCTAAATGCGGATTGGTGATCACAAAACCGAGCAATGATCGAAAAATTCGAAACATATCTTTACTCCCGTCGCGGGATCGAACCCGGGAGCTCTTGCGCAGCTGTTGCTTACTTACTTAAGGGGACGGGTAGGGCACACTAGCGCCAATCAATGTTAATTTTTAGCTACTAAACTGGATCTATTTTAAACAATTTCGGGGTTACAATCTCTCGGCAACGCGTAAAAAATGGAGCCAACATTTGTGTATGGTTATTTAATAAATAGTATAAGTGTTTGCCGAGAGAGTGTAACCCCGAAATTGATTAAAAAAGATCCGGTTTAGTAGCTAAAAATTAAAATCGATTGGCGCCGCTAGTGTGCCTTACCCGTCACCTTAATAGAGTGTCTCTCTTGAACCAGTGATACTAACTCTCCATAGGTTCGGGATTTTCTGTTGAAGTGAATTCGGTTTTAAAGGTGGTCGTTTAACAAATGATTCCCACATCATGAGAACTCATTGCCTTCCAAAAAATTGATTCACGCCCACAGCGGCCACTTTTGGCGTGAATCAATTTTTCGCGTACAAAAATGGACCCAACATTTCTACATGCTTATTTGAGAGATTGTAACTCCGAAATTGTTTAAAATAGATTCGGTTTAGTATCCTAAAAATTAAAATCTATTGGCGTCGCTAGTGTGCCCTACCCGTCACCTTAATGTCAAACACGTTTGGATCAATATCAATTGAGAAAATTTGTCAGGTTGTGGTAGCGTGAGCTGTCTGTACATAACATAAAAAAGCGTAATCCTTACTTCCTTACTAATATTATAAAGGCGAAAGTTTGTTTGGATGGATGTATGGATGGATGTTTGTTCCTCTTTCACGCAAAAACTACTAAACGGATTTTAATGAAACTTTACAGTAATGTAGCTTATAGATCAGAATAACACATAGGCTATAATTTATAAAGATACTAGCTTTTGCCCGCGACTTCGTCTGCGCTTGCTTTTATTCGAATTACACGCAGACGAAGTCGCGGGCAAAAGCTAGTTACTCATAAAATATTGTTTGCTTTGACTTTCGACCACCTAATCAGATTTAAAGTTTTTTAGATTTTCGCGTTGCATTATAACTATAATGTATCAAAACGGGAATATTAAAACGATATTTCTTATGTGATACAACATTGTGTACTCACATAATTGTCTCGACGTTTCGGCTACGTTACAGCAGCCGTGGTCACGAGCGGACTGGCGGAGCACGGCGTCGTCTGCTGGGGCCGGGCTGTGAATCTTCGGACACCCTCACATTTATTAATATTAATTCGCCACTAGATGATCAATCAAATTTGATGAATCAGATTTGCGATTAACAGGACTAAAACTAGTTTTAATTGTAATGTATCAATACGGGGATTAACACGATATTTATTATGTGAAACAACATTGTGTACACATAATAACACATAATAAATATCGTGTTAATCCCCGTATTCATACATTATAGTAATAATGCGACGCGAAAATCTAAAAAACTAGTTTTAATTGGTTTAAATGATTTGGATTTTAGTATAATATTGTCGCGCTGCTATGGCGCAAAGAGACTCTGATATCTTAGATTAAATCAAAATAGCGGTTTGATATACGTTTATTCCAAGAAAATCTGCAATGAATGGTTTCAGCAAAAATAGACGCAACTCCTCCGAGAGTGACTGCTATTCGATAAGCGCCCTCCGGAGGTCGGGCTAGTTGTACCCTTTCTATCCTAAACGAGTTCAACTTTAAGAGTGAAACAGTATCAGCTCTGTTGGCAATCACATTAACAACCGTCACTGTTAATTTTCTTTCTTTTAAATCATTGGCTATAAAATCCTCCAACGGCTACGGCGGCCAATCTCAACGATCAGCCACGTACGCAGGATATACTGAAGTGTGGGCGCAAACACAATAGCACTCTCTATTTCCTTACCCTCATATTCCGATGGGACACCAGTGTGATTTAACGTGCTTTCGGAGGTACAAGACCGCCCACTTCCAGACTCCCGGCTGGCACTAATAGGTAAATTCCTTACCAAAAACTTAGGTACAAATTGGACCAACCCGGAGTGGCAAGCAATAGTTGGACTGGAGCAATTCAAAAAATTCATTGGAAATATGGCCACGGGATTCAACAGTAAGTTGTGCAGTGTCGATAAGGGCCAAATGCGTCTGCTCGTGGGAGCATTCACAGGACACTTTGGCACTAATGACTTCCTGTGCAAAATGGGACTGGCCAGCAGCACTACCTGTAGAGCCAGTGGCGAACAGGACGAGTCCATATCACACCTGCTGTGTGAATGCGACGCGTTGGCAGGCATGAGATTACAGGCTACTCCCCTTGAAGTGTATATTGCATCTAATGCAATATATTCACAGGGAGATAGTAGGAATATAGGGTAATGGGGATGACACAAAAGATCCCATTGGGTCGAAGTGTCGCTGGCTATTCCTAGTCAGCCCCCAATAGCAAGATAAGATAGGTACAAATTGACCATAGTGTAATACGGCCAGCAACGAAGGAGGTCGCCAACGTTACAATATCTAATGATTAATAAGTACGGTATTAAGAATTACGTAAATATCTCTAAAGTGTACGATTACTTCTTATTGTCTATAATTGTACCGTAACACCTTATTACAGATCGGCCTGTCAGAATAAATGTTTGATAATAATATTCCAACAGAGATGCGACAATAGTTTGTTGAACGTGTAATCATGCTTCAGTTAGTCTGGTTCCCCTGTTAAATAACTGCGAAGGTCAGACGGCAGTCGCTTAATTGTAATTACTAGACTCCCCAAATCATAAATCATGGTTCAAGAGTTCTCCAGGTTTGGACACAACCGAGAATTATACGCTAAGATGAAGGGTGGGGGAGCAGTTGTAACCAGATGAGAGACATTTTTTACCGTGGGAGAGCCACGCTTCGGCATGAATGAAGTGATACCACGGCCTCACAGAAAACCGGCGTGAAACAGCACTGTGTTTCGCTGCGTGAGTGAGGGTACCGGAGGCCTAAACGGGGGGTTTAAAAGTTGGGAGCGCACTTTTGACTCCACTGGTGTCGCGGGTGTCCATGGGCGATTGAGGAAATAGAAACATGGAAAATGAGAGAATTGTCTGACATTTGATTGTTAAAATTAACAGAATAATGGTAAGGAAACTAAAACCGGAAAAATACTTTATTTCCTAATACACCGAAGCGTCTCACTCGATTTTCATGGTCTAATACTCTTTCAAACTGTCACTACGACAGATTCGTCTGCAAGTTACTTGTGTAATCTCGTTTAATCGCAATCCGGAACGCTGTGGCGTCCTCCTTTGTGTTCACGCTCGAATGGCTGTGATATAATGTAGACTTTCTCTGCATTTTCACTTGGACCTTGTTTTGGTAATAAAAGATAAAAGTTACTAACGTAAAGCACGTAAAAAACTGATGTAATAAAACGTAACACGTAATTCGTTGAAAGCAAATTAGAGTATCCGGATGGGGAACTCTTAATTGTATCGCTCAAAGCCGTTGCTTTGGCGCTCAAAGTACGGTTAGGGCATGATCCAGGATCGAAGAGAAGGGGGAGGAGACGCCGACTATATGCGCGTCTCCCTCCTCTTCATGGAGGTGGCCAGCCGACGCACGGTACGGGGGTACCAGCGCCGGCATTGCGCCGGTCACCTCCAGTGCTTTTTTTATGTGATAGGTGGCAGACGAGCAGACGGATCACCTGATGGTAAGCGATTGCTGCCGCCCATGGACACCCGCGTCACATGAGTCACAAGTGCGCTGGCAACGCATCACTTCATCATTCATGCCGATGCGTGTCTCCCACGGTAAAAAATCTCTCTCATCTGGTTACAACTGCTCCCCCCCTCCCCCCTTCATCTTAGTATAATTCTCGGTTGTGTCCAAACCTGGAGATCTCTTGGACCATAATTCATGACTTGGGGAGTCTGGTAATTACAATAAAGCGATTGCCGTCTAACCTTCCCAGCTATTTAACAGGGGAACCAGACTAACTGAAGTATCATCATCATCATCAGCAACCCACACTCGTCCACTGCTGGACATAGGTCTCCCCTAATGCACGCCACTGCTCCCGATTTTCGGCCACTCTCATCCAGCCCACACCAGCCAGCCTTCGAATGTCATCATCCCATCTTGTCGCAGAGCGTCCTACACTACGCTTACCGAGTCGCGGTCTGACCAACTGAAGCATGATTACCTTTAATACTCACGCAGTGAAATACAGCACAGTGCTGCTTCACGCCGGTTTTCTGTGAGGCCGTGGTACTCCGATCGAGCCGGCCCATTCATGCCGAAGCGTGACTCTGCCACGGCGATGCTCGTTAGGGATGACTGCTCACCCTCGGCAGAACCCCCCAATTCGAGGGCGGCAGCGTCCTGCCCGCCGTTTATTCGTGCTCCGACGACGGGACGTCCACCTGGCTTCGTGCTCGTCAACACGATCCCCCCACTATGGACGATAAGAGGGTGCCCAGGGGTTTTAGTCGGTAGACTCCCGCTGTCATGCGCGGGAGTCCGATATAACACATCCGCCCCCTGCGGTGCGTAATGCATTTCCCCTGGGCAAACAAAAAAAAATATCCAGGATTACAATGAAGCGACTGCCGTCTGACCTTGGTAATTCTTAGACTCGGGAACAAGAAGTGCAGTCCTGCGGGACCAAGGTTACATGGTCAAAGTCAATATCAGAGCATGAACTTTTTGAAGAACTATCTGAAACCATTAGCCCTCGGTGAGGGATAACATCGAGAGGAAACCTGCACGTTTCGGATAGTTTTTGAGACGTGTAACCGTGGGTCAGTTGGTATGGTTCCTCTATTGCGAACGTCAGACTGCAGTCGATTCCCTTCCGGCCATATTGGCAAATAGTAATCACCAGATTCCCCAAATCCTGGATAATGGTCTAAGCGTATCTCTGGCTTCAGAGCGGCAACTTTAAACGCAACCTGGAATTTCATGCTAAGATGAGGGTTTCACCCACTTTTGAGAGGTTGCAACTCGTATCTTATGAGCTAACATCGCTCTCGAATCAAATAGTGACAATAAATAAAGCAATTTTCAAAATGACTGACCGGATGGCGCAATTGGTAGTGACCCTGCCTTTAACCGCCAAAGGTCGTGGGTTCGATCCCCACCTTGTACAACATTCGTGCGAAGAACACTTGCGTTTGTTCAGTGTCTGGGTGGTAATAATATGTATTTAAGTATAGATTTGTTGTTCCCTCTGTTGTCTGATATCTGTAACACAAGTGTTAACTACTTAGTATGGAATCAGGTCAATGTATGAGATGTTATGAGAATTAAAGATTAAAGAAAGATGTCTCGATTGGTACAAAGCGCCTTATCTTCTTTTTTCGTGATGCGTACGGCCACGGAGTGGAACTCCATGCCTGCGTCTGGTTCCCCTATGACTACAACCTTTTACCCTGGGAGAGCCACGCATCGGCATGAATGGGCCGGCTCGACTGGAGTGATGCCTCACAGAAAACCAGCGTGAAGCAGCACTGTGCTGTGTTTCGCTGCGTGAGTGAGGGTACCGGAAACCCAATCCATTGTTGTCGCAGGTGTCCAAATTCGGCGGTAATCGCTTACCATCAGGTGATCCGTCTGCTCGTCTGCCTCCTATCATATATAAAAACCTCCATTTGTAAACCTAGAGTGAATTCACTGCTTCTGGCTTCTTGCTTCATAACAACGTTCTTCTCAACTCTAAAATTCAGTTTGAAGCCAAGAGCGAGCTCATCTGTACATATATCTACTGTGTCTGTACGGTGTCAGCTCTGCGGTAGATATGGGCAGCTCCCTGCCACTTCAGTAGGCTTCAATTCTGACAAACGTATCACTTTTTCATGTAGATATATAACCGTATTATATAAAATTGGCATATAAGCGTAACATCCGCGTTTTTACCGATTGTATAACGATTACCGCTTGCTTACACGCAATTTAGCGGATATAAGGAAATATATTCAAAGTATGTGCGAGTATGTTATAGGGGCTGAATTGGATGAAAAATATTTTTACATCTACATCTGCTATCATATACATATACTGCCAAAAAATGAGACACTAAAAAGTGTAAAATAATATTTTTTCATTTTATATACTTCAAATAACATTTTATAACAGTACACTCGAGAAAAGGTTTTACCGAAGTCAGCCAAATTACAAGATAGTATTGGTCGCCGACTTCGGTGACACCTGTTCTCGAGTGTACTGTTATAAAATGTTATTTGAAGTGTATAAAGTGATTAAAAATATTATTTTACACTTTTTAGATCGTGGTTTTTGAAGGCGTTGTCTTTTCGATGATTTTTTTTATAGTAGCTAGGTATGCCACATCTTAAAACAATCAGGTATAGACAACCTTTTTCTCTCCATGGTGCTTAAAAAGCGGAAAAAATGACCAATCACATTACTCAAAATAGATGAGATGTGTATTTTGAGTAATGTGATTGGTCAATTTTTACAAGTCTCCGCTCAGTTCCGCGCAGGTCCACTTCTGCGGAAACGCAACCTGACATATTAAAAGAAATACTCTATTTCAAAAGCCTAACATGCTAGTCATACCAGACACCAACTGTTCTTTACTCTAATGTGACAACAACATACATAAACCAAATTCCATATCTAACACAGGTGACCTTATAGAGCTGATCGGTTCATTCCCGCACGAGAACTACGACTATCAGAACACAAATCAATTCGAGGAGCCCATCATCATATACACAGACACGCGCCCACACAACCGGCCGAAGCCGGACAAGCCGGACCAACCGAATGATTGGGGCTATCAGAACCACTATTTTCACGTGAAACCCTCGTATCATGAGACGACCACACAGACTGTAGAAGTTGGTAGTGATGATTATGTACCGGTACTCACGAATGGACATAAGCCGCGGCCGAGTTACCCTGGTGAGATATTTAAAGGCTCAAGTGCTGACGATATTTTTTTAGATGTAAGGCTTGGGATAAAGGAATTGTGTGAGATTAAAGATATACTCGTAGAATCAATGAATGAAAGGCTAATAAAAATAGAACCACCTACAAAAATATTGCAAAAATCTTCAGTAATCATTTTTACAAAAATGATGTTCTGCACTATATTTCTGATTGATCTTACATTTAATTATTAAGGCTTGGGATAAAAGAATTGTGTGAGATCAAAGTCTATACACTTTTAGAATCAGAAATTTTAGATGAAACGCTAATAAGAATAGGACCGCCTTCATAAAATTCTTCTTTGCTTGCAAAAATTTGAGGTCCTAATCATTTTTACAAAAATAGATTCTATTAGTCCTGCACTATACTTTTGATTGATCTTATATTTAATTATTTAAGCATATTTATTTAATTTTGTTATCATTGTTTCGACTTGCTCAAAGTCGTTTTTGAGTGGTGCATATAATAAAACTGAATCCAAAGCTAAATAAAATTCCCTTTTAATAGAAATATTTTGAACCTTACCTGTATACACAGAATTAAATCCTACATAATTATATTTTATTGATATTTGTGTTTTGATATGTATAAAACATTTGTTTAATATCTCTTATTTACAATTTGATAATGTTTTAGTTTGTAGTTTTATTTATTTCGCAAATATCGTCAGCAACTTGAGTTTTATCGTTAGCAAAGTTCTTACTATCACTTTCTTGCTTAAAAAGCACAGCAATTTCATAATCATCACGCACCATTGCACTACACGCTTATACACCATATTTGTATAGAACATTATGTGTTATTTGTCGCTTATTGTTACGTTTGTTAATTGTTACATATTTTATGTGGTCATTGACTTTGTTGATTGTTGCATGTACTTTGTTTGAAAAATAATCTGAAAAAAATTCTTTATGTACAAGTATTTTTGTTTGAAATGCTAAGTGAATTAATGGTTGCGTAAGAAATAAACTCGAAACCATTTTTTATTGCAGTAACAACTTTTGCATGACAATTTTATTCCAATATATTTCATGTATGTTATATAACGTTTACAATATATTGTACTTTTATTTTATTCGATTTCTATTTATTATACATATAGTGTACATACTGTGTAATGTATGTTAAATAAGACTTTTTTTACTTTCAATGGTGTGGTTTCGACTGTGATTATCTTTTAAGTCATACATACCTATTTATTCCATTTATTTATTATTATTTTCTTCTTTATCACACAGTTACTCTCATCTTAAGCTTAAGATATAAGTTCACTACACTCAACTATTTTTATAGCAACCTTTTAAACTATGGTCTTTGTTTGTAGCTTTATTTTAATATATTTAATTTATATCCATTATTTTAATTTGCTCCTTTTATAGCAACAATGTTAGTTTAGATTCTTCTTAATATGTTGTATTATACCATTGAATTTCTTCTTCACTCATTTTATTATCTCTTTCTATAAAAAACTCATCATCATGATCTTCTCCAAACTCCACACTATCTCATTCCATGCTTATGCACTTCACTAGACTCAAACATCTTCCCATTCAAAATCTATTAAATATCCTCTGCTGGCTAACTTAATGTTTCAATATTTTTTTCATCACCATGATCTTCTCTACCAATCTCATCATTCTCTTCACTTCCCTCATTCCAGGCTGCGGCGAGCACTTCACCAGGTCGAACCGCATCGTTGGCGGCCACAGCACGGGCTTCGGGTCCCACCCCTGGCAGGCTGCTCTCATCAAGTCAGGCTTCCTCAGCAAGAAGCTGGCTTGTGGTGGGGCCCTGATTTCTGACAGATGGGTTATTACAGCTGCACATTGCGTGGCTACGTGAGTAGTTTTCTTATCTTCTATACTACTTATAAAGAGGTAAATCCTATTGACTCCCAGCACGTTAAAGGTAATAATCAGAAAAGAAAAAACAGTTTGTGATCGATACCTGGTATCATCAAGATTGATAAAAAAAAAGTATAACCCTTATACTGGAACTAAACCAGTTGGACTGGATCTGGTTCCATGTTCATGGTTCGTGGTTCAATTTTGAGGAATTACTATCATGCAGGTTTCCTCACCAAGTTTTCCCTCACCACTAAGTTAATCGTAGAAATAAGGACATAGATTTGAATAATCCATGGCCTGAAAAAATACATGCTCGAATTTGAAACTACCTCTCGCATTGAAGACGCATTTTCTTTTCTCGCTTTCATTGACACAAAGGAACAAGAGATTTTAATTTCCACTTAATTTTTCCAGGACGCCGAATTCCCAGCTCCGAGTCCGTCTTGGTGAGTGGGACGTGCGAGACGCAGGGGAGAGGTATTCCCACGAGGAGTTTGCAGTGCAGAGGAAGGAGGTGCACCCTGCGTACGAGCCTGCTGACTTTAGAAATGATGTTGCGCTGGTGCAGCTGGATAGGGGTGTGGTGTTTAAGCAGCATATATTACCGGTGAGTAAACTCATTGAAGTTACTTAAGTGCTAAGCGACCCGAAGTGGACTTCTGTGTTCAACATGAAAATTTACCATTCCTTTCTCTCTCCAGCCTGTCGCTATCCGGCCGTGATAGGTGACTAAGATCCTTCTCTATCTACCTAGTTTATCCACGATATATACGATATGTATTTGAAGTGATAATACTATTGACAGCCTCGGTGGCGCAATGGCTAGTGACACTTTAAAGCGACGGTTGCGCTTGGTGTCCCGGGTACGATCCCAGGGTCGGGCCAAAATTTGTACTTGAGTTTTTCTGTTAAGAAATTCTCAGTGTTAGCCCGAAGTCTGGAAGTTGGCGGTCTTGTACCCTCGTGCCTCGGAAAGTACGTTAAGCCGTTTGTCCTGCGCCTAATCCCTCTTCGGTCGTGTCACACTAGTGTCCCATCGAAATAAGAGGGTACGGGAATAGAGAGTGCACTTATGTCTGCGCAAATACTTGTGCACTATAATCTCTTCGCTGAGATTGGCCGCCATGACCGAAATATCGGTTTTGAGGACATTATTATAATTATTACTATTAACTATATATATCCTTTGGGAAAACTAAAATATGTTTGTTTTCAACAGTAAAACGTTTGTAAGGTTAATAAAAGCACTGTCCTTGGGATTAAATCTGCTATGAAGCTAAGTTTAGTTTATGTAAGCATTCTATACTGCATCTATTATGGGGAGTGCTCAGAGGAACTGTTTGATCTACTCCCAGCAGCTGAATTCTTACATCGAACCACACGCAAGCGACTGTCATTCCGACCCCATAATCTCGATGGATGGCGGTCTAGTACTATGTGTTTCTCGCGTAACATTCTACCATATACCTCAGTTCTGTGGAACGATTTGGCTGCAGGAGTATTTCACGACGGCTACGACTTAGGGACCTTCAAGAGAAGAGCGTACTCTTTTTTAAAAAGGCCGGCAACACATTAGCTATCTCTCTGATTTCGCGGAGGTTCATGGGCGGCGTTAATTACTTTCCATCAAGTGACTCGTTTGCTCGTTTGTCCGCCTCTAGCATAAAAAAAGGTGGCAGATGAGCAGATGGATTACATGATGGTAAGCTTCCCATTGCCCATGGTCGCCCATAACGCCAGTAGAATTATAAGTCAGCGTTCTCCCCCATATTGGAGTGCCTTCGCCGGGTCTATAGTGAAACCTATATTCATTACCAACCAGTCATATAACCTATAGAACTTAAAATTTACTCACTCAGTCACTAGGCGAAACAAAGCGCAGCGCTGCTTTTTGTGAGGCCGTGGTATCAATCCAGTCGAGCAGGCCCATTCATGCCAAATCGTGGCTCTCTGACGTCAAAAAGAAGGCATTGATGGCAATGTGTTAAAAAAAATCACATATTGTGTTATTACAATTACGAATGAATAAATTTAATTTCCTTTGATTTCAGGTGTGTCTACCTCAGAAGCAAATGAAATTAGCTGGCAAGATGGCGACAGTCGCAGGCTGGGGTCGGACTAGGCACGGCCAGAGTACCGTACCCTCAGTATTACAGGTACTAACATTATTACTATTACCTTACTTACTTTCCTGTGTCTTAGCTTGTATCAAGTCTTGGTCTTCAATACTCAATACTTTTTTGCTCCACAATGTTACATACAGGGATGGTCAACAATTTCATTAAGGAACAAGATTAAGGTCTTCGCTAAGTTATGTCGCTATTGAATCGGTCTTTTGCAAATTGACGCGAATATCTTGCATATACAGCTTTTGCAAGTCTACGTTCATTAAGTATATATCGCCAACGGTAGCTGTCCGATAGATATACCTTTCGGGCGTTCTCGATTTAATAGCCTTTCTGACGATGGGATAGGTCATCATCATCATCATCATTTCAGCCAATAGACATCCACTGCTGGACATAGCCCTCCCCCATTGTTCTCCACACAGATCGGTCCTGTGCCGCATCCATTGAATTCCTGCGATCTTCACCAGATCGTCGGTCCACCTTGTGAGGGGCTTGTGGGATGTAAAGGATAGGTACCAATGTCTCAATTTGGCTATGCCATCGAAGTCTATATAACCTAGACTTTATCATAATGTTAGGTTCAGTCATTTCCTCTATTTAAGAATCACAAAACGCTCGCCATCCACCAGTATGGCAGCTCCTATAGAGAAATGTCCGTTTTATGAGATAGAGGGCAGAGGAGCAGACGGATTACCTGATGGTACAATCACAAGTGTGCTGTCAACGTTTGCCCACTGCAGAGCATATGCCTCTCCACTTTATTCTGTCGTCGGTTTTCCTGGACCACGCTACTTAAGCTGGAGCCTTGAGGTCATCTGACCATCTGGCAGTTTGTCTGCCAACACTCCTCTTTCCATCTCTTGGTCTCCATTCAAGGACATCCTTGCTCCACATCTCATCGCCCCTTCTGCACACATGACCGGCCCACGGCCATTTCAGTTTCGATGCTCGGTACCCAACGTCTATCACTTTTGTGCATTCCCTGATGATGATGTTGCGCACTCTGTCTCGTAAGGATATACCGAACATGAAACGTTGCAAATTATGTAAACCTATTTTTATGTGATTTCAGGAAGTAGACGTAGAGGTGATCCCGAACGAGCGCTGTCAAAGGTGGTTCAGAGCAGCCGGCAGAAGGGAGACCATCCATGACGTGTTCCTCTGCGCTGGATACAAAGAGGTTAGTATTTTTACAATCATAGTGTAATTTAGTCTGTAGTGTAGAGTGTAGTGTAGTGTAGTGTGTAGTGTAGTGCGTAGTGTAGTGTGTAGTGTAGTGTGTAGTGTAGTGTGTAGTGTAGTGTGTAGTTACCGTGCCGTGTGGTCCCCGGCAGAGTAGAATAGGCCACTCTCACTCTTACCGAGGTGTCGTAAAAGGCGTCAAAGATAAAGCTGCTGCCATGATCATCAGCACCCAGAGAAGGAAAACTCTACATTTTTATCAAAACCCTCGCCAACTCGTCTGCCAAGCGTGGTGAGTATGGCAACTACCCCTCATGTGGTTGAGGGAGGCCCGTGCCCCAGCAGTGGGAACTTAAATGGGCTGACGATGATGATGATGGATGAGTCCACTCCCCATCGAGTCCAAACATCCCCGATGCGCTGCAATATCGCGGCGGACACGCAGGGCACTGTATTGTTTCTTTGTGTAGTTTGCCCGCAAAGTGCTTGTGTAAAAGAAGGTGTACCCCTTAATGCCCTAAACAAGGTGACTTTGACCTCCTCCGAACATCGAGCAAAACGGCGTACGACGTCTACGGGACTGCGTTCCCTTTCATTAATAGTATTCATAATTTTATGATTAACCCTCTTTTACCTTCTTTCCAGGGAGGCAGAGACTCCTGCCAAGGTGACTCCGGCGGCCCCCTCACGATGAAGCTGGAGGGGCGCAGCACCCTCATCGGCCTGGTGTCCTGGGGCATCGGCTGCGGCCGGGAGCATCTGCCAGGTGTCTACACTAACATTCAGAAGTTCGTCCCTTGGATCGACAAGCTGGTCAATCCACAATGATTCGTCAAAGTCAAGATTAGGAGCTAGGGTGTAAGGTGCAACGACTCCTTATTTTCTATGGAACTAAAGAGATCAAGCAAACCCACAAAAAAATTATAAAGTACTAAAACAATAAGTGGTATATTGATATGGACCAATTAAGTCCTGAAGCAGAACTCTTAAGTCCTGATTCGCTTTATCTCGTTTTATAAGGATCTCTTGGACTATGAAACAAGATTTGACAAATCTGGAAGTTATATTGGAGCGATATCTGCCTGATCATCACAACCCTAAGATATGGGTGCCAGACCAAGTGTAAGTAACATCATCATTTATATGCATGGACTCTAAAATGAGCCTTACGAATGAACAAAGGAGTAGGAAACCAGAAATAAATTTGATTTATATTTTCTAGAACGTTTCGTAATTTTGTGACTATTAATAACAATATCGTCCAAAAACGAAAATGACATCTTATGTGACATTTTGAAAATAACAGGGATATAAAGTACTTCAATACATCCTTTACATTTATATCACCGTTTCGGAGATCTTTATTATGATTACATATTTAATTACATAAATAATGTGATAATTACTACTATACAACATGTAAATAAATACTTGTTAATAACCATAGTGTAAATCTAAACTGTAAAAATCACGCATGAATTTGAAAACTTATCCATTTCACCATCAATTTTATAAAATCATTATGCTTTTCTGACATCATACATGTAATGTCATAAACACGTGATAAATTCCATCATCATCATCATATTTTACATTTTTCATAAATATCAAGTTCATTGCCATCTTTAGCTTTAAATTATCATTTTATTTATAATAAAGTATCATAGATACATTGCTTTTACCCATCATCATCATCATACTATCATAAATCACAATTAATTGCATTTTGGCATCATCATCATCATTTACCACCATAATCTTTGCAATGTTTTAATAATTACAATTGAGATATTTATTATTATAACCGTATTCTCATTTTCATCAAAATCATCAGCATTAATATCATTTCATCATAATTCTTACATATTATTTATATTTATTCATCATGCCCATTATATCATCATCATATTCATTTCATTGTCATTATCATTTCTATCAAGTATGATACTCAGATATTTCGTATTTTCATCAGGTGAATCATCGACACTTACTTTACTGCTCATGTCATGAAATCTTTCACCAATTATCACATCATTTCTCGGGTAATTATCATTGCATCACCAATATCACACCCAAATCATTGTTATCCTTTCACCCTGCTATCAAGTTACATTCGTTACTACGTCTACCATTCATTCATTCATCAATCATAATTCATTTCTTTAACTCATTTATTAAATTATCAACGAGGTAATCATTGCTTGCCTCATGCGATTTAACAACATAACTAAAATATGTCAGGTGTGGGTTCGAGTCCCGCCTGATCACAAGATGAAATTTTCAAGTGTGTTATTTGCTTAAGTTTAAATTACAAAAGATTGCTATAAAAATATCAACTATTAAAATATGTTATCGTTTATTGATCAAAATAATATCTTTGAGGGCATAACTGTGTATGGTAAAATCAAGTAGTGATATTTATCTGAAACAAGCAATTTCAATGGATTATACTTGGAAAGACAAAATCTCATGAAAAACATCAAAAACGAGACCTTTACAACCACTCGGAAATGTAAAAAGAATTACGCGATATTTAAAAATGGAATTATTTCGGGTTAGGTGGAAACTCGACCTATTAAAACTCGTCCCAGAATTTTATGTTAGGTTAGAAGAGTATCCAGCAAAAAAATCCTAAAATTCTGGGACGAGTTTCAGTAGGGCGAGTTTCCTCCTACCCGGTTATTTTTATTATGTCACATTGTATTAAATAAATTCATGAGGGGTTATATTTCTTTAAATAAAATAACTCCTGACTCTTGAATTAATCACATTTTTAGACGTGTGTATAAAATAAATCTCAGTCCTAAATTAGGATGAGTCCAGGCTATGTGGCCTAGATATTTTTATAGAAATATTTTTAGAATTAATGTTATTTATTTGTAAACTAAACTATTTTTGTATTGTAGTATTTAAAAAACGTTTTGTTTTTTTTTCTATTTTTTGTGAAATAAATTGTTTTGAAATATTTTTTTTGTTGTTTTTGTTTATAAGCTCTTAAGATTTTAGAATGGACTAAGCTCATAACATAACATAATGTACGGACAGCCACACATGAATATAAAAAAAAGTAATATTTCTTCAATCGATTCTCAAATGTCAAACACGTTAGGTTCAATATCCATTGAGGAAATACACATTGTGGTAACTTGATGTGTGACTGTCTGTACCTTACTACACACCATTTAAAATTTGATTTATAGGAAAGTTCCGGAATTAAACTTGCTCCAACCCCGTTTAACATTGTTTGTTGAAACGGGATGGCTTAAGCGTTAGTACGGTACTAACTGAAATTCGTTTAAAAAAGATCCGGTTTAGTAGCTAAAAATTAAAATCGATTGGCGTCGCTAGTGTGTCCTACCCGTCACCTTAAGCAAAAATGTTCATACGTTCCTACGTATGAACATTTTTGCTTAAGGTGACGGGAGTAGGACAGTCAACAGCAAAGTAATTTACCTTAGTAAAATTATTATATGACAGCCAAGCGGCACTGAAGGCATTGGCCAAGCCGAAAGTGGACTCTAAGTTGGTGTGGGATGCCATCAAAACCCTAAACTGCTTGGGACGACACAACAAAGTAAGGCTATTGTAGATACCGGGTCACGAGGGCTACAGAGGAAACGAAAAGGCAGATGAGCTAGCAAGAAAGGGATCTAAAACGAAATTTATGTACGAGCTACGTCGCACAGACCAACTCGGGATGGGAGCTTGCTCCTGGGTCACCCACGGGAGCAAGCGGGAAGAGTCAGGACGGTAGGTAGGAGGGGAACTGCTGCCAGTCGAGCAGGCTCACTCGACTGATCATAGTGACGGCTAAAGGTGTCTTGGCCGCAGCGGGAGAAATGAGACCCAACACAGACGGTTGAAATCTGTTTATTGATGTTAGTTTCATAGTTTATATAGAACGTTTAATTTTATGAACACATTAAAAAGTGTTTGCTAGTGTGCCGTCGGTGTAGAGTGCCGACGGTGCAAGAAGACGGTCCATCGGTCAGCCGAGCTGCATGTACGTCGTTACTGAGTTGTCTGTGCGACGTAGCTCGTACAAAATACATTGGACTGGAACCTTTTCTTGGACTGCCGAGCTGCACCATCAATATGGCCATCCGGCAATATGTAAACGAAGAGCAAACTAAGGAATGGAAGTAAAAACCAGGAATGAAACATTCAATGGCCTTCATAGGAGATAGTACAAAGATTTGGAAAAAACATCTTGGAGGCAATAGACAACAAGAAGAGTAACTGGCGAGTTTCTTGCCGGATCTTCTCGACCAGAAACAACTTTTCGAGCCGATGGTAGAATTGCATTATGTTTATTTACTTTTTTTAGTATATTTTATGTATCAACATATATATGTATTAACATGTAAATTATTACATAAGTACTTATAAATAGTTTCAAATCATTCAAATGTACGACGATTTGTCAGTGCTGTGTAGAAGCCTATGCAAATATAGAATTATTTGATTTTGATTTGATTTTGAACAGACAAGGATGCTCATAGGAGCGTTAACAGGGCATTATGCAACGAACAAAATGCTGAGGAAGATGAACATAACATCGAACAGGAACTGCAGAGCATGCAAGGAGGAGACGGAAACGATAGAACATCTTTTATGTGAATGCTTAGGCTAAAGCAGAAGACTACAGGCACTTCAATCCGAAACATCGTGACGTGATGAAACGAATCTTTCGTGAGTAGGAGTGCAAAGGATATGGGAGGTACAAAAGATCCCTTAGGGTCGACGTGCCCCATGAAAATGGCCCCAAACAGATAATATAAGAAAATTATTATATTAGTTTTGAAAAGCAAATTCAAAAGAAACTGAAATGTAAAAAAGCTACGTTCCTGTTTTTATGTCTCAAACGATTTATTTCTGAACAAAAGACTTCAACGCCTCACGTTTAACACATTTGGTAGCCATTTTTAACCGCCGATGCAAAAACGACGGGGTGTTATAAGTTTGACGTGTCTGTGTGTGTGTGTCTGTGTGTCTATGGCATCGTAGCTCCCGAACAAATGAACCGATTTTGATATTGTTTTCTTTTTGTTTGAAAGATGAATAAGGAGGGAGTGTTCTTAGCTATGTTGGATAAAAATCGATCCAAGATGGCCGCCGTCACAAAGATTTGGATTTTATGTTTTAACACAACTCCCACAATATGGGTATCATATAAAAGGGCTTGAGTAGCAGAATATGTTAATTGTGAAAAAATTCAAATCCAAGATGGCCGCCGTCAGAAAATGACGAATAACGTATTTGTTGTTCCAACTGCCTCAATATAGGTATCAAATGAAAGAGCTTTAGTTGGGTTGGGGGTTTTTTAAATTTTCATGTTAGACTTTTTATTACTCTAAGACTTGTTGTCTTATTGGTCATCATCCTAACGTGTCATTCCCAGTTGCTATCGCTTCGGAGCCGGGATATGTTTTTTTTAATGTGATAGCTGGCAGACGAGCAGACGGATCAGCTGATGGTAAGGGATTGCCGCCGCCCATAGACACCCATGACACCAGTGGAGTCACAAATGCGCTGCCAACCTCTAAACCCCTTCCTCCGGATTGGGCCTCGGGTACCCTCACTCACGCAGCGAAACACAGCACAATGCTGCTTCATGCCGGTTTTCCGTGACGTGGTATCACTCCAGTCGAGTCGGGCCCATTCACGCCGAAGCGTGGCTCGGCTCTCCCACGGTCAAATGTTTTGGACCATATGGTCAAAACCTACATAGATTATTCCAGGCTACAGGAAGTTTGGTACTTGATTAGCGACTCCCGTGTCACCTTTACATTACTAAGCCCTAATTCGACCAATCTTTATCCGTGGATAACTCTATGGTATAACGTCAGATTTGTATTAAAATTTCTCACAATTAAATTGAAAATTCAAAAAACCCCCGCTACAACTAAGCTCTTTCATTTGATACCTATATTGAGGCAGTTGGAACAACAAATAGGTTATTTGTCATTTTCTGACGGCGCCATCTTGGATTTGAAATTTTTTACAATCAATATATTCTGCTACTCAAGCCCTTTTATATGATACCCATATTGTGGGAGTTGCGTTAAAACATAAAATCCAAGTCTTTGTGACGGCGGCTATCTTGGATCGATTTTTATCAAACATAGCTAAGAACACTCCCTTCTTATTCATCTTTCAAACAAAAAAAAAACAAAATCAAAATCGATTCATTTGTTTGGGAGCTACGATGCCATATACAGACACACAGACACACACACACACACACAGACACGTCAAACTTATAACACCCCGTCGTTTTTACGTCGGGGGTTAAAAATGAGCTATACCATAGATTTAGTATCGGAATAAGGTTGGTCAAGTCGGACCTTAGACAGGAGAACCTGACTATCTGGATCATGGTTAAATGCTTACACTGATACATAGCAATATTTGAACTGCTCTCACATAAGGTCGCCCTGTGTTGTGAGGTGCTCTTTTTAGAATAATATAAATAGATAATACTAATAACAATGATACAATGATATTGGTATTTATTAATTATTTACCTTTAGTTACATTATTTATAATAAAGTGGATGTGTGTGATGCTGAGTAGATGTGTGGTGTGTATTGATGTGTGTATTTATGTGGTGTGTCGTGTGTGTGTGTGTGGGTTTATATAAGTGTATGTCAGAGTAATATAATTGGTAATAACTACTAAGCTTACTTTATGCTTACAACGCCCTCTGACCAACGCTTTTGTAACTACCGACAAGTATATTCAAAGCAGTCGATACTGCTGGTATAAAGTTTTGTTTGTATTGAAGATAGTGTAGAAGAAAAAATGTAGATGGTGCTATCAATATATATGAGTAGATAAAGTGAGGTAAAGTTCCTACGAATCCTTTATTTAAAGTCTTATGGTTCTACCCGAAGATAATTGGCCAATTTTTGGTAACATTTTAAGAATAAGTAGGTAGTCAACAGTCGAAGTCAGTCAAAGTCACAGTCACTCAATAAAACGCCGGTATTTTATGTTTTATCTACCTACGGATTCCGCGGATATCACTCTAAAAGCAATCACGGGTTTTAAGACTCTATTAGGTCCAAGCAATTTGTCACGAGACAACTCACTCGACACGCAATAGCAGCGTTAAAAACGATACAATCCAACGATTCTTATTATTAGGATTACTTTGCGTCACTTCACTGCATAAATAAACGCCACATTTGTACACTAAAAACCACTAGACACTAATTTAAAACCTTTGAATTGCATCAGCCCACGCGGCTTGTTTTAGGCCTACCCACCGAATCTTATTATGGGTTATCTCATGGGTTGGACATTTTTCTATTTTTTATTAAACCGCTTCCTGTCGATGTAAATTTTAGGCCATAACAGCCTTATCGCATTCGTATAATAAGAAATTACTTAGAAAAAATTCCAAAAAATAATATCCCTGTTAAAGGGTTGCAAAGGTCAGACGACAGTCATCATCATCATCATCAGCCCATTTAAGTCCCCACTGCTGGGGCACGGGCCTCCCTCAATCACATGAGGGGTAATTGCCATACTCACCACGCTTGGCAGACGGGTTGGCGAGGGTTTTGATATAAATGCAGAGTTTTCCTTCTCTAGGTGCTGATGATCATGCCAGCAGATTTACCTTAGTCGCCTTTTACGACACCTCGGTAAGAGTGAGGGTGGCCTATTCTACTCTGCCGGGGACCACACGGCATTGCCGGGGACCACACGGCACTTACTTATCGCATTCGTATAATAAGAAATTACTTAGAAAATATTCCAAAAAATAATATCCCAGTTAAAGGGTTGCAAAGGTCAGACGACAGTCACTTCATTGTAATTACCAGACCCCCTAAGTCCTGAATAAATAAATAAATATTACACAACATCACATACATTGATCAGACTCCGATATAGGTAGCTCAAGCACCTGTGTTACGGATATCAGAGTCAACAGTGAGATTACAAATATTGTACCGGCAATCCTATGCCGGCGGGATTCGGGAACGTATGTGTGGCGTTTTAATAACAAGGCAGATCTTTATAAATAAAAATAAACTAATTTAATCCATAAAAATATACAATAAAACAAGCGAGGTATAAGTGACAGAAGAAGAAGTTAAATTTTCACACAAATAACAAAACTCGAGCGACTTTTGAATATGGAACGCGCGCTCCTTCGCGCCATAAAATGAGCACAGAGGTTTCATGCTGGAGTCTCGGCGTGTGTCCTCGACAAATATATACATAAGATAGACATACTTTATTGCACAAAATGCATTCAGAAATTCTGTGTACAATTTCGGCGGTCTTATCGCTGAGAGCGATTTCTACCAGACAACCTTCGGGTAAAGGACATTTAATAGTAGAGAAGGCGTAGGTGGTATATAATACTTTTCTTTAGTAAATACATACTTAAAATACATAGAAAACATCCAGACCAATACTAACAGATATGTTCATGCACACAAATGTTTGTTCTGTGCGGGGATCGAAGCCCACAACCCTTGGGCTAGAGGCAGCGTTCACTACCACTGTTCCAAACGGGTTGTTGAATCCCGTACCCCGGGCTCCAGAGCGACAGCTTTGGACGCAACCGGGAATTACACGCTTAGATGAGGAGGAAATCGTATAATAACACAATACTTGGAAATAATGGTAAAAAAAAGCAAAATGGCCACGGATGGCATTGAACTTGCGTTGAAGTCTTTTGTTCAGAATTCACGGCGTTGGAGACAATGGGTTAGAGGAAGGGAAATTATTGATGAATTGGGGGAAACACCTCTTTTACACTGCGTAAAATATAGCTTTTTTTATGTCATAGGTGGTAAGACGAGCAGACGGATCACCTGATGTTAAGGTGACGGGTATGGCACATTAGCGACGCCAGTCGATTTTAATTTTTAGCTGCTAAACCGGATCTCTTTTAAACAATTACGGGTTACAACCTCTCGGCAAACACCTATTCTATTTATTTAATATTAATAAGTAATTAATTAGGTAATTAATTAAGTTAGCGGTTTAATCTGATTTTGCACTCGAATTCTGGATTACCGCCAAAAGTAGCCGCTTTTGGCGTGAATCAATTTTTCGCATACAAAAACGGACCCAACATTTGTGCATGGTTACTTAATAAATAGTATAAGTGTTTGCCTAGACTTTGTAACACCGAAATTGTTTAAAATAGATCCGGTTTAGTAATTAAAAACTAAAATGGATTGGCGTCGCTAGTGTGCCCTACCCATCACCTTAAGCGATTCCCGCCGCCCATGGACACCAATGGAGTCACATGTAAAAAGTATGAAAAATAAATGACGTTTGATGAATGTTATGGCATCTACTAATGACCGACCAAGATCATAAGGCACGATTCGGCGGGTAGGGCTAAAATAAGCCGCATGGGCTGATGCAATCCAAAGGTTTTAAATTAGTGTCTAGTAGTTTTTAGTGTGCAAATTTGGTGTTTATTTGTGCAGCGAAGTGCCGCAAAGTGATCCTAATAATAATAATCGTTGGATTGTATCGTTTTAACACTGCTATTGTGTCGAGTGCGTTGTCTCGTGACAACTTGCTTGGACCTAATAGAGTCTTAAAAGCCGCGATTGCTTTTAGAGTGATATCCGCTGAATCCGTAGGTCGATAAAACCTAAAACACCGGCGTTTTATTGAGTGACTGTGACTTTGAACTGACTTCGACTGTTGACTACCTACTTATTCTCAATAAGTTACTTGACATTGGCAAATTATCTTCGGGTAGAGCCATAATAAAAAAAAATCAGAAGGCACTTCAGTAACATTGACATGGGGGCGCTGTACAATATTTTTTCTATTGGAAAATGTCAAAAGCAATGACACTTGTAAAGGAAACAGCGTTAGTTCCAACTTTTGCCACGTGCCAAATAACCGTAATCGGTGGACCAACCAAAAGAGAGGATGGGTGTTAGAGGCACAGGTTCAACCAGGAGATTGAAGACCTGATAGCCGAGCTGAACATCATCGGGGAGATAACATCATACCGACTACGTTGGCTCGGACACGTGGAGAGAATGGGAGAGGATCCTGCAGCCAAAAGAGCCTATCTGGGACGACGAATGGGGCGACGTCCAGTGGGTCGTCCGAGATACCGCTGGAGGGACGAAGGCGCCAAGGACCTCAAAGCACTCAACGTGCACGATTGGGCGGCAATTGCACAGGACCGCAGAAAATGGCGAACTTTGACGTCGGAGGCCGGGACCCACTTTGGATCGCTGACCCAGCTTAGTAAGTAACTAGTAAGTATACAACCTTTGCGGATAAAGAATGGGATCATAAATGGCGGCGCATCTATTCACTTCTCGCTCGCACACTATTTTCGTCTATACTAGCACCCCACGAGTGCGAGTATAGACGCAAATAGTGTGCGAGCGAGAAGTGAATAGATGCGCCGCCATTTCTGATCCCATTCTTTATCCGCACAGGTTGTTTAGTCAGAATCAAAAGTAGCTGAACATTTTAGAACTTTGTCACACTAACCATTGCGCAGTTTCAATAAGTTGACTTACTCGAGCTGCGCAAAACTTAGTGTGACAAAGTTCTATAATGTTCAGCTACTTTTGATTCTGACTGTACAGGCGCATGAAAAAAAAACGTAGTTTTACTCGGTATGGCCAGTCTTTTGAATACGTTCGAATTAGCAAAGTATGAGACATATCAGAAAAAAAAATGTATTTTTTGTGGTTATTTTTTAAAATTTTGCTACAGGTGATAGTGAAATGAATTTCGTGTGCAAATCGTACATTCTCTTTTATTTTAAATGCGAACAATTTATAATTATTTTATTGTCTTAATTTCATTACAACAAGTTCACCGAGCGTCACGAAAAGAAGAATAAAAATAAGTATTATTAATTTATTATTAAAGATTATAGTCTAGTAGAAAAATAATTTCTAAATAATTTGATAGGTACAAATAGCTTTTTACCTTTGAAGCTAGAAGGTACTGAAACGCATCTTGCCAAACTAACATGACTTCTACTCCTTTCACATACGACTTTATTTCCCACTTCTTTAAGATTTGAAAGAAAAATTGCATATAATAATTTTCCAGTGAATGAAAATTCAATCTTGTTCTTGAGATTTAAAGGTTAAATTCGTTTAATTTTTCGATTTGTAAGCATAAGGATGAAAGGTCAGTGGCAAAACCCGATTCGACCATCCTTTTTTGTTTTGCAAAAACTTTATAAATGTGCCATTTGGAATTTAAACTCTATGTTTCGAACAGTAAACTTCTATGTGGCTTGATGTAGCTATTATTAGGGTAGGCTGACTACTAAGGTCATCTCTGGAAGCCTGTATTTTATTGTTTTTGCGCCAGTTGTGTGTTTTTGTGTTAACATTTAATTAATAAAGTTTCCAGAAAAATAATAATATAATATGTTTGATGAAGAGTCGCCTATTGAGAAAAAATAATTGCTTTAAAATCTTCAGTTCTTATTACATTATTTTATCTGCTAGATGTATAATTAAATACCAATTCCGTGATCCATTTGTGACATTGACATTATATTTCATGAATTTATACATAAAATGATATCAAATTTGGAAATTCGGCGGGTAGGGCTAAAAGAAGCCGCGTGGGCTGATGCAATTCAAAGGTTTTAAATTAGTGTCTAGTGGTTTTTAGTGTGCAAATTTGGTGTTTATTTGTGCAGTGACGTGCCGCAAAGTGATCCTAATAATAAAAATCGTTGGATTGTACCGTTTTTAACACTGCTATTGTGTGTCGAGTGCGTTGTCTCGTGACAACTTGCTTGGACCTAATAGAGTCTTAAAAGCCGCGATTGCTCTTAGAGTGATATCCGCTGAATCCGTAGGTCGATAAAACGTAAAACACCGGCGTTTTATTGAGTGACTGTGACTTTGACTGACTTCGACTGTTGACTACCTACTTATTCTCAATAAGTTACTTGACATTGGCGAATTATCTTCGGGTAGAGCCATAATAAAAAATAAATCAGAAAGCACTTTAGTAACATTGACATGGGGGTGCTGTACAATATTTTTCTATTGGAAAATGTCAAAAGCACTAACAGTTGTAAAGGACACAGCGTTAGTTCCGACTTTAAAAAAAAGATATCAAATTTGTTAAAAAAAAATGTTCTGCCTATTTATTTACAACAATTTACCATATGTTTTAAAAATGCAGTCACTACAAAATAGAGCATTGAAAAAAAGGTTTTAAGTCCGCCATTTGTACTTATCTCCATTTTTTTTCGTGTGCAATAAAGAATAACTTAGTACCTCAATTTTTCTTTTAGAAATGACTCTACAACTTTTTGGGGCATTTCTCAATATCAATATCATGGAGCCGGTTATTCCCGTTAAGGCTTCAAAGTACTTAACATCCTCTGACATCATCTTCATTTGATATTCAATAATAATAAAGACGAAAATCCCATAAAATTTACAACTATATTCAAAAACCATAACTCGTAAAGCAACGGAATAAAGTTCATAATTGACTGTTTGTAATGTAAAGGAGTTACGACCTTATTCGTTGGTTGTAACATGTGCAAGCGCAACTCAGTGTAAGACCGGACCGGGCGGCGCGCGGACGCCATGCGAGATCAAACGAAAAATTCAAAAAACGAAAACGAACAACAAATTAACTAAACCTCTTTCCTAAGTTCGAAATTCAAGTGTTTAAAAAAGTTTCGGTTAAAAAAAAGTAGATTGTCAAAAGCATATGGCGCCAAGGATGTGAATTTTTTTTACAATTCGAGCGCAAAGGAATGTGGTTTTAGTGCCGATGCAAGAGAGGCGAGTGTTGTGTGCGTTTTGTTCTTTTTTCTTATTGTTTTTAATGGTGTGTGCCAGTGTTGGAGGATTTTAAAATAAGTTTTCAATATAAGGTAAGATTACTATAAAGCTTGATTTTCACTTGTGATTATATTATAGGTAGTGTGTTGTTATAATATTTTAACGTGTGCATTGTGTTTCTAATGCTAAATGAAGTAATATAATTGTAAGTTAGATCGTTATTTGAATTTGCGAGCTTTTGACTTTACAAAAACTACTATTATTTTATATAACTCCTTATCTAGGTCGATACATTAATTAATAATAATGTCCTCCAAACCGATATTTCGGTCATGGCGGCCAATCTCAGCGATCAGCCATCGACGCAGGACATATTATAGTGCACAAGTATTTGCGCAGACACAAGTGCACTCTCTATTCCCGTACCCTCTTGTTTCGATGGAACACTGGTGTGACACAACCGAAGAGGGATTAGGCGCAGGACCAACGGCTTAACGTGCTTTCCGAGGCACGGGGGTACAAGACCGCCAACTTCCAGTCTCCGGGCTAACACTGAGAATTTCTTAACAGAGAAACTCAGGTACACATTTTGGCCCGACCCGGGGATCGAACCCGGGACCCCAAACGCAACCGTCGCTTTAAAGTGCGATAGGCAGGCATTAATTAAATAAGTAGGTATATCAATAGGCAGTACAATAAAATCTTCAAGAAAAGAGCTTATTCCTCCCTTAAGAGCCGGCAACGCATCTGTGATGCCCTGTGTGTCGCAGATGTCCATGGGCGGCGGTAATTCACTTACCATCAGGCGAGCCGTCTGCTCGTTTGTCTGCCATAATGTAAAAAAAATGTATAGGCGGTCTTACCGCTAGTAGCAATCTTCTACCAACAATCGACAATCCTAAAGCGAAACAGTTCTATAGATATTCCTTATTCCACAGAAACAAAATACAGGTATGGTATAAGTTGATATACAAGCGATAAGACCACCTTATTCTACTGTATGTTGACACAGTAGAATAAGGCGGTCTTATCGCTTGTAGCGATTTCTTCCAGTAATTTTGTTAAAAGGGAGAAACCGTGCTGCTATTTTAGGTATTTCGTATTTATAGTTTTGACACAGATAAATCGATCTATTATTATGATGGATCGATCAATCGATTAGCGAATAATAGATCAATTTTAGAAAGAGATAGCTCTATTATTAGAGACCTCTTCTAAATTGGTTATTATGATTTTAAATTAAATTAATTTAAGATCCAATACCATCTACCGAAAAAAAACGACATCTCAGGAAAGCAAAAAATCAAAATTCAACTTTAAACCTTCTCTAATTATGTTCAAATTTACGAACCCAAAAAAAAGTAGATAGATGTTTTTGGTTCTTAAATGTCGTTATGTATAGATCAAGTGCACTTTTTTCGAATCATTATAATCTGCACGTATCGGATAGTCGCCGTGTGGTCCCCGGCAGAGTAGAATAGGCCACCCTCACTCTTACCGAGGTGTCGTAAAAGGCGACTAAGGTAAAGCTGCTGGCATGATCATCAGCACCCAGAGAAGGAAAACTCTGCATTTATATCAAAACCCTCGCCAACCCGTCTGCCAAGCGTGGTGAGTATGGCAATTACCCCTCATGTGATTGAGGGAGGCCCGTGCCCCAGCAGTGGGGACTTAAATGGGCTGATGATATGATGATGATGGTCGGATAGTTTCTAAAACATGTAACCATGATTCAGTTGGTCTGGTTCCCCTGTTAAAGAGTTGCGAAGGTCAGACGGGAGTCGCTTCATTGTAATTACCTGACTTCCCAAATCCTGGATCTGACTGCCTCGTTGGCGCAGTGGGTAAGGTGACGGGTAGGGCACACTAGCGACGCCAATCGATTATAATTTTTAGCTACGGATCTATTTTAAACAATTTCGGGGTTACAACCTCTCGGCAAACACTTATACTATTTACAACCTGTGCGGATAAAAAATGGGATCAGAAATGGCGGCGCATCTATTCACTTCTCACTCGCACACCCACGAGTGCAAGTATAGACGCAAATAGTGTGCGAGCGAGAAGTGAATAGATACGCCGCCATTTCTGATCCCATTCTTTATCCGCACAGGTTGTATTAAAGAACGATACACAAATGCGGACCTAACATTTGTAACCGAATAATTGATTCACGATAAAAGTGGCCGCTCTTGGCGATAATCAATTTTTTGCGTACAAAAACGGACCCAACATTGTGCATGATTAATTAATAAATAGTAGGTAAAAGTTTTTGCCGAGAGGTTGTAACCCCGAAATTGTTTTAAATAGATCCGGTTTAGTAGCGAACAATTAAAAACGAATGGTGTCGCTAGTTAGGGCTACCCGTCGCCTTAAAGCGACGTCTGCGGGTTTCAGGTTGGGTCGGGACAATAATTTGTACCTAAGTTTCTCTGTTAAGAAATTCTCAGTGTCAGCCCAGTCTGGAAGTTGGCGGTTATGTGCCCCCGTACCTCGGAAAGGACGTTAAGCTGTTGGTCTTGCAGCCGATACCTCTCCGGTCGTGTCACATTGGTGTCCCATCGGAATATGAACACTATAATATATTTTGCGTGAGTGGCTGATTGTAGATTGAGATTGGTCGCCTTAGGCGAAATCGTTGGAGGATATAATTTAAGCTAACCCTTGCTCAAAAAACACATTTTGGCGATAATTGACCATTAGTTACTTTTTTAAACCCCGACTAAGTTAAATTTAACTACGGATCAAAAAATCGTTTCTTTTTGACCTTTGAAAACTAGTTCACTCAGTTTCAAATTAGTACCCTCAACTAATTTCAAAGTGAGTGAACTAGATTTCAAAGGTCTTGTTGTCAAAAAGCATGTTTCAAAACCTGATCATCTGTTACATGTGAGTGATAAAAAGCTCTTAGTAGACATTAAAAAGCAATAAGATTACATAACATCGAATGTAGGCCTCTGCTTAAGCCGGCAGAGCTCATGGGGCCAAACCGGTCACCTCGTAACCTTGCGCAAGACATACTTCGAATACATAAGTCCTTGGGCGTTTCCCTGATAAAAGTCTGTCTCTCTGATAGGTTGAGTCTTAACTTCATTTCTAGTTAAAATATTTTTTTAGGTCGTACTTATATAGCTTCTGGGAACATGACTCATGAGCCAAGGGAACGTTAGGTCGCCGTCGTATGCTTAAATGCAGTTAAATACCAACCAAACCAAACGATTGGATTGCGAAAAAGGAACCAAATAGTGCCGCCAAAAAGTAACTTAAATATACATCAAACTGAACTATATTCTATGGTAACAAGACATTACAATGCCCTTCTCAAACATCTGAAAGAAATAGATACATATAATAATAATAATCCTCCAACCGATTACGGCTACGGCGGCCAATCTCAACGATCAGCCACGTACGCAGGATATATTATAGTGCTCAAGTGTGTGCGCAAACACAAGTGCACTTTCTATTCACTTGCCCTCATAATCCGATGGGACACTAATGTGACACGACCGGAGAGGGATCAAGCGCAGGACCATCAGTTTAACGTGCTTTCCGAGGCACGGGGGTACAAGACCGCCAACTTCCAGACTCCGGGCTACCACTAAGAATTTCTTGCCGAAAACTTAGGTACACATTTTTGGCCCGACCTGGGGATCGAACCCGGGACCTCTTGCGCAGCCGTCGCTTTAAAGTGCGACCCTCTAACCACTGCGCCACCGAGGCAGTCAATAATAAATTTGTAATAGCTTTAACTGTCTTTTTAAACGATATTTTTTTTTTATAAATTAAATAAGCACTATATCAAATTGACATAGAAATATAATAATGTACAAATGTATTAGGAAGACATTCTATTTCAGGATCTAAGCGAGATGAAATTAATTTAGTAAAGATGGTTCATCATCATCATCATCAGCAACCCACGCTCGTCCACTACTGGACATAGGTCCTCCCCTAATGCACGCCACTGCTCCCGATTTTCGGCCACTCTCATCCAGCCCACACCAGCCAGCCCATCTTGTCGCAGGGCGTCCTACACTACGCTTACCGAGTCGCGGTCTCCACTCACGGCTGGACTAGTCCACCGGTTCAAAGTCGCTCAAAGAGCTATGGAAAGGGCTATGCTCGGAGTATCTCTGAAGGACCGCATCAGAAATGATGTAATCCGTCAGAGAACCACAGTCACTGACATAGCCAACCGAATTGGCAAACTGAAGTGGCAGTGGGCTGGTCATATTAGCCGCAGAACTGACAGCCGTTGGAGCCGTAAAGATGGTTAGATCCAGATTTTTTTTCTGATTCTGATGATTATAAAAAGTCAAGATTTACCATTATATAGTTAGAGGATAGCAAAGGGATTTATTATTGAATGAAATGGGGTGAGCATTGCATCTCGTAGCCACTGCGACAAGTAGAAGATCTATTGTGGCAGCCCCAAAACTTATTACATCACCTCATGTAGCCCCAGCTCCAGGATAAACCCGAGGAAGGACGTCTGCCGAGATAATGTGTGCTCCCAGGTGCCGGCTTCTGAAGTGGAACAGCGCTATGCACTCGCCGAGAACGTGGATAATCGTTTCCTCGTCCTCGCGACAGAACCTGCAGATTTTGGTATCTGAAAGGCCCATGTTGTGCAGGTGCTTGTTTAAATTTGCAGTGCCCGTGAGGGTCGTAGCAAAGGATACGTAGGCTGTTGATTATTTGAAGAAAAAACACGTAAGATCGAATGAAGGCCTCTGCTTAAGTCGGCAGAGCTCATGGGGCCAAAACGGTCACCTCGTAACCTTGCGCAAGACATACTTCGAATACATAAGTCCTTTGGCGTTTCCCAGGAGTCTGTCTCTCTGATAGGTTGAGTCTAACATTCATTTTCTATTAAAATATTTTTTTAGGTCGTACTTATATAGCTTCTGGGAACATGACTCATGAGCCAAGGAACGTTAGGTCGCCGTCGTATGCTTAAATGCAGTTAAATACCAACCAAACCAAACGATTGGATTGCGAAAAAGGAACCAAATAGTGCCGCCAAAAAGTAACTTAAATATACATCAAACTGAACTATATTCTATGGTAACAAGACATTACAATGCCCTTCTCAAACATCTGAAAGAAATAGATACATATAATAATAATAATCCTCCAACCGATTACGGCTACGGCGGCCAATCTCAACGATCAGCCACGTACGCAGGATATATTATAGTGCTCAAGTGTGTGCGCAAACACAAGTGCACTTTCTATTCACTTGCCCTCATAATCCGATGGGACACTAATGTGACACGACCGGAGAGGGATCAAGCGCAGGACCATCAGTTTAACGTGCTTTCCGAGGCACGGGGGTACAAGACCGCCAACTTCCAGACTCCGGGCTACCACTAAGAATTTCTTGCCGAAAACTTAGGTACACATTTTTGGCCCGACCTGGGGATCGAACCCAGGACCTCTTGCGTCGCTTTAAAGTGAAACTCTCTAACCACTGCGCCACCGAGGCAGTCAATAATAAATTTGTAATAGCTTTAACTGTCTTTTTAAACGATATTTTTTTTTATAAATTAAATAAGCACTATATCAAATTGACATAGAAATATAATGCACAAATGTATTAGAAAGACATTATATTTCATGATCTAAGCGAGATAAAATTAATTTAGTAAAGATGGTTCATCATCATCATCTTCAGCAACCCACGCTCGTCCGCTGCTGGACATAGGTCTCCCCTAATGCACGCCACTGCTCCCGATTTTCGGCTACTCTCATCCAGCCCACACCAGCCAGCCTTCGAATGTCATCATCACATCTTGTCGCAGAGCGTCCTACACTACGCTTACCGAGTCGCGGTCTCCACTCACGGCTGGACTAGTCCACCGGTTCAAAGTCGCTCAAAGAGCTATGGAAAGGGCTATGCTCGGAGTATCTCTGAAGGACCGCATCAGAAATGATGTAATCCGACAGAGAACCAGAGTCACCGACATAGCCAACCGAATTAGCAAACTGAAGTGGCAGTGGGCTGGTCATATTAGCCGCAGAACTGACAGCCGTTGGAGCCGTAAAGATGGTTAGACCCAGATTTTTTTTCTGATTCTGATGATTTTATAAAGTCAAGATTTACCATTATATAGTTAGAGGATAGCAAAGGGATTTATTATTGAATGAAATGGGGTGAGCATTGTATCTGGTAGCAACTGCGACCAGTAGAAGATCTATTGTGGCAGCCCCAAAACTTATTACAGCACCTCATGTAGCCCCAGCTCCAGGATAAACCCGAGGAAGGACGTCTGCCGAGATAATGTGTGCTCCCAGGTGCCGGCTTCTGAAGTGGAGCAGCGCTATGCACTCGCCGAGAACGTGGATAATCGTTTCCTCGTCCTCGCGACAGAACCTGCAGATTTTGGTATCTGAAAGGCCCATGTTGTGCAGGTGCTTGTTTAATTTGCAGTGCCCCGTGAGGGTCGTAGCAAAGGGATACGTAGGCTGTTGATTATTTGAAGAAAAACACGTAAGATCGAATGAAGGCCTCTGCTTAAGTCGGCAGAGCTCATGGGGCCAAACCGGTCACCTCGTAACCTTGCGCAAGACATACTCGAATACATAAGTCCTTTGGCGTTTCCCAGGAGTCTGTCTCTCTGATAGGTTGAGTCTTAATTTCGTTTCCAGTTAATAGTTATTTTAAAATCTTGGCTTCTAAGAGCATGGCTCTGATAAGACGAAACAAGCAAGCGAATGGACCTAATCATCTTTATATTAATCCTCCAACCGATTTTGGCTAAGGCGGCTACTTACGCAGGATATATTAAAGTGTGTGTATTCCGGTGGAACACCAGCGTGACACGGTCGGAGAGGAATCGGTTGCAGGACCAACAGTTTAAAGTGCTTTCCGAAGCACGCGGGTACAAGACCGCCAATTTCCAGACTCCGGGTTGACACTGAGAATTTCTTAACAGAAAAACTCAGGTACACATTTTGGCCCGACCCGGGGATTGAACCCGAGACCGCAAGCGCAACCGTCGCTTTAAAGTGCGACTCACTAACCATTGCGCCATTGAGGCAGACATTAATTAAATAAGTACTACCTGTGCGGATAAAGAATGGCATCAGAAATGGCGGCGCATCTATTCACTTCTCGCTCGCACACTATTTGCGTCTATACTCGCACTCGTGGTGGGGTGTGAGTATAGACGCAAATAGTGTGCGAGCGAGAAGTGAATAGATGCGCCGCCATTTTTGATCCCATTCTTTATCCGCACAGGTTATATATCAATAGGCAGTACAAAGCTTATTCCTATCTTAAGAACCGGCAACGCTCTGTAATGGTCCATGTGTCGCAGATGTCCTTGGGCGGCGGTAATGACTTACATCAGGGGAGCCATCTTCTCTTTTGTCCGCCATAATTGATAAAACATCTTTTTGTTTATAAATCTCTACATTTTCATTTAACTTCATTCATTGGAAACAATTGATGAAGTGGTATGAAACCTTCATTTGCACGATTGGTTCTGAGTGTAAGGTCATTCTTTATGGCTGAGTTGGCGAATGTTTTGCCCACGCTCGAGGAAAACCGCTTAAGTCATTCAAGTAAAGATCATTAAAACGTTATTGGTAAAGAAATCGTGATTTTAATTTTTTTCAGGTATACGAGTATTGATCTGTGGGAAAGTTTGGTATTTGTTGATAAGATTGATAAGAAATGTAAGGTTTTTATTAAGTTCTGTGGGTACGTTGTTTGGGATCATTGTTATTAGGTATTCTACTTTTAAAACAATTAAACGTACAACATAAATTAATGTCTCGTACTATAAGCTTTTTCGACAAAAGCTTAACTCAATTTCATACGAATTAACGACAATAGAAAAAGCATCATCAAAGCTTGGCTTCAAGGAAATAGTATGAATGTTATAAGGACTAAACACACTAGCGACGCTAATCAATTTTAATTTTTAGCCACTAAACCGGATTTATTTTAAACAGTTTCGGGTTTATAATCTCTCAGCAAACACCTATACTATTTATTTAATACTTATTAACTCAGTGTTTGGTCTGCTTTTGCACTTGAATTTTCGATTACCGCTAAAAGTGGCCGCTTTTGGCGTGAATCAATTTTTCGCGTACAAAAACGGACCCAACATTTGTGCATGGTTATTTAATAAATATTATAAGTGTTTACCGAGAGATTGTAACCGAAATTGTTTAAAATAGATCCCGTTTAGTAGCTAAAAATTAAAATCAATTGGCGTCGCTAGAGGGCCCCACTGGGCAAACAACCACCTAACATGGCAAGTACCCAACATAACAAAGCATCGCCATGCTTGGAAAATATTCAGGACCGCATTTCCAACGCATGAGGTGCCAACAATCTTGTCGAGTTCAACGCTTAGCGTTTTCTTAGAAAACACAGGTGTGTGTATTCTCTGCTAAGTTGTCACCTTTCCTATCCTACCCCACTCTTCAGAGCACCCCTTTACCACTACAGGATAGTCTCAGCATCCTTGGCATCGAAGTTCGTAGCAACCTAAATCACCGGGACTATATCGAGAGCGTAATAAGAACTGCTTCCCGTAAACTCGGGATTCTGAACAGAGTGAGACGGTATTTTACTCCGGCGCAGCTTTGTCTCATGTACAAGGCACAGGTTCGCCCGAGTGAATAATATTGCGCCCATCTCTGGGATGGTTCTGCTAAGTACTTGCTGGAGGCTCTCGATAGGTTGCAGCGACGTGCTATCCGTATCGTTGGAGATTATGAGGTGACTAAGTCCATAGAACCTCTTCAGCTACGTAGAAACATTGCCAGCCTTAGTGTTCTCTACCGCCTCTATAATGGGGAATGCTCTGATGAGTTATTTCAACTTATCCCATCTTTCCCTTTCCCCTTCCGAACAACAAGTGCTGGACAGCGTTGCCATCCTCATACCATCTAAACAATGGCGGCGCGCAACAAGAGGTTTGGCTCCTCATTTCTGCCCCGAGCCATCAAGACCAATGCCATCCCAGCTCATGTGTTTCCTCCTTCATATAATTCAGGGTCTTTTAGGCGGGGCGTGAAGCGGCATCTCAGCAGGCCCTCAGGGTTAAGATGGCAGACTCAATGGGTACTTTGTGAGTTCTTTTGTGCCTGTCAACCTCATATTTGGATTTCACGGCCGCTTACCATAAGGCTGAGTGAGGTCATCGTGATTGGCCTTTCTATAAAAAAAATACCTACGTAATGTAACAACTTTTTTAATATGAAAATACTACAAAGAATACTTTTTAAAGAGGAATGCAGGTTAAAATGGCGTGACGAAACATAAGGGTGATTCGACGGGCTTTGTCGCTCGGCAGGTGCACCACTCAGTCACCCTCTGTTGTTTTTCTGTTCAACCATGCCGAGTTTGTCAAACTTTCTTTTTTTTATTATTTAGAACAATTCTTTTTTGTAATAAATAAATTCATACAACATCTCTCATATTAACCTGATTCCGTAGTAGCTTAAGCAATTGTGTCACATATAACAGATAGCAGAGGAATTACAAATCACACCCAGACACTGAACAAAATGGTTCATTAAACGAATGATTCTCTTTAGGGGATCGGCGGCGTTCCACAGGGGTCGTTCTTAGGCCCACTCTTGTGGAATGTCGGAAATGACTGGGTCCTTCGTGGGTATCTTCCTTCTTTGTTACCACCTCTGGCCGGCTTCTCATCAGGAGAAGCTCTCGCCAGGTCCCCCACATAACCCGTCCGGTGGACAAGTATGAATAAGGATGTCAGTCCATTGCACATAGGGCTGGCGGCGTTTCCCCTGCGCCAACAAAAGAAAAGGGTGGGGATCAAGCCCACGACCTATGGCATATAAGGCAGAGTCACCACCAAATGTGGTGTAATTTTGCCAATGTTAAGTGAAACATCAGGGGATGTTACAGTAAGTAAACACTGCGATGATGATTAATTGATAACAACTGGTCATGCAATGAGGGTCTTGAACCAAATTTATCCATAAAAAGTCACAGCGATCTTCGTATAATGGCGTGTCCAATCCGGCTCGAAGGACCAAAATATACCGGCAGGCCTCTGCCGGCGGGGTTCAGAAACTTATATGCGGTAATTCGTAAATAACGGACAATGTAAAATTGTATAAAAATAATTATTTAATGCGTAAACATTATAAAAGTACGCTCATTGTCCGAAGGCGAGAAAATTAGAGACATTAGAAAAACAAATGAGTAGCGATATTTGAAAAAGAATAAAGTATTCTTCGCGCCATAAAAGCAAACAAAGAAGGTTTCATGCATCGAGTCTTTCATCCTCGACAGGTGTCTCATCGGAATATGAGGGTAAGGGAATAAAGAGTGCACTTGTGTGCACATGCTTCAGATTGAAATATAAAGTAGCACTTCAAAAGAAACAACGTGCGGTGGAAAATTTGAAACAACCTTTTCACAAGACAGTAGCCCTGCGAGATTTTTTCTGATTTGTTCAGTCATTTTATTTATCTTCTCTTTTTTTTAAGTAGCTAAAAACAAAAACATTTATAGTAACACACGCACGCACGCACACACATACACACTTACTATCTCTTTCACACACACACACACACACACACACACACACACACACACACACACACACACACAAACACAGAACAGAACACACACATTTGGATTTAAATAGATTTTTAAGTGTTATAATATATAAGTAATTAAAGTAACAAGTTAATTTATACTTACCTAGTTCAGATGTAAGATGTAGATACTTATGTAGTTAGATGTCAACCAGCTAAACCATAGGCTCTCAAATTCCGCCTTAGAGAGCCAGGAGAAGTTGAAAACCAGCGCTGGCCGAGGGTGTACACTCGAGGCAGCATGAGCTGAACTTCGTCCCTTTGTCTCAAATTTGTTCTCCTTTCTCAACTAATGTACTTATAATTATGTTTTTAAGAGACAATAAACGATTTTTATTTTTATTGTGTTTGCGCAGAGACTTGCCACTATAATATATCCGGCGTACGTGGCTGATCTTCGAGATTGGCCGCCGTAGCTGTAATCGAATATATAATATGATTATGCTATACAGGCTCATAATAAGAATAATTTGCAATCATTACGTTGAGAAAACCTGATCTAAAGCCATAGCCTACTCACTATGATTATCTCAACATATGACTACACAGCTCAACACTTCGATTCCGGCTGTGACGTCATGATGCCCACGCGCACGTGGGCGCAACCTTGACTTGTCTGCGCTACTGATAATTGTATAGGAAATTTGTTTATAATATTATTATGCTGGCCTGTGGAGTGGGTGGACGCTTCTGTGACGACAGGCGCCTCAGTTTCGTGCGACCTCCGGGTTTAGCCAAATGATTGGAAAGGTTGAAAATTCGTCCAAAGTTTGTTTATTTATATAACATACAAACATAATATCCTCCAACCGATTACGGCTACGGCGGCCAATCTCAACGATCAGCCAGTTACGCAGGATATATTATAGTGCTCAAGTGTGTGCGCAAACACAAGTGCACTCTCTATTTCCTTACCCTCATATTCCGATGGGACACTACTGTGACACGACCAGAGAGGGATTGGGCGCAGAAGAAGAATTTCTTACCGAAAACTTAGGTACAAATTTTTGGCCCGACCCGGGGATCGAACCCGGGACCTCTTGCACAGCCGTCGCTTTAAAGTGCGACCCACTAACCACTGCGCCACCGAGGCAGTCAACAGAACATACAAACATAACGGGACATTAACATAGATATCCCTTGAGAAGAGCGATCGCATTAAAGTCATATTTTCTTTCTTTCTTTCTTTCAAACCTTTTTTTAATTTAATAGGTGGCAGACAAGTAAGCGATTACCGCCGCCCATGGACGCCTGCAACACCAGTGGTGTCACAAGTGCGCTGCTTACCTTTTAACCCCCCTTCCCCTGGATTGGGCCTCCGGTACCCTCACTCACGCAGCGAAACAAAGCGCATGCACTGCTTCACGCCGGTTTTCTGTGAGGACGTGGTATTACTCCGGTCGAGCCGGCCCATTCATGCCGAAGCGTGGCTCTCCCACTGTTGAAATTTGTACTGTTATAAAATGTTATGTGAAGTGTTTAAAGAACTAAAAATATTATTTTACAGTTGAGTTCGTGTTTTTTTTTTATTGGCGTCTCTATACGAGTGCGGCTAAGTATCATCGATCAGTTTATGTCGGTATCTACTCGACCATGCGACCGTCCAAAACTTGGTTGCAACAGCCCAAAAAAACAAGTCACCGTGTGCCGAGAGCATTGAACTTACAGGCGAAAAGATACTTGGAGATAATGCAGCGACTCTCAACTGATGGTGTCTGAGATTTGGCTTGTGCGATTGCGATTCGATTTTAGATAAGATCGATTATTAATCGATATGAATTGCATCACATAATTGTATTTTATTGTCATGAAAATCATCATCGATCTATATTTTTTTTTGTTTAAATATTTCACAACATCACATACATTGATCTAACTCCGAGATAGGTAGCTCAAGCACCTGTGTTACGGATATCAGAATCAACAGTGGGATTACAAATATATACATATAATACTTTTCTTTTGTAAATACATACTTATAATATAGGAAACACCCAGACCAATACAAACAAACATGTTCATGCACACAAATGTTTGTAGTGTGCGGGGATCGAACCTGCAACCCTTGGATCAAAGGCAGCGTTCACTACCACTGTTCCAAACGGGTCGTCAAATCTATAATTCTTTTTCTCAATGGTAACCCGTTCTCCGAAGCGGACGCCATTAAGGTGACGGGTAGGGCACACTAGCAACGCCAATCGATTATAACTTTTAGCAACTAAACCTAATCTATTTAAAAAAAAATGGGGTTACAACCTCTCGGCAAACACTTATATTATTTATTCTATAACCATGCACAAATATTGGTTCCGTTTGTGTACGCGAAAAATTTATTCACGCCCAAAGTGGCCGCTTGTGGCGTGAATCAATTTTTCGCGTACGCGATGCATCCAACATTCGTGCATGGTTATTTCATAAATAGTATAAGTGTTTGCCGAGAGGCTGTAACCCCGAAATTGTTTAAAATAGATCCGGTTTAGTAGCTAAAGCTAAGGTGACGGGTATGGCACACTAGCGATTGGCGTCGCTAGTGTGCCATACCCGTCACCTTAAACGTAGGAGGTCCACCCTGAAAAGGAATTTACGAGCAAATCTTCGTCGTTTCTTTATTCCCATCTCTTCACACGCGCTGTGCGTCTCTTTCAGGTGATAAGGACGGGGATAATGATTCCGTCATGAGTTCATTTTCAGAGATGGCACCCAAAAATTAAGACAACGAATAACGATTATCCAGTACCGATTCCCCTGTCTAAGGATTGCGAAGGTCAGACTGCAGTCTGACAGAATGGTAATAAGCAATTGCCGTCGCCCATGTCACCAGTGGGATAAGTGCGCTGCCAACCTTTAAACCCCCTTTACCCCGGATTGGGCCTCTGGTACCCTCACTCATGCCGGTTTTCTGTGAGGCCGTGGTATCACTCCGGTCGTGCCGACCCATTCATGCCGAAGCGTGGCTCTCCCACAGTCAAAACGGCTTATAGCACGGACTATAGGGGAAATCCTAAGTTGGGCAAGAATCACATGTTTAGATGATGATATTTCTTACCCATGTAATGGCTGTGGAATGCATACCTAATACCAACATTTAGACACATAAACTTGGCAAACTATTTCGTCACCAGCTCATCCAATCAGAAATGCAATCTCGATACATCGATAGTTTTGAAACAGAGATGATACGGTGGGAGTATTGCGCAAGCGCAGCACTAATGGACGATAAAAGGTTGTTTAAAGATTTAAGAATAATAAGTCATTCTGATATTTTTATATGAATACTAGCTGACCCGACAGACTTGGTCCTGTCAAAAAAAATTGTAATGTGGCAACAAATATGAACTTTATATAATAGCAATAAAACTCAAATTGATTCTACGTTTTAGTTAGAAAACGTTTGTATGTGAAAAAGGAAAGGTCTGTTTTTAGGGTTTTCCCGACAATTATTCCATTTTTTCTCGCCGTAAGAACCATCCTTGGACTTCAACGAACATTTTAAAAAAAGAATTGGCCAAATTGGTCCAGGCGTTGTTGAGTTTTGCGCTTACCAACACATTTTGCGATTCATTTTTATACTATAGATTAGTAATTGTTTGGAGTGATAACGGAAATTGAAATGTTTTTTATTCCGTAGCGGGAAATAGATGAACATCATAAGCCTAACATACCATTTGTTGACGCAGGGGAAATACCACCGGCATTGCACAGGCCGATTCTCCCGCCTGGCACTATCCTCTCTTCCGCCGCATCCAGGGGAGAATCCCCTATCCCGCTATACAGGCGGTAATCCACCCGGAGAACGCGTGAAGGCTCAGTAGATATTTACGCAAGCAGTATGGACACTACAAACAAACGCTCGATTACACACGCACACAGACGCACACTTAACACGGATTCTAAGGTCCCATCGGAGTACAATCGTAGGAACTAAATTCAGGGTTGTCGGTTTTACTCGAATGCCGCTTACTTTATTCTGGTAGAGAAAATAAGTAGATAAATAATGATGTATGTTATCAAAAAATGGAAATGTGAAATGAAAAGGAAATGAAATTTTTGCAACTTAAGGAATCATTTTGTGTACCTTTGTGGACGAATATTGTATGCTAGTACTATGCTTATTTCTTAAGAAATATCTATAGTTCTAATTCAACACGGACCAGATGATCCTTGTTGCACCTAGGACCCCGCGATCACGGTCCGGTGCTTAAACCAGTAGTCCCAAGGAAAGAATAATATTTTACAAAAATAAGAGGACAATTCTATACGGTAGGTATGTGGTCCCCATGTGGTTCCCGGCAGAGTAGAATAGGCCACCCTCACTCTTACCGAGGTGTCGTAAAAGGCGACTAAGGTAAAGCTGCTGGCATGATCATCAGCACCCAGAGAAGGAAAACTCTGCATTTATATCAAAACCCTCGCCAACCCGTCTGCCAAGCGTGGTGAGTATGGCAATTACCCCTCAAGTGATTGAGGGAGGCCCGTGCCCCAGCAGTGGAGACTTAAATGGGCTGATGATGATGATGATGACTATACGGTAGGTAACTTTCTGTCCAAAATGGCGGAGTGTCGATACTGCTTTCGCGTATTTATCTACTGTGGTGAAGGGCTGTGTCATGATATTTCTCCAATATGGGCGATGAGGGAGAACCTCAGGTCATTTAGTGCATGCCTGGCTTCTCATCAGGAGAAGCCCCTGCCATAGGAGAGCCCCACATAGCCCGGTCAACCTTTGGTGGCTGAGTATGCAAAATAAGTCGGCTTGTTTCTTGGGTCTGGCATTCTGCCTGTGAAATTAAAAGATGACCCGTTTGATTCAGTGGTAGTGACAACTGCCTCTGGTGCAAAGGTTGCACGTTCGATCCCCGCACGGTACAAACATTTGTGTGCATGAACATGTCTGTTTGTATTGGTCTGGGTGTTTTACAAAAGAAAAGTATTAAATGTTTAATTTGTAATTCCGCTGTTGGTTCTGAGACCAGTAACACAGGTGCTTGAGCTAACTACGAGTATCTCGGAGTCAGATCAATGTACCTATGTGATGTTGTGAAATATTTATTTATTATTTTTAATCGAATCCGAAATGAGGTGATCCGGCAGAGAACCAAAGTTATCGACATTGCTCACCGGATTAGCAAGCTTAAGTGGCAGTGGGCTGGCCATATTAGCCGCAGAACCGACAACCGATGGGGTAAACGAGTTCTGGAGTGGAGACCGCGTCTTGGCAAACGTAATGTAGGGCTGGCTGGCTAGGTGGGGGGACGATCTGCGCAGGATGGCTGGCAAGAGCTGGATGCGAGAAGCCATGGATAGATCACAGTGGCGAACAATTGGAGAGGCCTACGTCCAGCAGTGGACTGCGATAGGCTGACGATGATGATGATGATTTTTAATCGGATTATGTTGTACTCCACCTTCAGAAAGACACGTGGGCCTTCAACCCTCGCTGAGACAATTTAAGAGTATCTTCTAACCTTCAAAACTGACCCCCTTACAATACGACAACCTCGTTCTGCAATGACGCAATGAACAGCCTTATCACTGAGCAAAGCGAGTCTTCACTTGTGTTCGGTGACATACATTATGCGCGTGGGCAGCCGAAGGATGTGTAGGAATGACAATATTGGCTAACACAACCTGTGCTAGCTAAAAAGCTTTAAGTGCCCTTAATGACTACCTCGTTGGCGCAGTAAGTACCCTGGGGTCTCGGGTTTGATCCACGGGTCGGGCCAAAGGTGTTGTCCAATATCGTATGGAGGCTTGGCTAGGATCTGGTATAGTTGTTAGAAAAATTAGCCGATATACAACAACTTGTCACCATTCATTTTTTATAGTGGCTTCGTTTTATGGTGCAAAAATAAAAATATATATAAAAATAAAGCAATACAGAAAAGCAAAAATAATCATAGCGGGAATGACATTTTAATGATGGCGTCTGTCAACTGTTAGGTTTCACAGTGCAAACATATTGGTTATGTTAAAGTGACATTTGACAGTAATAATAATAAAAGTAAAATAATAATAAATATTTCACAACATCACGTACATTGATCTGACTCCGAGATAGGTAGCTCAAGCACCTGTGTTACAGATATCAGAATCAATAGTGGGATTACAAATAAATACATATAATACTGAGAAAACACCCAGACCAATACAAACTGACATGTTCATGCACACAAATGTTTGTACAGTGGTTATGATTTGTGTCTTCTGTTTTTTTTTAACTTCTAACCTTGTAATTGTATGATAAATGTTTTTTTTTGTATTTTTCCCGAAGGCAAAATTTTCTTGATGTTTTAGAATACTACATATTAGACATGTCCTAGCCGATCCCTGGGCACGTCCTTAGTACCTAAGTTTTTCTGTTGATAAAATCTTAGTCTCAGCCCGAAGTCTGGAAGTTGGCGGTCTTGTACCCATAGATACCCACGATCAACGATCAATATATTTGGTCTAGCATCACTCTAACTGATGTCAGTTTTGATGCTCGTTTCTGCAACTGTCCGAAACCCACATTCGATATTAGTGATCACAATCGTAACTCGCCTGAAAAAGATAAATAACACGTGAGAAACAGAACACCGCTTAGCAAATTCCTAACTGGTTTAAGCTGGATCCTGTATCCATTCGCAGGAGAAGGCCAAACAAAGTTCCTTATGTCACCAATAAGCTCTATAGAATATACACATTGAAACTTAAATTCAATCTCTCAGAACCCCTTAATATTAAAAAAAAGCCCAACATAGATTGTGGATTGACTCACCCACAAGTTTTCTGAAAAAGAACGAACTTACGTAAGTAGTTTCGAAAAATCTCATTGTGACTCACACGATTCTTTGAATAGATCTAGTTTTTAATAACATGTTTTGCAGCACTTAACCCATTTGGAGTGACCTCAGGTGCCTCAGTTCAACATATTGGTTGCCAACGTCAATATGAGTCTTCAAGGCCTACCTGTCAGGTTTAGTGTCGAAATCATAGCAAACGCTTGATTGAAACTCATGATTTAGAACTACATGATACATTTATAGATCACTTAGAGGCCCGCCCCCACTTCATTCCGGGACATTAGTTTGAAATCATACTAGTAGATGGCGCTGGGCGTCGGTTACATCGCGCTAGGGTTTCACTTTTTCCGTTTACCTAAAACGTTGTCGTGGTGTTCAGAATGTACCTCTTTATAAATAGTAAAGATGATATTAATTTTCGAGGTCTAAGTTCAAATCCGAGTATGCACCATCTTGATTTTCTATCATAAGCTCGGCGGTGGGGGAAAACATCGTGAGGAAACCTGGACGTTTCGGATAGTTTCTGAAATATGTGATTCAGTTTGTCTGGTTCCCCTGCAAAGGGTTGCAAAGGTCAGACGGCAGTCACTTCATTGTATTAACCAGACTCCCCAAACCCTGAATAAGCCTAAGCGTACCCTGGGGTCCAGACCGACAGCTTACAACGCAACCGGCAATTACACGCTATTATGAAAAATGTTGATGTTCGAAAACCTGAAAATATCTATTGTTCTAATAATAGTGATAGAGAAATCTTAGATATAGATAGAACTTTAGACACAGAAGAGTATGCCTAAAATGTATAATATAAATCTATAAGAAATATGCCTAGACTGTTTATAAATTAACGTTTATGGACCCTGAAGTGAAGTGACCTTACATGAAAGGTTTCGTCGAATCCAAAAAGGCTTCTGACCAACCAACTAAAAGCATTTCTATGAACAACTGCCCACTCATACTTATGAATAATGTATGTCACATGTAAAGGACCGGCGTTCGCGCAGGACAAGCTTTGCTCAACCGACGCCAAAGATGGCGACTATTTACATTGCACAACGTGAACGAGAAAAAATGAGGTTTTATCGAAATTGACAAGGACCGTTTATATAACCGTATTAAAAATTAGGTGTTCCTCAGGGTGGCATATTAGGTACACATTTTAACAAACACCAGCCTGCACTGGGGGCATTAAAAATGTGGGTGATGATGATATCATTATTTTGGCTATGGTGGGCAATCTCACAATCAGCCATCGACGCAAGACAAATTAGTAGTGCACAAGTGTGTGCGCAGACACAAGTGCTGTCTCTATTCTCATAGCCTCATAGTTCTATGGGACATGAGCATGATACGACCGAAGAGGGATAAAGTGCAGGACCAACGGCTTAACGTGCTTTCAAAGGCTAGATGAATGGCCTCGGAATGCATGTTAACGACTTCTGGCCGACCACTTATAACAGAGCAACTCAGAAACCTACTGATCCGACCTGGCGATCGATCCCAAGACACTAAGCGCAGCCGACGCTTTTTGGACCTACATATTTTCTGTGCAACAAATTACTTTGCATTGAAGACCTCCTCCTTTTTACGGAAGCGGGTCAAAAAGTCGGCGACTTTGAGTAATATTTTAACAAATAAGACTAATGTTCAGACCATAGTTTAAGCTTAAGTATTAGGAAATTGTCAAACGCTTGGCGTGTTGACTAAAACATGTCTTGCCATTCACATATGATTTACATTATTCATGGAATGAGTGGGCAAAAGAGTCGCTAAATGGAGATGGCAATATTGCAAAATTTCATAGCCTTATCTTGTTGTTTTGTAGCCTGAGAACATAATAACCTAATTATTTGATTTTAGAAAAGCTTTTGACACTATTTGTCGAAGTATTTTGAAACATATAACATTAGTATTAATATAAGTAGAATGGCAAATATAGTGGCATACAGTGTATACCTATAATTGATTGTGCAATTAGTTTATAAGTATTTAGCTAAAAGTATTACATAAGTATAGTTGTAACAATCGTTGGTGTACCTTAATAAATAAACATATGATGTGAACTTGTACAATTTTAACGCCTTCTTTTTAGACATTGGAAATTGATCCAACTATGTTAAAAATATCCGGAGGAATCCGTCAAGGTACTATTTTGGGACCTTTTCTTCTAGTCATTTTAAAATATTGAACAAAGTATAATTCTCCTTATTCTTTAAGCAAGATTTAAATTTTATTTCTCATGCTTTCTCATACTTACTTAATTCCTACCTACTTACCTAAAAAATTTAAAATCACAATCGGAATATCTTGGAAATGCAGATAATACGCCACAAGAAACTCTTCTTCACATAAATTTTATTATTTTGAATTATCGAAAAATCCAAGCAAATGTCGTAATTTTATCTACTTGTCGCTCTATAAAGAGTAACTGAGTAAACTTAAGCCTACATGGTTTAGGATTTTAACCAGAGTATTATTACTAATACCATAGATAGTGTATATAATAGCAAGCGAAAACATCGCTAGCAGTGGTTCTTTATCTAGTTGTCCATGGAAATATCCCTAGTGGTCCATGAGACATACTAATTAAGTCATAAGACAACGAGCAAAAACACTAGTCCACGACAAGGCCGAAATTTCGTCAACTGCTCCCATAAAATGTTTAGAACCACTACTATAAAGGGTGATCCTAGCCTTATTGCATCAGATGACGCAAGCCTAGCGCATGCCCTTGACGGCTCTAAATCCCTAACCTTCACTCTTGACGTGACGAGCTTTAAAAGGAATCGTTTGGAAACTGCATTTGAACATGAAGACTTGCTACTGTAAAGTAGTATAATATCCAAGGACGTCAAGTCAGATTGTTGTTGTAATGAGAAATGTTTTGAATAGGGTATTTGACTAAGCTCGAGATTTTACAAAATATAAATATTTTATCAAAATATAGGTAGACATGTGCCAATAGAAAAATTCTCAATTAAAAATATAACGTTTAGCCGGTTTTATGGTCATTCAAAGATTCGTGGGCAAGTCCATTTTAAAAGTATGAAACTATTAAAAAATAATTATACCATTGAATAATCCATACAATTTGCACCAACTTTTATAAAAGAACCATTGACATAAACGAAACATTTGATATAGCTACCATATAAAATTAAAATGAAATGCATACAAAATACAAGCGTGTGACGTCACATCTTCGTAGCCATTTGTATGGAGCGTTTTGGGTTTGCCCAAAATAATGTGATTTTAAAGTTGTGATATCTCAGGTAGTTTAAATGAGAATCAAGTAATTCTTTCAACGATGTTTCTATCATTGAGAGGTCTTTTGATTACAAAAATAAAAAATACCGTATTATATCAGGAAGTAACCTTTATGGAATGAACAGAGGGCCTATAACGCAACAAAATTTGCGACCGCATCGTTATCCCCGTCTCTTTCACATGCGCAGTGCGTCTCTTTTGTTTGGATGCCACAGGTAATATTCTCGTTAGTTACAGGTGATTTATGTGTAGGCATTCAGGTTGTTGTTCAAATGAGAAGAAACATATGAGGAAATGTAACCTTTACTTTTTTATTTTCTGGAAAAGGTTATTTCAATGAAGAAATAACTTTTCCCAGAAAATCTTTATTCACCTACACGTATTTGTGCCTGTCTGATAAGTAATATGCTACATAATAACGTGATGACATGTTGTATATATATCAGTGCTAAAATCCATTAAAATTCTAACAAAGTTTTCTACATTCTCTTTAAATCAAAGTATTAATTTTCTGGTCTATTTATCTTCAAAATTGTAAAAATTTACTAAAATAGCTGCCACAGCTCGACTAGACAGCCACGTAATTACCCCAAAAATTTTAAACTTCCACTATTTCTCAAGCTTCATAATTAAAAGATATCTCAATAAGGGTCTTGGGTATTAATATGCAGATTCAAATGAACAGACAAACAAATTAAGAAACATTTATAGGCTTTTAAGGAAGGCGTAGGCTAAGGCCTCCACCCACAGGCTATTGGCTCGCGAAAAACCCACGTTAGTCTCATAAAACTACTTATGGCCTCTATGTGTCAAGACGAATTGAATTATCTGAAATAAGCATATAGGTTTTAAATACTTTTGAATTAACTTCCAAGTACTAAACTTAAATATCTTGATGATACAAAACAGTTGTACTTAAATGAGTGCAAACTTTCATTTTTAAAGAGCTTTAAACATAATTAATTCCATATTTTTTTGGGAAAATTACATTAATTTAAGCTCAGTTTTTCATCCTGTGTGAAAAAGGAATATCTTGAAGAAGTCAAGCATTTTTAGTCGAAACTACTTACTTAAAATATAATAATTATTACTGCTGACGTCGCCTACCTATAATTTGATTTTAATAAAGCTTATGAGACTATGCGTCTCAAATTATTGCCGATTTTTTATATCCATCCGTTGTTTATTTACTTATCCTGAAAACTTAGACAAAGCTAGCAGTAAAGTTATTTACAAATAGTATGCGTCAAGGATAAATTTTGGGACCTATACTTTTCAATATGTATTAATTGGGAAATATTATTTTGTTTAGAAGAAATATCTAACAAATTCAGATTACAAAAAAATAATAACTAGAAAGGCTAGGTTATAGGTCGATATCATTTTGATCAGTGTATCAACTTCCTGGCATTTGACCTCACCGAAGCTCACTTATAACATAACCAATCTTCTTATTATAATTATAAAGAGTGACAGGAAAAAACCTTCTAACGCCGGATGCAAAGAACCTAACATTACCTATTATTACATAAATATCAAACAAGTTACTACACAATAGTGACAAATTAACTTGAGGAGTATCTATGGGAAAATCATTTCTTGCACATCTCAAACGCCAATCTAATTTTAACTCTCACACATTACAATAAGAGTTGTAAAAATTACAAAATAACACCCGTCTCGATGAGTCAAAACGCATTTTTTATCTTAGTGGAAATCATGGGAATAGCAACTTTATTACTTGAGCAATAAGGTTATTGATTGATTGTTAAATGGTTTCGTGCGTATGCGTTGGTTCAAGGTGTTGCTAATCTAAAGTGAATTTAAATTTTACCTTTGATTTGGGGTAAGCTAAGAAAATATTTTTCATTTTCGTTTTTATCGATGTTAATATTTCTAAAATCAATTGATGAACCGATGATTCATCAATTGATTTTAGAAATATTAACATCGATATCGATGACGACGAAGCTCACATTATAAGATTTAATTTTGCATCATTACATACAATATTGAAGATATCAAATCAAAGATGGTTCACATTATACAGAGTAGTAATGAAAGTAACAGTTTATCACTGTTTTCCAATAAAAGAATTTCTGAAAACTAATTAAAAACTATAGTTAGTAGGTAGTATAAATGTTATTGCCAAATTTTCACCCTGTTTGATCCAGAGTTGACGGATACATAAAACTTGACTAATTATTGTTAGTGTTTGCCTAACCTATCCACTGTTTCTGTTTGGTTATTATCATGCGAAATGCTTACTTATCAACCAAAGGGTTTTTTTTATGATTGCGGCGGGATAGCCTTTCGGGAAACCCCCGCCGAGAGTTTTTGTAATAAAAAACTTAATAATTTCTTATAATTTATTAAGGATTAAAATCAATATTTAAAGTAAAAGTAAAATAAGCCTTATATCTAAGTAAAGAAACAGTTACAAAGCATCCAACATTTTCCAAGTGTAACATTTGCTTAGGGCTGGGTTGCAAAGATATTGCGTACAAAAATAAATAAAGTGTGTGTGTGTAAAGTCTATATACTTTTAGTCCAAATATGAAAGTTCCGCCAAAAAATAGTTTTAAATTCTCTGAAAATATATAAAGATGTTGATTTATGATCTCGAATAAAACCGAGGATAATGCTTCTATAACTTTGGTGCCACAATAATAAATACTCAGGGAGAGCTAGAGAAACAGAAAGTCCTACAGAATATAGCAAACAAAAATCTGGCCGGCACTTGGACTAAAAAGACAATGTCCTTTAGGGATCTCAGAATGCAATAATTTGAAAGCACGTATATTCACATGCAAAAGTTCGTGCAGTGCATGATTTTTTGTCGTATTGTCCATTGCAACTGCTGAGGATGTTTCCATAGTGAATTTGTACAGCCAGGTAAATATAAACACAAGAATGGCAACACATCCGAATTGGCCTCGGCGCGAGGTCGACCACTGACGTCTGTGGCTCTTGCGATCTGCTACATCATTCGTATGTAGAAACCACAGCTTGTACAGCAATGCGCATCATTGCCAATTGTTTTGAAAGAGTGCACACAACAGTAAGACTAAGATGCAATATGTAGGGATTACTTGAAAATTTAGGTCTTTCAAGAACACTCTCTCTCTAATATAAAATCGACGCCCTGATCGGTGGAGTAGTCTTCATTCCTCTCTCAACTCTACCAGGACCTGTGAAGACAGATGAAAAGAACACTATAATGTCAAAATGATTGCTGCCAAATCTTGTGCAGATAATCAAAACTGTATCACATAACAATGTCGTACGCCTTGACATTTCAAATTTGATTCGTGTGTTATGAGACTCGTAATCTCGTTATTTCTTTCTAAGGTTGATCGGCGTTTCGATCTATATCAAGTGTTTTGCAAAAGTCAACGTTAATTGTTTCGGATAGACGGTAACTAACACCTGATTTCTGAAACGTGTAACCATGATTCTGAAACGTGACCACGTCTAGGTAAATGTAGTGTAGGGCGATCTCAGGCGAGATGGAGTGACGACGCAGGATGGATGGCTGGAGATGGATGGAAAATATTGTGAAGATTTGAATACATATGTCCAAAGACCAAGGCAAAAAAAAATCTTCACTTCTTTTCTAAGATTTTTAATAACAGTGTTACCTTTTCTTTCATGAATTGTTACGTCGGTAAACAAATTAGATGAGGTGTTTTTTGCTTTACCTATGTTTCTAAAAAGTTTCTGCTAAAAGCTTTAAAGTGTTTTTATTCGTTGTCTTAAAATCGTTTTCATGTCCAGCAGTGCGAATCCATTTAATTCGACATAACCTTCCTGTCTATGATGTGGGTTTATACGTCTTTATTTATAGGTAGTAAAGTAAGTAATGTTAAAAGTTGTTTTTTTAAGCAATATTTTGTAATTTGTTCTCTCTTAAAAATCGACAGCTCATGTCGTATCAAGCACTTACAAATTTCGTCGGCTGAGTAACGCGTCCCGCATCCGGAACGTGGAAGATGTGGGTTCGATTCCCGCCTGAATACCGTTATTTACGTAAGTAATGTTATAATGTTTCAATACGGGGATTAACACGAAATTTATTATGTGAAACAACATTGTGTACTCACATATTTGGCTATTCGTTTCGGCTACGTTACAGCAGCCGTGGTCACGAGCGGACTGGCGGAGCACGGCGGCGTCTGCTGGGGACGTGGTAAGTAATGTTGACAGATAAAGATGATGGCAAACCACAGAGCCTAGAAACTCGAAATTCAGGAGAAAATTGCATGAATTACAGCAATTGTGAGGTCGTAAGTTCAAATTTGCACACGCCCCCTTCTTCGTAGATTCTCTCAGCGGCCCCTATTTTAGGGTAGGTTTATGGGACCTCCGATACAAAAGCGTGATTATTACACAATTCCAGTTCCAGGAATTAAGGACCTTGCATTAATGAAACTTTAGAATAGAATCGTTTGTTCCTTTAAAATATGGTGTTACAGAAATGGTCTTAGGGTACATACAATGTTCAGCATATTTTGCCATAATAGGCGTAGGAATGTCATTATTAGGTTAATATTATTTGTATTACATTGTATCTGGACAAGAAACGAGATGACCTTAAGGCGCGGCCTCCTGCAGCCATCCCCTACCACTACAATAGCGGTGCGCTAACGTGTCCCCTCTGTGGGCGCACGTTCAATGCTAAGATTGGCTATGCTAGTCATTGAAAAAGCGCACCAGAGGGCAGCAACATCTTAGTCCTCAAAATTTACACATCGATTGTACACAAAGTGGTCGCTGTAGCCGAAATCGGCTAGGAAGCCATCATCATCATCATCATCATCATTTGTATTACATTATTCCAATCGGGTCTGATATTTATATGTATATAGAATACACCGTGCAAATGTCAAAATAAGTAATCATATAAAATTAATTAAAATAAATGTCAAATAAAAATGATGTCGAAATAAAATTTATATAATATTATTAGCTTGTCAAATTGTCGTTTAAAAATTGCGTAATTGAATAATAATATTTTTCAATAAGTAACTGTTTTAATTTTTTTAAATAAATGCATGTTTACATTTTTAATGTCATTAGGTATTTTATTATAAATTATAGGACCCATGCCAAATACACTTTTACACAAGTTTTTTTTTTTTAGCTATAACCAAACTTTAGTTTACTTATAAACAATCCCAGGCCTACATTTAGTCACACCATTTAATCTCCCCAAGGTCAAAACAAGCGTGAAAACTAATTTTCGTTTAAACACCATTCATGGTGTCCACCCACCATTTTATTAAATACCTTCACCAACCACATTTATTTAAATTAGCATCTTATCACTATCGAATTAAGAGCTATAAACATTAGTAGCGACGGTAAAAGTAACTTTGTAAGGTGCGAACATTTTCTCATGGTATTAAGAACCATTGTTGTATGAGAACATTTCGAAATTCTTTTGTGATTTTGACCGAAATCTGTTTGAACTGATAAAGTTTATTAGACGTTAAAAGGGTTATGTAATTTCCTATTTTGTCAACTATTCTATGACTTTTTATTTTAATTAAAACCAAATTTGAGCACTTCACCACGGGTCCCGTAAAGAATGGGAACATACTCCGTTAGCGTTAACTTTACAGACTAGCCAATTCCGTCGCTTATTTATTTATTTATTTATTCTTACAAAATCCACAGCTCTTAAATATAATAATTACAGTAAACATATTTTTCTTACAGCCAATAACGGACTTACATTTTATCAACATAACTTTTGTGAATGGTCTACAGCAAACATCACGATATAAACAATATAATCATAACAACAACAAAAATAAATTCCTTAATTAAAATAGCTGCATGCAGTGCAGTTTGTGTGTGTGTGTAGGTGTGTGTGTGTGTGTGTGTATGTGGTCGTTTGTGTGTGTGTGTGTGTGTATGTGTCTGTGTTCTCTTATTATAAATCATCTTCCGTAACCTCCAGAATCTGCCTTTTAAATAATCGCTTTGTACTACAGAAAATATCAACAGAACTAAACCTCTTATTGTAGCAGCTATGTAGTCTATTCACAAGCGAATTTTGTGCATAATTTGTAGTCACCTGTGGTACCGAAAACAGCTTGGTTGTTGTTATTTTCTCTTAACATTTGCAGGGATGCCCTAATAAAAAAAAATGTTTTACCATTACCATTATGTACCTAATAGTAGTATTCTGTAAACAAGCTCAAGTTAAGTAACGGTATTTATATTGTTAAGTTTCGGCACTGTTTGTCTTTCTGTATGTCAAAATTTTAATATGTATTGCTTCTTAATGACTGTTTGTGCCAAATTAAATGAAAAAAAAAAAATACTCGTCGCATCCTAACAATGGAGACACACAAGTTTTCGAGTAGGTTACGGAAAACTATTAAAGGACATTAGTATAAGATTAATGATTCTACTTCCCCCTTTGGTTAAAAAAGGCCATTTTTTTGAGTCACTTATGCTTTAGGTGTGTTGGATTATTCAAACTTGAAAACTCGTCATTATCTTAAAAGCCGTTTGCAACCAATTTGGTGTAGGTCTCCTTCAATATTTTCCATTCTATTCTATTTTGGGCGGTTGAAGTCCAGTTGTGCCCGCCAATCTTAGCTATGTCGTCTCTCCATATAAGTCTTTACTGATCCCATGGCCTCCACCGCAGAATTTCCTACACCACGAGACTGTCTTTCGGGCTATAATCATCGTAGCCCATTTAAGTCCCCACTGCTGGGGCACGGGCATCCCTCAATCACATGAGGGGTAATTGCCATACTCACCACGCTTGGCAGACGGGTTGGCGAGGGTTTTGATATAAATGCAGAGTTGTTATCAGCTTTACCTTAGACGCCTTTTACTACGACACCTCGGTAAGAGTGAGGGTGGCCTATTCTACTCTGCCGGGGACCACACGGCTTCTATAATACGGCGGGCTATAATACATCCCGCCCATTGCCACTTGAGTTGCGGGTGGCTTTTGACTACGTCTGCCACCTTACTATGTCTTCTAAGCCACTTATTAGTTTAAGCATATAATAATGTACCCCAAACCGATATTTCGGTCATAATGGCCAATCTCAGCGATCAGTCCTTTCTTCCTCTCCCAAAAGTCCTTTCTTAATACTCCCCATGTGCAAACAAAGAAACCCTTATGTAAAATTTCAAGATTGTAACACTTATAGTTTAGGTTTATAGATAGATCAATCAGTCAAATTTATATAAATTTATATTTAGTTCCTGTAATAAGATTTCAAATGAGATGAAGCGTTTGGTACGTATAATTCCTCATTGTTAGTCAAACAATAGTATATTTTTCAAAAATCACGGAAGCACACCCATTCAACATCTAATAAGAATAAACAACATTGAATATCTACCTGTAACATTTGCTAATTCGATATTCATTCACCCGCCCACAAGGAACATCACTCAAGGTCCCATGACAAATTAACTAAGACCTTCAACGTGATAACTTTAAACGGGCGTGGGGGGGGTCAGGTGAAAATGGATAACAAAACCAGGTAAGCTAGAGCTCTCATTTTGATAAACTTGGTTGGAGGCAGGGGTTAATTGATTTTGGTGTATATTTTTAAGTAGTGTTGAAGGTGCCGGTTTAAAATGAGCTTTTGTTCCGATGATTCAGTTTACATGTAAGGGTCAGTTTATGTTGGCAGATTTTACAGTACTAAAATTTGACTTGACCTCGCGTGTCTAAAAGACCTCAGAACATGTGTCAATTGTTACCATACGCTTATGTAACATTTTAGCACTACCTATACAAGTGTTATGAGAGTAAATAAAGGAGTTGTATGCAAGCAAGTTGCATTCACGACTTAAGGAAGGTTGTTCAGACGGTTTTGTTAGAAAATCTAGGTTAGGATCAGACTTAGTTGTTACGATAGTAAAGACAAACATATTTTAGTTGTAATGTGTCACGTAAATCATTCAATATCTTCGCTGAGCTAACACATATTGGCGCGCCTCAGACTGATGGAAATCAAAAGGAGACCCACGTTGCAATTACAAATGACATGTCAAAGCCTCACATTTGTTGGCACTGCCATACTGGCCCGCTAGATACTTCTTCACGCTACGTTTAAAGAAATCAAGTGTTGTAGGAAGAAGGAAATACAATCGCCGGCAACGAGTTCCATTTCTTTATCATTATCATTTCACCCAATTTACGTCCACTGCTTGACATAAAATAAATAAATAAATAAAAAAATATTTCAGGCTTCGCCCATAATATTATTAGTATACAAAAATACTTAAAAACTATGTTAGTAGAACCACAAACAATTAATTTAGGTATCTGCTGCGCGCGACCCTGTAGACACGGCGCAGCACACCTTGGCGGTGTGTGCGCCGTGGGCACAGGCTCGCCAGGCATTGGTGGCAAAGGTCGGCCAGGACCTCTCACTCTCTAATATAGCGAGAGCTATATTAGCCTAGAGGATGCCTGGAAGGCCTTTGCCGCATATTGCGAGCATGTGATGGAGGCGAAGGAGGCGGCGGAGCGCGAGCGAGAGGCTGACCCTCTCGCCCCCGTGATCCGCAAGGCACGTAGAGGGAGGAGACGACGCCAATACTTGCGTCTCCTTCCCCTGCGAGGAGCAGGTCCGCTGGTGCGTGGGGCTGTAACCCCACCACCGGCATTGCACGGACCTCCTCCTACGCCTGGTGGGGACGGCACGACTCTCTCGGCTGTCCCCATCCCTCCCCCCGACCCCGGGGGGAGAAGCGCCGGGCCCTGGGTGACGTGGTGAAAGTCTCCGAGCTTTGGCCACCCATGGATGGGGCAGATGAGGGAGAGTCCCAGGAGTTTTAGTCGGTATGCCTCTGGCCGGCTTCTTGTTAGGAGAAGCCGTCGCCAGAGGAGAGTCCGACATAACCCATCCGTTTACAGACGGATGGGTATGCGTAACGCATTTCTCCTGGGTCACCAAAAAAAAAGGTATCTGCCGCGCGCTGCGACCCCGGGCAAGCGCACATGCACTTGGACCCTGTGCCGCAGAAAAGGGGCTGTCCGGCTTCTGGCTGAGCACGTTCAGGATGGTGTTGGGACATAGGTCCTACCCCAAAAAAAAAAAAAAAAAAAGATCTCTACGACAGATCGGTCTTGCTTGTGCCGCCCGCATCCAAGGGATTCCCACGACCTTCACCTGATCGTCGGTCCACATTTCTTTATGGTGTAGCAGAAATAGGAGCTGCCAAACTTTTCTTCTGGGATTAACTGGTTTCCAATAATCCTTGGAAAAAACATCAATGAATGAAACGATCATTCAAGTTGATTAACGTTCCATAGATTGCTTCTGCGTGTAACGAAACGTAACTCAATTATCTATGGTTCTAAAGTAACGAGTAGACAGCACGTGACGTTACTTTACCTACTCTTAGAAATATTTACCATTGATAAAGATGATGGCAATCGCAGGCAACGACAGGCTTACATGTAAACCGCGAAGGCGAAACATTCAGCGCCATCTATTGGTACTAATTAGAAATTAAGTTCGGAAAGGAAAACATGGTTTCCGGAACAAAACATGGATAACGTGTTTCGGCGTTGAATGAATGAATATACCTACCTTTATTGCACTCAAAATAAAGTATGAAAACTTAATAACTCGGTATTACAGGATATGTTTTTTTTTACATTATGGCAGACAAACGAGCAGACGGCTCACCTGATGGTAAGTGAATTACCGCTGCCCATAGACATCTGCGACACACGGGGCATCACAGATGCGTTGCCGGCTCTTAAGGGAGGCATAAGCTCTTTTCTTGAAGATCACCAGGTCGTATCTGTTCGGAAACATCATCGTTGGTAGCTGATTCCATAGTTTTACTACGCGCGGTAGGAAGTGGCGTGAGATGCGCACTGTGGTGGAGTAAAATCCATCCAAGTCATGTGGGTGAAATTTGGAATTCTGGCGTGATGTACGATGGTGCATGGTAGCGACGCGAGTCGATATTAATTGTTAGCTACTAAACCGGGTCTATTTAGACAATTTCGGGTTACAACCTCTCGGCAAACGCTTATATTATTTATTTAATAACCACGCACAAATATTCCTACGCGCTGCACGAGAAAAATTGATTCACGCCAGAAACGTGGCGTTTTGGCGTGAATCAATTTTTCGCGTACAAAAATGGACCCAACATTTGTGCATGATTATTTAATAAATAGTGTAAGCGTTTGCCGAGAGGTTGTAACCCCGGAATTGTTTAAAATTGATCCGGTTTAGTAGCTAAAAATTAAAATCTATTGGTGTCGCTAGTGTGTCCTACCCGTCACCTTAATGTCGTGAGTCACCTTAATGTAGAGAATCCCGATACTCAAGAAGCACAGAGAGATACTCCTTGGAACTTGCTTTTTTTTATGAATGGCCTACGATTGACTACTTTCTCACCTAGAAGATGCCTTCTCACTCTTGCCTTAAGGACGTCCAGATTGTAATGGTCCGGAAAAACAGACCTTGGCAGGGAGTTCCATTGCTTATGAATGTGGAAGCTAATCGCATTGTGCGGATAAGGGGTAAGCCTACAACGTATGGATGAAAACCCTCGCCGCGCCTTTTTGTCCGATGATGGAATGGGCTAGGGAGGATCAAATTATCCAGAACCTCCGCACACTCCCTGAAATGAATCCGGTAGAAGACTAAGAGGCTTGCCACACGCGGTGGTCAAGGCTCTGTAAGCCAGCCTCTGAGAGTACGTCATCACCGATGAGTCTCTTCTCACGGTGCTATATCAAAGGGGGTTTGACAGTTGAGATGGATAGACGGGGGGGATCAGGGGCTCAAATCCTGCACCAGCAAACATAACTCGACTTTATGACAGCTTTTGTACCTGACATATCCTTTGTTTTTTTTTATTATGGCTCTACCCGAAGATAATTCGCCAATGTCAAGTAACTTATCGAGAATAAGTAGGTAGTCAACAGTCGAAGTCAGTCAAAGTCACAATCACTCAATAAAACGCCGGTGTTTTACGTTTTATCGACCTACGGAAACAGCGGATATCATTCTAAAAGCAATCGCAGGTTTTAAAACTCTATTTGGTCCAAGCAAGTTGTCACGAGACAACTAACTCGACACACATTTGCAGTGTTTAAAATGATACAATCCAACGATTATTTTTATTAGGATCACTTTGCGGCACTTCACTGCAGAAATAAATACCAAATTTAAACACTAAAACCACTAGACACTAATTTAAAACCTTTGAATTGCATCAGCCCATGCGGCTTGTTTTAGCCCTACCCGCCGAATCCTTATCCTTTGTACCCCTACGAAAGAATCTTTTCACCAAAGCCATTTTGTCTTTTCAGGTACGTGTCACGCAGAAGATTCACCCCAACTCCTGCCATTGGATAGTGAGTTGAATTCACATAAGTGGTGCTTTAAGGATTCGGTTTGTGTGGTGATATACTTATTCATATAAACTGGTGGTAGAATATTAGTAACAATATTTCCACTGGATACTGTTAGTTACATACTTATAATATTGATGGAGCTATTGTCTGCCCACGGATAAGCAAAAAGCACTTACAACTTACTTACTCGTCCTATTACCAAGGTCTCTGGTAGCTTAGTTGGTAAAGCAGTTGCCTGGTTAGGAAAATACTGTCCATACACTGTTTTAAGTAAGTATATTATTTACTTAAGAAGAAATTGCAAAAAATTCGTACATTACATATTGTTTTTCGTTTAGTAAATGCTGAACGGTAGCGATGAATACACATCCATTGTTTACCAATAGGAACACTCTGTACCAATGTGGCAATGTGGTTCATTAAAAAAAATTGAAAATTGAAAAAACCCCCGACACAACTAAAGCTCTTTCATTTGATACCTATATTGAGGCAGTTGGAACAACAAATAGGTTATTCGTCATTTTCTGACGGGGCCATCTTGGATTTGAAATTTTTCACAATTAATATATTCTGCTACTCAAGCTGTTTTATATGATACCCATATTGTGTAATAAGTATTAAATAAATAGTATAAGTATTTTCCGAAGGCTGCACCTTCAACATTGTTAAAAAGATATCCGGTTTAATTGCTAACAATTTAAATCAATTGACGTCGCTAGTGTGCCCTACCCGTCACCTTAATGAACCAATAGTTGGTAATTCAGTCGCTTTATTGTACAAATAATACTTTATTCTAATTCCCAGTCGCGTCCAAAGCTATTGCTCTGGAGCCCTGGGTACACGTGGACCAAGATCCATAATTCGGGAAGTCTGGTAATTACAATAAAGCGACTGCCGACTGACCCTCGCAACCCCCCCTGTCAGCAAAAGTAAGCAAAGCTCTTACCCCCTCCCCCCATGCCTACGTAAACATTTTTCGATTTTTTGTTACATCTTCGGCAACCCTACTAAAAATAACTATCGGTGACGTAATCATCATCTAGACTCCCCTACCCCCATGTCATCCAAAAAAAAGCCCCGTGTTTGCCGAGAGGTTGTAACCCCAAAATGGTTTAAAAATGATTCGGTTTAGTAGCTAACAAATAAAAACGAATGGTGTCGCTAGTTAGGGCTACCCGTCGCCTTAAACCACCAATAGGTGTTAATGTAGAAACTTCATTGTACATATAATAATTCTTATTTATTTATTCTCATCCTCATATATGCAACCAGTTCCAATGATGCACCATTCGCATGCTACACGAAGCGAGTCGGCAGTGACCTTAGGTTTTACCATTGAGCTACTTATCACGTGTCACTGGACATAATGAGTGCACAATATGTGACTGCATTCCTTGTAAACTAGTGATGCAGTCGTTAGAAATGCAGTCCAATGCAGGATGCGCAGTATTTCAACTAGTATTGGGATTAAATGTTATTTCTGATTAACATCATCGTCAGCACATTTAAGTCCCCACTGCTGGGGCTCGGGCCTCCCTCAATCACATGAGGGGTAATTGCCATACTCACCACGCTTGGCAGACGGGTTGGCGAAGATTTTGATATAAATGCAGAGTTTTCCTTCTCTGGGTGCTGATGATCATGCCAGCAGCTTTACCTTAGTCGTCTTTTACGACACCTCGGTAAGAGTGAGGGTGGCCTATCCTACTCTGCCGGGGACCACACGGCAACGGGCACGGCTGATTAACATATTAATCTGATTAACTGTTAAACTTCGTTGAAGATAACAAATTGGTTTAAAATAACAATATCGTTAAAAATAAGTAATCCTTTAAATATAACTAATACGATGAAAATAACAAGTAATATTTTAAAAATAACGACTGTGTTAAAAACGACTACTTTGTTAAAAATAACAAATGTTAAAAATAACAGTGGGAGAGCCACGCTTCGGCATGAATGGGCCGGCTTGACCGGCGTAATACCACGTACTCACAGAAAACCGGTGTGAAACAGTGCATGCTCTGTGTTTCGCTGCGTGATTACAGGAGGCCCAATCCAGGGGTGACACCACTGTTGTTGCAGTCGGTAATCGCTTACCATCAGGTGATCCGACGGCTTGTCTGCCAACTATATCATAATTTTTTTTTACATTGTTCAAAATAACAACTTTGTTAAAAACAACTTTTAACTTTCTTTCTTACTATTTTATGACTGCGTTAATATTTAATTTATTTTAACATGTTAATTGTTAATCCATGAACATCCGCGAAAACAGATATGGCTTATGTGTTGCCGGATTTTTTTTTAAAAGAGTACGCTCTTCTCTTGAAGGTCGCCTTACCTTTGGACTATGCAATGTTAATTCTTTTGGTGTTGCAATATAGGCCTGCAGTCACCAGCTTTCCCGTAGGTTTTGTTGTACAAAAAGCGCCCGAGATGGCGTTATCTGCGTAAATAATTAAGATCGACCTAATCAGCGACTTTAAGGCGACACCACGACCACACTAGCGCCACCAAGTGTTTATATTGATTGTGGCGAATAGGTGCCCTGGCGACGCACTAACTATGGTGCAAATACCGTCCTCGCTCGCTTATCAAGAACCTAAAATAATAAATTTAGTCACATTGACCTATTTACAACTTCAAAAATTGCATTTAAAAATCACGCTATTATGACCATTAAAAATTTAAGGTCTTGAGTAGACCATAACTTATCATAAACCACACGGCATGCGTATTGCATACGGTATGTATATCGTTTACAAGGGAATAATATATAAAATCTAAGTAGGTACACAACATCTTACTTATCTTAACTGCCCGACGCGACGGCGCCTAATTTCATGGTTTTGATTCCCACTCTGGACAGGATGTGTTCGATGAACACCCGTTAGTTCAGAGTCTCGGTGTACCTAGTGTTCTCTTACGTACATAATGGGTATTGTGATTCATCTATTATCTAACATTTGTTTGAATTTATTAAAAAAAGGAGCCATTTTTTTGTCACTTATGATATCTGTGGATATCAGATACCAGTAGTTATCTAGTAGTCTAATAATGATGAGTCTGCCCGATCAGCGTGTAGATAAATCACGATATTGTTAGTATATAAGTATTATGGAAATAAATCACTCATCTTATTTCTCTCATCGTCATCATCGTCAGCTCGTTTAAGTCCCCACTGCTGGGGCACGGGCGTCTCTCAATCACATGAGGGGTAATTGCCATACTCACCACTCTTGGCAGACGGGTTGGCGAGGGTTTTGATATAAATTCAGAGATTTCCTTCTCTGGGTGCTGATGATCACGCCAGCAGCTTTACCTTAGTCGCCTTTTACGACACCTCGGTAAGAGTGAGGGTGGCCTATTCTACTCTGCCGGGACCACACGGCTGTCTTATTTCTCTAAATCGGAAGAATTATTCTACCTCCTTATCACTTAATGGCGTATATGAATGTTATGGCATCTACTACAGACCGACCAAGATCAGAAGGCACTTCAGTAACATTGATATGGGGGCGCTTTACAATATTTTTTCTATAAGAAAATATCAAAAGCACTGACACTTGGAAAGGAACCAGCGCTAGTTCCGAGCTCTTGCCACGTGCTAAATAATCGTGATCGTACTGTGTAGGTGTGTGAGGTCAGAGGTTACGGCAAAAGACCAGTCGGTAGACCAATGCTGAGATGGAAGGACTGCGTGAAGCGAGACATGAACGCGTTTGACATCCCGATATCCGGTTGGGAGGAGCTTGCCTGCCGAACGCCTTTGGAGAAGGATTGTGTCTGAAGGCATAGACCAACACGACCAAGCCTGGTTCCACCACACGTCATGCTGTGAACCCCCATAAACTCTCGTTTCGTTTGCCGCAAATGCGGACGAAAAGCACACTCGCGAATTGGCTTGTATGAGCTATGAGCGTAAATGCAGTGCTCTTACCCGAGAACAACTTTAAACATCTAACAAGATGCAAAGGCGAATTATACATAATCACTCGGTATATATGTCATCTTCATAATTGCTAAAAGCGGCCACTTGTTTGTGTGTTATAAGGTAAAGCTGCTGGCATGATCATCAGCACCCAGAGAAGGAAAACTCTGCATTTATATCAAAACCCTCGCCAACCCGTCTGCCAAGCGTGGTGAGTAAGGCAATTACCCCTCATGTGATTGAGGGAGGCCCGTGCCCCAGCAGTGGGGACTTAAATGGGCTGACGATGACGAGGCAATTATTATTACTTTTAGGAAGTAATTATTACATAAGTTCGTCTCAAAAAATTGTTAATAGTCTCCTTAACGTACTTGTTGATCACTTTTATAAAAAATGTCTCCCATTCGCCACAATCAATATAAATCGTTAAATCATTTGGCGGCACTAGTGCCGTCGCGGTGTCGCCTTAACTCGCAAAGGCCAAAACATTAGCCAATGGTAAACAAAAACAGATGATTAGCGTAGATCGTAAAAACCTGTCTTTAATGAGGATAAATATAGAGGAAAAAACCTTGCGTTCCGATTGAGTGTTAGTTCATGATAATTCGCATAACATTGTAGAAATAATGCGAGATTTGGAAGGTCAAGTCTTATGTCATCTAATAAAAAAATAATTATAAAACTACGAACAAAATTGTGTAAAATAATATTTTTATATATGTATTACAATTTTTTTAAACATGGCGCCCAATACTATCTTGTAATCTATAATATAAAAATGAATCGCAAAATGTGTTGGTAAGCGCATAACTCAACAACGCCTGGACCAATTTGGCCAATTCTCTTTTTAAAATGTTCGTTGAAGTCCAAGGATGGTTCTTACGGCGAGAAAAAATCTAATAATTGTCGGGAAAACTCTAAAAACAGCCCTTTTCTTTTTCACATACAAACGTTTTCTAACTAAAACGTAGAATCAATTTGAGTTTTATTGCTATTATATGAAGTTCATATTTGTTGCCACATTACAATTTTTTTTGACAGGACGAAGTCTGTCGGGTCAGCTAGTAATTAATAATAATAATTCTCACAACATCTCATACATTGACCTGATTCCGTACTAAGTAGCTTAAGCACTTGTGTTACAGATATCAGACAACAGAGGGACACAAATATATACTTAAATACATATATTACACCCAGACACTGAACAAACACAAGTGTTCATCGCACGAATGTTTGTCCAGGGTGGGGATCGAACCCATGACCTTTGGCGTAAGAGGCAGAGTCACTACCAATGGACAACATTTCAAATTTTTAACATGTCCATATTGTTTTTTTATATGAAAGTAGACATAAAATGAACAGACCCATATTTTTTCTTTTTCAAAATTTGTCCATTTCATGAAAAAGAAAAATAATTATTGAAATTCTTTTATTCTAAATAGACGTAAGGCGCCAAATGACGTCATCGGACGGCTGAATACAGCGATATTCCTTTGCTTATCATTGTTTTAATAAAAAAAAAGGTACTACTGTCAAAGGTAAATAATACTAGTGTCAACATTGTCAACGTCATTCATACATTCAACGTTGACAAGTTGTCTTTTTTTTGACAGTTACATGTCATGAGTTTGGCATTTCGTAATTTAAAACTATAATGTGCTAAGCAAAGAAATATTTTACATTCTGCCGTCCGATGACGTCATCTTACGTTTTTTAGTTTTTAATTTTTTTCTCAGTAAATAAGCAATATAAAAAATGAATAAATATATATTCGAGCAGCGGAAAAGTAAACAAAGAATTGGTATTTTTTGTTTCAGAGCTTAGCAATTTTGAAATGTTGTCCATTATTCAACAGGGATTGGGCGCCGACTTCGGTAACACCTTTTCTCGAGTGTACTGTTATAAAATGTTATTTGAGGTGTATAAAGGATTAAAAATATTATTTCACACTATTTAGTTCGTGGTTTTTAAAGGTAATTTTTTCCCATGAAGTGTTCCGTAGCAGCAATTAAGATATATGGAAGGTAAATTGCGGTTTACGGTTTATAACGTACTAGCGGCCGCCCGCGACTCCGTCCGCGTGGAAAAGTAACTTTTTACCCCCCTTTCAACCCCTTACAACCCCCCTTTCGCAATAAAAAGTAGCCTATGTCCTTTCTCAGGGTCTAGATTATCTGTATACCAAATTTCATTTAAATCCGTTGAGTAGTTATGGCGTGAAAGAGTAGCAGACAGACAGACAGACAGACAGACAGACAGACAGAGTTACTTTCGCATTTATAATATTAGTATGGATTGAAAAAAACTACTGACTATATCTAGTTCAAACCAATACCACCCTGGACAAACATTCGTGCGATGAACACTTGTGTTTGTTCGGTGTCTGGGTGTAATATATGTATTTAAGTATATATTTGTGTTCCTCTGTTGTCTGATATCTGTAACACGAGTGCTTAAGCTACTTAGTACGGAATCAGGTCAACGTATGAGATGTTGTGAGAATTATTATATATTATATTATATTATTAATATTCGTTTGTTACTTTTCAAGGTAGATAATGTATATCATATATTTTTTTTAGTTTTATAATTCTCTTATTATAAAGCTAGAAGGGAAAGGGGTAGGGGGACATACGTTTTACAACTTTGGGAGCGTCTCTTGCGCAAAATATTAAGTACAGAAAAAAATATATTAGTAACCTCAACATCATTTTTAAAGACCTATCCATAGATAACCCACACGTATGGGTTTGATGAAAAAAAAATAGAGTTTCAGTTCTAAGTATTGGGAGTCTGTGGTCCGTGAAAGACGCATAAACAATCAGACACACTTTGACCTTTATAGTATTGGCATAGATAACTCTATTTCAGGTTCTGAATTTTTCCGGTCATTATCACCATAGCCATTGCCGGTCCAATCAATAAATACTAACTCATCATCATCCTCAACCCATTTAAGTCCCCACTGCTGGGGCACGGGCCTCCCTCAATCACATGAGGGGTAATTGCCATACTCACCACGCTTGGCAGACGTGTTGGCGAGGGTTTTCATATAAATGCAGAGTTTTCCTTCTCTGGGTGCTGATGATCATGCCAGCAGCTTTACCGTGCCGTGTGGTCCCCGGCAGAGTAGAATAGGCCACCCTCACTCTTACCGAGGTGTCGTAAAAGGCGACTAAGGTAAATACTAACTAATTTATCAAAATGCTTAACTTCGCCCGTCAATTAACTCAAAAAAGGCATTGTGCAATCAATTATAATCCAAATAAAATTTTACGTATGTACAGTCAACAGCAGAAGTAGCTACACATAGTTCGCAGTTGTCTTATTCCTAGAAGCATAAGGGTCACTAGCTGCGAAAAGTGTGCATAACCTTTGCTGTTGACTGTACCTAGCTATTGCCAAAAGTAATGACGATGTTACAATCCCACTCTTTTGGCCAAACATAGCAGAATACCATAAACAGGGTATTGGTGAGTCATAAACATGTAGGACACAGGGGAATTGAAGGTAAATTGTAGCAGGAGAGTGCGCAATAAAAAAAAAAAAAATTTTTAATTTAATATGACATAATTAACGTCTTGTTGGTCTAGTGGTTTAATGTGACGGGTAGGGCACACTAGCGACGCGAATCGATTTTAATTTTTAGCTACTAAACCGGATCTATTTTAAAAAATTTCGGGATTTAATCTCTCGGCAAACCTATACTATTTATTTAATACATATAGTTAACTTTTTGGTCTCCTTTTGCACTCGAATTTTTGACTAAGATACAGGACTAGTCCTGGTTTAGGAAGCAGAAGTTCTGAATATTGTTTACGTAACTATATATCGACCAAAATATAAAGGAATATTGTAAACTATATATATTGGTTTTTTCAATAAAATATTATTATATTATTTTACGGACTTTAACAACCACTAAATACAGCCGACGCATATATTCTGAGGTACATGCAAATCGCCCTGGTTTCCCCCCACTAAAATCCCACAGCCAAAGGGTCATTCACGTTATTTCACTATATTTGTCAATTTTGTATCCGAAATTCCTTATTAGTAAACAAAAAACATCAACCTAACGCAGATTGTGAGTCACTAACAGGGCTGCGCAGAGTTTTTAAAGTAGAGACTGAGATTGGATCATTCTAAGTTGTATACAACCTCTTTGGTACTGGCCTAAACGTTATCATCGACATTAACGCTTAAAAACCGAACAAGTGCAAGTCGGACTCGCCCATGAAGGGTTCCGTAGCAGCAAGTAAGATATATGGAAGGTAAATTGCGGTTTACGGTTTATAACGTATTAAAAAATCTACTTACTAGATCTCGTTCAAACCAATTGTCGTTGTTAGTTTTCATGGTAATGTATATAATATATATTTTTTGTTTTAAAATTCTTTTATTATAAAGATACAGGTGGTGGGGGGCACTTTGGGAGCATCTCTTGCGCAAGGTATTAAGTTAAGGAAAAATGTATTAGAAACTTCAACATCATTTTTAAAGAGCTATCCATAAAAATTCCCCATACGTATGCGTTTGATAAAAAAAAAATAGAGTTTCAGTTCTAAGTAGGACCCCCAAAGAATATTTTTCCTATGTGTAAAAATGCGGTTAACAAAATACATCTATTTACGAAGTTTCAATAGTATAGTTCTTATAGTTTCGGAAAAAAGTGGCTGTGACATACGGACGCACGGACGGACGGATAGACGGATAGACGGACAGACGGACATACGGACAGATGGGCAGACGGACAGACGGACTGACAGACAGGCGGACAAACGGACAGACATGACGAATCTATAAGGGTTCCGTTTTTTGCCATTTGGCTTTGGACGGAACTCTAAAAAGTTAGCTGCCATCTAAAACAAATATAATTATACAACATAATTCTCCTAGCACTGACTCTTACACCAGTGGTTCTTAACCGGTGATCAGCGGAGAGGTTCCCTGGAAGATTTCCAGTGGTCCGCAGAGCCATACTGATAAAACGATAATACAATGGGCAAACACATCGCGGTAATAACGCGGTGGCACGAATCTGAACCATATGGGTGATCCACAGGAAGACAAAAATTACGTTAAATGACCCTTCGTGGCAAAAAGGTTAAGAACCACTGCTCTACACCGTCATACATAAGACAGCCCTATAGACAATTCTCGCCTGGAGCCCATAAAAAGGCGATGCCCCCGCGCGCCGTTACTTGGGCAGTCTACGCGCTCGGGTGCGCGAGCGCACGACGCGACGACGTGACAATGCGTCCGCCATGCTGTTAGTTGCATTGTACTTTTATTTAACTGCCTCGTTGGCGTAGTGGGTAGTGCGTCGCACTTTAAAGCGACGGCTGCGCTTGGGGTCCCGGGTTCGATCCCCGGGTCGGACCAAAATTTGTACCTGAGTTTTTCTGTTAAGAAACTCTCAGTGTCAGCCCAGGGATGTTGGCGGTCTTGTACCCCCGTGCCTCGGAAAGCACGTTAAGCTGTTGGTCCTGCGACCAATCCCTCTCCGGTCGTGTCACACAGGTGTCCCATCGGATTATGAGGGCAAGGGAATAGAGAGTGCACTTGTGGTTGCGCACACACTTAAGCACTATAATAGGTATATTCTGCGTAAATGGTTGAGATTTGCGCCTTAGCCGAAATCGGTTGGAGGACATTACTTTTGTTTTGTAGAGTCAGTTAAAGACTTGAGCAATGGTAGCTCAGTGGATGAGAAAAGGCGCCTTCCGTAGTTTGAATCTGACCATGCACCGCTAGATTTATAAAATGCATATTTCTACCAAAGTATAGCATAATATGAGGCTTTCGAGATGTAAACGAAAAAGAATAATGCGCATGTGGACCAGCACATACTCATTTGTAGCATGCTTAAAATGCATAGCAAATATAAGCATGCTTAATTAACTGTCCACATTTGCTATAAAAAAGCATGCTATTTGCTATCTATTAGCATGCTTAAAAGTAATAAACCTGTTTACACGTGCTAAAGCTCTCCCATACTGTACACTTCCCTTCCACCCACACTGTAGGAAGCATGCTCAAAAATCGACCGCGTGCGAATTTTGAGCATGCTCAAAATTAGCATGCTTTAGTAGCACGTCTATCCACAAATGCTACTAAGTAGAACTTACTCAAAAGTAGCATACTTTATGTATGAAAATAAGCATGTGTAACAATACCTTGACGGTGTATAAATTGAGACATATCACGTAAAGTCAGACATATCACACATTATGCAATGAATAGTATAAGTGTTTGCCAAGAGGTTGTAACCCCGAAATTGTTTAAAATTGATCCGGTTTAGTAGCTAAAATTTAAAATCGATTGGCGTCGCTAGTGTGCCCTACCCGTCACCAGATAAAAATAATGAAATAAAAAAAATATTTTACATTTTCAACTAACAGTATCAAGGATATTCTCTCCACACTTGAGACAAATATCGAAAGGCGAACGGATAAAAGTATCGGCCCAAAACTATGACGTAATGCAACCTTGTGCAACCCATTCCGGTTGTGTACAGTCGGTAACAGGCTGGACCAATGAAACCTTTCGCGGTGAAGTTTTAAAATAAATAAATCATTTATTTCTCGTCACAAAGAGGTCTTAAGAGCTAGGAATTAGTTGCTAATTTTAGATGCAACCCGTATTTGTGAGACTGGTGCCTGATATAGGTTTCAAAAAGAACCTGTAATTACAGGACACCAGGCCCCTTCATTTAGGTCCGCATATACTAAAAATATCCTAATATCTTGATACCTAAGAGCGGAGCATCTAAACAATTGTATGGAGATACTTCAAAATATAATAAAAAAAGTAAACTACGTAATATATAAATAAAATTGAAAATAACAGTCTGGACTAATGAAACCATTTGAGCCTTTACTACAGAATAAATATTTACCAGGCGTGGTACAGATATGAAGAAAAATTTATTATGCAACTAAAAAAATTAAATTAAAAATATTATGTAACTTATTTTTATTTTATTATTTAAGGTACTTTAGTAACATGTCAAAGTAACTGTTCTGCCTATTATAGTAAGTTTCTAAGGGGTACGTAAAACATGCTCCTTTGACATGGTACTAAAGTGTTAAGCTACTTATGATGCTGACCGTACCACTAGCTCTGCAGTCGATAACAAGCTGGACCAATGACACATTTCGCGGTGAAGGCGTGGATCGGAATGAAGAAACGCGACTAGGGAAATAATAAATAAACTTTCATGTAAGGTTGACAGCGCACTTCACTGGAGTCCATGAGCGGTGGCAGTCGCTTACCATCAGGTGATCCGTAAGCTTGTCTGTCACCTATTATACAGTGTGAGTCTTCATAAAGTGCACATATTGAAAACACGAATACTATACTTAATTTTATCGACGGAAAAAAATATTTAAAATATTTTTAAAAAATTGATAATTTTTTATACAGTTTTAAAGATTATCTTTTGTTACAGTGACCTCCTTTTTATTTAAACGGTATTACTTTTGAACTAAAGAATCAATCAGAATAAAATAAAACTTATTTCTAATTGGCAATAACAGGGCATTCTCACAAAATCAAACTTGAGGACAAAATACGCTCGATTGACAGTTTAGAGATTTTTTTTTAAAGAAAATCTTTTTTTTTTTCATCAATTTACACAATAATTTCAAAATATCTCAACAAAACGACCCCTTAACCTACTTTTTTATTGATTCTAATTATTCTACATCATAATAGCTTTAGAAAGGTAAAAATACTATGCTTCTAACTCAATCATAACATTTTTTATCAATTTTTTAAAGATAACGTCGTGTGCAGGGCCACGTGCCATTTTTTGGCAGGTAGAGACCCTTTTTGAGTCATTGTTAGTGAGCGCGGAGTGGGGTGCGCGGGGCAAAGAGAGCCAAACAAAGGACCTGTTTGTTGAGGACCCAGACAGACAGTCGCTCCGAATTATTCGCCGCTGCTAGTAGTATTTCTTTTTCCGTTCACATATCGCTAACGTTCGTTTTTTCCTACGCAATGCCGCGTCTAAGTGAATTCTCCCCAGCACACATTGCTGACATTCACTTTTACTATGGCCTGGGACGAGGAAGTGCTCGAGCTGCGCGTGACGCTTACATTGCTGCGTTTCCTAACCGGCATCCGGTGCCATCTGCCCGCAACTTCCAAGAGATCCACAGAAGATTGTCTATTACTGGACTTGGATTGAGTAGAGATCGCCGCGAGCCGCCGCAAATAATAATTGATGTTTCTGTCGAACAAGCAGTGTTGGCTGATTTATTTGCTGACCCAAGCATTAGCACTAGACGACTTGCACTGCGTCACGGCATTTCCCAAAAATCTGCATGGCGTATTTTGAAGAAGGAAGGGCTACATCCTTATCACTATCAAAGGGTGCAACATCTTCATGGAGACGTTGATTTTCGTCCAAGGTGCGTGATGTCTACTTGGATACTAAGAAAGATCAGAGATAACCCCAACTTCCCTAAAAGAATACTGTGGATGGACGAGGCAAGGTTTACGAGAGACGGTATCGTCAATTGCCGGAATTTGCACAAATGGTGCCCTAAAGGTGAAAATCCAAGGCTAAAACGCTCATCGACATTTCAAGTCAGGTATTCTTTAAATGTTTGGGCTGGTCTCATTGATGATATGTTAATTGGACCAGTGATATTACCATCAACATTGACCGGTGAAAGTTTTTTAAGACTGCTACGAGACGAACTTCCGGAGCTTTTGGAGGATGTGCCATTGGCTTTACGCGCACGAAACCGCATGTATCTACAAATGGATGGATGTCCTGCTCATCATGCAAGGGATGTGCGTTCGTTTTTAAACGAAAATTATGAAAATCGATGGATCGGCCGGCAAGGACCGGTAGCGTGGCCTGCGCGTTCACCCGATATGACTCCCTTAGACTACTTCTTATGGGGGACCATGAAGCAAACGCGTTTTACAGTACCCCAATCGACAGTGAGGCTGATTTGCGAGAACGCGTTATAAGCTGTGCCAATGCCATTAGTAATGACCCCGAGATTGATAAGGAGAGCGGACACAACAAATTGTGCAGCAGCGCAACTTTGTGTTTACAACAAAGAGGGGGACATTTGAAAACCTTATGCATTAGATTTTGTTACTGAATAGTATTTAGAAGCAGTAGTATAAGCTAGATAAATAAAATGATTTTAATTGAACTCTTGTGTATTATTTACAAACACAAATAAACGTCTGCTTAAAAGATTAATTGCCGAGAGTCCGGAAGGCGTTTTTTTGTCGTAGTTGATAGAAAATGTTGTGTTTTGAGTAACAATTGTACTATTTTCACCATAAATAGCCTGTATGATGTAGATTAACTTAAAGAAATAAAAAAATGTACATAAAGGGGGTGTTTTATTGAGAAATTTTGCAATTATCGTAAAAATTTGTAAGAAAAAAAAAGTTTTTCGACACAATAAATACCTTATTCACTAATTAAGAACCCCTTTTTTTCCTATAATTTTCATTTCAAAAGAAAGTCCTGTTATTTCCAATCAGTAGTAAGTTTATTTTATTGTGATTAATCGTTTAGTTCAAAAGTTACATCGCTTTAATAAAAAAGAAGGTCACTGTAGAAAAAAAAAAACTTTAAAATTGTATAAATAAATTAAGATATTTTTTGTAAATTTTTTTATTTATGTTTTTCATCGATAAAATTAAGTAGTATATTTTCCCTGTTTTCAATATGTGCACTTTATGAAGACTCCAACTGTATACAGGGTATATCCGTGAACATTTACATCCCTTTAACCACGTGTTCTATCAACCATTATGAACACCATTTGTTCTATGACTTTTGGAAATTCGCACAAAAAAATTTCAACTTTTCATACAAAGTCGGTCACGTGACTTGGTCATTTTGTATGGGGAGTCGAAAAAATTTTCGACGAATTTCAAAAAGTCGTAGAACAAATGTTGCTCAGAATGGTTGGTAGAACACGTGGTTAAAAGGATGTAAATGTCCTCAGATACACCCAGTATACAGCGTGTGTATTTTATACGGGCGAATAATTAATCCAGCTATAATATCTGATCCTACGAATCGTATAAGATAATCATTTCATTAAATTTTGTGGTTAATTAGGTGTAATGATTTTTCTAAAGTGCAACCCAGCAGCAATGTATGCCGTCCAACTTTGTTTGACATGACAAGTGACATGAGTGTCATGACACTCGTATGACGTTTAGATACTTATGTCTACGTTAATTGATGTTATTAACGTTAACTACCAGTGGATGCAATACATTGCGTGCTCAATTATTTTGTATGAAAAAAAAAGTACCTTAATTTCCTAAAGAAATGTATGTAAACAGGTTCCCTAGGTCCGATAGTAATCGCCATTAAAATATTCGCCCGTATCAAATAAACACGCTGTATAAAAAATCTCTACTTTATACTTTCGTGGCCGAGTGTACCGCGTTACCGACTAGCGGCCTGGGTCCCGTTCGCCTATTATTTACTAATAACATAACTCGATGTGCTCTTGTTTGTACTTGTGGCGCAATCGTTGCTGACTATACTTACTGATGATGATTTGCTGTTTTTTTGTTCATAGCACCGTTTGAATCGTAAAGACCTTTTTTTGTAAGTGGCAGACGAGTAAACGGATCATCTCATGGTAAGCGATTGCCGCCGCCTACCAGTCAGATTTCTTAGCGGAAAACTCAGGTAGGTACTTTTGACCCGGACCCGAGAATCGAACCCTAGACCCGCTAGCCATTAAGCCACCGATGCAGTCAATTAAATATTTCCTAAAGCGATAAAAACGTAAATTGTTACATTATTTTACTTTCGTCGGTAATAATACACTATCTGGATATGAGTGTTTAGCCGACTTGTGCTAAAAGGTGAGTAATGGACAGGAAAGTGTGTCGATTGCAGCCAGCCTTACGTAATGAAGGAGTAAGATTATGTGTTTTTGTCAATATATAGCAAGAGTTTAGACATTTTAAACTGGTCCCGGGTTCGATCCCCGGGTCGGGCCAAAAAAATGTCTCTAAGTTTTCGGTAAGAAATTCTTAGTGGCAGCCCGGAGTCTGGAAGTTGGCGGTTTTGTACCCCCGTGCCTCGGAAAGCACGTTAAGCTGTTGGTCCTGCGCCCGATCCGTCTCCGGTCGTGTCACAGTAGTGTCCCATCGGAATATGAGGGTAAGGGAATAGAGTGTGCACTTGAGTTTGCGCACACACTTGATCACTATAATATATCCTGCGTACGTGACTGATCGTTGAGATTGGCCGCCGTAGCCGTAATCGGTTGGAGGATATTATTTAGACATTTTTGCTTAGTGTATTATCTATCCATTAATCTAAGCATTTTTGTAAAGATCCTACCGATTCCAATAGAAGCGATGGTAGACAGAACGCGCCATCCACGCGGGGGGTCATAGTTCGAATCCGAGCATGTACCTCTGGATTTTTCAAATCTATGTGCGTATTTCTACCATTAACTCGGTGATAAGGGACATCGTGAGGAAACCCGCACGTTTTGGATAGTTTCTGAAACGTGTAACCATGATTTAGTTGGTCTGGTTCCCCTGTTAAAGGGTTGCGAAGGTCAGACGGCAGTCGCTTCATTGTAATTATCAGACTCCCAAACCCAGAATCATGATCCAAGCAAACCCCAGGCTCTAAAGCGACTTCTTTGGACGCAAACGGGAATTACATGCTAGAATGACGATGATGACCTACATTGGGTTAAGGTCGTTTTCAGATTTTTTTTTATCGTCTAATCGTCTGCTTCCTATCAGGGCAGACGATTAGACGGATCACCTGATGGTAAGCGATTGCCGTCACCCATGGATACACGTAACACCATAGAGTCACAAGTGCGCTGCCAACCTTTGGGCCTTTAGTACCCTTACTCATGCAATTAAACACAGAAAAGAGGCCGGTTGGCCATTTTTTTATAGAGCGGAAGCGATGTCAAGGCATCACCTCCGTTAGCACCGCCATACTGGCCTGCGAGATGCTTCTTTACGCTTAGCTTCAAGGAATCCATATTGTAGGAAGCCTTTTAAAAAAAACTCTTTTTGAAGGATTTCGTTGTGATCAAATCCTCTCTTGTACTGTCACATTACAGTGAACTACACTCGCGAGCAACAAAATCGACTCAGGAACTAATTTTCATACCTAAAAAAATATTAACTTCAGAGATTTATAAATATGTAAGTAAATTTTAATGTATTTTATTATTTGATAGAAATGGGGTGAGCCCTGCGTCTCATAGCCACTGCGACCAGTAGATGATCTATTGTGGCAGCCCCGTAACCTATTACAGCACCTCATGTAGCTCCAGTTTTAATGTAAATCGATGTCAAAAATGCAATTCTTTTAGTTAATCGTTTAATAAGCCTCCAGAGTTGTTTGTCTTCCTCCATCCAATATTATGGGATGCGAAAAACAACCACAATATATTTTTTTAAGATATCAGCACGTTTCTGTAATCTGGAAAAAGAATTAAGGAATTTGGACACTTTTATGGATTTACAATAAAATTATTACCATAGCACAGATAAGTACTTTAATAGCATAGATAAGGCCTCTGAAATCAGTATGTTTGTAAGATTTTATTTTTACGTGCAAGCGAGTCACCTGATGGAAGGTAATCTTCGCCGCCCATAAACATCCACGTAATTAGAGAGATCGCTACTGTGTTGCCGGCCTTTTTAAAAAGAAGTACGCTCTTCTCTTGAAGGTAAGGGAAATACTCCCGCAGACAAACCGTTCCACCTGAGGTACGTGGTAGAAAGGTTCCGCGAAAAACGCACAGTATTAGACCGCCATCCATCGAGATGATGAGGATGGAATGACAATAAAATTAGGTGCTGAGTCGATTTGTTTGCTCGTGACTGTAATAGGCACACTTAAACTAATGAAAAAATAACTGTACTCAAGTAACAAGTACTTATGCTAACTACTTGTCGACAGACGTACAAATCCTTAATCACGACGCCAGCGATCAGGGCACGCATCGAACCGGGCGCCGCTGTCACGCTCGGCGGACCACAACTCTTCCTTGTCTCGGACATGTGATTTGCCATTACTGAGTTGTTATTGCCTTCAAGGTTTACTTACTTAATATCGGAATAGGTAAAGCTGTCATCCGTGGTGTTTCCGAACAGATACGACTCTGGTGACCTTCAAGAAAAGGGTGTACTCCTTTCTTAAGAGCCGGCAACGCATACGTGATACCTCAGGTGTTGCAGATGTCCATGGGCGGCGGTGATCACTCTCCATCAGGTGTGCCGTCTGCTCGTTTGTCCGCTATAATGTAAAAAAAAGCTTTTTTTGTACAGACAGCCACACATCGGAGTACCACAAACTGTCAAATTTCCTCATTTGTTATTGAACGCATTGTAACATCTTATCATAACACATGTGACGCTGTAAATGATTTGTATTTGTATGAGGGCAAGAGAATAGAGAGTCCACTTGTGTCTGCGCACACACTTGAACACTATAATATATCCTGTGTAAGTGGCTGATAATGACGAATGATAGGGACGTATGGAAAAGGATAACATACTGCGCCAATCTTAGATAACCTGGGAAAAGGGCAGGAGGATAATGATGATGAAGTGGATGATAAAAGATTGAGATTAGCCGCCTTAAAATCGGTTACAGGATAATATTATTAGATTAGTCTATCTATCTCTTGACATTCATGAGTGTTCTGTGTGGACCTGAATTGAATAAAGATAGGCCGTGTGGTCCCCGGCAGAGTAGAATAGGCCACCCTCACTCTTACCGAGGTGTCGTAAAAGGCGACTAAGGTAAAGCTGCTGGCATGATCATCAGCACCCAGAGAAGGAAAACTCTGCATTTATATCAAAACCCTCGCCAACCCGTCTGCCAAGCGTGGTGAGTATGGCAATTACCCCTCATGTGATTGAGGGAGGCCCGTGCCCCAGCAGTGGGGACTTAAATGGACTGATGATGATGATGATCATCTTTATCTAACTTAAAGACATTGTAACATGTTCTACGTGTTAAGTAACGGCCCTGTCGCACTTAATCCGCTCAAAGCTGACCTTTGCTTGGTTAACTTTAAACGATGATTGCCAATTGTTAGATAACTGAAAGTTAACTAAGTGTGTACCGGTACAAGATTCAATCACAAAGATTATGAATATACAGGGTGTATCTGTGAACATTTACATCCCTTTAAGGTGACGGGTAGGGCACACTAGCGACACAAATTGATTTTAATTTTAGCTACTAAACCGGATCTATTTTAAACAATTTAGGGGTTACAACTTCTTGGCAAACACTTATACTATTTACTAAATAACCGTGCACAAATGATAATGATCCAAACGTGTTTGACATTAAGGTGGCGGGTTGGGCACACTAGCGACGCCAATCGATTTAAATTTTTGCTACTAAACCGGATCTATTTTAAACAATTTCGGGATTACAACCTCTCGGCAAACACGTATACTAGTTATTAAATACTTAAACTTAACTTTTGGGTCTGCTTTTGTACTCAAAATATGAATTACCGCCAAAAGTGGCCGCTTTTGGCGTGAATCACTTTTTCGCGTACAAAAACGGACCCAACATTTGTGCATGGTTATTTAATAAATAGTATAAAGGTTTGCTTATGAGGTTGTAACCCCGAAATTGTTCAAAGTAGATCCGGTTTAGTAGCTAAAAATTAAAATCGATTGGCGTCGTTAGTGTGCCCTACCCGTCACCTTAATCATGGAACATTAACCCAATCATGGTCCACTATGTGAAACTATATGAAACGTGCAGGTTTTCTAACGTTTTCCCTCAGCACTAAACTAGTGTTAGTTATGACATTTCGAACTGCCACACTCAGAGTCGATGATTAACTTAGCTAAGCGTCTAGTCGAAGTCACGGGAGAGCCAAAAGCTGGCAGCTACCTCGCCCAGCGAATTTCCATCGCGATCCAGCGGGGTAACGCTGCCAGCATTTTGGGGACACTGCCACGGGGACCTACTTTGTTTTAACTTTCCTTTCTATTTACTTTTAGTTTAATTTTATTTCTTAGTTATTGTCTTAATTTTCTTGTGTTTTTGTTCCATTAATAAAATAAATATAGCACTTAGTTGGCTACTTAAGAAAAAATATTGACACTTATTTTGATGCGCTGCGCATAAAGATTGCCGATACTAAAGTTAATGAACATTAGCTTGAATGACGTCTCTGAGTGCGGCCGCAAGCGTCACCCACTTGTTCCTTGAACTCGATGGCTACCGTGCTAATTGTGAAGTATATTTATAATCTGTGGTGTCAGTCACGCACTACAAAGCATTTATGGCTCCGTGAATCCGCGATGCTATCTTATAAAAACTTGGCATCATAGCCTGCTCTCGTTGTTGGCATTTTACCAACATTAATTAGGCTTACCACCCAAATGCACATAAGCTCACAACCCGAAATTGGATTTGTCATGTTGTAATTTAGCTTCATTGTTAGCACTCAAAGAGATAATTTATTTATAAGAACAGTTGGGATAGGGATGAGCAAATGAAAAAAATATATATTTTTCAAATATATCGATATATATAGAAAGAAAGAAAGAAAGAAAAATATTTATTCAGTGTATAACAATATCATTAAACATTTAAAATAATGACGGTACACAGTATAACACCGAAAAGGCACATACTCAGCATGTGTCGGGGTGTATATCGCCCAAGAGACGTCGATATTTCGATAATTTTTGCCCAATTTGCAATTAATTATAAAAATTGAAATTTTAAAGCAAAATTAAATACACATCTGGCTGTTTCGACATAAGTTTTATTATTTAAAAAAAAAGTTTTGCTAGCAATGTCATGTTCATAGACAAGCAAGTCATAGAGTGTAATTTTTGTTTGTTTCTGTTTGAAGCAAAAAAATTAAAACTATACAGCCTACTGCATATTTTATAAATTTAAGAAATCAGATTCGTCAAAAACATATACATCGTGGGAAAACCTATCGCTAATATATATATCGATATTTTTATAAAAAAATATCGATACTTTGATATATCGATATTTTTTGCTCAAGCCTAAGTTGCAATTTGACCCTTTGGGCCGGTGGCCGTCTATAACTATTGTCCAAGTGACAGGTCAAATTATGTCGCGAATGAATGTACAGATGACAGGTAGCTTTTATGTTGAAATTGCCCCATGGCGCATTTACATTAATTATTATCGAAGTATTTAAATGTAATTTATCACCATAACAATAGGTATTATTAGAGCTGCAAGCATAGAAAACACATAAGTAGGTACCTAAGCTAAAGTGCAATAATTACATACTTACTTAGCCATACCTAATGTGTCTCATCATCATCATCATCAGCCCATTTAAGGCCCCACTGCTGGGGCACGGGCCTCCCTCAATCACATGAGGGGTAATTGCCATACTCACCACGCTTGGCAGACGGGTTGGCGAGGGTTTTGATATAAATGCAGAGTTTTCCTTCTCTGGGTGCTGATGATCATGCCAGCAGCTTTACCTTAGTCGCCTTTTACGACACCTCGGTAAGAGTGAGGGTGGCCTATTCTACTCTGCCGGGGACCACACGGCCTGTGTGTCTAAATAAAATCAAATGTGTTTGTATGGTGATAAAGGTAGGAAAGAAAGAAAGAAACATTTTATTGACCATCACAATACATAATTTATCAATTGACACTCATTATAAAAAAGGTACTGTTACATTATGCTTATTTTCATGCTTAAAGCATGCTACTTTTGAGCAAGTGTTACTTAGTAGCATGTGTGGAGGGACGTGCTGCTAATAAGCATGCTAATTTTGGGCATGCTCAAAAATCGTACGCCGGTCTACTTGAATTACTTTTACTTAACTTTAGCACGTGTAAACAGGTTTGCTTATTATTAAGGACGCTAAGCTAATAGATGGCTTGGATGGCATGGATTTTTTTTACAATGGCTCTACCCGAAGATAATTCGCCAATGGCAAGTAACTTATTGAGAATAAGTAGGTAGTCAACAGTCGTAGTCAGTCAAAGTCACAGTCACTCAATAAAACGCCGGTGTTTTACGTTTTATCGACCTACGGATTCAGCGGATCTAAAAGCAATCGCGGGTTTTAAGACTCTAGGTCCAAGCAAGTTGTCACGAGACAACTCACTCGACACACAATAGCAGTGTTAAAAACGATACAATCCAACGATTCTTATTATTAGGATCACTTTGCGGAACTTCACTGCACAAATAAACATCAAATTTGTACACTAAAACCACTAGACACTAATTTAAAACCTTTGAATTGCATCAGCCAACGCGGCTTGTTTTAGCCCTACAGCTACCCGCCGAATCAAAATAGGATTTAATTGGAGCCGATAAGTAGGCACAGAGTATGCAAAGATTCCAATGACACAACAAATTACTTTCATTATTATCATCAAAATAGATTCTATCTTTCCCTCTGAATACAATACGGTATATGACCCAAGAGATTATACATAACCCTCCAATGAATTATCCACTTTCGATTACTCATATAGAGTACTTAACGGGCTACTTCCCGTTGCACATTAATTAATAAAACATAAGTATATTAATAATACTGGCCCACTTTCGGCGTAACAGTTATGTTAATTTTTAATGTTCACGATTTTTGAAAACGCAATTTAAACGTGATCTCGTTAGCACTTTTGTAAAAAATTAATGCCGCTGAGGTGAAAAAGATGCGTAAATGCTCTATCAATATATATTTTTTTTAAGGATAGCTTTTGTGATAAGTGGCAGACAGCCATATCTGCTGATGATCAGTCAGGGTCGCCGCCCATTGGCACTGAATACCAATTGAGTCAAAATAACCGGTTAATTTTAATCGACGTGTCTCTCTAAACACTAACCCCCTTATTTCAAATCGTGAACTAAGGATAGTCCTGGAACAAAACTCGTGCTAGTCCGTTTTAATATTGCGTGTTGGAACAGGATGACATGAGCTTAAGTACGGTAATAACTTTAGATAGAGATTTATATTAAGGTAGTAACCGTAACCGTGCGCGGGATATATAATATAAAAAAAACCAGTGGAGTCAAAAGTGCGCCGCCATCTTTCCATCGCTGGTGAAAAAATATTTGCGTTAGGATAATGTATGGTATTATCTGTCGGAGAGCCACCCTTCGGCATGAATGGGAAGGCTCGACCGAAGCGATACCACGGAACGAAGCATCCAAGCCATCTAATAGCTTAGCATCCTTAAGAATAAGCAAACCTGTTTACACGTGCTAAAGTTAAGTAAAAGTAAGTAAAGTAGACCGGCGTACGATTTTTGAGCATGCCCAAAATTAGCATGCTTATTAGCAGCACGTCCCTCCACACTTGCTACTAAGTAACAGTTCTCAAAAGTAGCATGCTTTAAGCATGAAAATAAGCATAATGTAACAGTACCTTTTTTCTAATGAGTGTCAATTGTTAAATTATGTTTTGTGATGGTCAATAAAATGTTTCTTTCTTTCTTTCCTACCTTTAACACCATACAAACACCTATATCTACAAGACCTACATAAAATTACGCAAAAAGACACCTGTCTGCACACATTAAGCCAATAATAGCCACTACCGATAATTTCGACACACCTAAACGTTCGTACTCAGGCCTGTGACACAAATTATACAAAACCAACAGAGCTAACAAAACCAACAGCCTAAATAGATTATTGTGGCAACCTTGTGGCCACACGCAACCATTCTTAACTATGAATCTTTATGTAGGGTTTCCATGTGTATGAGGTTTTTGAGACTACATTAGGACGAGCCACAAACGGGTATATCGCCGAAGAAAGAAAAGTAAGCAAGATACTACTTTCATTAGGACTTAATAAATAATCATAATCATAAATCTTTATGGTTTCATTTGGTATACAGGTCTTAAAAATAGCATAATGTCCTCAAATGAACCCTGCAAAGGGTATCACAATGAAAATAATAATAAAAATAATAGCATAACATATACATTCCCTCTTAATTATTAAGTAATTATATTAAATGTCTAATAGCAATCGAATTAAAATGAAGTAGATAAATGTATGTATAAATATTAAATTATATATTTAAGGGTTCAAATATTCATTCAGACTGTAGTAGGCATAAATATCAGATACAGTACATACATATGGCATATACTCGTACCTCAAACTGACCCTAAGGGTGGCATAAATTAAGAACTTGTATTATGAGTAACAGAATTAACGAGAGAACCATAAATATAATAGTGAAATGTATGTGATGGTGTGTAATATTTATTTATTATTTACTATTAAATAATAAATAAATATTACACAACATCACATACATTGATCTGACTCCGAGATTGGTAGCTCAAGCACCTGTGTTACGGATATCAGAATCAACAGTGGGACTACAAATATATACATATAATACTTTTCTTTTGTAAATACATACTTATAATACATAGGAAACATCCAGACCAATACAAACAGACATGTTCATGCACACAAATGTTTTGGACCAAAGGCAGCGTTCACTACCACTGTTCCAAACGGGTCGTCTACTAGATATTATGTGATATTAGTTTGAGATTCATAGCTTTTCTTAACTATTCCAACTAAATTGCAAAATGTGTTTTCCCAACATAGTGTAGTATAAATAAGAATCTTAAATTCGCTTGTAAAAAAATCACATATTGTTGCGAAATCTATACTGATCGATCATTATAGAAACGGACTATCAAAATTGAGGATAATTTTAAAATTAATTAAGAAAGTTCTTGTCATATGACATTATACCAACTGTAATAACCATGTGACTAGCATCTAAATATATAAATATGATTTAAATTACTTCATAATAATAAGATTATATACGGCAATGTCAGTGGCAGCATGTTAAAAGCATGTTATATTAAAGTAAAGTAAAACAAAACAATTAGACAACAGATTAGTCTGTTTTATTTAAACAAAAAAAAACAATCACCAAAAAATTTTCTGAGTCCTGTTTTGTCCCAGCGTATACGTAAAATGAAGTCACCCTATATTTGATCAGGCGTTGCATTACGTTCTCATAATAAACCTTTAGGTGTGTACAACAGCTTTACAGACTTACACTTGTTGCGACAGAACGACAGGAAATACCCCACTTCGAAAGGTATTTCATAATTGTTTTCATACTGATGATCTGTTCATCAGTACACTTGGCCTACTGGGGGATTCCGAAAGTTGAGACAAGTGTAATATCCTCCTACACGCACCTGCACAACATGGGCCTTTCAGATAACAAAATCTGCAGGTTCTGTCGCGAGGACGAGGAAACGATTATCCACGTCCTCGGCGAGTGCATAGCGCTGCACCGCTGCAGAAGCCGGCACCTGGGAGCACACATGATCTCAGCTGACGAGATCAAGAGCTCCCCCATCAGCTCCATTCTCGGGTTTATCCTGGAACTGGAGCTACATGAGGTGCTGTAATAGGTTACGGGCTGCTACAATAGATCATCTACTGGTCGCAGTGGCTATGAGACGCAGGGCTCACCCCATTTCTATCAAATAATAAGAAATATCCTCCTACCGATTACGCCTACGGCGGCCGATCGTAACGATCAGCAACGTACGCAGAATATATGTATAGTGCTCAAGTGTGTGCGCAAACACAAGTGCGCTCTTTATTCCCTTACCCTCATATTCCAATGGGACACCAGCGTGACACGACCGAAGAGGGATCGGGTGCAGGACCAAACGGCTTAACGTGCTTTCCGAAGCACGGGGCTACAAGACCGCCAACTTCCAGACGCCGGGCTAACACTAACCAGCTTATTGTAAATCGCGATCTAAAGTTATTACGGTACTAAATCTCTTGTCATCCCGTTCCAGCACGCTATATTAAAAGGGGCTGGCACGAACTTAGTTCTGAGACTATCTTTAGTAGGTACGTGATTTGTAATAAGACTGACCGGATGGCGCAATTGGTAGTGACCCTTACGCCTCTTACGCCAAAGGTCGTGGGTTCGATCCCCACCCTGGACAAACATTCGTGCGATGAACACTTGTGTTTGTTCGGTGTCTGGGTGTAATCATCATCATCATCATCGTCAGCCCATTAAGTCCCCACTGCTGGGGCACGGGCCTCCCTCAATCACATGAGGGGTAATTGCCATACTCACCACGCTTGGCAGACGGGTTGGCGAGGGTTTTGATATAAATGCAGAGTTTTCCTTCTCTGGGTGCTGATGATCATGCCAGCAGCTTTACCTTAGTCGCCTTTTACGACACCTCGGTAAGAGTGAGGATGGCCTATTCTACTCTGCCGGCCACCACACGGCCACACTGGGTGTAATATATGTATTTAAGTATATATTTGTGTTCCTCTGTTGTCTGATATCTGTAACACAAGTGCTTAAGCTACTTAGTACGGAATCAGGTCAACGTATGAGATGTTGTGAGAATTAATTTAATTTAATTTAATTAATAAGGGGGTAAGAGTTTCTTACTAAAAACTTAGGTACAAATTTTTTGACCCGACCCGGGGATCAAACCTGGGACTTCTTGCCCAGCCGTCGCTTATAAGGTGACGGGTAGGGCACACTAGCGACGCCAATCGGTTTTAATTTTTAGTTACTAAACCGGATCTATTTTAAACAATTTCGGGGTTACAACCTCTCGGCAAACACCTATACAATTTATTTAATACTTATAGTTAACTGTTTGGTCTGCTTTTGTAAATACCTATTATTTCGTAATGGTCTCTTTGTTATCACACATTTTAACAATTTCTGTTAACTCACGTACAACTTTCGATATTCAGGTACAATGTAAAGTTTAAGCAAGGTTACATGTGTATTTAAAATTATGGGACAAGGAACTTTTGGCTCGTGGAGAAACATTAATCTTATTAATGTTATTAAGGTCTTTATTGAATAAAAAGTTGATTTTTTTTATTACATGACAGGTGGCAGACGAATAGACGGATCACCTGATGGTAAGCGATTGCCGCGGCCCATAGACACCCGTGACACCAGTGGAGCCACAAGTGCACTGCCAACCTTAAAACCCCCTTTCCCCTGGAATGGGCCTCCGGTACCCTCACTCACGCAGCGAAACACAGCATAGCGCTCCTTCACGCCGTTTTCCCGTGAGTCCTTGGTATCACTCCAATAAATCTTGGGATAGAGAAATAATATAGTAAATGAAAAAAAAAAGTTCCTGCTCAGCTGTTTTTCCAAAACTTTACTCGAAAAATATTTTGGAAAGAACTTTTTGTGTATTTGGTCTAGAATGGCTGCAACGCTCTTAAAAAAATAAAAGCCCTAAAAAAAGAAGAGAAAATTAATGTAAGATGGTCCTTTTTAGGGTTCCGTAGCCAAAATGGCAAAAACGGAACCCTTATAGTTTCGTCATGTCCGTCTGTCCGTCTGTCCGTCTGTCCGTCTGTCACAGCTGATTTACTCGGAAACTATAAGTACTACAGTGATGAAATTTGATGGGAATATGTGTTGTATGAACCGCTACAAAAATATGACACTAAATAGTAAAAAAAAGAATTGGGGGTGGGGCCCCCCCATACATGTAACTGAGGGATGAAATTTTTTTTTTCGATGTACATACCCGTGTGGGGTATCAATGGAAAGGTCTTTTAAAATGATATAAAGTTTTCTAAAAAACATTTTTCTTAAAGTGAACGGTTTTTGAGATATCAGCTCTCAAAGTCGTAAAAAGTATGTCCCCCCCCCTCTATTTTTATAACTACGGGGTATAAAATTCTAAAAAAAATAGAGGTGATGCATGCTAATTAACTCTTTCAACGATTTTTGGTTTGATCAAAGTATCTCTTATAGTTTTTGAGATAGGTTGATTTAACTGTAATTTTGGACTTTGCTGCTACGGAACCCTTTGTGCGCGAGCCCGACTCGCACTTGGCTGGTTTTAGTATACAAATGGTAGCGTCTCCCCGTAATTTTTTGAGGTACGAGTAATACGGCCAGGATTTAATATTCAAACTTTTTGCTCTTGTATGCTTCAAACTTAAACGTGTAAAAACTCTTTAGTAAAAAAAAGAAACTCTTTGGTTAAACATTATAAAGAAAAGTGAAATATTATATATTTTGAAAATTGATAACTGTTCCTAGAGTTCGTGTCACGAAGGAACTCCCGCGGAAAAACAAGGAACTTAAATTTGAGATACCTTGTGTCTATGAGAATAAAGCTGAAATTTGAATGTTGATGGTGACTCAGGTGCGCTTTTCATGGGACTTTGGTGGCGCGCTGTACCTACATTATATCGACTACTTTTTAGGTCTATGGTCTCTTCAAGCTGAGAAAAATGCAAGACATATTTTAGAAAGTCGAACTGATTTTTAATAATAATATATAATGTCCTCCAAACCGATATTTCGGTCATGGCGGCCAATCTCAGCGATCAGCTATCGACGCAGGACATATTATAGTGCACAAGTGTTTGCGCAGACACAAATGCACTCTCTATTCCCTTACCCTCATATTTCGGTGGGACACCCGTGTGACACGACCGGAAGAGGGATCAGGCGCAGGACCAATGGCTTAACGTGTTATCCGAGGCTACAAGACCACCAACTTCCAGAGTCCAGCCTGACACTGAGAATTTCTTAACAGAAAAACTCAAGTACAAATTTTGGCCCGACCCGGGGATCGACCCAAGCGCATCCGTCGCTTTAAAGTGCGACCCACTACGCCATCGAGGGCCCTACGTTGTGATTTTTTAAAAGTACTACACCATACCACAAGGTTATATTATTAATACTTTTGTTTCGCTTAATACTTTCATACTCTTCCCATATTCTTACTTAACCACCGATAGAGTTATACAGCTTTAAACGCTGTTATAGCACTGTTACAAAACTTTCTGTTACATTTGCTGGAGCAACGCCCAAGGGCCGGCGACTGGCCTTTCACTGATCGCAATCTTGCCACTGATGTATTAGTTGAAAGGATTTGGCACGTACAAATGATTGTAATATTTGCGAAAGAGTGGTTAGGGTAGAAAACGGGCATATTTGCGAAAGAGTGTCTACAGTAAAATACTGGGATATTTGCGAAAAAGTGTCTAGGGTAGAATACTGGGATATTTGCGAAAGAGTGTCTAGGGTAGAATATGGGCATATTTGCGAAAGAGTGTCTTGGGTAACATCTAGGTTTTAGTTGGACCACTCGTAATTTACAGATGATCGCAAATAGTGGCGAATTATTAATGAATTATTTGAAAGGTTTTGGCACGAACAAATGATTGTAATATTCGCAAAAGAGTGTCTAGGGTAAAATATTAGGATGTTTGCGTAAGAGTGTCCAGGGTAAAATACTGGGATATTTGCCAAACAGTATCTAGGGTAACATCTAGATGTAACCCGTTAATACGAGTGATCCAATTAAAACCTAGGTTTTAGTTGGACCACTCACTCATTAACGGGTCATCACAATCGTGCTACTGATGTGTTAGTTAAAAGGATTTAGCATGTCCAAAAAAGAGTATCTAGGGTAAAATACTGGAATATTTGCAAAAAATTGTCTAGGGTAACATCTAGGTTTTAGTTGGACCACTCGTAATTAACGAATGATCGCAATAGTGCCACTGATGAATTATTTTAAAGGATTGGCACGAACAAATGATTGTAATATTCGCGAAAGAGTGTCTAGGGTAGAATCCTGGGATATTTGCGAAAGAGTGTCTAGGGTAAAATACTGGAATATTTGCAAAAAAGGGTCTTAAATAATGGGATATTTGCGAAAGAGTGTCTAGAGTAAAATATTGGGATATTTGCGATAGAGTGTCTAGGGTAACATCTAGGTTTTAGTTGGATTACTCGTAATTAACGGATGATCGCAATAGTGCCACTAATGTATAAGTTGAAAGGATTTGTCACATACAAATGATAGTAATATTCACGGAAGAGTGTCTAGGATACAATAATGCGATATTTGCGAAAGAGTTTCTAGGGTAACATCTAGATGTTAATACGAGTCCGTCCGATTATCATCACATCAAATGATATTTAGCACGTACAATAAAGAGTGTCTAGCGTAAAATATTGGGATATTCCCATATTCCCTATATCCACCGCTTATTGTTTTTGAACCTTCGTTCGTATTTCTACCACGGTCTCGGCAAGGAAAAAAATCCTTTGTGGTCGGGCTAACTTTTCGAGCTCACAGAGTAACCATTGCGCAATCCAGTTCTAGTTGATCAATGGCAACACCATAACTAGATATAGTAGCCACAGCGACATTTCGCACGTAGCCTTGATCAAACTTAACATTGTACGAATCGTACGGACAACACCACGCTAGGCTTCCACAAACTAAATGTGTTTATATAAAGGTAAAAGTAGATTAAAGAGATTCGACAGATTTGTGTAATAATAATAACTAGTTCAGAAATATCATCTCACAAATGACCCTCACACGCCTTATTACAAGTAAACCCCCAAACACGTCATCGAAAACACAAATTACAAACTCTACTACGATCGCACCATTCTGACAGACATAACAATTTACAACAACAGACCAGACATTTCATTTGTAGACAAGCAAAATAAACATGCATATATAATTGACATTGCAGTTCCTAATACTAATAATATTCAATCAACTATAACAGAAAAAGTAAGAAAATACACAGAACTACAGGACCAAATAAAAAGAGTATGGAAGATGGATCGCGTAACCATAGTGCCAATAGTAGTGTCTACCACTGGCGTCATACCTAAACAGTTGCATATTAGTCTCAACAATTTACAGTTGCCAAAATTCACCTACCTATCTCTCCAATAAGCAGCGATTCTAAACACTTGCAGGATAGTCCGCAAATTTTTACAGCTTGAATCGGATTCTGACATCATAATAACATAATACTTTTCCTCTACAACTTTGCTTGGCCAAAAGCCCACAATTTTGTTAGCGTACCCCAAAATGGGAGAATATATTTATATATTTCAAACAAAATAATAATGATAATAATACTCACAACATCTCATACGTTGACCTAATTCCGTACTAAGTAGCTTAAGCACTTGTGTTACAGATATCAGACAACAGAGGAATACAAATATATACTTAAATACATATATTACACCCAGACACTGAACAATAATAATATCCTCCAACCAATTTCGGCTAAGGCGGCCAATCTTAACGATCAGCCACTTAAGCAGGATATATTATAGTGCTCAAGTGTGTGCGTAAACACAAGTGTACTTTCTATTCCCTTGCCCTCATAAACCAATAGGACAACAGTGTGACACAACCAGAGATGTATCTGGCGCAGAACCAACGGCTTAAGGTGACGGGTAGGGTACACTAGCGACGCCAATCGATATTAATTTTAGCCACTAAACCGGATCTATTTTAAACAATTTCAGGATTACAAACTCTCGGCGAAACCTTAAACGATTTTTTAAATAACTATGCACAAGTGTTGGGTCCATTTTTGTACGCGAAAAATTGATTCACGCTAACGTCAATTTTTGGCTTACACGTTAGACCCAACATTTGTGCGTGGTTATTTAATATAAAGTATAAGTGTTGGCCGAGTGGTTTTAACCCCGAAATTGTTTAAAATAGATTCGGTTTAGTAGCTAAAACTTAAAATCGATTGGCGTCTAGTGTGCCCTACCCGTCACCTTAAGTAGGAACTCTATGCTCTCAAACTTTTAACTCAACCCTCCTGCTTTCCGAAGCACAAGACCGCCAGCTTCCAGATTGACATTGAGAATTTCTTAACAGAAAAACTCAGGTACAATTTTTGGCAAATGTTCGCTCTACAAACTTACGTACACCAAGTTTCTTTGAAGCTATTCATTACCTATAGTCATTCCCTCTTCCACAGCTTTTAATTATGTATTTTTTTCTAGTTGTACCTAATAAGTATTGTCTATTGTTATATATTATATTATATTGTTATAGTATAGTATTGTCTACTGGTAATGAACGCTGCCTCTGGTGCAAGGGTTGCGGGTTCGATCCCCGCTCAGTACAAACATTTTTGTGCATGAACATATCTGTTTGTATTGGTCTGGGCGTTATCTATATATTATAAGTATGTATTTACAAAAGAAAAGTATTATATGTATATATTTGTAATCCCACTGTTGATTCTGCTATCCGTAACACAGGTGCTTGAGCTACCTATCTCGGAGTCAGATCAATGTGTGTGATGTTGTGAAATATTTATTTTATTTTTATTTATTGTTCCAGACTGAACCATGTGGAGTATACTTCTCCTGGCGACACTGGTCGCCACCGCCCGGTGCAAGCAACTGCCTCAGACTAAAGGTAATAATCATGGTTATAATCAGGGTCTTATTATTAAGAGCCTTCGCCTTCCATACGGGAGGACCGGGTTCGAATCCAAGCATGCACCTCTAGATTATTCAAATCGATGTGCGTATTTCTACCATCAGCTCGGCGGTGAGGGAAACCTGCACGTTTCGGATAGTTTTTGAAACGTGTAAACATGTTTCACTTTGTCTGGTTCCCCTGTTAAAAGGGTCGCCAAGACGGCAGAGGCTTCAGTCGTAAGTACCTACCAGACTCCCCAAATCGAGAATCATGGTCCAAACGTACCCCGGGCTCCAAAGCTGTCGCTTTAGGAATGAAACGCTAAAATAAGGTAATCAGGGTCTTTTTCATAAATGTTTCTTAAGGTGACGGGTAGGGTACACTAGCGTCGCCAATCGATAGATAGATATTCATTATTGCACAAAAATAAAATACAAGCATGATACAACAACTCTAATAAAGCGGTATTATCGCCTGTAGCGATTTCTTCCAGACAACCGATTTTAATTTTTAACTACTAAACCTTATCTATTTAAAACAATTTCGGGGTTTACCACCTCTCGGCAAACACTTATCGTCGTCGTCATCGTCAGCCGATTTAATTCCCCACTGCTGGGGCACGGGCCTCCCTCAATCACATGAGGGGTAATTGCCATACTCACCACGCTTGGCAGACTGGTTGGCGAGGGTTTTGATATAAATGCAGAGTTTTCCTTCTCTAGGTGCTGATGATCATGCCAGCAACTTTACCTTAGTCGCCTTTTACGACACCTCGGTAAAAGTGAGGGTTGCCTATTCTACTCAGCCGGGGACCACACGGCTAACACTTATACTATTTATTAAATAACCATGCACAAATGGGTACGTTTTTGTATGCGAAAAATGTATTCACTCCAAAAGCGGCCACTTTTGGCGGTAATCCAAAATTCGAGTGCAAAAGTAGGCCAAACAGTTAACTATAAGTATTAAATGAATAGTATAGGTGTTTGCCGAGAGGCTGCAGCTTGAAATTCGTTAAAAAGATATCCGGTTTAGTTGCTAACAATTTAAATTAATTAGTAGTAGTTATATGACGCTAGTATGCCCTACCCTGACGGGTAAGGTGACCCTTAAGTAAATCACGTCGGCGGCTCACGCCGATAGGTCTTTCTTTGCCGAAAGATTGTAACCCCGGATTTGTATAAAATAGATCCGGTTTAGTTAGCTAGCTAAAAAATAATGGCGTCGCTAGTAGATGTACTGACAAAGAAGTTTATTGATAAATGCTATTATAAGATTAGTGACTTTTATAATGATACTGACATTTTTGATAATTAATTTAATCTGACATTGTTTTCTATAAATTCCTCTTAATTATTTACTACCTCATACTAATAATGAAAAATGTTTATCTCTGTTTAACGCATGCTATTTTCGTATACCATATCTCGGTGAAACATAGTGGTCTGAAATGTGTGATGTCATCTTTTTTGTTAACCTGTGTTTACGAATAAATATATTTGATTTTGATTTTTTTGATTTAGTGTGCCCTACCCGTCACCTTAAACCTTTGTTTATTTATTTATTAGGAATACTTACAGCTTTACATACAAACGTTTACATAGCACATAACAATTAGCGATATATATGTAAGCCTTTACAAGTATTCACAACATTCTTATAGAAAAGTTAGCAACATAGGGGATATTGAAATTTTAAGAGTAAATAATTAATTAATTTTACATAATTATTATTATTGTTAGCTGAAACGGTGCTATAAAGCAGTTTTTTTTTTAAGCGTGGCTCTCCCACTGTCAGTTAAATCGCCCTTCCGTTACCAAGTTCAGAATCCTTATTGAACCGGTCAGTAGCAGAGAGCCAAGTTCTGTACTGTTCGTGTCTATAATTTGTACCGCACTTCCATAAAAACTTCACTTAAATATTTTATGTATAAACACGTATCTGCGAAAAAGATCCTTATTTATATGCGATACGGGTGGGTTTTCTATACTAAGCCGGGATTCGAAGAAAGGATGTATAGTCCAAGGGATAAGGTGTACTTTGTAGATGACAGACCAGAATGTTTATTTATTTGAGTAGCACAACCCCCCTTACAAAAAATATCACATGTGTGTATTCAACACACATCTGCATTCCCTTTCCCAGCAGGAAAAGTTTTATTCCTGAGTATTCTTTCTATTATAAACTATAAGTAACTTTTTTTTCATGGTGGGTTTGCTCTTAGCTTCACACTTAACCCTAGAGTTAAGAAGAAACCTACTATGGAGCGAGCTTACCCAGAAGTTTATTCAGTCTAACTTTACAAATATTGGGGTTGTATACACTGTCAAACAGAAACTTAAAACTCAAAAAAAAATTATTACTTTATTTGCATAGGCTTATATACAGCTCTTACAAATCGTCATACATGAAAGAATATTAATTATAGCTATGTATATTATACATTAATTTCTTAATAAATATAATGTGATTCTACCACCTGCATCGGAAACTCGCCAGTTACTCTTTTTAATCACCAATTTTTTTTTAAGTACAGTATCATGGGTGTAGGCGAACAGTTTATCATTTCCACAAATTCTTGTCATTTAAGTAATCATTAACTGTATAATAGGCTTTTGCCATTAAATAATTTTTAACATGTGTTTTAAATTTAGGCATTGGTAAATCAACAAGCTTTTGTGGTAACTTATTAAATATTTTAATACTCATTCCAACGAATGAATTACCAATCTTATGAAGTCTGAGATGTGGAACAGCAAGCTTGTGTTTATTTCTAGTATTTAGGTACTATACTAAAACTATATAAAGTTAAACTATACAAAGTTAAAAATTAAAACAATATAGGTTAAAATTAAAACCTGTACATATCTGGAGCACTGCTCTATACGATTGTTAGACGTGGACAATGAAACAAAGAGACAGAGAGAGATTGGAGGCTTTCGAGATGTGGTGTTGGCGAAGAATGAAAGGCATTTGCCGGATAGAAAAGAAAACGAATGAGGAAGTTTTAGAAATGGTAAGGGAGAAGCGGTCTTAGCTCGAAAGTATAGATATCAGGAAGGGAAATATGATGGAACACCTGGTGCGGCATGACATGTTCATCAAAATAATAGTGGTAGGAAAAGTGGAATGAAAGAGAGGAAGAGGAAGACCAAGAAGAAATTACGTCCAACATCTTATGGAAAAAGCAAATGTCATGTCGTACAAGGAATTAAAGGTGCTGGCAGAGTCGAGAGAGGAATGGAGACTACCTACTCCACCGACAAGAGCGCGTCGCTCTTAAGTTAGAGAGAGAGGTGCCTGTGGTGGCTCTCCCACGGTCTTCTTATTTGTTGTCTTTTCATTTGTGTGCATGAACATGTATATTTGTATTGATCTGGGTGTTTCCTATACTCGTATATTATAAGTATGTATTTACAAAAGAAAAGTATTAAATGTATATTATATTTGTAATTCCGCTGTGGTTATATATGTGTGTGGTGTGTGTGTGTGTGTGTGTCTGTTGTGGATATCCGCAACACAGGAGCCCAATTCTCGTGCTCGTGATATTTTGAAAACATGGCGGGTATCACCTAAAAACCATACAAAAAAAATTATGTTTTGGTGATATATGTCATATGATGATAAATTTCACCAGCCCGAGAATTGGGCTCCAGGTGCTATCCAGGTACCTATCTCGGATTCATATCAATGTATATGATGTTGTGAAATATTTATTTATATGTTCCTAGCGCGAGCGAAGCCGCGGGCAAAATCTGGTGTCCATGCATTTGTGCTACCTGTCCCCTGGGCTAAGGATGCGCCGCCCGGGTCGCTAACCGCGCGGTCACCGAATGACCACTGTTTGTCTTGTTCGTTTATCACTCGTGTGGACACTGGACACACACGAATAGCATAGGTGGAATAGCGGAGTTTAACAAAGACTTCACTTGCTTGGTTTCTTTGCATTTGTGTGCGGTTCCGTCATGACATACGGAGCCGAAACGTGGACACTTACGGTACGGCTGGTCCACAAGTTAAAGGTCGCTCAGCGGGCTATGGAACGAGCAATGCTCGGCGTCTCTCTCCGAGATCGAATCCGAAATGAGGTGATCCGGCAGAGAACTAAAGTTATCGACATTGCTCACCGGATTAGCAAGCTTAAGTGGCAGTGGGCTGGCCATATTAGCCGCAGAACCGACAACCGATGGGGTAAACGGGTTCTGGAGTGGAGACCGCGTCTTGGCAAACGTAATGTAGGGCGCCCTCTGGCTAGGTGGGGGGACGATCTGCGCAGGATGGCTGGCAAGAGCTGGATGCGAGAAGCCATGGATAGATCACAGTGGCGAACAATTGGAGAGGCCTACGTCCAGCAGTGGACTGCGATAGGCTGATGATGATGATGATGATGTGTGCGGTTCGGGCTTTCAAGTAAACCCTTTACCCGGGCGGCTCCTCATGCCTGTCTCGGCATGGTGCTCGCTCCTCCTGGATGGGAGGCCTCCCGACATGGCGCAGTTGGGGCGGTCTTCGACCTTTGGTGAGGCCTGCCTGCGGCTTTTTAGCGCCCTTCTGTCTGGGAGGGGGGATAGGGACAGTCTCAGTGATAAGTCAGAGGGAGATGCATGTCAGAACGCTCTTTTTTAGTGTTTTTTTTATTTTATTTTTTATTTTTCTTATTTGTTTCTTTTCTTTTCTTTATTTGTTTTTTTTCGTCATCGATCTCATAAAAAGGTCTGTAACGCCCTGTTGGTCTAGTGGTTTTAGTACCGGGCCGTGATATCGGGCCGGCCAATTCATGACGAAGTGTGGATCTCCCACGGTGGTTTGTGCTATAAGTATGTATTTACAAAAGAAAAGTATTAAATGTGTATATTTGTAATCCCACTGTTGGTTTTGATATCCGTAATACAGGTGCATGAGCTGAGCTACATATCTTGGGGTCAGTTTGTAATGTTGTGAAATATTTATTTAATTATTAATGAATGAATTCTTAATAGCAAAATTACATAAAAATACATACAGGTCAAAATCATAACCCTCCTTTTTGGTTCGCCGTAGTCGGGTAATTAGTGACTTGTGCACCAGGCCCGCAGGCCTGTTTCGATGATGATAAATCAACTTGCCTTAATTAATTTTATTTTTCCCAGAAGCACCAACGACAACAGAAGCCCTAGCAACCGAGGACAAGACGGAATGGCCGGCGCTCGCGCCGCTGGACAAGCTCGCTGTCTCGTGCGAGCGGGACAGCATGCACATCACCGTCTCGCTCCCGCACACATACGATGAGAACAGGTAAACGGCTGAAAGTAAATGGGTAACTTTAATTTAGTAGTCTTTGCAGAAATCCGAATTATATTTCTTGAAATAAGGTTAAAATCTCTTTTTTTAGATTTTCGCGTTGCATTATAAATATAATTAATTAATACGGGAACACGTTACAGCAGCCGCGGTCATAAGCAAGGTGGTGACCACGGCTGCTGTAACGTAGCCGAAATGTCAAGCAAAATATGTGAGTACAACATGTTGTATCTCAATAAATTTTGTGTTAATTCCAGTCTGAATTAATTATAGATTAAAACCTTTATAACAAAAAAAATTAACTACCGAAAAATTGTAAAGGTATAAAATAATGAGCTTCTTTGCATAATTTAGTTATTATAGAATGGGTGTTTTCTATGCATTATGAGTATGTATTAACAAAAGAAAAGTATTAAAATGTATATTTGTAATTCCGCTGTTGGTTGTGATATCCGTAACACAGGTGCTTGAGCTACCTATCTCAAAGTCAGATCAGTGTATGTGTGTCGTGAAATATTTATTTATTAAAAATATGAACAATGATAGAAAAAGGTCGCACAGTTGTGCACTGGCAAGTCACTTGAGCAAAAGATTTCAACGCACGCGGTGTCATAAGACACGAAAAATATAAGTTGACTTTTATTCACCAGCTAAATAATCTCGAAAAATACCCCATAAAAACGCCAAGGCACACGAGTAATGATGCAATTAATGATATAATTGTATGTGAGTCATTAAACCACTTAAAATGGCATGTTGCCCATATTTTTACTCGTAAGTCATGTAATGACATACTTGAAGGCCAGATATAATTACATTTTTCGCAAGCATCATTACTGTTATTGTTTGTAAAGAATCATGAAATATTTTTATATTAATAACTAAAAGCCTTCTACCAACAACAAAGTGTTCTATTCTCTGATTTTTATAATGCGAACTAAACTAACAGATGCTAAGGTCAAATATGATTTGCCATATATTTTGAGATTTTGCATGAGTAAAAACTTTGGTCAAAAAGAGAAGACAAGATACATTAAAAAATATTTCGTTCTCCCTTATAATAAACACATTAAGAATATAAAGCTGGCAGCGTTAAAAAAACACCATATAGTCTAATATACTCGTACATACATAATAAAAATCACTTCTTATTTACAATAAATATTACGTGCACTAGATGGTAGGTAGCACACATTTGACCTACCCTACCATCTGGTAGGTCAAAAATCAAAAATATCTTTAAATAAATAAATAAATATTTCTCAACATCACATACATTGATCCGACTCCGAGGTAGGTAGCTCAAGCACCTGTGTTACGGATATCAGAATCAACAGTGGGATTACAAATATATACATATAATACTTTTTTTTTGTAAATACATACTTATAATACATAGAAACACCCAGACAAACAGATATTTATTAAATTTAAATCCATACAGAACATTACACAGGCCTACAAACAAATTTTTTTGGTGCAGCTCTGTTTGTGTCTGTAGTCGATAAAGTAGGTAATTATACAGTATATTGACATTTCCAGAATTTTCAAATCAGCTGTAGTTTTTAAGTTATATTCACCGGTAAAATACTGAAAAATACAAAAATATGGCAAATAAAAAGTATTTGGTAAATATTTTTTTTAATAGAAAATAATATTCAACAAATATTTTTTAACCTCAAATTTGGATTTCACGGCCGCTTACCATCAGGCGGAGTGAGGTAATCCTGATTGGCCTTTCCATAAAAAAAATATCTGTGACATACTCGTAGCAGGACGCAGGACAGTGCCAAAGACATTTGTTTCCGTTTGGCATGAGCGCGAGCTGTCTACTTATCTCACAAGTAATAACATAAAAACCAAATACTCACCCATCTCTTTCTATTCCAGTGTGTACGACACGTTCAACGGCATCGTGTATCCAGCAGGACTAGGCAGCAACTCCTCGTGTCTCCGGGAGTACGACGGCGCGAGGGGGGACCTGGCGTACACCCTGCCTCTGAATGGGGTGTAACACTATGGCCACTGATAATGTAAGTGTTTTCATTTATCAATTAACCGGGGCATCGAAATATGAGGGTAAGGGAATAGAGAGTGCACTTGTGTCTGCGCTAACACTTGTGCACTATAATAAGCTGTGGCTCCGGAGTTCGGGGTCCGCTTTCCTACTTCGACTCCTCCATTTCGCACGGTCTTGTGCATCCATAGTGGTCAATTTATCTAGGTACTATGAACAATACTTAAAGGTCACTCTCGAAAGTCGTCTCTCGACACTGAATATTATTTTAGATTTCCGCCCCAACCCTGAGCCCTTGACTGCCCTACCCTGATTCCGTAACTGCCCCACCCTGAGCCCTTGACTGCCCCACCCTGATCCCGTAACTGCCCCACCCTGAGCCCTTGACTGCCCCACCCTGATCCTGTAACTGCCCCACCCTGAGCCCTTGACTGCCCCACCCTGATCCCTTAACTGCCCCACCCTGAGCTTTTGACTGCCTCACCTTATTTTCATGACTGCCTCACCCTGAGCCCGTGACTGCCCTACCCTAAGCCCATGTCTGCCCCACCCTGAGCACGTGACTGCCCTACCCTGAGCCCATGACTGCCCCATCCTTAGCCCACGCACTCTAGTACCGTGTGGGCTATTTTGATAAGGGCCCCTCTAAATGCCATTAGACTTGGGCCTTCGGATGGCCTAAGTGTTTTGAGTCGAAGAGCATTTTGGACCCAAACGCCCAAAGACCCAAACCACCTTATTCTAAATCGCGATCTAAAATTATAACGGTACTAAAGCTCATGTCATCCCGTTTCAACACACAATGTCAAAAGGGGCTGGCACGAATTTTGTTCCGGGACTATCCATAGTGCGCGATTTGTAATAAGGGAAAAAAGGTTTTATAACGACTACCTGTCGACTAAAAGTGTTAATTTTCGATATCGACTAAGTAATCAATTCGATCTTTTATAACTAATTCAAATTCAATTCAAAAAAAACATTTATTCAAATAAAGGTTTTACATTTTTAAAAACTACCTTGCCTATGCTAAGCCGAGGCTTGTGTTACAGGCAATAGTTGTCTTCCTAAATGTGTACAGAATATTAGAAAAATATAGTTTCAAGTTGGTATAAAGGAGAGGATTAATCATGTTTATTGCTTAAGAACTAAGAACCAGCAAATATTTCAGTTATTAATGAAGAATTTATTAATTGCCGAGACATTCACTGTTTTAATAATTTTATTTAATTTATTTATTTTATTTTATTTATTTATGTTATGTAATGTTATACTCGTTTATCAATAATTATATGTAATGTTATACTCGTTTACCAATAATTATAAAACTTAGTCATCAAAGTGTATCAAGAAATTGAAAGCCGCCTGCATTCCTGTCAGACTGCCATTGTTCTGTCCTAACTGCAGGCTGCGCCCACCCACGCTTGCAGACTTCGAAAAGGCCTATCTATAGTCTTTATACAATAGCAAGAATTATTCTGCAAAAAAAACCGTTTTGTTACTAAAATTACAAAAAACACCTAGGTGATTTTTTTATGTGATAGGTGGCAGACGAGCAGACGGATCACCTGATGGTAAGCGATTGCCGCCGCCTATGGACATGGACAGCAGTGGAGTCACAACCAATGCACTGCGAACCTTTAAATTCCCCTAGATTGGGCTTCCGGTACCCTCACTTACGCAGTGAAACAGCACAGTGCAGCTTCACTCCGGTCATTCATGCCGATGCGTTGCTCTCCCATGGTCAAAAATGCCTATGGACACATCAATCAATGGAGTCACAAGTGCGCTATTAACCATTACGATATGCTCTCAAGCATTAAGGTGACGGGTAGGGCACACTAGCGACGCCAATCGATTTTAATTTTTAGCTACTAAATCGGATCTATTTTAAACAATTTCGGGGTAACAATCTCTCGGCAAACACTTATACTATTTATTAAATAACCATGCACAAATGTTGGGTCCAACGCGTACGCAAAAATTGATTCACGCCAAAAGCAGCCACTTTTGGCGTGAATCAATTTTTCGCGTACAAAAACGAACCCAACCATAAGTAGGAAATCGATGCTCAATCAACCTTTTAACTCAACCCTCCCATCCAAATCCAGTACTCTCACACACATCGCAAATTATCGTTTTTTTTATGATATAGGTGCCAGACGAGCCGACGGATCACCTGATGGTAAGCGATTACCGCCGCCCATGGACATCTGCAACACCATTGGTGTCAAAAGTGAGCTGTTTACCTTTTAACCCCCCTTCCCCTGGATTGGGCCTAGGGTACCATCACTCACGCAGCGAAACACAGCGCATGTACTGCTTCACGCCGGTTTTCTGTGAGGACGTGGTATTACTCCGGTCGAGCCGGCCCATTCATGCCGAAGCGTGGCTCTCCCACTGTTGCAATGTGCAACTAAAAACGTGCAATTAAAAACTACCGCAACTTTAAGCTCATTTTCATCATTTTGTTAATGCTAAGTGAATACCTGGACAGCTCAATATGCGTGGCACACTCTTGACACACGGACAGACTGACAGTGACATAACTGACGAGGAAACACGTGGTTAGAATCTGGACACTGATGTTAATCAATGAATAGGGTATATGACTAAGCTCAAGATTTTACAAAATATAAATATTTTGTCAAAATATAGGTCAATATGTGCCAATGGCAAAATTTTCAATTAAAAATATAACGTCTAGCCGGTTTTATCGTCATTCAAAGATTCATGGGCAAGTACATTTTAAAAGTATGAAATTATTCAAAATTAATTATACCATTGAATAACCCATACAATTTGCACAAACTATTATAATAGAACCATTGACATAAACGAAACATTTGATATAGCTACCATACAAAATTCAAATGAAATGCATACAAAATACTTAGGTGTGACGTCACACCTAAGTAGCCATTTGTATGGAGCAAATTCAAATTCAAATAATTCTTTATTTGCATAGGCTTGTACACAGCTTTTCTCAAAACGCCACGAGTATTTACTTGCGGGGTTACAATCTCTCGGCAAACACCTATACTATTTATTTAATACTTATAGTTAACTGTTTGAACTGCTTTGGCAATCGAATTTTGGATTACCGCCACAAACGGCCACTTATGGCGTTAATCCAAATTTCGAGTGCCAAACAGACTCAAAAGTTAAGTATAAGTATTAAATAAATAGTATAGGTGTTTGCAGAGAGATCGTAGCCTCGAAATTTTTAAAAATATCCGGCTTAGTTGCTAACAATTAAAATCGATTGATGTTGCTAGTGGGGTATATACCCTTCACCTTAAGATATTTTCTTTATGTTTTTTACACTTGTGTAATTTCGTTACTTCATCTGGTGGCAAATAAGTAAAGAAAATATCTTAAGGTGACGGGTAGGGCACACTAGCGACGCCAATCGATTTTAATTTTTAGCTAATAAACCGGAACTAATTTAAACAACTTCAGGGTTACAACCTCTTGGCAAACACCTATACTATTTATTTAATACTTATAGTTAACTGTTTGGTCTGCTTTTGAACTCGAATTTTGGATTACCGCCGAAAGTGGCCGTGGCGATATTTAATAAATAGTATAGTGTTTGCCGAGAGGTTGTAATCCCGAAATTGTTTAAAATAGATCCGGTTCATTAGCTAACAATTAAAAACGAATGGTGTCGTTAGTTAGGGCTACCCGTCGCCTTAAGTTTGACATCTCTCTATTTGTTTGTCCTTTGTCTTTTTTACACCAAGACTCAATATTTGTTTAGGATTTTATTTGTTTAGTTTTACACCCTTTTTGTGATGGAATAAAATGAAGAGTCACTTGAATAACAAAAAATGGATGAATGGATAAAAACTATGTTTATTCACGACTTGGGTCCGTTAGTGGCCCTTTAACAATGCTGTCGTGATATAACTATAAAGCCGTTAAACCACAAAAGTAATAGACAAAAAATATCAAAAAAGTTGTCTCTCAAAAAGTAAGATAGCTTCTCAATAGACATACAGGACGTCTAAAATTTTGGGACATAAAGGTGAATTACCTTAATTATTATTTTTATGTGATAAGTGGCAGACGAGCAGACAGATCACTTGATGGTAAGCGCCGCCATGGTCACCCGCGACATCAGTGGAGTCACAATTGCGCTGCCAACCTTTAAACACGCTTTTAACGCAATGAAACACAGCACAGTGCTGCTTCACGCCGGTTTTCTGTGAGGCCGTGGTATCACTCCGGTCGAGCCGGCCCATTCATGCCGAAGCGTGCTCTCTCACGGTAAAAAAATCATTTAGTTTGCATTTTTTACTTAAAGGCAACATCGCTTTTTTTTAAAGAAAAATAATGCAGTCAGTTTTTTTCGAGTGTGGTTGTATTTTACAGGAATCGAACCGATTTTTTTTAGATTATCTTTTTTATTTGGCCAATCGATACATAAAAATAGATAATATTTCTCTAAGAAACCTTAGATATTACACTCGTCTATCGTAATAAATATCCTTAGTACCGAATATTTAGCATACAACTATATTGTAGGGGACCAAGGGGAAATGGGAGCCAGAGGGGAATGGGAACCAGCCTGATTTAGCCATAACTATACAAGATAGAACGCATCTTGTAGCTGCGAACGGTGAAGGGGTGCGGGGGGTGTACGCGCGGCACGCCCGCATCGCTCTTAGTTCAAATACTTACAAATTAGACGTAAGTCGCTTTTCGGCGGATTCGTTAACTTTTTACCAATCTTCGAGGACGAATTTTAAGTACTTGTGCCATTGTTTTTTAAGTTCTGTGTAATCATTAGAGATTGTGATACAGTAATAATTATTCGTAAATATTCAACGGTGTTTTCATAATGTTATTGAATTCGAAAAATTACTCTTGGGGTAATGGGAACCGACTGGCTCCCATTAACCCACTGATGGTTTTTTATTACGTTTAATGATAAATGACGTGAGGTTAATTTGTCTAGGTATTGTTACATTTTAAAGTTTATGATTTTATGTTTCAGTTACTGTTTTTGGTAATCTAGCTTCCATTGCCCCAATGGTTTTCATTACCCAATCCACTGATTCTAGTTACCTCAAACCTCTTGCAATTTACCAAAACGCCAAAAGCGGCCACTTGTAACGTGAATACATTTTTCGCGTACAAAAACGGACCCAACATTTGTGCATGGTTATTTAATAAATAGTTTAAAAGCTTGCCGAGAGGTTGTAGCCCCGAAATTGTTTAAAATAAATCCGGTTTACTAGCTAAAAATTAAATTCGATTGGCGTCGCTTATGTGTATTACCCGTCGCCTTAATATCGAAAATCCCGAGAATTGGGCTCCAGATTGCTACTTGACTGACATGATTTTTCTAAAGTTTTCCATGAAAAAACCGAATAGTTGTCTGGTAGTTTTAGGTAGGTATACGTCCCATTCAAGAATTACTGAATGAAACTTACAAATGTACTTAGAAGATATTGCCCGCATCAATGCTGACCTTCGCCAGGCCATCCATCTACGGCTCTAGGCCTCATGATGTCATTATGCAAATGTTTATGCTTGTCTATAATAGTTACGGTACGCTGTTTACGTCTTTTATTGGAAGTCCACGAAATTTAGTCACGATCTTAATGGCTGTATTGGAGAGAAGTTAAGTCACTAACTTGGCCGTGTGGTCCCCAGCAGAGTAGAATAGGCCACCCTCACTCTTACCGAGGTGTCGTAAAAGGCGACTAAGGCAAAGCTGCTGGCATGATCATCTGCACCCAGAGAAGGAAAACTCTGCATTTATATCTAAACCCTCGCCAACCCGTCTGCCAAGCGTGGTGAGTATGGCAATTACCCCTCATATGATTGAGGGAGGCCCGTGCCCCAGCAGTGGGGACTTAAATGGGCTGATGATGATGATGATGATGAAAGTCACTAAATTACAGTAAAGTTGTAAATGCAAGTTTTGACTGTCTCCTCGCACCTTACAGAAACGGCTGCGCTTAGGTTCCTGGGTTCGAACCCCAGGTTGAGCCAAAATTTGAACCTGAGTTTTTCTGTGCAGAAATACTCAGTATCAGCCCGGACTCTGGAAGTTGGCGGTCTTGTATTCCCGTGCCTCGGAAAGCACGTTAAGCTGTTGGTCCCCTCGTGTCACACTGGTGTCATATCGGAATATGAGGACAAGGGAACAGAGAGTACACTTGTGTTTGCGCACACACTTGAGCACTATAATATATTATGACGACCCGTTTGGAACAGCGGTAGTGAACGCTGCCTTTGGTCCAAGGGTTGCGGGTTTGATCCCCGCACAATACAAACATTTGTGTGCATGAACATGTCTGTTTGTATTGGTCTGGGTATTTCTTTGTATTATAAGTATGTATTTGCAAAGAAAAGTATTATATGTATATATTTGTAATCTCTCTGTTGATTCTGATATCCGTAACACAGGTGCTTGAGCTACCTATCTCGGAGTCGGATCAATGTATGTGATGTTGTGAAATATTATTACATATCCTGCGTATATGGCTGATCGTTGAGATTCGCTGCATTAGCCGAAATCAGTTAGAGGATATGAAATGTACGGTATGATGAAATACTTACTCAGTATGGCCGGAGTCTGGAAGTTGGCGGTCTTGTACCCCCGTGCCTCGGATAGCTTGTTAAGTCGTTGGTCCTACGCCCGACTCCTTTCCGGTCGGGTCACATTGGTAGTGAACGCTGCCTCTGGTGCAAGGGTTGCGGGTTCGATCCCCGCACAGTATAAACATTTTTGTGCATGAACATGTCTGTTTGTATTGGTCTGATGGTTTTAATGTATTATAAGTATGTTTTTACAAAAGAAAAGTTCTAGATTTATGTATTTGTAATCCCACTGTTGATTCTGATATCCGTAACACAGGTGCTTGAGCTACCTATCTCCGAGTCAGATCAACGTATGTGATGTTGTGAAATATTTATTTACTTTGGAATATAATAACGGATCAATAGATGATGATCACTTGTAAGCTTTAATCATTATGATTGAACCTGCATGTTTTGGGTAAAAGTAATGTTTTTTTTTTAATAATTCTCACAACATCTGATTCGTTGACCTGATTCCGTACTAAGTAGCTTAAGCACTTGTGTTACAGATATCAGACAACAGAGGAACACAAATATATACTTAAATACATATATTACACCCAGACACCGAACAAACACAAGTGTTCATCGCACGAATGTTTGTCCAGGGTGGGGATCGAACCCACGACCTTTGGCGTAAGAGGCAGGGTCACTACCAATTGCGCCATCCGGTCACTCAAAGTAATGAATGAGGACCATGATCCCTTGGTTTCGTAAGCCAATGGTCGTGGATTCGATTCCATTTTATCACGTACAAGATAGACAAATAATAACATTGAAACTAATCCACACGTTTGCTTTAAGACCTCTAAAATGAACGTGGGACGACCTGAATAGATGTCTTTGCATAATATTAATGTCGCTCTCATACGGACTCCTTATTTGAAATGTCAGTTTTATTACAAGATATCCTATATTAAAGGAGCATTGCACAAATGCACAACCCACTTTATCCCAAGTTGGGTCCACTTAATATGGAGAACGTCGATGTGCGATGCTTTCTAAATATTAAGAAAAACGCCTCTGTGTTTTCATTGGAACTCAAACCTGAAATGTACCTCATTCTTGCAAATAAAAATTCTATTCTACTCTATTCTATTCATTCTAACTCTTTCTCATATTTATTGGCAAACCATAATGCACAGTCGCGAGCATTCAATCGACTTAGCCTAATTTTCATACACATAATAACTTTAAGAGGCCTATAAATATGATATATCTGTCTCACAACAATCTCATACGTTGACCTGATCCGTACTAAGTAGCTTAACACTTGTGTGTTTTTACAGGGGATAGCAGACGACCAGAGGAACACAAATATATACTTAAATACATATATTACCCCCAGTACACCGAACAACAACAAGTGTCATCGCACGAATGTTTAGTCCAGGTGGGATCGAACCCACACACCTTTGCTAGAGGCAGGGTCCACTACCAAGTGCGCCATCCGGTCCAGTCAATAGTAATGAATGAAACCATGATCCTGGTTTCGTTACGCCAATTGTTGTGGATTTGATTCCTTTTATTACGACAAGATAGACAAATAATAACATTGAAACTAATCCCACAGTTTGCTTTAAGACCTCTAAAATGAACGTGGGACGATCTGAATAGATGTCTTTGCATAATATTAATGTCGCTCTCATACGGACTCCTTATTTGAAATGTCAGTTTTATTACAAGATATCCTATATTAAAGGAGCATTGCACAAATGCACAACCCACTTTATCCCAAGTTGGGTCCACTTAATATGGAGAACGTCGATGTGCGATGCTTTCTAAATATTAAGAAAAACGCCTCTGTGTTTTCATTAGATATCATCTTAGCGTTTTGTCCCGGTTGCGTCTCAAACCTGAAATGTACCTCATTCTTGCAAATAAAAATTCTATTCTACTCTATTCTATTCTATTCTAACTCATTTCTCAATATTTTATTGGCAAACCATAATGCACAGTCGCGAGCATTCAAATCGACTTAGAACCTAATTTTCATACACAAATACTAACTTCAGAGGCCTATAAATATGAATATATCTGTTCTTGCTTAATTAATAATTCTCACAACATCTCATACGTTGACCTGATTCCGTACTAAGTAGCTTAAGCACTTGTGTTACGGATATCAGACAACAGAGGAACACAAATATATACTTAAATACATTTACACCCAGACTCTGAACAAAGTGTAAAGTGTAGTGTGTGTGTGTGTGTGTGTGTGTGAGTAAAGTGTAGTCTAAGTGTTCATCGCACGAATGTTTGTCCAGGGTGGGGATCGAACCCACGACCTTTGGCGCAAGAGGCAGGGTCACTACCAATTGCGCCATCCGGTCGGCTTAAGTAATAATAATATTGTAAATCGCTTTCAAAAGCGTTCGAATTTCAATTAATTATTTTAACAGATTACTGAAACGTGCCGATTTCTTAAAAAAAAAAGGAAATTGTGTTGATTTTCGGAAGAAGACAAACTTGCTCAATTCTAATGTTAAGAAAATTGGCATGGTTCTGGCGGTTTGTTCAACGATTAAAAGTATCAGCCTATACACTATCCCACTGCAGGGCTAAGGCCTCCATCATAGAAATCAAGTCATCGCTACTATGATGGCATTAGGCTTAATCACCACGCTTGCCAAATGCGGATTGGTGATCACAAACCCGAGCTATGTTCGAAAATTTCGAAACATACTTTTCGCTCGACCCGGGATTCAACCCCGAGATCACGGCCCGGTACCGAAACCACTAGACCAAAAGGGCGTTTCAACGATTAACTAAAAGAAAAAAAATTGACATTAAAATTATCACTAAAGCACGTTAAGTTTGATGCCGTGTAGTCCCCGGCAGAGTAGAATAGGCCACCTTCACTCTTACCGAGGTGTCGTAAAAGGCGACTAAGCTAAAGCTGCTGGCATGATCATCAGCACCCAGAGAAGGAAAACTCTGCATTTATACCAAAACCCTCGCCAACCCGTCTGCCAAGCGTGGTGAGTATGGCAATTACCCCTCATGTGATTGAGGGAGGCCCGTGCCCCAGCAGTGGGGACTTAAATGGGCTGACGATGATGACGTTAAGTTTGTTAGGAAATAACTATCAGAAGTGTAAAAATAAAAAAAAATCGTGAAGCTTAACTTTTCCGAATGGAGACCACCAATCTGTCCTAGCACTCTTAACCACACGACCGTCGCGCCCGAGACAGCAGATGCTGAGCTCTCTGCTAACGCTTTCATATTTATACGCCTCTGAAGTTAGTTTGAATGAAAATTAGGTTCTGAGTCGATTTGGTTGCTCGCGAGTGTACAAAAGATGTTAGAAAAGTGGAACAATGTTATGGACCCTGTCGGGCTCGCAACAGCCCGGGGTCCGCTTTCCTACTTCGACTCCTCCACTTAGCGCGGTCTTGTGCATACCTAGTGGCCAGTTTATTGGCACGCATGTCATCCTTTAAGTTGTCAAGCCGCACCGTTTAAGTCTACCCCTTTTGTTGGGACCCGGCGGTAGTGCGCCCGGCGCTTTGGGGACTGGTCTGCTTCGGTTTACCTCATAATATTTATTTTATAATTATTTCCTTTATTTTATTTTGTGTAACAATTAAACTGTATGGCTCGGTATGATGATGACACAACATTGTTTGAAAGTTTGGCGATTAAAAAGAGTAACTGGCGAGTTTCTTGCCGGATCTTCTCGACCAGAAACAACTTTCCGAGCCGGTGGTAGAATCGCATTATGTTTATTTATTTCTTTAGTATATTTTATGTATCAACATATATATGTATTAACATGTAAATTATACATAAGTACTTATAAATAGTTTTAAGTCATTCAAATGTATGACGATTTGTAAGTGCTGTGTATAAGCCTATGCAAATAAAGAATTATTTGATTGATTTAGTGGTCCCCATAAACGCCTCTGTGTTTTATTTGGTATTTAATTCCTAGGGCAAGGACAGATCCAAGGGGTAAATCATGGGACGGCTCTCGGCTGTCCTTACCGCTCCCTACAGCTCGTCTGGGGGAGGTAGTGTCGAGCCCGTGTTATAAGCGGGCCTCCGCCTAAGGAGGAACATGAAGAGTGGCTTCTGAGCCGGTGTGCTTGTCCCCTCCCCACTCAGGCGATGAGGGAGCGTCGCAGGTGGTTTTGGTCGGTATGCCTCTGGACAGCTTCTCGTCAGGAGAAGCTTGCCAGACTAAGAGCCCCACTTAACCCGTTCGTCCCCCGGTAGACGGGTATGCATAAAGACGTCGGCCCATTGCACCAGGGGCCGACAGCATTTCCCCTGTAAAAACAAAAAAGGGGGTTGGTCAAGGGGGTCATGACCCCCACTGGCTTAGTCCAGTAATAGTTTATAAGAAGGTAGTAAAACTTGATTTGAACTTTTACCCTCTTATTCCAAAACGTGGTTTAAAATAAGTAGTGTGATCAATACTGGGAATAACTGAAGAACTAGAATAAACATATTACAAAACTAAGTTTGACGTTATTTAGTATATCAACTATAATAATAGAGTTAAACCACCCGGACCCCTAGTTTAAAATGAGAACTAAAATAATAACCTCTCAAATTTCGATTCAGTAACCATGACAACTTATCCCTGTGACAGTTCATTCCGTTTTACGTTAAATTATTTGTGAGGAAGTAGTTAATTTATTTTTGGGATTTAATCCCAAAAATATAAGCAAATCCTATGCATATTACTTGGAAACCTTACTTAGGTCAATATTAAATTTATTGTTGCTTAAAAACCAATCTTTAGAATTTTTACTTCCACAACAAAATAAGGTTATGTAAAATGAAATGTCACTGAACGAATGATTGAATGATTCGATCAATTTTGACACTATCCTGCGGTACTATGTTGTCTATGGTTAGTAGAAGATTTGTAATAAAAATTAAGAACTAACATTATTCCATAATAATCATGAACTTGCTAGTTTAGGATTAAAAGCGGTATCAGAGCAGTTTTTTGTAATAAGAGGGCTTATGACTTGACCACGACTATGCGAGCGTGGCAGCCGGCTGTCGCTAAGAAAGTTGAGGTTAAAATCATCTGCGCTGATTCGTGGCGGATAACGGACATAGCCACGCCGTGTGGTCCCCGGCAGAGTAGAATAGGCCACCCTCACTCTTACCGAGGTGTCGTAAAAGGCGACTAAGGTAAAGCTGCTGGCATGATCATCAGCACCCAGAGAATGAAAACTCTGCATTTATATCAAAACCCTCGCCAACCCGTCTGCCAAGCGTGGTAAGTATGGCAATTACCCCTCATGTGATTGAGGGAGGCCCGTGCCTCAGCTGTGGGGACTTAAATGGGCTGATGATGATGATGACGAACCGACATAGATGGAGGCCAAGCGATTCTTGGCCTCCATCTATGTCGGTTCATTCGATTGCTTGCTTCGGGTCGCTGAGGCAATCTAGTTTTATTCTAGACTAGAACATCTGATTACAGAAGTGACGTAATCCTGAATGTAATAAGCTTTAATGTATGATTCACCCGGCCTTTCGATCGTTATATAAAGCCATTGAGGTCGGTATCATCGCGTTCATATTTCTTTTTATGTGATAGATGGCATATAAGATCTGATGATAAGCGATTGCCGCCGCCCATAGACACCCGCGACAACAGGGCAGTCTGCCACTGGTGTCGCAGGTGTCCATGGGCGGCGGCAATCGCTTACCATCAGGAGATTCGTCTGCTCGTATGCTACCTGTCATATAAAAAATCCGCTGTTGGTTCTGGTATCCGTAACACAGATTACGCTACCTATCTCGGAGCCAGATCAATGAATGAATGAATGAATGATAGGTATACTTTTATTGCACTCAAAATAAAGTACGAAAACTAAAAAACTAGGTATTACAGGATGTGTACAACAAAGGTGGCCTTATCACTATGAGCGATCCCTTCCAGGCCACTTTTGGGTAAAGGACACATGAAGGTGTGGAGTGGTGCTATCTTTATATTTATATACTTACACAGAAAGTTTAAATACAAATACATATATAAAATATGAATACACTAATACATACATAATGCATATATGATTAAATATTGATAAATATAGCAACTAAAATGATAACAATGGATCTCAAAGCGGACGAATTATTTTATCAGAGGACAGGAAGAGATGGGGAGGAGAAGTGGGAGCAGTGGCCTCAAAGTTTCAGGAAATGCGATTTAAGATGACGGGTAGGGCACACTAGCGACGCCAATCGATTTTAATTTTTAGCTACTAAACTGGATCTATTTTAAACAATTTCGGGGTAACAACCTCTCAGCAAACTCCTATACTATTTATTTAATACTTATAGTTAACTGTTTGGTCTGCTTTTGCACTAGAATTTTGAATTACCCCCAAAAGTGGCCGCTTTTGGCGTGAATAAATTTTTCGCGTACGCGTTGAACCCAACATTTGTGCATGGTTATTTAATAAATATTATATGTGTTTGCCGAGAGGTTGTAACCCCGAAATTGTTTAAAATAGACCGGGTTTATTAGCTAAAAATTAATATCGATTGGCTGTCGCTAGTGTGCCCTACCCGTCGCCTTAAAATAGATCCGGTTTAGTAGCTAAAAATTAAAAACGATTGGTGTCCGCTAGTGTGCCCTACCCGTCACCTTAATTTGGGCTTTAAAGATGGGTAGGGAATAGTATAGAACTTGATGTTGTGAAATATGTATTTTATTAAGGTTTCCATAAAAAATACCTGGTGCTCGAGTTCGACCCGCATTTAGACGGTTTTGTTTAATTAAATAATGAGTAAATATTTTTGTAGTTATAGAAGAACTATGAACTAAGAATTTTATTTTATGAAACAAGCCACTGGTCGTAATTGTTGGAAAGCCACTTCTTGTCTGCTGTAATAACCATAAACAATAAAATTAGAAAAGATGATTCATGGCTTATGTGATCTCCTGTAATTATGAAAACACAAGCATTTATGTAATTAACTTGAGCAAATCCAATTGTAAATATCAAAAAAAAAATGATTAAATATAATTATTTTGAGCCGTGTGGTCCCCGGCAGAGTAGAATAGGCCACCCTCACTCTTACCGAGGTGTCGTAAAAGGCGACTAAGGTAAAGCTGCTGGCATGATCATCAGCACCCAGAGAAGGAAAACTCTGCATTTATATCAAAACCCTCTCCAACCCGTCTGCCAAGCGTGGTGAGTATGGCAATTACCCCTCATGTGATTGAGGGAGGCCCGTGCCCCAGCAGTGGGGACTTAAATGGGCTGACGATGACGATGATAATTATTTTGAATTTCTGATATTAAATTAGTCGTCAGGATACTACGGGACCAAAACTGTAGGGTAAATATTTTTGGTTTTAATTAATTTTAAAAATCAACATCTTCATACATTTTTAGGGAATAATCTAACAACCATTTTTTTTCGGCAATCTTGACATTTGAATATCAGAGGGACAAGTCCCTACAGAATACAGTATTTTTTTTAAAGTTTAAGTTCGAGTATCTTATTTATACGTTTAATGCAGTATTTTGAGATCTTTTCAAACTAGTGATGTACAAGGCTCTAGGCTTCGAGTCCTTTTGCTGAGAGCTCAGAGTCGCCGCGTACAGGGTTCGCTTCGTTTGTAGGTATGAGGCTCGACAACTCGTTAGTCTTTTTTAGAGTTCGAGCCTTTTTCGGAGCCTCGTTTTTATGATGCTTGAGGTCTTACCCAGCGCTAGAGCATTTTCGAGAGATCGAGCCTATTCGAAAACTCGAGCTTTATCGAAAACTAGAGTATTTTTGAAAGCCACACCACCACCATTATTAACTTTGCAGTTTTTATTTAGATATTTTATATGTTAGATAATGACTGCCTCGGTGGCGCAGTGGTTAGTGGGTCGCACTTTAAAGCGACGGCTGTGCAAGAGGTCCCGGGTTCGATCCCCGGGTCGGGCCAAAAATTTGTACCTAAGTTTTCGGTAAGAAATTCTTAGTGGCAGCCCGGAGTCTGGAAGTTGGTGGTCTTGTACCCCCGTGCCTCGGAAAGCACGTTAAGCCGTTGGTCCTGCGCCCAATCCCTCTCTGGTCGTGTCACAGTAGTGTCCCATCGGAATATGAGGGTAAGGGAATAGAGAGTGCACTTGTGTTTGCGCACACACTTGAGCACTATAATATATCCTGCGTACGTGGCTGATCGTTGAGATTGGCCGTAAGCCGTAATCGGTTTGAGGATATTACTTAGTTACAGAGTTATTAAAGTCATTAATATAAACGCAAGCCTTCAAGGCTTGCGTCCATTTTAAGACTCGAGCTCTTTTAAGGTGACGGGTAGGGCACACTAGCGACGCCAATCGATATTAGTTTTAGCTAATAAACCGGGTCTATTTTAAACAATTTCGGATTACAACCTCTCGGCAAACACATATAATTTTTATTAAATAACCATCCACAAATGTTGGGTTCAACGCGTACGCGAAAAATTTATTCACGCCAAAAGCGGCCACTTTTGGCGGTAATTCAAAATTCGAGTGCAAAAGCAGACCAAACAGTTAACTATAAGACCAACCGATTTTAATTTTTAGCTACTACCGTGTACAACTAGTATCGTGTCGCCTTAACTTAATCATGCAAAATGAATCCACCAACGCTCTGACGTCATCTGCGCAAGATTCACCTCGCGGGTGATTTTGTAATCTGCCTTATAGGGCGGTAGTGAGGAAAACATGATTTAATTATGCCCTTAATACATTCACTTTACCTACAAAACGTTGTCATATTATTCTCTTGACATACTTAAAGATCATTGAGTACTTAAAATAACGTATCAAGTCCACTATTCATCGCTCGTTTTCATAGGATTTTAACTTGTTTGAAATAGTGATGTACAAGACTCGAGGCGTCGTGTCCTATTTTTGAAGCCTCGAGGCGGAATGGGAAGGCTCATTGTGCTCAGTAGACTCGGTGCCCCGAGCTTTGCCGAGCTGCGAGGTCTCTGAGACATGCCTCGAAGCTTTAAGTTGACGGGTAGGGCACACTAGCGACGCCAATTGATTTTAATTTTTTGCTTCTAAACCGGATCTATTTTAAACAATTCCGGAGCTACAACCTGTCGGCCAACACTTATACTATTTATTAAATAACCATGCACAAATGTTGGGTCCGTTTTGTACGCGAAAAAATGATTCACGCTAAAAGTGGCCGCTTTTGTCGGTAATCGATTGTTGTAACCCCGAAATTGTTTAAAAAAGATCCGGTTGAGTAGTTAACAATTTAAATCGATTGGTGTCGCTAGTTAGGGCTACCCGTCACCTAAGCTGCTTCCGAACATCGTATAAGCGAATAAGGTTTATTGATCGCATATGAATAAAGCCCATGCTTTGTAAAAAAATGTCTAAAAAATAGAGAATAATTATTCTCAATTTTTTAGACATTTTTTTAGGGATTCGTTCCTAAAAGGTAGTTAAATAACGGGGTGAAATCGTTTTTGTAAATGGATAGATATCTGTGACAAATATAAACAATGGACAAAGCATGGGCTTTATTCATAGCGTCTGACTGCCCGTTAATAACTTTTTGAACTTATTCTGTTAAGACAAAACAGCTTGCCTGAAGTCGTCTAAATATAAGTTATGTACCAGCAGTATTCAAAAGTCATTGCAATAAAACTCCATATTATTTTTCCTTTTCGATCTAAAAATAGCCATGAATAGCCTGCAAACCAGTCTATACCACTATTATACTAGACTTATGCAGTCTTTGAGAGAGTAGTTCAAATTTATGTTCTTTTCACTCACTCTTTTTCCGATGTAGTTCAGAAGTACCTACATTGTTACTAGACATACCAACTCCTGGATCATCGTTATCACTACATATAAAATAAAGTTTAAAAACTAAAACCCGACTACTAAAAAACACGCTCTAAAAAGTACGAAACAAGAAACTTGTCTCTGCTGAAGTTATTATTCCGTATCGCCGTGGTCGTATGCCACATTAATTATATGAATCTGTTTTGCTACAGTAGGTGGCATACTACAATATAATACGAGATAATAATTTGAGCAGAGACAATTTTCTTGTTTCGTAGTTTTAGAGCGTGTTTTTTGGTAGTCGGGTTTTAGTTTTTAAATATTTTTTTTAGTTATGTTAATTAAATTACATATTTTAAATGTGCTAAAAAAGCTCTTTCATTTGATACCCCACATGGTACCGTCAAGCATAATAAGTTTTTTAGTTCCTTGCTCTGAGTGCCCTAAGAGGGCGCTGTAGTCAATTTAACGTGACGCTAGCGCGCGTCGCGGTCGCGTAAAAGTGCGCCACTGAGGCAGTCAGTCATTTATCACATATTTCATTTTCAATTTATTTATTGCACATGTTGGTATACAAAGGTCTTATAAATATCAAAGTTCCATAACATGACCCTGGTAGGGCGTTGCAAAAGCATGCATTTTAATTACATTTTAAGACTTAACAATCTCAAAATGGCATAAGATTGGTTACTATTTGGTTAATAAATACTTACTTACTTACTTACTATTTAAGTTTTTATTACTATTTACTAAAATAGTGTGTACCCGTCTAATTTAAAAATAGTTTAATTAACTATACAAATAAAAGTTTAGACATCCTATATGTTTCCATCCTAACAAATATATGCCGATGACTGACCGGATGGCTCGATTAGTAGTGACCCTGCCTCTGACGCCAAAGGTTGTGGGTTCGATCCCCACCCTGGACAAACATTCTGTCAGTCTGGGTGTAATATATGTATTTAAGTATATATTTGTGTTCCTCTGATGTCTGATATCTATAACACAAGTGCTTAACCTACTTAGTACGGAATCAGGTCAACGAATGAGATGTGAGAATTATTAATATTATTATATGCTTTATTATTTATTATAATTAGATATTTATTATTTATTAATTATTATTATTTATTATACAGAAGACATATTATAAAATACGATAAAGAAGAACTATTTTCATTGAGTGAACTATTTAGCGCAAGCCTATATTATACCACTTGCCGGCCTATGTCCGCGGCCTGTGTCCGCCCACAGCCACAGGCTTACCGCACAAGGCCGTAGGAAAGGTCGTATCTCAGTTCGTACGAGATTTTTTGTTAAGGTGACGGGTAGGGCACACTAGAGACGCCAATCAATTTTAAATTTTAACAACTAAACCTGATCTATTTTAAACAACATCTTCACTTAAACAAAGTGGTCGCTTTTGGAGTGAATCAATTTTTCGCGTACGCGTTGGACTCAACATTTTTGAATGGTTATTTAATAAATAGTATAAGTGTTTGCCGAGAAGTTGTAACCCCGAAATTGTTTAAAATAGATCCGGTTTAGTAGCTAAAATTTAAAATCGATTGGCGTCGCTAGTGTGTGACATAACAGATTTTCAGACTACCAAACCGACTTTTACTTTCATTTGAAAAAAGGGTTAATTCTTACAATGAATTCAATTGAGGTCGCCCACCTCATCATCATTTAGATACCATCAGTTCAATTCTGGTCAGGCTATCACCATTAATATTGGTCACAGTCAAATAACATACTTTTTATGTTATTTGCAAAGTTGCATTAGAATGGGGGGGGACTGGTTGGTGCATTTTTTTTAATTTAATTCGATTAGCCATGGAAAGTATTCATCATCGTCAGCCCATTTGAGTCCCCACTGCTGGGGCACGGGCCTCCCTCAATCACATGAGGGGTAATTGCCATACTCACCACGCTTGGCAGACGGGTTGGCGAGGGTTTTGATATAAATGCAGAGTTTTCCTTTTCTGGGTGCTGATGATCGTGCCAGCAACTTTACCTTAGTCGCCTTTTACGACACCTCGGTAAGAGTGTGGAAAGTATTATTAAATTACAATTAAATATTTAGAGGTATGTTTTTCCGGACCACTCAGGACATAATATATTTTAAGGCAAGAGTGAACAGGCGTCTTCTAAGCAAACGCGTTACATCCTAGACCTCATCGTCACTTTCCATCAGTTGAGATTGTGGTCTACAATAACAGTAATCAAATTAAAAACACATGATTATTCATACCTGCCAGTCTTTCTCCACACGCCCGTTAAAATTACGAATTCAAATCGTTCCATCGACTTCCTTCCGAAATTCGTGCGCGCGTGACGTCACGTCCCGCCATTGTGGTCGCCTGCGCATCATAACCTGCACCTTATTAAAGGATCTTTTTTTATTTTCCTGGAAAAGTTATAATGATATAGTTAAAAAACGGTTTCGTCGAAGTGTTTTTTTGGGATTTATGGTTGAGACAACCAAGTATTTAGTTGGCATCTGGTTGGTATAAAAACCACGTTATAATATGCGTAAATCTTGTTCGATTTCACCACCAAAGCCATATTCTGACCGTGAGGAAGCCACGCTTCGGCATGAATGGGCCGGCTCGATCGAAGTAATAGAGAGCCTCAGAGAAAACTGGCATGACTACTGGCAGATGTTGCGTGTGTTCATGGGCGGCGGCAATCGCTTACCATCAGGTGATCCGTCTGCTCGTCTACCACCATAACATATAAACACTAACTACCTACTTATGTAGGTATAACAGGTCGGTCTTAATATGAATAGAGGGACATAGATATCAATTGCTACCATCTTTTCTGACGACCCGTTTGGATCAGTGGTAGTGAATGCTGCCTCTAGTACAAGGGTTGCAGGTTCGATCCCCGCACAGCACAAACATTTGTGTGCGTGAACATGTCTGTTTGTATTGGTCTGGGTGTTTTCTATGTATTATAAGCATGTATTTACAAAAGCAAAATATTACATACCTATTTGTAATTCCGCTGTTTCTTCTGTTCTTCTTCTTCTTCGGTTCTGATACCCGTAACACAGTTACTTGAGCTATATATACTTTTTTTATGAGATAGGTGACAGACAAGCAGACGGATCACATGGACACCTGCGACACTAGTGCAGTCACAAGTGAGCTGCCAACCTTTAAACTCCCCTTTCTCCCGGATTGTGCTTCCGGTACCCTCACTCACGCAGCAAAACACAGCACAGTGCTGCTTGACGCCGGTTTCCTGTGAGGCCGTGGTATCACTCCGGTCGTGCCAGCCCATTCATTCATTTACTTTATCTGCGTCCCTTTCACACGCGTTGTTACTCTTATAGGCCCTTTGAATAATAAATAAATAATTTACAACATTACATACATTGATCTGACTTCGAGATAGGTAGCTCAAGCACCTGTGTTACGGATATCAGAACCAACAGCGAAATTACAAATAGGTAAGTATTTTTCTTTATACCTACAAGTGTTACCTATGTATGCATGGTTGTTCATCTGTTCCCTCATAACTTCTAAACTAGTTATCATATTTGAACAAATGAGGTGTCGTTAGAAGCGTCTTGATTGTCTTCTGGTTATAGGCGACATGACGTCAGGTTAAATTGACTAGCACCCTCTAGGGGACTTAGAGTAAGGAACTAAAAAAAAATTACTTGACGGTACCGTGTGGGGTATCAAATGAAAGAGCTTTTTAGCACATTTCTAATATGTAATTTTATTTACATACCTAAAAATTATGTTAAATAAAAATCAATTTTGTTTTTAAACTTTATTTTTTTCTTCTCCAGGACGACGGCACAGTAGAATACTATAACAACATCATAGTCCAGCCCCACCCTCGCATCGTGACGGGCCAGGGGAGGGGGTACCACGTCCGCTGCCGGTACCGGCGGCGCGACCTGCTGCAGTTCCACGTGTTCCACCGCCAGGGGGACAGGCAAGGGAAGGCGCTAGCGGACCCTGACAGGTAAATACTGTTTTGAGCTACCGACTTATAGCTGATGCCGATCACCGGCAGCTGCCGAAAGTCGCTGATGCAGCTACCTACAATCACTGACATTCGCCGACAGTTGCCGACAGTCACCGACAGTCACTTACAGTTACCGACAGCCGCCGACAGTCTTAATGTTTCAGCTAGCTACCGAATCATGACACAGTTTCCGACAGTCACTGACTGTCGCCGACGGTCACCGACAGTCACCTACAGTCACCGACAGCCGCTTACAGTCTTAATGTTTCAGCTAGCTACCGACTCATAACTGATGACGATTGCTGACAGTTGCCGAAAGTCACTGACAGTCGCCGATGGTTAGCTGCGAGTCGGCGACAGTCACCTAAAGTTACCGATAATTGATACATAATGAACTGTTAGCTTATATTGACTACAATCTAACATGGTGAAAAGTAATGATGCCGCCTAGGATGTAACGAGTTTGCCTAGAAGATACCTGTTCACTCTTGCCTTAAGGCGACGAGTAAGGCACACTAGTGACGCCAATTGATTTTCATTTTTAGCTCATAAACCAGATCTATTTTAAACAGTTTCAAGGCTCCAGTCTTTCGGGAAACCACGCACAAATGTTGGGTCTGTTTTTTATCCTCGAAGAACTGATTCACGCCAAAAGTGGCCGCAATTCAAAATTCGAGTGTAAAAGCAGACCAAATAGTAATCTAGGTAAGTATTAAATATCGCAATCGCTTACCATCAGGTGATCCGTCTGCTCGTCTGCCACCTATCACATAAAAAAAAATTGTATACGTCTTTGCCGAGAGGCTGGTGGAGCCACCAGATATATACCCTTCACCGATTACTGCCTCGGTGGCGCAGTGGTTAGCGGGTCGCACTTTAAAGCGACGGCTGCGCAAGAGGTTCTGGGTTCGATTCCCGGGTCGGGCCAAAAAAACTGTACCTAAGTTTTCGGTAAGAAATTCTTAGTGTCAACCCGGAGTCTGGAAGTTGGCGGTCTTGTACCCCCGTGCCTTGGAAATCACGTTAAGCCGTTGGTCCTGTCGGAATATGAGGGTAATGGAATAGAGAGTGCACTTGTGTTTGCGTGCACACACTTGAGCACTATATATATCCTGCGTACGTGGCTAATTGTTACGATCGGCCGCCGTAGCCGTAATCGGTTGGAGGATATTAACCAGATTATAACGATCAGAAAACACAGACTTTGGCAAGATTCCATCACTCCTCAATAGAAGAAAAAATCCTTCATCATTAATGACAAACGTAGATGAGACATAAACTTTTTGTTCCAGTGACCTTCAAGACCTGGAGAAGGAGTTCGTGATGCTGCCGTCTGTCACCATGCAGCTGTTCAAAGGAGACCCTAGCGATAAACATGTGAGCTATGTTGTATATAGATATATGGTGTTCACTTTTTTCAGAACTTCGTACCACATGATTTTTTTCGGTATTGCCATATAATTATATCATAATTCTATGGGTATAGTAATTTTTTACAATTGAATTCTTAAGGCGACCGGGTAACCCTAACTAGCGACACAAATCGATTTAAACTCCTTGGACTCCACGGAAGACCAGCGTCGGGGTGTCCTTTAGACACTGTGACACATGCTGAGTGGAGCCCATTTCAGTGCTATTCTAATGTCCATTTCGTTATATTTTTATTTTTTTTGTGTATGTTTGGCGCTGAATAAATTATTTTATTCTTATTCTTATTCTTAAATTGTTAACTACTTAACCGGATCTAATATTTTAAACAATTTCGGAGCGGCAGTCTCTAAGCAAACATTTATACTATTTAGCTCTGTCTCTTTCATATGCACCACAATGAAAGGGACAAAGCGATAGTTTTCGACAGCGAGAACAGTTTTTCAAACTTATGGTAGGTAAGGGTACAGTTGTCTAATTGAAGGGACGTGCCGTATCTTCCGCTATTTTGATTTAATCTATGGCTGGGGGAGTATTTCCCGACGGCTACGACTTAGTGACCTTCAAGAGAAGAGCGTACTCTTTTTTTAAAAGGACGGTAACATATTAGCGATCTTTCTGATTTCGCGGATGTTCATGGACGGCGTTAATTATTTTCCATCAGATGACTCGCTTGCAAATGTCGAAGCTGATGTATCCCACAGAATAAATGCTGCTTGGCAAAAATGGCGCACACTTACTGGTTCTATGCGACCCGCGCATGCCCATAAGAACTAAGGGAAAGGTGTACAAGACAGCAGTACGACCAGCGATGCTTTACGGGGCTGAATGCTGGGCTGTGAAGGAAACACATGCTCAGAAACTACACGTGACCGAAATGAAGATGCTTGGTGGTCGGGCGGAGTGACTAAATTGGACAAAATTCGAAACGAATACGTCCGAGGTAGTTTCAAAGTCACCCCTGTCCAGGAAAAGCTCACCGAAAAACGTCTCAGATGGTACGGCCACGTCATGCGGAGAGACAGCGAACATGTGGTCCAGAAAGCACTGGCAATTCCAGAAGGCAAGAGAGGAAGGGGACGGCCGCCCTTGACCTGGTGGACCAGTACAGCCAACCTAGTTAAGAAGTCCCAACTACCTGACCCGACAACCCAGGACAGATTGTCCTGGCGCAGAAGGATAAGGAGAGCCGACCCCACCTAAAGTGGGAACAGGCAAAGAAGAAGAGGTGACTCGCTTGCTCGTTTGTCCGCCTCTAGCATAAAAAAACACATTCATTTTAGAACCTTTAACTAACTCGGCTAGTCTTTACAAATTGTGTGTATTTGAATCATTAGCATCAGCATGGCAAATTTGAGAGGCGGAAATAAATGTAAACATTTATTGCGAAACACGTGAGGTTCTAAAATTATGCAAATTTTATTATGTAGTTAGGTAAGCATTGAGTAGCCTTCCTTGTAAAGTAATCCTACCTCTCGAAGGAGTGTCATAGGTGATGTCATAACTGATGATGTGAAGGGCAATAGATGTATGATCTAAGTATCATCTCACACATTGACCTTACCGTGGGAGAGCCACGCCACGGTCACACAGAAAACCGGCGTGAACCAGCATTGTGCTGTGTTTCGCTGTGAAAGTGAGGGTACAGGCCCAATACGGGGGGGGTATAAAGGTCGGTAGCGTATACGGTAGCGTCTGCATGTAGAAAAAAAAGAGAAGAGAGGAATTACAAATGTAACATACGTGGGTAGCCCACGACCTTTGGGATCATCATCATCATCATCATCAGCCCATTTAAGTCCCCACTGCTGGGGCACGGGCCTCCCTCAATCACATGAGGGGCAATTGCCATACTCACCACGCTTGGCAGACGGGTTGGCGAGGGTTTTGATATAAATGCAGAGTTTTCCTTCTCTGGGTGCTGATGATCATGCCAGCAGCTTTACCTTAATCGCCTTTTACGACACCTCGGTAAGAGTGAGGGTGGCCTATTCTACTCTGCCGGGGACCACACGACGACCACGACTCACGTCACGTCACGTCCGACCTTTGGGATATGAGGCATCAATGTGTCATAGCGGTCAGCAAATTATTTACCAAATCCCAAAGTTTCTCGGCTACAAAAAGAAACACAATTTTATCCCAAACTTTCCATGTCTTCAGGAGGTGTCAGAAGCTAAAGTTGGAGACACGGTGACCCTGGTGGTCTCCCTGGAGAAGCAAGACAACATCGGCATGCTGGTGCGTGACTGTTACGTCCACGACGCGCTGGGCTGGGCTGAGCACAAGCTCATTGATGAGGATGGGTAAGTCTTCAATTCACCATCACTCTAAACCAGTCATTCCTATCATCATCATCATTTCAGGCATTAGACGTCCACTAATGGACATAAGCCTACCCCAAAGTTCTCCACACAGATCGGTCCTGTGCCGCCCGCATCCAATAGATCCGACCTAAAGGTCGTGGATGCGTGGACTGACGATTTGGTAAACCAAATCGTCAGTCCACCTTGTGGGGGACCTGTCACGGCTGCGACTTCCTGTACGTGGCCCCCACTCGAGGACCTTTCCGCCCCAACGGCCGTCTGTTCTCCTCGCTATGTGCTTTACCCATTGCCACTTGAGACATGCAGTCCTTTGGGATATATCTGTGACTTTAGTTCTCCTGCAGATCTCATCATTTCTGATACGATTACGCAAGGAGACTCCGAGCATAACCCTCTCGATTGCTCTCTGGGTGCCTTTGAGCTTCCATAATCGGCACATTGTAAGCGCCACGTTTCGGTTCCGTATGTCATCACTGGCAACACACACGCATTGAAGACTTTCGTTTTGAGACACTGCGGTAGATAGGCCGAAAAAAGTCATTCCTATAAGTCCATCTAAAGCAGTCTCATCGAACCCTGAGCTACGCTATGACTACTCATCTTAGCGTGTAGGTAATTCCCAGTTGCGTCCAAACCGTCGCTTTTGCAGCCCGGGGTACGCTAGACATTCTCATCATCATCATCATCAGCAACCCACACTCGTCCACTGCTGGACATAGGTCTCCCCTAATGCACGCCACTGCTCCCGATTTTCGGCCACTCTCATCCAGCCCACACCACCCAGCCTTCGAATGTCATCATCCCATCTTGTCGCAGGGCGTCCTACACTACGCTTACCAAGTCGCGGTCTCCACTCAAGGACTTTACGGCTCCAACGGCTGTCAGTTCTGCGGCTAATATGACCAGCCCACTGCCACTTCAGTTTGCTAATTCGGTGGGATATGTCGGTGACTCTGGTTCTCTGTCGGTTACATCATTTCTGATGGGGTCCTTCAGAGATACTCCGAGCATAGCCCTTTCCATAGCTCTTTGAGCGACTTTGAACCGGTGGACTAGTCCAGCCATGAGTGTCCACGTCTCGGCACCGTAAGTCATGACCGGAGGAATATGTAGAGATATATATTTGTAATCCCGCTGTTGATTCTGATATCCGTAACACAGGTGCTTGAGCTACCTATCTCGGAGTCAGATCAATGTATGTGATGTTGTAAAATATTTATTTATTTACAAGTGTAGGTAGTGTGGTCGGTCTCATCGGCCCTAAGATCTGTACCATTACCATGAGTTTGAAAAACTATCCTCGCTATCGAAAACTATCGCTTTGTCCCTTTCATTGTCGTGCATGTGAAAGAGACAGAGCAATAGTTTTGTATAGCGAGGATAGGATTTCAAACTTATGGTAAGGTCTCAGAAGGCACCTGTGACCTATACAATATTTTTTCTATCGCAAAATGTCAAAAGCACTGACACGGGTTTTTTTTTTGGCTGCTATTGCGTTTGCTTATGCCAAACACATTTTTTTAACTCTGCCAATGTCGAGTGATTAACGAGACACGTTTTAAAAGAAAAATTGACCGGTATGGATGAGATTAAATTCTTCAGGATATTATTTTAATTTGAGTTCTTACACCACCTAAAACAAAAAGATACAACAATACGTATAAACAAACACATAGACGGCACAAAATGTTATGTGGGAGTCTGACACTTGTAAAGGAAACAGCGTTGTCCGGACTATAGTTTCGATAGACTTTTGCCTCGTGTCAAATAACCATGATCGCACTGTATACGAGTAACATCTGTGCTTATACGAATTTAAGTTACCATTCTCATTCTCTTCTTTCTGTCCTCAGCTGCCCGTTAGACAGTGCCGTGATGGGCATGTTCCAGTACTCTGAGGACGACATGCGCGCTCAGGTGTCCTTCTCCGCGCACAAGTTTGCTTGGAGCCCGAGCGTCTATTACACCTGTGGTGTGAAACTGTGCAAAAATCAATGCGTAAGTTACAGCTGAAGGTAGTACTTTAACAATAACCTCCCACCTCTGTGATGTTTGTCACTGGGTTCTTTACTTATAAAAATAATTAATAAAAGACTTAGACTTGACGTGACTTGTATTTATTTTAGACTAGCCCATAGGCAACAGACAGAGAGATCTTGACAGGTAAAGCGAACATGCATGGGGGCTATAAAGCCAGATCATAATATACATGTAGACAAGATATGTTTAGATGGACGGACACCACAACCTCCTCATCTAAGCGTGTAATTTCCAGTTGCATCCAAAGCTGTCGCTCTGGAACCTTACGCTTGGACCATGATTCAAGATTTGGGTTCTTTGGTAATTACTTGAAGAACTGCCGTCTGAATTCGTAAACCTTTAGCAGGGGAACCAAACCAACTAAATCATGCTTACACGTTTCAGAAACTCCTAAACGTGCAGGTTACCTCACGATGGTATACCTCACAGCCGAGCGAATGGTAGAAATACCTACTCATATATATTTGAAAAATCCAGAGGTTTCATGCTAGGATTTGAACCACGACCCCCCGTATGGAAGACGCGTTCTGAATCAGTATGCTACCATCGGTTTGAACCACTCATCTACAATCTCAGGTCCTTCTCCGCAACGTGAAATTTGAAGGTCCCGCTATCGCCCGATCTACCACCGCTTTGGTTTTCTTCGAATCTTTGCAAACTTTAATAGTCATCTCTTGTCCACAGATCCGCAGAGCGTGCACAGACAAGACCAGGCCGAAGCGAGACCTGAACGAGGGATCACCAGCCACGGTGGAGGTGTTCACCGGCCTGTACGTCAACGAAGCTGACTCGCTGGAAAACGACGAGGTTATTAGTGAGAAGGTATGTTTTAGATAGAGAATACAAGAAAATAGAAGTAGATACATGGAATTCGGAAACGCCCTGTTGGTCTAGTGGTTTGAGCCCCGGGCCGTGATCTCGGGGTCCTGGGTTCTATACCGGGTCGAACGAAAAGTATATTTCGAATTTTTCGAACGTAGCCCTGGTTTGTGATCGTCAATCCGCATTAGGCAAGCGTGGCGATTAGCCTAATCCCATCATAGTAGCGATGACTTGATTTCTATGATGGAGGCCTTTGCCCTGCTGTAGGACAGTTTATAGGCTGATACTTAACTTTTTTTTTACATGGAATTCCTTGTCGAAGTCTGTGTTCTCTAATCGTTTTAATCTGAATACCTTTAAAGCAAGGGTGAATATGCATCTTCTAAGCAAACGCGTAAAAGCACAATAATAAGTACCAACGTGTATACTTATTATATAGTTTTAAATCCAGAATCGATATCAATTACTGCTGTTTTTTTTAGTATCTTCATACTAAGGAAGTCTATGGATCTGAATCAGATCAGAAATATCCTCTACATTGTGCCCCGTGAATTTAAGGTATTATTGTTATAACCCCCTCATCACCATCATCACAGATGCCAGCATCTGCCCTCGTCTGGCGACCCCTTAAGTCGCGGCAAAGTATAGAAAGTTTGATTTGTAAGAAGTTACACTAAAGCTTTTTTTTATAATCCAAAATTTAATTCTGAACCTTATTCCAATTCCAGAAAGAAGACGAGATCTGCATATCTTCCCACAACTTCGCCATCGGCATCTGCGTGGCAGGCGTTATCCTAATGGCTTGCGTGATCGCTGCCATTGCGTGCATTCTGGCCCGCCGACGAAACCCTAAGAGCTACTCGCGAACTGGCAGCTCCCTATACAGCGGACCTTACACTAACACCGGCTACTCGCATACTAGCTAGTTTGCCACGCACAAAAGAGTTGTTTGCCACGCGTAAATGTGGCTACGCGTCAGTGGTTAATTGTGGTATATTGCGGCACCTAAATAAAGTTGGCATTTCAATTAGGTATTGCCGCTCATAATATATAGCTTATTGCCGTACATGAAACTATTATTCCAGTGACAAAAGCTATTTCTATGTAGTTTTTGGGTAACCGTATAAAAATTGATTTCATAAGTATGAATTCATAAATTTTATACAACAATTTATTTATTTGCGGCACAATAAGATTAAAATGCAACGTAGCGTGAATGAAAAATATAATGTGATTACAACGAATTTTACAAAATTAATGATTGTCAAAACAAAAATAAATTAATGGAATAAGTTTTTCGAGTGCAATTAGGTAGTTATTAAAATTTCTTCATGAATTTTATTTATTTATTTTATCTTTCTTTGGTTCCAAATGTACGAAATATGTTTAATAGCCGTACTGTATTAAAAAAACCTAAGTACACTGCCTTAGTCGGTTTTTTTTTACTTTTTTAATTCGTATACTTAAAATTACACCTATTAGTTAAGTAAACTGTAACAATTTTAGGTTTTATCTGTATTTAAAGTGAAAAATGGCCATCCGGTATGCAATTATAATAATTAAGTGTTATTGCTATATAGCGATGCATTTTAAAGTCGATATAGGATTTATTTTAAATTAAATTGTTGTGATCTAAACCCACAACGAAAGTCAGTTTAGTTAGTTATTTTAGTGTTTTACCAATTTAATTTTTTAAGACTTAAAATACCATGAAATATATAGGTGTGAGTAATATTTATAATAATGTGATAATACTTGAATCAGATCCGTCCTTTTTGAATATTTTTTAATTATTATATTAAGTAACATCGGATTTTCTTCTAAAGTTTATACTAGGGTGCCACAAAGATGCGATTTGTAAGAAAAACACATTGCTCAAAATAAAATATTCAAGTATTTTTTGCTCAAAAGCGGAAACACGATTTTAGATGAGAATTTTTTAATCCAAAGTATTTACTTTAGAAAAGAATTGTTAAATTACGTAATAAGAAAAGGTTGCCTTGCATTACGTAAATAAAATAACATGAGGTCAAATATAATTTTCATATAGGTAATGGTTATTAGTTGACCAATATTGTATTAGTAATAATAAGGGATTATGTAAAAGGCCTGTGAAAACCGTATACTATTTTTACAAATGTTAAACTATCTACTAACGAAATCATTCCCCTAAAATATAGGTTATATCCCCTAATACATATGAAGCAATAATTTATGTGATATTTTTATATCAATAGGTAAGTTCATATCATAGTCAAAGAGAAGCAATGAAAACATTCTGATTTTATTGCACATATTTTACTATAAAAAAGTTTTGACAGGCCTTTTTCTAGTGTTGGTGGTGGGTTTTCTTCGACGACCTAAATTCTGTCCCTATTTTTTATTTAATAAAAGTCAATAAATGTTATGAGGATTATTTGCAGAAAACACACTAGATGGCAGTGCATTTTTACGTGAAATGTGAAATCCTTAGAATATCTATTTTAAAATTGAACTTACGTCATTTAGATTATTAAAAATATTATTTATCAATAAGAGTGATACAAAAAGTATGTCTTCGTAATAAATTCAATGACCGCACTGTATGCACTTTACTTATTTTCTAGAATATTCAAATTAATCAGACATTTTGTTGGATGCCATATTTTAAGTTAGTTTTATTTTTAAGATTTGGTTTATTTCTTATTTGTCCGTCCAATTCGGTGCTATTTTTTATTTAATTTTTCTATCACACCACAGCGTTGCAACTTGCGATTTGTCCACTAAAGTATTTTTTTAATTCGTTTAAAAAGCTTTAACGTCTACTTAATGTAGAATCAGTTAATTAACGTACAATAAAAAATCAAAGGGACTTTTTTTCGTCACAATACTGTGGTGTGCCATAGAAGAATCGCTTTTTTTATCTCCTACATTTGTATAACAACGAATATCCGATATCCGTTTCATACTACCCCATTGTGCCTAATATGTAACTTTTAACAGTAATGGGGTTCTGGAACGATATCAGAGGTGTAAGTGACAGTGTACGAATTTTTTTAACAAATATACTGACTTGAATTATTTTGTTTGTTTTTTTCCTAACTTTATCCTCAAACAACAAGACAACTAAACACCACTGTTTTTTATCGTTTACAACCAGAACACCTTATATAATAGGTATCGCACTAGTATTATAATATCTGTGGTATCGTGAATAAAGTCCATTTAGCGTGTTAGATTAACAAAATAAGCGAAAAAAAAATCGGCTGATCCATACAAAATAGAATATCTAGCCGGCAATAATGAATGGAACAGCTGATTTTTTTTCACTTATTTTGTTGATGCTGAATGGACTTTATTCATGATATTTATTATGAGATTTCCGGGATGTAAACGATAAAAAAATAACGGTGTAACTAATCAAATATTAGACAGATATGTGTAACAATACTGCGATATGCAGTAACATCGCTTGAAGCAATTACTTCTAGACAACAATTTAAGTCACAAAGGATTTGTACAGTAAAAATAGTTTCATAAAGATCTCACCTCGTTGATACCGAAAACGTAATATCATTGTAAAAAAAAATACTAACTATACAGCTTAATTTGCACGATAGTTTAAATCTAGGTTATTGAAATAAAACATATAAATCTTTAGTGATTTTATATTGTCCGATCAAATAATTTAGTTACGTAAATGTACAATAAGTAAAAATAAAAATTATAACTTTACTTACTAAAATAACCTCATTAACCTAATTTCGACTATTCACACAACTACGTTATTTCTACTAAGCTCAAATACAACATTTATCGAATAACTAAACAATTTAGAATAATATTGAAAAATCCTAAAGTAATTCTTGTCGCAGCTCTATGGCAACCTAGAGATCCATATCATTTTAAAGCAATCGAAATAATAAAAATCGCCATTCACTCAGACTTTTTTCATATGATAGATGGCAGACGAGCAGACCGATCGCCTGATCACTTATCCGTAGAACATTTGTTGCAAAATGTAGGATTTTGTGTGAGAATGACGGTTCTAAGCAGAAACGTATTCTTTAAATTAAAAATTCAGTATTATATTTTGGCATCAACTGCATTTGCATATTTCATTAACGTGGACTCTTTTTTTTTCTAAATAAGTAGAAAGGTACATAGGTACAGTTTTACTAATTTTATAAGTTACACCAATGTACCTGCGCAGAAGTCTTCTTTTCGAAAACTGCGGCCAAATCTTAACCAATCACAACGCTCCATTTACGCGCGCCAAAAATTACAATTTCTTATTGGTTGATGCGTCAGCGCCATGGTCGCTACGAGTGCGGTTAAGAGAGAGATAGCATTCCTCTCTGGATTTATTGTATTTAATCTTAACGTAACGCAGTAAAGTCTGTATTTCAACTGCTTTCGCAATCGTAATCAATCGGATTGATCTTGCTCTTCTGCGTAGACGAATTTTGCCGATGTAACTTACAAACGTGGTACACCTGTACATCAATTACAATCTTAGTTTCACAATTTCATAAGTAGATAAAAACTATTAGAATTTTATTTATTTATTTTCATTTATTTATAATCTGTAATTTTTATGTATGTATAACATCAGTATAGTTACAGAGAACTCCCCTATGGCCTATTCGTGACAAACAGATAGAAATTAAAAAAAAAGTATGAATGTCACCGGAAAATATCAAGATCCGTAAGTTATCAATTTACTAGGAAGTTTATAAACTTTCGTAGGATTCTAAACGGGAGATAAATTGTATTATTTTATGTCCACATTTTCGTACATTGATAAACTTACTGAACTCACTCGTAAAATAATAAGTAAGTAATATCCAAACGAGAGCAGTGTATTATTTTACGTTTTTCAAAGATTCTAATTTAAAATAGTTTCAGTGATTGGTCGAACCATATACAATTTTACGAATAGACTTCCGAAGTTTATAAGTTTACCATGTGACGTCGGAAATTGATAAATTTACGAAAGTGTGGAAGTAAATTAATACAATTTATCTCCTGTTTAGAATCCTACGAAAGTTTATAAACTTCCTAGTAAATTCATAAACTTACGGATCTTGTTATTTTCCGGTGACATGAATAACAGATATAAATATAATATAAATGTGGATATTCAGCAAAACGAAACGAAATATTTTACAACATTCCTTAAAATCAATATTGTATACATATACCACAAAAAAAAAAACATGAAATTAAAATACAATTACCGTTTTTTTTACATAAAGTAAAAATGGGAAATATTTATTTTGACAATTATCATAATGGGGGCTATCGCGTGTGAAATATCCGCTAGATGGCGTGCTTGAGAACCGAGGTTCAACTTCAACATCATTGGCTGATCTATTCGTTAGTTGACAATTTGACATATCACGTCTAAAAATACCCAATCACCATGTAGATGGACCTCAGTCCATCACGCCATCTTGCGGATTTTTGCACGCATTAGGGCCTTTTGCTTAAATCTAATAAATTTCAGTCTTAAACTAATTACAATTAAGTGTATTTACAAATAATCTTAAAATATATCAGTTAGCTTGGCCTTCCAAGTGTTACGTACCTTAGATTTAGTATCTGATTAAGATTGGTCGAATCGGGATTTAGTATGGTATTTTAAAATAATTAGTGTCAATTTTCGGCCTATATTCCTGGTGTCCACCCCCTGTTTGTCCCCTGCGGGTGGAGAGAGACACACATATTTCAAAAACATCTCGTTGTCCACCTCTGGGGGACACCGAGAAGCAATTTTTTTTTCCGTTAGCCACCCCGGGTGGACAAAGACACGAGTTTCATATCACTACTCTCGATATCCACCCCGTGGAGAAAGCCACTGCATAAACAAACATTTGTGATGTCCACCCTTGCTGGATTGGGAGTAAATATAATTAATTAGTAAAATAATGAGTAAATATAATAAATATCATTAATTAAAACAACCTACATAAGGTTGTTTAATCATATTATTATCAACATTTTTAGGCTAAATAGGAGTAAGTACTACCTATAAAATATCTTTATTTATGAGGGTATATTAAAATTGCAATTGGGTGGACATCAAGAATGTTTATTTAAGCAGTGACTTCTCCACGCGGTGGATATCGAGGTTAGTAATATGAAACTCGTGATTTTGTCAGCGGAAAAAATGTAATATTGCTTTGTTTTTGAAACATTTGTGTCTCTCTCCACCCGCGGGGGACAAACAGGTGGTGAACACCGGGAATATACGAATTTTCACGTAGTTTTTTTCATATTTTCGGCATTTAACGGAAATGGGTCCCAAATTAAAGCTCGTGACTATACATTTGTGACCGAGTTTGTATAAAAAGTTGTTTTTTTATGCAAATTTCCAAAAGTCAGTAGAACTAATGTTGTTCAGAATGGTTGACAGAACACGTGGTTAAAGGGATGTAAATGTTCACAGATACACGCTGTATCGAGTATTTAATCTGTTTCAGGCCAAGCCACTAAACTTAAGTGCCAGAAATAATCACAGCTGTTAAATATTGCAACATATTAAATATTTGTTCAATACTTTCAACATTACAACTACTACGGTATAATAGTTTTTTAGATTTTCGCGTTGCATTATAACTATAATGTATCAATACGGGGCATTAACACGATATTTATTATGTGAAACAACATTGTGTACTCACATATTTGGCTCGACGTTTCGGCTACGTTACAGCAGCCGTGGTCACAATAAATATCGTGTTAATCCCCGTATTGATACATTATAGTTACTACGGTATAACTCATTATAACATATATTTTTATATACCAGGGGCGCTTTATCTGTATTTACAACATATACAGATTGTATTAGGAAACAGTAAATACCTTGGCCGTGTGGTCCCCGGCAGAGTAGAATAGGCCACCCTCACTCTTACCGAGGTGTCGTAAAAGGCGACTAAGGTAAAGCTGTTGGCATGACCATCAGCACCCAGAGAAGGAAAACTCAGCATTTATATCTAAACCCTCGCCAACCCGTCTGCCAAGCGTGGTGAGTATGGCAATTACCCCTCATGTGATTGCGGGAGGCCCGTGCCCCAGCAGTGGGGACTTAAATGGGCTGATGATGATGATGATGATGACAGAGTGTATCTGTCAACATTTACATCCCTTCAACCAAGTGTTCTACCGACCATTCTGAACAACATTTGTTCTATGACTTTTGGAAATTCGCATAAAAAAAATGTTTCATACAAAGTTGGTCACGTGACATTTTGTACGGGGATTCGAAAAAAAATTCGACGAATTTCGAAAAGTCATTGAACAAATGTTGATCAGGATGGTCGGTAGAACACGTGGTTGAAGAGATGTAAATGTTCACAGATACACCCTGTACTATTTATTGTCAGTCGGCCATATTTCCTTCTTTACATAACTCGATTTTCCTGTTCAAAAAGTTTTCTGTCATTTAAACAAGCGCGTCTTTAAACTTCCGGTACCAACCATCAGTACACATTTTGCTAGCCACAATTTTTTTTTTTTATGATTAAGATATCCTCTATCTGGGATGCTAAATTGTCCACCACAAAATGCTTAAAAAATTTGATTATAAATCCACTGAAGAGCTAATTTCATAAGCTGATGTTTTTTTTCATGTTTCGATTGACTTGTTACGATATTGTTTGTTTAGAAGACTATCATTCAATTTAGAACCAAATCCTACCTCGATAGACTATTTTTTAAAAAAAAATATTTGTTCACCTCTAAATGGTTTCCCAGGATACAGGCAATGCCTAGTTTGGGGACCTCTGTTAAATTGCAAATAATAATAATTCTGACAACATCTCATACGTTGACCTGATTCCGTACTAAGTAGCTTAAGCACTTGTGTTACAGATATCAGACAACAGAGGAACACAAATATATACTTAAATACATATATTACACCCAGACACCTGAACAAACACAAGTGTTCATCGCACGAATGTTTGTCCAGGGTGGGGATCGAACCCACGACCTTTGGCGTAAGAGGCAGGGTCACTACCAATTCGGCCATCCGGCCAGCCATAAATATAATTATTTCTGTGACCGCACTATTGTTAAACTGTACTAACCTTTTCTTTGTAATTATTATTTTTCTGTGCAATAAAGAATTAAATGAATGAATGAATGAATTAATTCGTATGCTTTATTATGTCAATAAATTCATTCATTCGTTCATTCATTCATTCAAATTAAAAATTAAATTAAATCTAATAAGGCAGAGCGTCATCCATGTGGACAGTCATGAGGGAATCTTCAGGTAATATCTCCAGCACCGCTTCGGTTCCATCGTTGAATGGAAACGACACGCTTCCATCTACCTACTAGACCTGTGGGGAGGAAACAAGATTATGGAGGGTAAATTAATTATTAAGGTGACAGGGTAGTGCACACTAGCGACTCCAATCGATATTAATTTTTAGCTAATAAACCGGATCTATTTTAAACAATTTCGGGGTTACAATCTCTCGGCAAACACTTATACTATTTATTAAATAACTATGCACAAATGTTGGGTCTGTTTTTGTACGCGAAAAATTGATTCACGCCTAAAGCGGTCACTTTGGCGGTAATCCAAAATTCGAGTGCAAAAGCAGACCAAACAGTTAACTTTAAATATTAAATAAATAGCATAGGTGTTTACCATGCATACAACCGAGATAAATAGATAGATAGATACTCTTATTGCACAACAGTACAAAACTTAAAAGCTAGGATATACAGAGATACAATGTACAATTTAGGCGGTCTTATCGCTGGGAGCGATCTCTACCAGACAACCTTCAGGTAAAGGACATTAGATAGAAGATAGGGTGGTGCAATCCTTCAATCAATCGAGATATATATGGTTGAGAGATTATAAGCCCGAAATTGTTTAAAATAGATCCAGTTTAGTAGCTTACAATTAAAATTGATTAGCGTCGCTACTGTGCCCTACCCGTCACCTTAAAAAATGATTCATGGCGTTATGTATATGTAAGGTCTCACTACAAGTGAGAGTGAAGTTTCATTTATACAAAATACTTTATTTGCCAATAAATAAAGTGGTTACATAAAATGTAGATGTTGTAAATTTACATGTTGCTTAAACCTATTTAGCCATTTAATTGTAGCATGCAAGTTCTCTGTCATCATCATCAGCCCATTTAAGTCCCCACTGCTGGGGCACGGGCCTCCCTCAATCACATGAGGGGTAATTGCCATACTCACCACGCTTGGCAGACGGGTTGGCGAGGGTTTTGATATAAATGCAGAGTTTTCCTTCTCTGGGTGCTGATGATCATGCCAGCAGCTTTACCTTAGTCGCCTTTTACGACACCTCGGTAAGAGTGAGGGTGGCCTATTCTACTCTGCCGGGGACCACACGGCTCACCTTTTCCATTGGTGATGAGGAAAACGACAAGAGGAGGTGTAATGTATGTATGTATGTAATGTAGTATTAGTATTGAGAGCTTTAAAGGCAAATACAAAGCAGCTTTAATACGGAAACAACGTGCTGCTGAAGATCTAAGACATGGATATGGAAAGTACCTGCCCCTTAAAGATTATTTTAGGTGACTAATCTCTCTCTCGCACACACACAAACTCACACACACGAACATACACAAACACACACACACCATACACACAGACATACACAAGAATGCCACTCATAATTAGTTTTTTTTTTTTTGTTAATTTATCAGGTTTTTTGCACCCTATTTAAAATACTTTTAACTATTTGCATCTGTATCTTAATTCTTAGCCCTCAAGACCAAAATTTCTCGCTAAGACTTTAGAGAAGTGGAAATTATTTATTTATTAAGGACAACGAACAAATCTTACACTAATTACATTGTATTTACTTAAGTACTATATAAGGCTAAGTGCAGATTCTCTTACAGGCTGTCACGACATGCAAATGTGAGCAGACTAAATAGAGAAATTTAAATAACAAATAAAAAATAACAAAATTTAAAAATAACCAAATTGCACCAGACAGCTACAACTTGAACGAATCAATTATAGTCCTCTTAAATTTGTGACTGCTACATGAAAAAACATCAACTCTTGCCGACCTCTTCATCAATCCGTTGAATTGACGTTGAAGTCTGTTTATTAGTGAGTGAAATAACTGAAAACCAGCGCTGAATGGGTGCCAGCCGCTCATGCCAGCATAAGCTGAGTTATTTCCAATTGTCTCCACATATTGCTTTATAAACAGACTGTTAAAACTGTATGTACCTAAACTGTGCAATAAGAGAGCAATAAACTATTTTTTATTTATTTATTTATTATTTGATGAGATCCGCAGGAGAACTAAGGTTACAGACATAGCCCAAAGGATTGCATGCCTCAAGTGGCAATGGGCAGGGCACATAGCGAGGAGAACAGACGGCCGTTGGGGCGGAAAGTTCTCGAGTTTTTAAAATATCATCTAGTCCACCTATTGAAATTGATATGTCCTTGCAGGATGTCACATGTATACCGCAATATTACACTTAAGACCTAATATAATAATGTAATGTGACTATGCAATAAATGAATATGAATATGAATATGAATATGAGTGGAGGCCACGTACAGGAAGTCGCAGCCGTGGCGCCCCCCACAAGGTGGACCGACGATCTGGTGAAGATCGCGGGAATCCATTAAATGCGGGCGGCACAGGACCGATCTGTGTGGAGAACATTGGGGGAGGCCTATGTCCAGCAGTGGACGTCTATTGGCTGAAATGATGATGATGATTTATTATTTATTTAATGAAGGTGCGCCGTGTGGTCCCGGCAGAGTAGAATAGGCCACCCTCACTCTTACCGAGGTGTCGTAAAAGGCGACTAAGGTAAAGCTGCTGGCATGATCATCAGCACCCAGAGAAGGAAAACTCTGCATTTATATCAAAACCCTCGCCAACCCGTCTGCCAAGCGTGGTGAGTATGGCAATTACCCCTCATGTGATTGAGGGAGGCCCGTGCCCCAGCAGTGGGGATTTAAATGGGCTGATTATTATGATGATGATGATCGACCCATTGCTACCGGACGAGGCATCGATGATGAATGCGGGATCAGTCTGCATATTTAATGAAGGTGGGCATACCGGCGTCGGTGCAGTGCGACTTGACGCTGACGGAGCTGGCCTTGTCGCGCACGCGCAGCCCGCGCGGCGCCGGCCACTCCTCGAACGTGATGTACTCGCGCACGCTGTACGCTAATTGCTCCGAATCTGGAAGAAATATACACCTGGGTCGTTCTTCTTTTTTATCGACAATGAGCCCGTCCTCAGTAAATTATGAAGTAATTAATTATATAAAAAATATATGTTACACCATCAAGATATTCCTAATTCACCATGAAATAATGACATAACTTTATCACCTCGTAGGTGCATTAGCATGATTGAACTATGTAAAAAAAATATATAAAGCGTGACAGAGGTGTAAATGGTACTAATTTCGGGGGACGTGACGGAGGTGTTCATTTCAATTAAAAAGTATTCTTTATCAATAAAATTTTACATCATGTAATAGTCCGTCTGTAAAAAAGTACATTAACGAATATTTAGGACATACTATTTATCATTTGTAGTCTGTTATATAAAAGTTAAATGTTTATTTGTAAGTTTGGCTCATTGTCGATAAAAAAGAAGAACGACCCACCTTCAAATTTATTTATTTAAATTTGGTACGCAAACAGATCACAGTCAAATAAAAACATATCGCACATCCTCTGAAAAACTAACATAACACAAATAGCAAGTTTTGAGAAAAACGCGTTTTCCCTTATTGGTTACTTAAGTAATGTTACTGCTCAATTATCAGGGCTGTTTTTTTCGGATTCAAAATATTTTTACTGTTGACGAGTTTTTAAACTCGTTTCTAGAATGGTAAAAAAGGCTAAGAACTAAGAAAAAAGGCATTTACGCAATGCGAAGGTGATCTTGTCTTACGACAGTTTTTCAGAGGATGTGCGATATATAAAAATTAAAATTAAATAAGCTAGACAGTAATCCTAAAGTAGCGTACACAGCTTGGTCAAAATATAATTTCGCTACTTTTATAAATTAAATTGCGATAAATTAAAATTACAATATAATAAGTCTACTGATTAAGTTTTTATACATTTAATTTAAATAAAATTAAGTTAAAAAGGAATTAAATTAAGATTAAATTATAAGTTAAATTAAAAAAATATATATATATTACAACTGTCAGAATAAAATTGGAATAACTAAATGTATTGGTCTGGGCGTTATCTATATACTAGCTGTTTCACGCGGTTTCACCCGCGTCCCGAGGGAACTACTTCCCGTACCGGGATAAAATATAGCCTATGTTACTTCTGAATAATGCAGCTTTCTAATGGTGTAAAAATTATTGCAATCGGTCCAGTAGTTTTTGAGTTTATTCATTACAAACATACAAAAATACAAATATTTCCTCTTTATAATATTAGTGTAGATAGTGTAGATTATAAGTATGTATTTACAAAAGAAAAGTATTATATGTATATATTTGTAATCCCGTTGATTCTGATATCCGTAACACAGGTGCTTGAGCTACCTATCTCGGAGTCAGATCAATGTATGTGATGTTGTGAAATATTTATTTATTTATTTATTTATTCGTCACTTACTTTCGGGACATTATAGTACATAATGAATAGGACAGTTTTATTTAGACATTTAAAGTGAGACGCTCCTTTTAATAAATATCAGACCCGATTGGAATAATGTAATACAAATAATATTAACCTTAATAATGACATTCCTACGCCTATTATGGCAAAATATGCTGAACATTGTATGTACCCTAAGACCACATATTTTAAAGGAATAAACGATTCTATTCTATTCTATTTAAACCTAACCGTTATTTTTAAGAATCGAGAATATTTTCAATAGAGATCTAATCGACTTTTTTATTTGTTTGATTTTTAATTTTAATCAATATTTTTTTTATAACTATTTTAAGTTCGATTAATTGAGAAACTTCTTATTCTTGGAGGAATAGGATCACAAATAAATTAATGATTTTTCAAAATTCAAATTTCATAATACAGACTATAGTACCGCTTTATACCAGAAGATGGTGCTAGGTGTTGATTAATTCACGCAAGCTTTTCGTGTCTCGGATTTCGTATCGAACTATCGATAGTCTACACTAAAATAGATTCAGTAGTTTTTGCATGAAAAAGCAACAAACATACTTACAGCAACATACATCCTCAATAAATTTCTTTTTATTATTTTTTATGAGAAAGGGAGGGAAACGAGCAAGCGGGTCACCTGATGGTAAGCGATCACCACCGCCCATGGACATCAGCCACACCAGAGGGAGTGGAAATGCGTTGCCGGTAGGCATGTCGATTTAAAATCGATTAATCGAAAAAATCGATTATTTAGAGTAATGTAATCGATTTTTCAGATCGATTTTGAACCCTACGTCGATTCAATGAATCGATTCGTTAACCTCCCGAATCGGACAGATCCATTCAAAGAACTAGCGATGATAATCTTCCTCGTTTTTTTAATTTGTTGCTGTTGTCGGACGCAAAAGCAACTGGTAGTACTTACTTGGTCAATAATTTGAACGCGTCATAGAGTAAATATTTATGAATGCTTCCGAAGGTGGCGTTACTTGAATAAAAAAAAAACATTTTATTTTTCTATCCGGCTGTCAAAGTTGTCAAACCTAACCTACCTATTTATTCTTGACATTCTTGTGAGTGAGTTTATTTATCAAAAATATACTGTGGATAAATATTATTTCTACTGTAAAAATTTATAGTAATGAAATAAATAATATCGTGTTCATATAGCATTTATTTTAATTTGAAAAATAGTAAGTGATTAGATTGATTGTAATCAATTTATTGAGAAATCTTTATTAGGCAATTAGTCATGTTTGAAATTGGCTCGATTAATCGAAAATCGATCTTTTAATGCTCGATTTAAACAAGAATCGATTCTAGTATGGCAGATTTGAATCGAATCGGAGATCGATATTTTTTAAAATGAATCGACATGCCTAGTTGCCGGCCTTTTAGGAAGATATAGGCTCGTTTCTTGAAGACCTCAATGTCGTACCGGTTCGGAAATACCGCTGCGGGAAGTTGATTCCACAATGAGGAGGTGCGTGGCAAAAAATATTAGTGTTTATAATATTAGTGGTATTTTGATCAATACACACCTGGCGCAAACATTAGCTTCTCATTGTATCTCTCTGCCACCTCCCTGGCCTTCTCCAAACTGGTGTCCAGCTTGACCTGGTAGTCCTCCGCGAGGATCTTCATCAGCTCCAGGACTGAGTGTGTTCGGAGGCAGTTTATACTGAAAATAATTTCATTATCATAAACAATGATCGGAGTAGGTAGAACTATTTTTAGTACTTGCGATTTTTTAAAATAATATGGACATGCCTGGAATCCCGGATTAAAATATACTTTAAACTATTAACAGCTATTTTCGTTTATTTATTTATTTAATACAGGGTTACCAACATAAGTTACAGCAAGTAACAATAGATACATTTAACAAAAGTTGCTTCTGGCTAACTGCACTTACAATTATAGGTTAACCACAGCATGCGTAAATGAAAAAATGCTTAGAAAAAACAAAATGGTAGCATCATAAAAACTAAAAAACAAAATATATATCTTATTAAAATTAATAGTAATGATGCAATTAACAAAAGAAAAGATAAATAACGAAATGAAAATAATAATAAAAAAAAAAACAACTACTTAGTCCATCTTTAGTACGTCACTAGTCTTGAGTACTTTCATAAACTTAGGAAGGCTTTGAAAATGAATATCGAGTTCTGGTAGGTTTTATACATACGAGCATTAACATCAGCCTTACGAACTTATTCATAAACGCTTTGTGATACCATGTTAATTAAAAAAGTTCAAATTGTTCTTTCGAAATTCAAGATTAGATAGAAAGGAACCAACTGTAAGTAAATATGGTGGTATCGAACGTTTATAGATAAGCCCTTTCATGATTAAAATGTGTTAAATATTTATCTCTAAAATAAATAAAAACATATTTTAATCCCGGGATCACAGTCAGAATCCCGGGGCATGTCCATATTAACATCTACGTTTGAGGTCAATGAACCCACATATCTCTACCTGCTCCGATCATTGATCATAAATGTATATTGCTTCATTTGGTGTACAATGTACATCATGTGGTCCGAGCAATCGAGCCTCAAAGCGAGGTCTCAAAAATAACATTCTGTCCTCAAATGAACCCTGCGGTAATCTTAACAACAGGAAGAGAAAGTGTGTGTGTGTGTGCGTTGAATGAATGAATGAATGAATAAAATTTTATTTGGTAAACACATCACAAACATAGTACAAGAAAATATAAAACAAAGAGACACTTTGCCGTGACGTGTTACCAATATTAAAAAAAAGACACATAAAGATGCAAACATTCAAATAGTAATAATAAATGTACATCGAAATCGAAATCCATATAAAGTATCCTATATGTGTCCTTATTTGGGATGCGGGCGTGCATACTGGTGTGTGTGGGTACATTTGTGCGTATGAGTGTGAGTGCGTGCGTGCGTGTGTATGCGCGTAGTTACGTTACCTTACGTCAGTGTTGGTGTGTGTGATAGAAGGTGTCTATGTAAGAGAGTGTGGATGTTGTATAGTATAGTACAGCACGTTTTGTGTGTGGTATGTGGTGTGTGGCATTGTTGTACGAATGTTTGTGTTTTTGTGTATATAAAATTATATGTAAGAATTATATTTGTAATTCCTCTATTGTCTGATTTTGATTTGATCTAAGATTGCATCATGGGTTTTACATTACCTACCTACCTGAGTGCAATAAAAGTATATTCATTCATTCTTTCATTCATTCATTCATTCGTTCATTCATTCATTCATACCTAAAATGCCATGACGTGCTCCCAGTGCCGGTTGTGACACAGAGGCCTGAACTCTTCGTGTGCGTCCACTTTCCGTTGTCGATCTGAAGCCGCAGGAGGGACACTCGCGACGTCACGCTCTCTCCTATGAACACCTGGGGGGAATGAAAGAGATGGATTGATAATAATATCCTCCAACCTCCAATTTGTAAATTTAACTAAATAAATATTGATTTAATTCAATACAAAAATTTACAAATTAACAATCATACATAATTAATAATTAACAATCATACATAATATCCTCCAACCATTTACGACTACGGCGGCCAATCTTAACGATTATTGCTGGGTATATTCTATTTTGTATGGAACAGCTGCCGTGTGGTCCCCGGCAGAGTAGAATAGGCCACCCTCACTCTTACCGAGGTGTCGTAAAAGGCGACTAAGGTAAAGCTGTTGGCATGATCATCAGCACCCAGAGAAGGAAAACTCTGCATTTATATCAAAACCCTCGCCAACCCGTCTGCCAAGCGTGGTGAGTATGGCAATTACCCCTCATGTGATTGAGGGAGGCCCGTGCCCCAGCAGTGGGGACTTAAATGGGCTGATGATGATGATGATGGAACAGCTGATTTTATCGCTTATTTTGTTGATCTAACATGCTAAATAGAGTTTATTCACGATACCTTTTATAAGGTTTTCGGGCAGTAAACGATAAAACCTATACGTCAATAATTTAGAAAGTATGTATTACCTCATTTAAAGCTAGATAAGGTAAAACTTTAGTAGATAACGTGGAACTGGGTTCTTCTTGAGCGAAATCTGTTCGAGACTGGGTGTCTGAGTAGTCAGTGATGATGTGGCACTGGGGGGTATCTGTGAAGAAGGAAAAAGCGCCATAAATTGACGTAAGCATCTCTTTTTTTTTTAATTTTTAATATGGCTCTACTCGAAGATAATTCGCCAATGTCAAGTAACTTATTGAGAATAAGTAGGTAGTCAACAGTCGAAGTCAGTCAAAGTCACAGTCACTCAATAAAACGCCGGTGTTTTACGTTTTATCGACCTACGGATTCAGCGGATATCACTCTAAAAGCAATCGCGGGTTTAAGTCCAAGCAAGTTGTCACGAGACAACTCACTCGACACACAGTAGCAGTGTTAAAAACGATACAATCCAACGATTGTTATTATTAGGATCACTTTTAGGCACTTCACTGCATAAATGAACACCAAATTTGTACGCTGAAAACCACTAGACACTAATTTAAAACCTTTGAATTGCATCAGCCCACGCGGCTAGTTTTAGCCCATATAGGAACTACAGACCGACTAAGATCAGAAGGCACTTCAGTGACATTGGGGGCGCTGTAAAATATTTTTTTTAAGGGAAAATGTCAAAAGCACTGACACTTGTAAATGAAACGGCGTTCCGACTTTTGCCACGTGCCAAAGTGACGGGACTGTATCGCGAGTGAAAAAGGCTTGATATCTGTCATGGACAGGGCTGCCTGGCCATGCCATCTATCTAAAATATGTTAAACCTGTCGTATCGTATCGTATGGTAACTTCGCACTGTGTGCGGTTCGGGTGTCGGGGTAAAACCATTACCCGGGCTGCATCTCGCGCCTTCTTGGCGCGGTGGATGCGCTCCTCTAGGAGAGGAGGCCTCCCGACCATGCGCGAATAGGGCGGTCTTCGACCCCGGTGGGGCCTGCCTGCGACTCTAACGCGCTAATCTGTCAGGGAGGGGGGGAAAGGGGGTAGTCGCCGTGATCAGTCGCGAGGGAGATGTTAAACCTACTCCTATGCTATGATAGCGCCATCTATGCTACAGCGGCTGTAACGATGCTTACCTGTCACCATACATTCGTAGTGTATGCCATGTAGTATAGATGGCGCTGTCCGTCAAGGAAAACCAGCTTGTGAGAATATTGCCGCCACCTAGTGGCGATTATTTTTCCTATTCGAACAATAAAACGTAACACGTTATAATTTTTTTATGTGATAGGTGGCAGACGAGCACACGGATCGCCTGATGGTAAGTGATTGCCGCCGCCCATGGACACCCGCGAAGAAGAAAAGTGGATGGCAAAATAGTCTTCCGCCAGGCCGACACCCACGCTGCGCTATTGCTGTACCTTGTTATAGCAAAACCGGTCAAGTGCGAGTCGGACTCGCCCATGAAGGGTTCCGTAGCAGCAAGTAAGATATTACTTAATTGTAAACAATTGAGTTGACTATAAGGAAGGTAATTGCGGCTTACGGTTTCTAACGTATTTATAAAAACTACTTCCTAGATCTCGTTCAAACCAATTTTCGTTGTTAGTTTTCATGGTAATGTATATCATATATATCTTTTTGTTTTATAATTATTTTATTATAGAAGTTAGAGGGGGGGGGGGGGGGGGGCACACATTTTACCACTTTGGGAACGTCTCTTGCGCAAAGTATTAAGTTAAGAAAAAAAATATGGTAGAAACTTCAACATCATTTTTAAAGACCTATCCATAGATACCCCACACGTATGAGTTTGATAAAAAAAAAAAACAGTTCTAAGTATGGGGACCCTCCAAAGATTTTTTGTTTCCCTACTTTTTGTGTAAAAATCGTAATATTATGGTTCTTATAGTTTCGGAAAAAAAGGCTGTGACACAGGGACGGACAGACGTACAAACAGACAGACATGACGAATCTATAAGGTTCGGCTCTTTGCCATTCGGCTACGGAACCCTAAAAATGTTCTCACCGACAGAAGTGAAGTGTGTGTAGGTCGACGGGCGTGATCTTGTCCAGCAGTTTCTGTTCACAGGTTATGGTCGTGCGTATCCGCGACCGCCGCATCCATCGGAACCGGCCCTGAAGTAATAAAAAAATAATTTTTTTTTTTATTATGGCTCTACCCGAAGATAATTCGCCAATGTCAAGTAACTTATTGAGAATAAGTAGGTAGTCAACAGTCGAAGTCAGTCAAAGTCACAGTCACTCAATAAAACGCCCGTGTTTTACGTTTTATCGACCGACGGATTCAGCGGATATCACTCTCAAAGCAATCGCGGGTTTTAAGACTCTATTAGGTCCAAGCAAGTTGTCAGGAGACAACGCACTCGACACACAATAGCAGTGTTAAAAACGATACAATCCACCGATTCTTGTTATTTGGATCACTTGACGGCACTTCACTGCACAAATAAACACCAAATTTGCACACTAAAAACTACTAGACACTAATATAAAAGCTTTGGATTGCATCAGCCCATGCGGCTTGTTTTAGCCCTACCCGCCGAATCGTGCCTTCTGATCTTGGTCGGTCAGTAGTAGATGCCATAACATTAATCAAACGTCATTTATCGTACAATACATTTTCATACTTTTTACATGTGACTCCATTTGGTGTCCATGGTCGGCGGGAATCGCTTAAGGTGACGGGTAGGGCACACTAGCGACGCCAATCCATTTTAGTTGCCATCGGATACGCTATGGCAATCCCGTGAGTTCCTTAAGATGACGGGTAGGTACACTAGCGTCGCCATTTAATTTAAATTGGTAGCAGCTAAATCTTTTTAACAATTTCGAAGCTTCAGCCTCTTGGAAAACACTTATAATTTATTTATTTATTGATGTACAAAACAGGTTACAGCCAATAGGAATAACATGCTATATATTTATGACTTAGGAGCTAGATTGAAACTCTTACATATGTACACACTTTGCAAAAATCCTTTCAGCAGACAATATTTTACAGTGACTATAATAATAAGTAAAAAAATTTTAATAATAATAATTTAGAAGTAAAATATACAAATAAAAATAGATGTTAGTGTGAGTGAGACATAGCGACACTTGTGATAACAGATGTATAGTTTCACTTTACATCATCTCAGACTGTTTTTAACTTCTCTCTTAATATTTAATTAATACTTATACTTAACTTTTGGGTCCGCTTTTGTACTCGAAATTTGAATTACCGCCAAAAACGGCTACTTATGGCGTTAATTCAAATTTCAATTACAAAAACAGATCAAAAAGTAGTTCACAATTATTAAATAAATAGTATAAATGTTTGCTTAGAGACTCCCGCTTCGAAATTGTTTAAAATAGACCCGGTTTAGTAGCTAACAATTTAAATCGATTGATGTCGCTAGTTAGGGCTACCCGTCGCATTAAGGTGACGGGTAGGGCACACTAGCGATGCCAATAGATTTTAATTTGTAGCTACTAAACCGGATCTATTTTAAACAATTTCGCTTGGGTGCTGCGCTTGGGGGTTTCGATCCTCGGATCAGGCCAAAAATTGGTTCCGGAGTTTTTCTGTTAAGGTGACGGGCAGGGCACACTAGCGACGCCAATCGATTTTAATTATTAGCTACTAAACCTACTACTACTATTTTAAACATTTCGGGGTTACAACCCAAAAGTCCATGTTTGTACGTGAAAAAATGATTCACGCCAAAAGCGGCTACTTTTAGCGTAATTTTTAGCTACTAAACCGGTTCTATTTTAAACAATATCGGGGTTACATTCTCTCGACAAACACTTATACTAATTAATAAATAACCATGCACAAATGTTGGGTCCATTTTTGTAAGCGAAAAATTGATTCACGCCATAAGCGGCCGCTTTTGGCGGTAATCCATAATTCGAATGCAAAAGCAGACCAAACAGTTAACTATAAGTATTAAATAAAGAGTATTAATGTTTGCCGGGATATTGTAACCCCGAAATTGTTTAAAATAGATCCGGTTTAGTAGCTACAAATTAAAATCTATTGGCGTCGCTAGTGAGCACCTTAAAGTAAGGAAGAAGAAGGAAAAAATATGTGCGTATTTATATAGAATTGAAAAAACCATTGGTGCATGCTCGGATTCGAATCTCGACCACCTGCGTGGAAGGCGCGTTCGTATCCATTGAGCTACCATCGCTCTTAAAGTAAAATCAGTCACCTAGTTAAATGGTTAATGGAAGCATGAACCCACCTCTTTCAAAGCGTGCAGCGCGCCCTTAACGTCATTAGAACACCATGTGGGTAGGCACAGCCTGCCCACTGACTTGTGTGGGGCACTGTTGAACCCGATCACTGGTTTACTGAAAACATCATCATTATTAACATCATTACCTTCTTTTTATGTGAAAGGTGACTGCCTCGGTGGCGCAATGGTTAGTGGGTCGCACTTTAAAGCGTAACGAAAAGTGCGACCCCCTTTAAAGTGGAACGAGCAATGCTCCGCGTCTCTCTCCGAGATCGATTCCGAAATGAGGTGATCCGGCAGAGAACCAAAGTCATCGACATTGCTCACCGGATTAGCAATCTTAAGTGGCAGTGGGCTGGCCATATTAGCCGCAGAACCGACAAGCGATGGAGTAAACGAGTTCTAGAGTGGAGATTGCGTCTTGGCAAACGTAATGTAGGGCGCCCTCTGGCTAGGTGGGGGGACGATCTGCGCAGGATGGCTGGCAGGAGCTGGATGCGAGAAGCCATGGATAGATCACAGTGGCGAACAATTGGAGAGGCCTACGTCCAGCAGTGGACTGCGATAGGCTGATGATGATGATGACTTTAAAGCGACCGCTGCCCTTGGGGTCCCGTGTTCGATCCCCGGGTCGGCCCAAAATTTGTACCTGAGTGTTTCTGTTAAGAAATTCTCAATGTCAGCCCGGAGTCTGAAAGTTGGCGGTTTTGTACTCCCGTGCCTCGGAAAGCACGTTAAGCTGTTGGTCCTGCGCCTGATCCCTCTTCGGTCGTGTCACAGTGCTGTCCCATCGAAGTATGAGGAGGGTAAGGGAATAGAGAGTGCACTTGTATCTGCGCAAACACTTGTGTACTATAGTAATCTCTCAGCGATCGGCCATCGACGCAGGACATATTATAATATGTCCAGCGTCGATGGCCGATCGCTGAGATTGACCGCCATGATCGAAATATCGGTTTGAAGGACATTATGTGAAAAGTGGCAGAAGAGAAAACGACGTACGAAAGAAATAATTCACTTTAAGTGCGCTAATAAAATGATAACATCCTTACATCAATGCGCACCAGGCCCATGTTAAACAAATCTGTCAATCTGACAAGTGTGACATATGTCAAAGAGTAGCAATTCTATAAATTTTCACATTTTTTAAGTGATAGGTGGCAGACGAGAAGACGGATCACCTCATGGTAAGCGATTGCCGCCGCCTATGGACCACCCGCGACACCAGTGGAAACCCCCCTTTCCCCCGGATTGGGCCTCCGGTACCCTCATTCGCGCAGCGAAACACAGCACAGTGCTGGTTCACGCCGGTTTTCTATGAGGCCGTAGTATCACTAAGGTATAGCCTGAGCTGTGTTTCGCTGCGCAATTGAGGGTACCGGTGGCCCAATCCGGGGGAAAGGGGGATTAAAGGTTGGCAGCGCACTTGTGACTCGAATGGTGTTGTGAGTGCCCATGGGGCGGCGGCAATCGCTTACCATCAGGTGATCCGTCTGGTTATCTGCCACCTATCACATAAAAAAACGAATCTATTGGCGGCGGTAATTTCGTCTATGCGACGCTTTAATTACAAATGCTGTTTGGGTTTGGCCTAGATATTTCTTGGGAGTGGTGATTGTTGCCGGAAATAAGATGCGTTGGCATCGTCTCTTGAACAAAAATAAATAAAATCGCCAGACGATACACCGATATCGTTCACTCTCTCAAATCATGAGTGAAATGGTCCTTGACATAATACTTGTGATCAGGTGACACTGTTGGAGTGCATATTTATTTTTTAAGCGGGTGTCTATGCAAGTCCTCTACAGACCAGTATAACTGCGACCGGTTTGATCTATTGTGATCGCCACTGTGCTACATATCGTCCCAAACCCTGCACTATTCAGAAAGTGTAATAATTGTTTGGGACTGAGATCCCTAGCTTCATTGGGACTCAAAAAGTGCTTTCCCAGATGTAAGCTACGTTTTCGCATCAGTGGTCCGCATTCGGTGACTATGTGTATAGGGGTTTCATCCGCCTCGTTACACATTCTGCAGATTCGAGTGTTGCTCAGTCCTATAGTGGCCATGTGCTTATTGAGGCAACAGTTTAATAACAGTACACTCGAGAAAATGTGTTACCGAAGTCGGCGCCTAAGCCCTGTTGAATAATTGAATGTTGTATTAAATTACAAGATAGTATTGGGCGCCGACTTCAGTAACAGATTTTCTCGAGTGTACTGTTATAAAAGGTTATTTGAGGTGTATAAAGTGTTACAAATATTATTTTACACTTTTTAGTTCGTGGTTTTTGAAGGCGGTTTTTTTTGCAGAAATTATTTTTTGGGTTTACCACTTCTGCCGGGCCCCGGCGGTGGTGGCATGGCCATACATTTGTTTCCCACGTAGCTGCCCGGTTTACGCAGAACATTACCGTACCAACGTATATAATAAATAATAATAATAATAAATAAATATTTCACAACGTCACAAATTATGATCTGACTCCGAGATTGGTAGCTCAAGCACCTGTGTTACGGATATCAGGATCAACAGTGGGATTACAAATATATACATATAATACTTTTCTTTTGTAAATACATACTTAAAATGCATAGATAGCACACAAATGTTTGTACTGTGCGGGGATCGAACCCGCAACCCTTGCACCAGAGGCAGCGTTCACTACCACTGTTCCAAACGGGTCAATATATAAATAACGTAAATAACGTTTATAAATAAATAACGTATATAAATAACATAAGAAAAAAATAAATTATGAGATCGCTGATGAGCTCGCAAGTGCAGGATCGGAGGGTACATGGTATGGCCCAGAACCCTTCTGCGCCATACCCAAAAGTCTTGCCCGTCTGACACTGAAAACCATCTATACATGCAGATTTTTTTAAGCCTTTTAGTGTCTCATTTTTTGGCAGTTCCCCCTTTTCCACCCCCGCCAAATAACTAAAAAACTAATTGTGAGTACAGTATTGAAGAGTCATCCATTAACTCCTTAACGTTGAGGAGTTGATCATCAGCAGAGCCACAAAATTAATACAGTCAGGCGTAAATACTGGTACAATTATGAAAAAATATACAAAAACATTACATGTCCCTATAAAATTTGAGACTTTCCTTCAATTTTTCCAGGATCCCATCATCAGATCCTGATATCCTGATCATGGTACCAATCAGGGACTATCTACTTTTCAACTAAAAAATAATCATCTAAATCGACTCATTAATGGCAAAGCTATCGGCGAACAAACATAAAAAAAATAAAAAAATATGTATATGTCGAAATGAGAACCTCTTTTTTTGAAGTCGGTTAAAAAAAGGTGTAGCTTGACGTCGTAAAGGATGACATGGGTGCTAATAAACTGACCACTAGGGATGCACAAGACCGAAGTGGAGGAGTGGAAGTAGGAAGCGGACCCCGGGCTCCGAAGCGACAGCTTGGGACGCAACCGGGACTAAACGCTAAGATGATGATGAGTCGTGAAAATTGTGAAACTTTTATTGTATTGAAATAGATGGATATTGTGTACTTTTTTGAACTCCTGCTAAGAAAGAAAAAAAGACCAGGTTTTGAAAAATTATGCCCCGTAACGAAGTAAGGGCGAGCCACTAGTATTACCTATATATAATATCCTCCAAAGCCACGTACGCGGGATATATTATCAAGTGTGTTCGCAAACACAAGAGCACTCTCTATTCCCTTACCCTCATATTCCGATGGGACACTACTGTGACACGACCGGAGAAGGATCGGGCGCAGAACCAACAGCTTAACGTGCTTTCCGAGGCACGGGGGTACAAAACCGCCAACTTCCAGACTCCGGGCTGCCACTAAGAATTTCTTACCGAAAATTTAGGTACAATTATTTGGCCCGACCCGGGGATCGAACCCGGGACCTCTTGCCGGTCGCTTTAAAGTGCGACCCACTAACCACTGCGTCGCCGAGGCAGTCACAATATTTATATATAACAATAATTTTACCTACTTACTTTGCATCTCTCACTCTGGAAGCGGCTAGAAGGAATGTGCCATCCCCCCCACAAGGCACCACCACGTCGCACCAGTTTATAAGATCGTCGCTGTATGTTAATCTGAAAATAAAATACAACATTTTAGAGATTTTTACGATTTTTATGACAATGGACAACATTTCAAAATTGCTGAGCTATGAAACAAAAAATACCAATTCTTCATTTACTTTTCCGCTTCTCGAATATATATTTATTTATATTTTATATTGCTTATTTACTGAGCAAAAAATTTAAAACTAAAAAACGTATGATGACGTCATCAGACGGCAGAATGTAAAATATTTCTTTGCTTCGCACATTATAGTTTTAAATTTACGAAATGGCAAACCCATGACATGCAACTGTCAAAAAAAGAAGAAAACTTGTTAACGTTGAATGAATGAATGACGTTGACAATGATGACACTATTCTTAACCTTTGACAGTAGTACCTTTTTTTATTTAAGCTATGATAAGCAAAGGAATATCGCTGTATTCAGCCGTCCGATGACGTCATTTGGCGCTTACGTCTATTTAGAATATAAAGAATTTCAGTAATTATTTTATGTATAAAAATGGCCAAATTTTGAAAAAAGAAAAAGTAAGGGTGTGGTCATTTTATGTCTAATTTTATATAAAAAAACAATATGGACATGTTAAAAATATGAAATGTTGTCCATTGTTGGAATGGTCATCATGATCAAATGTCAGTTCTACAAATCATGTCAAATTGTTTCATTTTTTTTTTTTATGAGAAAGGGAGGCAAACGAGCAACCGAGTTACCAGATGGTAAGTGATCACCGCCGCTCATCATCAGCCAAACCAGAGGGAGTGGAGATGGTAAGGTATATGCTCGTTTCTTGAAGCTCGCAATTCGGAAATTATTCATTTTACTATTATTTTCTACCCTACAAATATTTTTGGGTCAATTGTGATATCGTGAATTTTAATATCACATTTATTTATTATTTAAAACTTTGCACAAATGTTGATACAATGAGGCGAACTTAATACCAAGAAGCATTCTCTACCAGTCAACCTTGGTGCGGCGAAAGGAACATTTGTAGTTACTAGTACACATTGTAAGACCCCAAAAGATTTATTGAATAAAAAACTTAGGATTGTCGTGACAATTGACAATCCGACATAAGTATTTTTGTCTATTTTTCATTGTGACAATTTTGTTATCAAGAAAGTTTAACAAAAACCGACCGTGGGAGAGGCACGCTTTGGCATGAGTGGGCCGGGTCGACCGGAGTGATACCACGGCCTCACAGAAAACCGGCGTGAAGCAGCACTATGCTGTTGTTCGCTTTGTGATTGAGAGTACCAGAGGCCCAATCCAAGGGAGGGGGGGTTTAAAGGTTGGCAGTCTGTGGGCGGCGCCAATCGCTTACCATCAGGCGATCCGTCTGCTCGTATGCCACGTAACTTAAAAAAAATCCAAAATTTATAGATTGTTACTTTTTGACATATGTCCAAAATTTATAGATTGTTACTTTTTGACATATGTCACACTTGTCAGATTGACATATTTGTTTAACATGGGACTGCGCACCAGTCCCATGTTAAACAAATATCGATGCTTCCTACGTATACTATCGTATGTCCAACGTAAATACAATTTTAACGAAGAGGCATCTAAAGACATAATTGGAGGAAATTCTCAAGTTTTATGAGTATAAAGCATGAAAACTGCATGCAATAATATTTCTTGTATAAAATTTGGTTTTTAGACATTTTTTAGACATACAATAGTATACGTAGGAGGCATCGATATGTCAGAGATGTAAGAATGTTATCATTTTATAAGCGCACTTAAATTATTTTGTTATTATTTTATCACACATGTTTGAATACATTTTTATCACACCACGTAATGTGGAAGGTCAAATAATTCCAATAAATACAATCAACTTCAAGGTCATTTTATATGTTATCCTATCATTTATTTCTTAGTTATCTCATCAAAATAAAATTAAACAAATCAATAGCCGATAAAATTGCAGTCTTTTAGAAATAATTAGCCGATAAAGTGCAAGTGCTTTTAAGGTGCATGTTTGGAATTTTCCATCTTTTTAGGGAAATAAGATTTGACTGGTAACATTAATTAGGTTTTTTTTTTGTTGATCCTACATACGTTACGTGGGAGGTGGGAACCAAATGTCTGGCCATGCTACCACCACCGGCACCGGCAGAAGGGGTAGATCTAGAAAGGTGTGACTTGACGTTGTAAGGGATGACATCATCATCATCATCATCATCGTCAGCCCATTTAAGTCCCCACTGCTGGGGCACGGGCCTCCCTCAATCAGATGAGGGGTAATTGCCATACTCACTACGCTTGGCAGACGGGTTGGCAAGGGTTTAGATATAAATGCAGAGTTTTCCTTCTCTGGGCGCTGATGATCATGCCAGCAGCTTTACCTTAGTCGCCTTTTACGACACCTCGGTAAGAGTGAGGGTGCCCTATTCTACTCTGCCGGGGACCACACGGCAAAGGGATGACATGCGTGCCAATAAATTGACAACATTGGATGCATTAGATCGTGCGAAGTGGATGAGTAGAAGCAGGAAAGCTGACTCCGGGCTCTATGATTACAGGATGATGACTCACGTACCTACGTAGTACCAACTTTAAAAACCAAATTTGTGCTACAAATTTGAGGTGACAGCAGTGGAGAAACTATCGTTCTGGTCTTGTCTGGTCGTTTGCCACCAATATTGTGTAAATGAAAAATCTATCAGGGCCGTGTTATCATTCCGATCGAGCCGGCCCAATCCTGCTGAAGCGGGGCTCTCCAACGGTCAATACAATTCTTTATTTGTAATTGACATAAATATCAAAAATTATGTTTCTAGACTCTTACCTAAAGAATAAACAAAATTATAAATAAATAAATATTTCACAACATCACATACAATGATCTGACTCCGAGATAGGTAGCTGAAGCACCTGTGTTACGGATATCAGAACCAACAGCGGAATTACAAATATATATGTCACCGTAAAATAACAGAATCAGTAAGTTTATCAATTTACTGGGAAGTTTATAAACTTTCGTAGGATTCTAAACGGGAGTTAATTTGTATTATTTTATGCCCATATTTTCGTTCATTAATAAACTTACTGAACTCACTCGTAAAATAATAAGTAAGCAATATCTAACGCTACGCGCGATCTGATTGGCAATGCCACTATGAACATTGACCAATCAGAGAGAAGTGTGTTATGTTACGTATTTCAAAGATTCGTATATTTAAAAGAATTTCTGTGATTGGTCGAACCGTATAAAATTTTACGAATAGATATCCGTTAGTTTATAAATTTACGATGTGACGTCGGACACTGATAAATTTATGAAAATGTGGACGTAAAGTAATACAATTTATCTCCCGTTTAGAATCCTACGAAAGTTTATTAAACTTCCTAGTAAATTGATAAGCATACGGATCTTGTTAATTTCCGGTAACATATACATGTAATACTTTTCTTTTGTCAAAACCTACTTATAATACATAGAATGACCAATACAAACAGACATGTTCATGCACACAAATGTTTGTACTGTGCGGGGATCGAACTCGCACCAGAGGCAGCGTTTCACTACCACTAATCATCATAATGTTATTAATATATCACGTGTGTGGATTACAATTACAAAAACAAGGATTGAAAAACAAACCAACAATTTATTTTATTCCAAGTGAAGTGATAGATGAGTGGTGTTATTATTAAAGAATGTTTATTATCATTAATAATTATAATTGATGAGTCATTAGTAGATTAACAGAAATATTTAATCATGACGTAATGCTTAAAAACAAAGCGCTGTTTTTATGAGAAAGTAGTCCTGGCAAAAACGTATCTTTCAAAAGATTGGAACATTTGCATCAGGATCAGTGCAGAGATGCGGAACAGTGAAACGCTTCATTTGGAACATCGACTCTCAGATAGATCCGTGATTCATTCCGCTGATTCGGATTATTCGGCTCACTCGGATCATCCAGCTCATTCGGATCATGCGGATCATTCAGCTCATTCGATTCACTCGAACTCGAGATCCATTCGTGTCGAATGATACATTCGAAGCGAACATTAAGAGATTCTGAACAGTGTATCATTTGGACTGAGTCGGATCACTGAGTCGTTTCAGTAAAGAGTTAGACACGTCTATGAGAAAGGGAGGCAAACCGTTTCGACCGTGGGAGAGCCACGCTTCGGCATAAATGTGCCGGCTCGACCGGAGTGATACCACGGCTTCACAGAAAACCGGCGAGAAGCAGCACTGTGTTGTTTCGCTGGGGGAAAGGGGGGTTTAAAGGGGATTATTATGTCATCAATCATCATCATCAGCCCATTTAAGTCCCCACTGCTGGGGCACGGGCCTCCCTCAATCACATGAGGGGTGATTGCCATACTCACCACGCTTGGCAGACGGGTTGGCGAGGGTTTTGATATAAATGCAGAGTTTTCCTTCTCTGGGTGCTGATGATCATGCCAGCAGCTTTACCTTAGTCGCCTTTTACGACACCTCGGTAAGAGTGAGGGTGGCCTATTCTACTCTGCCGGGGACCACGCGGCCAATTATGTGCGTCCATTAAATTACCCACTTAGTCCACTTAGTGCGTTATATGGATATAAAGAAGATAATATGCTGAGTCATATGATTCTGAGTTCAAGAACATGACAATTAATATATTTCATACAGTGAGGGCACATAGAGCGGAGAACAGACGAGCCCGTTGGGGCTGAAAGGTCCTAGAGTAAAAAAATTGGCAGTTCCTATTTCTGCTGCACCGCAAGAAATGGAACTCGCTGCCGGCGCATGCATTTCCTCCTTCCTACAATATGGATTACTTCAAACGAAGCGTGAAGAAGCATCTCGCGGGCCAGTATAGCGGTGCCAAAGGAGGCGATACCTTAACATCGCTTCCGTTGTAATTGCAACTTGGGCTCTTCTCTTGCTTACCATCAGGCTGAGGAGAGTGGAGGCAACGTACAGGAAGTGGCAAGGTCACGGGAATCCATTGGATGCGTGCGGCACAGGACCGATCTTTATGGAGAATATTGGGGGAGGCCTGACATATCCAGCAGTGGACGTCTATTAGCTGAAAATGATCATGATGATGATGATACATTGACCAGATTCCGTACTAAGGAGTCTAAGCACTTGAACAACTCATTTGATAAATGCGCCATACATACATTTGACGACCCGATTGGAACAGTGGTAGTGCCAACGCTGCCTCTGATACAAGGGTTGCGGGTTCGATCCCCGCACAGTACAAACATTTGTGTGCATGAACATGTTTGTTTGTATTGGTCTGGGTGTTTGCTATGTATTATAAGTATGTATTTACAAAAGAAAAGTATTATATGTATATATTTGTAATCCCACTGTTGATTCTGATATCCGTAACACAGGTGCTTGAGCTACCTATCTCAGAGTCAGATCAATGTATGTGATGTTGTGAAAAAAAATATATGAAAAAATATATATATTTAAGGGACTCTGGATGCCGCAGATGAGATAATAAATAAAAATATATAGGGCATCAAAATTGGGATTCACAATGCATTCTCACCTGCTCGCCATCTCGACCTTAACTCCAATACTCTTTAAGCTCTTGGCCACGTTCTCCTCGAAGGCCTTCTGTTCCCGGTGGTTCAACATCATCTGATCGTAGTCCGACCCTCGTTTGCGGAGTATCTTCTCCAGGTCTTCGTCTGATGTGTTCTCGTGGCAATGTCTGAAAGGGGGAGATTATTTTTATAATTGAGAACTACACATTTTACCACTTTGGGAGCGTCCCATGCGAAAAGTATTAAGAATTTTTGAATGTCAGTTTTAAGTATGGGGAACCCCTAAAAAAAATGTTTAATTAAAAAAAATATTTTTGAGTAATAATTGTAATGCGGTTAACAAAAAACATCTATTTACCAAGTTTCAATATTATAGTTCTTATAGTATCGGAAAAAAGTGGCTGTGACATACGGACGGACGGACAGACAGACATGACGAATCTATAAGGGTTCCGCTTCTCGCCATTTGGCTACGGAACCCTAAAACGTATTAAACTATAGAGTACACTCTAATTTAATTATTATGTCCTACACAGAGGACAAACGGGTCATTGATACTACCAACAAACTAACTCTTGATTGAGAGTAATAAAATGTCAAGTTCGTTTCAGAATTAAGCGATTCTAAAATTACACTCAAATATAATAAGAATATTTGTAGTTAGAAAGATAGCGAAATATTAATACTTTATCTCTTGACCTCCCGAAAATATTTTTCTGACGTAGTTCACTAATAAAATAAAGCATGTAATGACGACATTTTGAAGTAAGTATATTTTCGTCTTTAAGGTGACGGGCAACACACTAGCGACGCCAATTTTAATTGTTAGCTATTAAACCGGATCTATTTTAAACAATGTCGGGGTTACAACCTCTCGGCAAACACTTATACTATTTATTAAATAACATGCACAAATGCGGACCCAACATTTGTACGCGAAAAATTGATTCACGCTAAAAGTGGCCGCTTTTGGCGGTAATCAATTTTTCGCGTACAAAAACGGACCCAACATTTGTGCATGGTTAATTAATAAATAGCATAAGTGTTTGCTGAGAGGTTGTAACCCCGAAATTGTTTAAAGTCGGTCCGGTTTAGTAGCTAACAATTAAAAAAATAAAGTTTAAAAACTAAAACCCGACTACCAAAAATACACGATCTAAAAAGTACAAAACAAGAAAATTGTCTCTGCTGAAATGATTATGCCGTATCGCCGTGGTCGTATGCCACATTGATTTTATTTTATTATTATAAGGAATAGACCACCCTCACTCTTACCGAGGTGTCGTAAAAGGCGACTAAGGTAAAGCTGCTGGCATGATCATCAGCACCCAGAGATGGAAAACTCTGCATTTATATCAAAACCCTCGCCAACCCGTCTGCCAAGCGTGGTGAGTATGGCAATTACCCCTCATGTGATTGAGGGAGGCTCTTTCACTTGGTACCCCACACGGTACCGTCAAGCAATTTTTTTTTAGTTCCTTACTCTATGTCCCCTAGAGGGCGCTGTAATAAATTTAACGTGACGTCATGTTGCCTATAACCAGAAGACAACCAAAACGCTTCTAACGACACCTCATTTGTTCAAATATGATAACTAGTTTGGAAGTTACGTGGAAACAGATGCACATACATACATACATTGTATGTATGCTTTGTTGTGACACTTAGACTACTAGGTGGCATTAGTTTCCATACAGTAACACTTTTGTTCTAAGAAGACACCCCATGATGGAAACTAGACTCCCTAGACTCGAAGTCTCCTTGCGTGATCGTATCAAGAATGATAAGATCCGCAGAAAGTTCAAAGTTCAAATTCTTTATTGCAAGGTTATAGTTTACAGGTGTTGTGAAACAGATAAATGTCCACCACATGCACCCTGCAATGGTATATCAATAATATTTACATTTAAATTAAATTAAGCTAGATTTAACAATCCTATCTTAAAACAATATAATAAAATTATTCGCCACCTAATACCAAGGTCAAAGACATGGCCCAAAGTCTATGATTTACCTCTTTATCAATACTATCGGTAACAAAAAAACTTGCGAAAACTCTACCCACCTTATTCTAAATCGCGATCGAAGTTTTTCCATACTTTTTTTTTTTGGTGACCCTGGAGAAATGCGTTACGCATACCCATCCGTCTGTAAACGGATGGGTTATGTCGGACTCTCCTCTGGCGACGACTTCTCCTAACGAGAAGCCGGCCAGAGGCATACCGTCTAAACCTCCTGGGACTATCCCTCATCTGTCCATGGGTGGGCGAGTGACATGGGGCCAAAGCTCGGAGCCTTTCACCACGTCAAAGGTTTCCATACTAAGTCATCCCGTTCCAACACACAACGTTAAAAGGAGCTGGCAAAAATTTAGTTCCGGGACTATTCATTGTTCCCGATTTCTTCTTCTTCTTCTTATTTTATTTGTGGCAATCAACTTCTCGACTGAGAATTACTCCTGCCATTATCATGTTTTAGATTTTAGGCATTATTAAGCGGGACAACCGAAGATAATTCGCCAATGTCAAGTAACTTATTGAGAACAAGTAGGTAGTCAACAGTCGAAGTCAGTCAAAGTCACAGTCACTCAATAAAACGCCGGTGTTTTGCGTTTTATCGACCTACGGATTCAGCGGATATCACTCTAAAAGCAATCGCGGGTTTTAAGACTCTATTAGGTCCAAGCAAGTTGTCACGAGACAACGCACTCGACACACAATAGCAGTGTTAAAAACGATACAATTCAACGATTCTTATTATCAGAATCACTTCGCGGCACTTCACTGCACAAATAAACACCAAACTTGCACACTAAAAACCACTAGACACTAATTTAAAACCTTTGAATTGCATCAGCCCACGCGGCTTCTTTTAGCCCTACCCGCGGAATCATAATAGGGGGTTTATGTTTTCGTCCAATAACAGTGTTCTTCTAATTTTGTAACATGTTATATTATGTACAATCAATGCATAATAGAATTACGTAACCGTCTGTATCTAAAGTAATAAATTATAGATAATAGTGTTGTTGACACGTTTTCAGTACCCATTCGATAAACACGCGATATAATCTCACTAATAAACTTAAATGTTAAGGTTTAATTTTGATAATCATTTTATATAGGTACACGCGAGAAAAACTATCGCCCGCGGTATTTCCGGACAGATATGACCAGGAAACCTTCAAAAAGAGCGTATTCTTTTTTAAAAGGTCGGCAGCGCACTTGTGACTCCTCTGGTGTTGTCCTCTTCATGGGCGGCGGTAATCGCTTACCATCAGGTGATCCGTCTGCGAGAAATATTTTTTGAGCATTCTTCGCAGCTCCACTCTATACCAGACGAGTTTCGTACAGTATTCAGTTGCTTATTCGAAAGCTTGGAGCACGCAGGATCCGCATGAAATTTAAACATTACATCTGCTGCACTCCAGGAGCCCAATTCTCGGGATTTCGATATGAAAAAAACATGGCGGATATCACCTGGAAACTATACAAAAAAACTATGTTTTAGTGATATATGTCGTATGAAAATAAATGCCACGAGTTTGATAATTGGGCTCCAGTCCCGGAACTTTTTTGGTGATATTTTTTTGCATTTAACACACTTTTTGAGAACCACAATCACATGAGTGAGGGTAGAAATAAGAGTCAAATATGAAGCAGCGCGTACGTGTCCTGTCGCTAGAGCGTCAAGGCGTAAACTCATCATATTACATACATGCTGTAAATAAATGTACTAACAGCGTGGACGATGACTGCCTTGGTGGCGCAGTGGTTAGTGGGTCGCACTTTAAAGCGACGACTGCGCAAGAGGTCCCGGGTTCGACGCCCGGGTCGAGCCAAAAATTTGAACCTAAGTTTTCAGTAGGAAATTCTCAGTGTCAGCCCAGAGTCTGGAAGCTGGCGGTGTTGTACCCCCGTGCCTCGGAAAGCAAGTTAAGCCGTTGGTCCTGCACCCGATCCCTCTTCGCTCGTGTCACGCTGTTGTCCTATCGGAATACGAGGGTAAGGGAATAGAGAGTGCACTTGTGTTTGCGCACACACTTGAGCACTATAATATATCCTGCGTACGTGGCTGATCGTTACGATAGGCCGCCGTAGCCGTAATCGGTTGGAAGATATTATTATAGCACCGACAATCTTGCACGCAGCGACCACACATTTTAAAGCAATGACGGCTTAGTAGATAAGAACACGCCTTGCATGCGGGGGTCGAGGTTCGGATCCGAGAATGCACCTCTGGATTTTTCAAATCTAAGCGCATATTTCTACCATTAGCTCGTCGGTGAGGGACAACATCATCGTGAGGGAACCTGCACGTCTCGGAAAGTTTCTGAAACGAGTAACTATGATTCAGTTGGTCCGTGCAGCTTTCCTCATGATGTTTTCCCTTCCTTCCCGAGTTCATGCTCGGCGGTGGATTGTTCAAATCTATGTGCGCAACTCTGTTACATTGACCTAGATGGTCAAGTAACTGACAGGTACATATAATCTGCCACGATAACTCAGTTGGTCAGAGTAATTGGCCCGGTTCGCAGAAGGTGGGTTCCAATCCGGTGAGTCGATACATTTTTGTAATATTTATCATTCCTATTATTTATCACAGTGCGTCGCATATTAACATTCGACCTATACCATATAATGTGGGGCAGAATCGGATATTTCTTCAGTTTGCACCACTTTGATCCAGTGTGTTGTCTGACCTTTGAGATAAGGAGTTTATTTTGATACACAATCGAAATCAGCGGCCCTCCATGTGTAGATCATTCGCATCATGATAATTTTTATTGTTATAATCATTATAATTACACGCATTTATAATAAAACGCACTTCAATAATAATAGGGATGTCGCAAATGTTACTGAAATAGTCTTTTTTCATACAGGTGGATAGATAGATACACTTTATTGCACAAATAACACAACTTATAGATAACTTATTTTGACCGTGGGAGAACCACGCTTGGACCACGGCGTAGACTCTTGTCTGGTTAAATTAGCCATCCAATCGGACACCTAGGCTATTCGTAAAACGCCGGCATCCAAACAAATGACTGAAGAACAACTGGTCAAGCCGTCGTCAACCGCAACGTTTAACCAGATGGCTGAATGTTTATCGCCACTTGTCATTCAATTAGGATGCCTAGGCCGATAGTTGTTTGTACTAAAATCACTCGACTCAAACTTTTATAAAAACACAAAAAACACGTCAATGCGCCACACCGTTTTGTCGTGAAAGACGGAAAAACAGACAGACAAGACTTTCACATTTATAACTAGTTTGGATAACATAAAATACAGATTAGTGGCGAGCACAGATGAAGGCCTATCCCTGCAATGGGACCAAGATTCAGGCTTAATATTCTCGCTGGCCTAGGCACCAAAAAATAAAAATTAAATTTACTAACATAGATCTAAGCAACTTAGTGTTACTAACATCGTAGGCTTATATTGTAAATCATCATTTAATTATAATTTGATTATAATAATCCGAGAATTTGATAATAATAATTTAATTTAATTTTAATTAATTTAATCTAATTTGTAATATGGATTCACTGGTCTGAAATAAATGATATATTATAATATTATTATATAATGATGATGATTATGATATAATATCTCCTTATGAGAGATAATAATTTTGCACACGCTATTTATCTTCTTTCTCCGTCTAAAAATAATTCATAGCTATGAATCAGCCAGACACCGTTTAATATTTGCTTGGTCTGACGAGGCTATCAAATAAAACAGATGGCCACGTTAGGTACACACATTAAAAACAGTTAAACGCCACATACTTGTATGGCGCTTAGCTGCTTTTGATTCTAGTCGACATATTATCGTGCTACCATTTGTTAATACAAATTGAATGCACTAAATACACGGCGTCACATGGGAGTTACCATTTTTGGACTATGGACGGTTCTTATGTCTAGGGTTATTAGTGCTATTTTTGTATTAGGGGTAAATCGACGCTGTCTGTACATTAAACGTAAACATGTGAATTGAAATGATACACCGTGACATGTTTTTGTTAACACCTATTTTATTTTTATTTTAAAGTGCTGTTTATTAAACAGCGTTCTTCATTGGTATTATCTCTGAAATCAGACGTAGGTCCAGGAGCCCAATTCCCGTGCTCGTGACAGTTATTATGATACGACATAATATGATTTTTTTTTATGGCTCTACCCGAAGACAATTCGCCAATGTCAAGTAACTTATTGAGAATAAGTAGGTACTCAACAGTCGAAGTCAGTCAAAGTCACAGTCACTCAATACCCCGGTGTTTTACGTTTTATCGACCTACGGATTCAGCGGATATCACTCTAAAAGCAATCGCAGGTTTTAAGATTCTATTTGGTCCAAGCAAGTTGTCACGAGACAACTCACTCGACACACAATAGCAGTGTTAAAAACGATACAATACAACGATTCTTATTATTAGGATCACTTTGCGGCACTTCACTGCACAAATAAACACCAAATTTGAACACTAAAAACCACTAGACACTAATTTAAAATCTTTGAATTGCATCAGCCCATTCGGCTTGTTTTAGCCCTACCCGCCGAATCTCTTATAAAACATAGTTTTTTTGTATCGATTTCATGTGACATCCGCCATATTTTCAAAATGCCACGAGCACAAGAATGGGCTATGGGAACAAATTTTTAAGTATGGTTTTGATATTTTTTTCCAATGCCTTTTACTATTTTAAGTAACTAATTTAAATATTTTTGTAAAATAATAGGTACTTATTTTTTAAATAATTTTCAAGCATTTTGAATTCGAAGGGTATTTGTGACGTCATAAATAATAATAATAATTCTCACAACATCTCATAGGTTGACCTGATTCCGTACTAAGTAGCTTAAGCACTTGTGTTACAGATATCAGGCAACAGAGGAACACAAATATATACTTAAATACATATATTACACCCAGACACAGAACAAACACAAGTGTTCATCGCACGAATGTTTGTCCAGGGTGGGGATCGAACCCACGACCTTTGGCGTAATAGGCAGAGTCACTACCAATTGCGCCATCCGGTCAGTCGGATATCCGGTCATAAATATGCTTAGTGTTCCCATATATCATTTTCCCCAATTTACAGGAAATATTTCGTAAGAAAAAATAACATACTTCTAAAAATACCTTTTGATCGGGGAAATTTTAAATCACTATCTGGTAACATAACGGTAAAGTCTCAGTTTTGGTGTCACTCTGCAAAGAACGTCAAACTAGCGCCATCTGTTACTTGGTCCGGGTGAATAAGTCACTGAGACATTGTTGTCACCACGAAGTTATACTAAATGTAATCTTCTGAATACAACACAACTAGCGCCATCTGTTACTTGGTCTGGGTGAATAAGTCACTGAGACATTGTTGTCACCACGAAGTTATACTAAATGTAATCTTCTGAATACAACACAACTAGCGCCATCTGTTACTTGGTCTGGGTGAATACAACCTGTCTGAATAGCTAGCGTATCTAGGGTCAAATGAAAGTCAACGCTATTTTATTGAAAATATCCTTGATCTAGTAGTTTTAAATTTAAAAAATATTAAAATATGTTAAAAATTACAAATCCTCGAAACGGTTTTCGGATCGGAACCTGTCTAATTTATTTTTCCCATACCCCATTGGGCTCCAGGATGTTGGTTTAAGATTGTATACTCTACAAAAAGCCACGATTTTAAACACATGCCGTATAACGTGGAAATTTTTATCTTCTGGGCTAACAGCCGTAGCCCAGAACCAGCCCTCTCTACCCTTACGCTTCATTGCAGTCCGTGTAACAGGTTAGACATAAAGATAGAAACGAGAAAACGAAACGAGAAAAAGAAAAGAGAAAACTTAAACATAAAGATAATTATAATATGGCCTTTTACAAATAACTATTAATAAAAGAACTTGACTTACTTTTCATACTCATATCTGGTGACCTTCGACACGATGAGGCACTTGTCCAGCTGGAGCCGTGGGTTCGGCTCCTGGACGGTGGACTCTGTGCGACACATCGAGGGGATCAGCTCACGAAGGTCCTTGTTCTGGCGGAGACCTGGTGGAGGGAAATTAGTATTTATTATCAGCCGTAGGAGAGCCACGCTTCGGTATAAATGCGCCCGCTCGAACGGAGTGAAAACAAAGCTTCATAGATAACCAACTTTTTATTATCAGCCGTAGAAGAGCCAGCACGCTTCGGCATGAATAGACAGGCTCGGACCAAGTGATACCACGGCCTCACAGAAAACCAGCGGCAGCGTCTCTGCTGCGTTTCGTTGCGGGAGTAAGGATACCGGGCGGAAGTCCAATCCGGGGAGGTTAAACTAAAAACTCCACTGGGTGTACATGAGCGGCGGCAATCGCTCACCATCAGGTAATCTGTTTGCTCGTCTGCAATATATTACATAAAAAAATCACTTCCCATCAGTTGAAATAGTCGACTCCCGAGAAAATGAAAAACTTCCCGAAAAATAAAATTCGACTTCTTGAATTGGAAATTTTACAGTCTTCCTGCCACACTGATATTATTTTATTATTAATATTATGAATCTGATTTGCTACAGTAGGTGGCATGCGACCATGGCGATACGGCATAATAATTTCAGCAGAGACAATTTTCTTGTTTCGCACTGTTTCTTGCTTTTAAGGGGGTTTTTTTTGGTAGTCGGGTTAAAACCCGACTTCCAAAAAAAACACCCATAATAAATACACCCATAAAGTTTAAAAACTAAAGTTTTTAAACATATTTTTAGTTATGTAATTAAAATTACATATTTGAAATGTGTTAAAAAAGTTCTATCATTTAAAACCCCACACGGTACCGTCAAGTAATATTTTTTTTTAGTTCCTTACTCTAAGTCCCCTATAGTCAATTTAACGTGACGTCATGTCACCTATAACCAGAAGACAATCAAGACGCTTCTAACGACACCTCATTTGTTCAAATATGATAACTAGTTTAGAAGTTATGATGGACAGATGAACAACCATACATACATACTGGTCAAAATCGTAACCCTTTTTGCTTCGCCGTAGTCGGGTAAAAAGTTCTAAAATCCCAAAAACATTGGTGATAGCTACCTACATTAGTAGGGATTCTGGCAACTCTAATCGCAAGTCGAGTAGAATGTTTATTTACCTACATTTTAGCCCTACAACGAAACCGTCCTTTGACAAACGTAAATATGTCTTATTCAAACAAAATCCAAAATGGCGGATATCACATAAAAAACATGCAAAAATGTTTTTGCGATACTATATCGATTTTCGATATTATCACAAGTTCTCGGTCGTGAATTATGTTTAATTTTAGACCCTCTGCCCGTAAGAATGTCTTCTATACTATAGTTTATAAAGAGGTCAATCCTACAGACAGCGGCAACGCTTATAGGTAATCCGAAAACACGGAACGCTTGCGCGATGTAATCGACACCTAGCGCCATCTATTGGTATAAAGTAGAACTAATGCCCCGAAACCAATTGAGGGCGGGCCACTAGTAATTTATATAATCAATCAATACATATACGAGAGAAAGTGTCAACAGTATACTGATAAAGCAGTTGACCTAATAAGATAATTGGTGGAAGCTATTCATGGAATTTTTCTCATTGATAAAATCTATAAATAGAGACTGCCGCAAGAAAAACATAGGATTTCTTAAGTGTGTGTTTGTTTGCTTATTGGCTGGTAGGGTTACCAAGTGTTAGCGATTAGTAGGACTGTCCTCACCTTTTGAAGCCACTACATGTTAGAATTCAGGGAATGTTCAGTGACTATAGGTGCCAGCAGTTTGTACTGGCTCCCGAGGAGGGGATCCGCTGGTGCGTGGATCTGGGATTCCACCACCGGCATTGCACGGACACCCTCTTACGCCTGGACGGCTCGACTCTCGCGGCTGTCCCCATTCCCTCCCCAGACCCTGGGGGAGGCAGCGCCGTGCCCGCCGTGTAGGTGGTCGTCCGTCCAGGAGAAGTGGTGGCAAGTTTCATACCATGGCCTACAACTTCTTCCACTGCGGATGTTGAGGGAGAGTCCGCCCCCCGGTGGACGGGTATGTGTAACGCAATTCTCCAGGGTCAAAAATAAATTATTGGCTCACAAGGGAATTTAAGTTCATATTGATTGCACTAGTTGGCAGTGGTGGCAGCACCGTCTATGTAGCATGTACTATAGGTGACAGCACTTTTCGTCCTATAGCCCGCGTTCCCGCTCTGAAAGTTTCTCCCGGGCGAGGGATGGAAACTGTCGCAGAGTTTAGTGGGTATGACCCTGGGAGCACCCCAGGGAAGAGCCCTACACTACCTAGCCCGACTCCCAGCGGCCGGGTGTGCATAAGGCAGCACCGACCAACGGTGCCGACGTGGGCTCCTTACGAGCCGGCCGCATTCTCTCTGCGTTACCAAAAAAAAAAGATGGCAGCCCTTTGTATTAACTGACACGGAAAATTAAGTCTGAATAGATGGTACCGTTTGGCAGCACCGTCTATGTGACAGTTACTATAGGTCGCTGCAGTTTGTATTGACTCACAGGGCAAATTCAGTTCATAGTGATGGCAGCAGTTGGCAGCTCCATCGATGTGCACGTTCCCTATTCTTTGCTAACATTTTGGGTCAATCTGTTAAATGTAGCTTGTGTTACTCACGAATTAAAAATCTATTACGTGAAACAAATCAAAATCGGTTTATTTTGAGAAATTAAAGTAGAGAGAAGATGGAAACGCGACGCAATAAACGGTGATTCTCAGTCAGATCAATCTAGCAAATTAACTAAACACAGTGTTAAACGGTTGCTCAAAACCGACTGATTTATGCTCAAACTTAAACCCACTATGTTGTTTAAAGGTTCCGCATAGTGTGTTTATACTGTTTTGATCTGTTTAAACCTTACATGTACATAATCAGCGTAATGTAATGACTTGTTATTAAAGATATTATATTTATAGACATTTATCAACCGTCGATTTTAGCATAAACGTAATTATTAATCATAATTCCTTTAATCTATCAGATGTATGAGAGAATAGTTTTAAACATATCGAGCATTCGGCAAAATTACCGGTCAATTTTAAATCGACGTGTCTCTCTTATACACTTGACATTGGCGGAATCACACGCGCGGCCCGTAACCGTGCGCAGCATAACATCAAAAAAAAACTTCATTATAATCATTAACTATTCTCTCCTAATACATACCAAATTATTATAATACCTATAAAAATAATTATTAGTAAATTAAATAAACATTACAAGGGACATACAGACATAATAATTAATATCTTCCTGTTTTGATCTAATAATTAGATGCTTAATGAATATAATTAAGATAACCTTTATCTATGCAGACCTACATGCTTAACACTGCCTAGATATTAAGTTAAATGTAGGCAGCATGTGTTGACTAATATTAGTAACTATAGGGACATCATTCCTAGATAAGTTCTCAAAAACTTTCTACCTCATACGACAAAGGTATAGAATGAACTATCGCCTGCGGTGTTCCGAACCCATACGACCTGCAAACCTTCAAGAAAAGAGCGTACTGCTTTTAAAATTTATATATACAATAAACTTCAAAGCTTCAAAAGAGGCCGGCAGCGCAGCAGCACTTGTGACTCCTTTGATGTTGCAGGTGTCCATGGGCGGCGGTAATAATTACTACAGGTGATAGATACGTTTGCTGATGAATGAATGAATGAATGAATGAAACTTTATTTGGCACAATACAAAACAAGGAAACTTAATTAGAAACATAACCCAGTAAATCATTAACGAAAAGTAGGACAACATTATCCCTGTATGCGCCAAACAGGCGGCCGCTCAGCATTAGTCGGTGCTGATCCAAGAGACCAACCCCGACGCTAGTTTTCAGCGACTACCATAACATTATTGTGCATCTGATCTGCCCTATATTGCACTAAAAATGGGATATTTTTGTATTGTTTTTTATTTATCCCACAAAAATGTTAATCATGGTGTTTCTAATAACACCATGATTAACATAAAGAAGGAAAAAGACATTTAAATTGTAAATATTTTCTTCAAAAACAATGAAAAATAATTTATGGCACTTTTTTTCTTTACCCAATAGTAGAAAACCTTCGACCTTTGTATGTGTTAAAAATCTGTAGACATATTCAAAATATTGTGACATAGCTTCAATGAGGGCTTTTCTCGTGTGAAAAATCCGCTAGATGGCGTTGGACTAAGGTCCAACATCCGTGGCATTGGTGGTTTAATTTGTCAAATTGACATTTTGTCAGATGACATTTAAAATAACTAATCACATTGTATATGGACCTCACTGCTATAGTACTCGATCTAGCGAATTTTTCACACGCGAAAGCTATTGTATTTTTCAACGTTTTTACAAAAATATACTCACGGTTTCAATTCTAATGGCTGATTTTTTATTTATTTATTCAGTACATTTCTTAAAAACTAACGGATGTCGCTTTTAATAACTTAGAAGAAGACTTCTCAACTTTCGATCCAGGGGGTGGGTCATGGGGGTCCCCCCGGCTTAGTCCAAGCGGATCTAGCGCAGGGGGGATTTTATTTATAAGAACACAACCAAATTAAATTCAACTTCAGAAACTATTCTCATAGGCGAGTCGGCCGCACGTTCTTCACCGAAAAGTGCAGAACGTGCGCCGGCGCACGAGCTCCTCTTACACGTTTGCTACGTATATTCAACACACATTTTAATAACTTAGATTTTTCTATGACCCCTGGTATTTTCAAAAAACTAGCCATAGATGCACTCCAACCTTAAAATTTCTTTACTGCGTTACTGCTTTTAAATATTATGGTTTTATTTTCAATTAGTATTTGTATACTCTTTGTTAACATGGCATTTATACCTACTGACTGGAACACTACAATATTCGTTTATACTTAACATGTCGACATGTCCTTTTTTAAACGAGGTTTGAAAAGAGTTCTTCTTTCACGGTAGGCAGCGGCATGACTATGCTCCGGCATTGTTGATGTCTATGAGCGGCGGTTACCATTTTTTTTTTTTTTCTTTTTGGTCAATAAGCCAACGCTTGACCACAATCGCACCTGATGGAAAGCGACGATGAGGTCTAGGATGATACGCGTTTGCCTAAAAGATGCCTGTTCACTCTTGCCTTAAAGATGCCCAGATTATAGTGGTCAGGAAAAACAGATCTCGGCAGAGAGTTCCATTCCTTAGCCGTCCGCATTATAAATGTGGAAGCAAATCGCTTCGTGCGGATAAGGATGAAAGCTCTCGCCGCGCATTGTCGTCCGATGACGGAATGGGCTGGGGGGGATCAAATTATGTAGAACCTCCGCACACTCCCCGAAATGAATCCGGTAGAAGACCGAGAGGCATGCCACTTGTCGACGGTGGTCCAGGCTCTGCAGGCCAGCTTCGGAGACCATCGGATTCGGAGATTTACCATCAGATGGGCCGCATGCTCGTCTGCTTATTATTAGCAATAAAAAAAAATGTGGATAACGCTGTTGGTTATACATTTAATTATCATGTAATTTGTACAGTGTATTGTTTAAGTTTGTAATGTGTAACAGATTGTTGTCTCTAATAAAAAAAAAGAAGTAGATAGTAAAAGTTAATTAAAACTTCTTATGACTTGACCCCTCCCCCCTGGCGCCGAAGCTGGATCAGCCCTTGTCTCAGCGTGGCTTTTAGTTGCGTCCATGGCTGTCGCTTTGGAGCGAGGTAGCCGTGGTACGCTTTTACTATAATCTAAGATTATGGAATTCTGGTAATTATAATGAAGCAACTGCCGTTTGACCTTTGGAACCCCTCGAGGGAATCAGATCCGTAGGGATCCGGGGGAAATGAGAGTTTAAAGGTTGGCAGCGTACTTGTGACTCCACTGGTGTTGCAGGTGTCTACGGACATAGACTTAAAAATCCCAAAGGTGAATGCTCGGACTCGATATACAACCTCCCGTCCTTTGAGGACTTTGAGTGTAATGATGGCTGACTCATACGTCATACTTGTGAACAGATGGCACCTTTGGGGACAATTCTGCTTCAGTTTACCTCATATTTAGCTTTAATATTGCTTTAACATTTCTATTTTGTGACCATATGTACAAGCCTATACAAATAAAGAATCTTTTGACTTTGACTCTCCCGTTAAGGAGACGCTCAGTGTTATCCACTGAGCTACCAGCACTCAAGAAAGCTTAAGAAGCATGCAAGTTGATTATGTGAGCGCAATATTTTCGGTAAGTGTAATAAACTGTAATTTTTTGGCTTACCAAAATACCCGATATGATTAGCTGTTATAAACCAATTTTTAAATTAAATCTTATCTATGTAAGTGTAATCGATGATAATTTGAAATTCCTATCAGTGGTGACCACCAGCAAATTTGATAACTTGTTTTTCTTTAATTTCTCAATTTCATGCAATGAGAAAATTATTAATATATTTTTAGCATTTTTTTGCAATTATAAAATACATTTTAAAATACCTAGTTCGAATCCCAGCCAAAGACTGTTGATAAATTTTTGTGCATTTTTTATTTATTAAGAATTTTTTTTAGTAAAATATTTTCTTCAAAATTTTAACATTTAATATTATAGAAGTAGGCATACTTATATTTAATTGTTTCTTGAATATTAAAGATTAAGCTTTAAGTAAAGTATATTAAAGCTTAATCTTTATTATATTCAAGAAACTTTAGCTTCATTTATTATAGTTTATTTTTATGTTTAGTTAAGTGATTTTATTATGTCTAAATGATCTAAGATAGTCTAATATTATTTTTGCATATAGCAATACAGCATAGCCTGAGCATATTCCCAAACTTTTTTTTAACACCCCATATTGTATTGTATTGTATCGTATTAGTTGTTTAAGTACCAGGTTGTGATCTTGGGGTCCTGGGATCGATTCCCAGGTCGAGCAAAGGTGTGTTTCGAATTTTTCAAACACACCAATCCGCATTAGGCAAGCGTGGTCATCATCATCATCATCAGCCCATTTAAGTCCCCACTGCTGGGGCACGGGCCTCCCTCAATCACATGAGGGGTAATTGCCATACTCACCACGCTTGGCAGACGGGTTGGCGAGGGTTTTGATATAAATGCAGAGTTTTCCTTCTTTGGGTGCTGATGATCATGCCAGCAGCTTTACCTTAGTCGCCTTTTACGACACCTCGGTAAGAGTGAGGGTGGCCTATTCTACTCTGCCGGGACCACACGGCCACCGGGTGCGTGCGTGGTGATTAAGCCTAATCGCATCATAGTAGGGATGACTTGATTTCTATGATGGAGGCTTTTGCCCTGCAGTGGGACAGTATGTAGGCTGATACTATACTATACTTTTTTGTATGTTGCAGACATTATTTTCGAGTGCACTTTTTCACTTGCTTTTAAAAAACCTTTAAAACTTCAAATGAAATCAACATTATCTGGTTCTCTTACTGCCTTAATTAGACCTGCAGCAGCCACAAGGGGGCATTATAGCCCACTTTGGGGAAGACTGAGCTAGAGTAACAATCATTATTTTTGACTGACCGGATGGCGCAATTGGTAGTGACCCTGCCTCTTACGCCAAAGGTCGTGGGTTCGATCCCCACCCTGGACAAACATTCGTGCGATGAACACTTGTGTTTGTTTGGTGTCTGGGTGTAATATATGTATTAAAGTATATATTTGTGTTCCTCTGTTGTCTGATATCTGTAACACAAGTGCTTAAGCTACTTAGTACGGAATCAGGTGCCTTATTTTGAAGCCGTTCCGTAACGAACGAGAATATACCTGTCACGTTTAAACAAAGGAGACACACAGCACGTGTGAAAGGGAGGGAAACTCCGATTCGGTCGTAACGTCTGCTTTAAATTAGACCCTCAGGTCAACGTATGAGATGTTGTGAAAATTATTATTATTATATTATTATTATTTTTATTCTTTATCATTAGAGTTATAAACATTAAATTACTTTTACTGTAATGAATAATGATGTTAAGGCCTAAAAATATAATAATTCTCACATGACCACCCACACAGTATTAACTCATAAAATATTGTTATGAGACACCACCTTAAAGCAAAGCCATTGTATGATCTATATTTTGTAATATTAAGTATGCATGGCCGTGTGGTCCCCGGCAGAGTAGAATAGGCCACCCTCACTCTTACCGAGGTGTCGTAAAAGGCGACTAAGGTAAAGCTGCTGGCATGATCATCAGCACCCAGAGAAGGAAAACTCTGCATTTATATCTAAACCCTCGCCAACCCGTCTGCTAAGCGTGGTGAGTATGGCAATTACCCCTCATGTGATTGAGGGAGGCCTGTGCCCCAGTAGTGGGGACTTAAATGGGCTGATGATGAAGTATGCATTATGTAATGTAAGTAATTGATTAATTATCTATTGTATACTTACCAATACTATGTTCTCATGTTATTTGCATACATACTGACATCTAATTTATTTTAAAAAGCTGTTGTAATTATTTTTTGTATGATGTGTTGGTGAACTTAAATAAATTAATTAATAATTTAAAGTTATGTTTAATATGTATACAAATCTCATAACAACACTTTTTGAGTTAATACTATACTGGTGGTTGTGTATTTCTATCAAATGCTAGCAAAATTATGCTATACATGGCCACACAAAAGCCAGACACAATCCACATTGGAATAATAATATCTACATAACACGGCTTCTCAATGTCCTATGCTAATTTTATAGCAAATATAATCAGGAGAACAACTTTTTACTAGATTTTTCTTGTCTACAACAGTTTTAACAGTAGGTAAGTAACAAATCACAAGTTCAATAATGCTAATTCTGATGTAAACATCTTATCAAAATTCGTAAGACATTTTAATGTACCTATAGTAATTTTTCAAGTTTAATAAAGCAATTGATTACTTCATTAAAAACACACGAAGGAAGATAAGAAATAACACTAAATACTCACGCCGAAGCCCCTTCGCCACCGACACAGTAAAATTATTTAGCACAGACATTTTTACAAAACTTTTTGATAAGTACCAAGTCCACTTAAAAAAAAAGTTAGGTTATGGTTAACTTTTTTTAAAAATTGTTCCCAGCGTAACTTTTTAAATACTTTTTTTTCTAGACAACACGATATACCGGTTGTTAAGCCAGAGCGTCTCGATTAAACTGAATGTAGATACTTGTTCACATTCCCACTAAGCGAAAACAAAATGACGTATTAACTCAGAGCTTATGTGATAACGGGTATCATAAACAGAGGTGTGGCGATTAGATTGAATTCTCGCCGCCGGTCCAGTGTTAATGAACGCCGATAAGCTGTCGTATTTATAGAAATCACAACTTTTGGCTCGTCAAGAAAATAATTCCTCTGACAGCATTTGACAGTAAATACGGCTGACAGCTGATTGTCAATGTGAAGTTTCTATATTGCGTTCAGAAAAATTAAATCGAGATTTTAAAATATAAAATAAAGATTCGTGACTTTTTACAACTCTTTCATTTTTTTAACTGATCATTTTAATTCTATGAACGTTATTTACCAAAAACAGATACATGGTATTATAACACGGAACATAAAAAAGTACCTATTTATAACATTCATACAAAATTATTTATAATCATAGAATAATAATAATATTTTAAGTGTGTTCCATCAAAGTTCCAACTTTCAAATTTTACAATTTTACAAGGTAAAATCGTTGTATTTATTTACTAGAGGTTTTTTATTTTGCTGGCTCCAATTATTTACAGCCAATGCTACGATTAATGAAATTAAAAAACAAACTGTCATTTGAAACATAATTCATAGTGATGTTAATACATAACGTTAATAGATGTTTAAATCGTTTTTTTTTTTTTTTGACGTCTCGTTGTTTACCGACACACGTGATTTCTTAAATTATCTTGCTTTTTGAAACTTTCATAGCATTTTCTGTCAGCAATTGAGTTTTATATGTGTTTGTGTATGTGGGTGAAGGTTTATAGGGTAAGTATATAAAAACTAACTGTCTATTTACATATATTTATTCTATTTACTTATTCATAACCCTATCCTCGGGTGTCAAACAGCGAGGATGGATGTTCCACCTAAACCTCCAGACCCCCCGGATGACTGTCATCCTCCGCTAGTATTTTCTAGCGAGAATGGCCTCCACTTTGGGTCCCCAGTAGGAGACTTAACCCCTAACAATCCCCCCATCAGAAAGCAAAAACGTCCAGCTGATAAGCCGGCTACAAATGGGAATAATGATAAGCGGTATCGAAGTGTAAGTGACATCGATTCAGCTCCGTCTCAACAAACGATGTATTCACATCCTAGCCTCTCTGAGTCATACACCTACAGTGAAGCGGACTCTGGTCCCTTCATGGTACATGTATCGAGAGTAGAGCCTGACCCTGCCTCGGGTACCACTATTAGACCACTAAAGTTTGGACAGTTCCTTCACAAAAACAATATTGCAGGCATTGCTAAAGATGGTGTGACAGGTGTTGGACGAAATAGGATTGCGGTACAATTTAATACAGCTACAGAGGCAAACAATTTTACACAATGTAAGTGCTTGACCAGTAACAAATATAAAGCATTTATCCCTACTTACAATGTGACCCGTATGGGCCTTGTACGAGGGGTTCCAAAAGATTGGTCAATGGACGAATTTGCAGAAGCAATTGAAATACCAGATGGCTGTGGTATAATACTTAAGGCAAGGAGAGTTAACAGGAAAACTACACAGAATGGAAACACAACCTGGTTACCAACCGAAACCGTAGTTATTACATTCTCTGGACAAAAACTCCCCAAAAAAATATTTGCCTTCCATGCCTCCTTAATAGTAGAGACCTACCAATTGCCTACGATACAGTGCCACAACTGCTGCAGATTCGGCCATATCAAAGCCCAATGCCGTTCCCAACCTCGATGCTACCGCTGTGTGCAGAACCACCCTGGAGACTCTTGCGAAGTTCTGGAAGTTGCATCCACTTGTCTTTTATGTTCCGGGAACCACTTTGCTATCAGCAAAAGCTGTCCGGAACAGTCTAGACAAAGGGGGATTAAACTGATAATGTCACAGGAAAATATATCATACATTGAAGCTTCTACCCGAGTCCCTTCTTCCAGACGCCCATATAGTGATGTTACCAAAACCAACCATACCCCTTCACTCTCTCAAATGTCCGTCCCTTACTCACCACGTCCCTCACAAATTCCGTCAATATCCCATTCTTACAAAAAAACTATTACGTCAAGTCCACGTCTTAGAACCCCCCTCTCCAGAGGGTACGATAAGCACGCACATCAGGACATAGTGGCGAATCCGCCCTCATCAATGCCTAATGGCTGTGCCCTTTTAGATTGTTCCCCACTCCCAGAGGATAGGCTGATAGAGACAACGGTAGCGTTGTTGACTATCATTTTATCCAAATTTAATGACGCTCTACCGTCCAACGTTGCTTCTCAACTACAAATTCTCTTTAAAAATATGCCGTTAGATGTCAGGCATCCAACAAAATCTCAAAATAGTGAGTCCGATGACGGACTCTTGCCAGTTTCTTCAATGGAACTGTAAGAGTATCCGTCGTCGAAAAAGCGATTTATTATATCTTTTTAACAAATACTCCGTGGCAGTCGCTGCCATCTCTGAGACATGGCTGGTGCCTGACTCCCTTTTCAGGGTGTCTGGTTATGCATGTCTTAGAGATGACAGGGATGATGGCTACGGAGGATGTTCCCTATTAATTAAAAGAACATATTCTTACTCACAACTCCCAATCGCTACTCACAGTCCATCCTTTAATGTGGTGGCTGCGAGAGTATTAGATATCTCATTTGTTTCTGTTTATATTCCACATCCAACCTTATCCCTTATTCCTGAACTCCTATCAATCCTATCTTCTATCCCCTCTCCTATCCTTGTCCTTGGTGATTTCAACGCTCACCACACTACCTGGGGTTCACATTCCTGTGACACATTTGCATCCCAATTACTGGACCTTTTCGAAGACCTCAATTTGTGCGTATTAAATGACGGCTCTCCAACAAGGAGAGTGTCTCCAATTCAAGATCCTCGATCAGCAGTCGATCTGTCTGTGTGTTCTACCCTACTTTCCTCCTTATGCTCATGGAAAACCCTTGCTCATTCCCATGGTAGTGATCACTTCCCCATCATTATAATCAAACCCCAACATGTCATTCCCGCCATCTCCCCTCCGCCTCTTCTTAAATATAAAGTCAAGCATGCAGACTGGTCTAAATTTAAAGTGGAAATAGACAATCGTTTGACACCTCTCTTGAACTCCCCCCCTACTAATGTCGAAGACATGTTGTCCACACTCATGGAGGCTTTGTCGTCTGCGGCAGACACAAGCGTTCCTATAAAGAAACCGAACCGAAAGGAACTGGCACCTCCACCATGGTGGGACTCCGAATGTTCGGAAGCGGTGGCTCGCAGAAAACAGGCAGAGAAAGACTACAATCTCTCCATGACGGTGGATAACTATGCCAAGTATAAAAAAATAGCGGCACAAACAAGACGCATTTTGTCGAAAAAGAAAAAGAATGGTTGGTTAAACTTTTGTGAAAATCTTTCCCCCAGATCTCCGTCCTCCATTGTTTGGAAAAATATTAGAAGATTCCGCGGGTCCCTTGTCGGTCCCTCCCCATCCTCAAATGCTCCTGAAATTTGGCTCAATGACTTCGCGGACAGACTTACTCCCCCTACCGTCCCATCTGAAAAATCCATCCCATCCCCTTACCCTTCAATCCAGAGCACCGATAGGTTCGACCAACCATTCTCTATGACGGAACTAAAATGCGCTTTAAACGGACTGAGAGATTCGGCCCCAGGAGAAGATGGCATTCCTTATTCGTTCCTTACCCACCTGGGCTCAACAGGGGAACGATACTATCTGGATCTCATTAACACCATTTTCTTAACTGGTAATATACCGGATTCTTGGAAATCCCAGATTGTCATCCCCCTGTTGAAACCAGGTAAAGACCCATCCTCCGCCTCCTCTTATCGCCCTATTGCCCTCTCCTCTACCCTAGCCAAGGTCCTAGAACACATGGTCAAAAACCGACTAGAGTGGATAGTAGAAAACCGAGGTTTGTTAGCCAACAGTCAATTTGGTTTCCGTAAGGCAAGAGGTACCACTGACAGCATAAGTATCCTAACAACAGACATAAGAATCGCGTTTTCAAAACAGGAACACCTAGTGGGGGTATTTTTAGATATCGCGTCCGCCTATGATAATGTCCAACTTCCGGTGCTCAGACAGAAGATGCTTCGCTTGAGTCTTCCAGAGAGGTTAGTTCATTGCGCAACAAACTTGTTGATGGGTAGGTCAATCAAAATTAGATCTTTTAACCATTCACTTGCCCCTAGGAACCTATGGCAGGGCCTCCCACAAGGCTCGGTACTTAGTCCTATTTTGTACAGCATTTACACATACGACCTAGAGCAATGCGTGTCCTGCTTTTGCAATGTATTACAGTATGCTGATGACCTCTGCTTATACGTGTCCGGGAAAATCATTGATAATATCAACGACAGACTAAATTCTGCTCTACACTATTTAAATATTTGGCTTGAGGATCACTGCCTAGACCTATCAGTGTCTAAAAGCAACGTAGTGGTATTCTCAAGGAAAAAAAATATCCCGAATATTAATATTAACTCTGATGGTCAACCTATTTCTGTTAACAATCAAGTAAAGTTCTTAGGAGTCATTCTAGATTCAAGAATGACTGGCACTCCCCATTTCAACTATGTGGCTCAGAAGTCAGAAAAGGGTATTAATATCCTCAGATCTCTTTCAGGAGTCTGGTGGGGTTCTCATCCCTACAGCCAAAAGTTACTGTACAATGCAGTTGTTCGCAGCCATTTTGATTATGCTTCATTCCTGCTTGAGCCCTGCAACAAAGAGGCATTGAATAAGTTAGAGAAGATCCAAATGAAAGCACTCAGAATTATCCTAGGAGCTATGAAGTCTTCTCCGAAGAATGCCTTACAGGTGGAAGCCGTAGACCCCCCACTGGACCTCCGACGTCAATATCTTTCAGATAGGTTTGTATTCAAAACAAGCCAATCTTCTGGTCACCCTCTTCTACCCCGTCTTCAAAACCTATCTGAAATAATTTCACAACCTTCAAATAATTACTGGGCCCATAAAATCCCTCCTTTAATTATTACCAGTTTTAATAAACTTCCAACCTTGACATACCCTGTGTTACAATTCCCAAAGAACCCTCTTTTTAAAATTCCCTTTGACGCATTAATTTATGAGCCACAAATAATATTAGACTTCGGCATTCAGAAGGATGACCCTGTGGCTGACTATAAATTTAATTCTCTTCTGAATAAGGATTGGCCACAGTGGCTACCCATTTATACAGACGCCTCAAAATCCCCTATAGATGATACAGTTGGAAGTGCAGTTATCATCCCAAAATTCCATGTCATATTATGTTTTAAGTCCCCGAAAGAGTCTTCAGTATTTACTGGAGAATCCATTGCAATTTTAGAAGCTGTCAGTTATGTTCTATCCCACAAATTAAACAAATCAATCATTTTCTCAGACTCAAAAAGCTGTTTACATTCAATTCTAAGTAACTTCTTCAGAGCAAAATTTATCTCACCTGTTGTCCTTGATATTAGAAATCGTTTATTTGATTGTCATTTGCAAAACCTTGATGTAACACTCGTATGGATTCCTGGTCACAGTGGTATTCGAGGCAATGAACAGGCAGATTTTTGGGCTAAGGAAGCCATACAGCTTGGTTCCCCTCGCCAGCAGAACTTCGCACACGATATTCTACCCCAGGCTTCCAACACCTTGGTGGAAGATTGGCAAGATAGATTTAACGAATCTTCAAGATCTAAGGGTCGTCACTTCGCAAGTATACAGCCGGTGATCCCACGTCGTCCATGGTTTTTCAAAAGAAAAACAATAGAAAAGTCCATTGTATCCACCATCAGTCGCTTGCGAATTGGACATGCCTGGACTCCGGTCTTTTTAAATAAGATACGCGTAAAAGACTCGTCACTCTGCGAATGTGGCCTAGAGGAGGGTACACCGGAACACATTTTCTTCAACTGTCGGAAATACCCAACTTCGTTGTATGACATCCTTCCCTCGAAAATTCCTCGCCCCATCAACTTCCCTTTCCTTCTTACCCTTTCCTCCTCACGTTATATTGAATATTTATGTAACTATATCAAATTGTATAATATAAGATTATAGTAACAGTTTCTATGAATCTCCCAATTAACAAAGTTTGTGTTGTCTAAATGTGTATGTCAGTGTACGTTCTGTTTGTTTTAGGTGATGTTTAATAATAACCCAAACTCAATCATCTGAAGAGAACCAGCTCATTTCTCAACAAATTTTCTAAGGAACGTGTCTCTTTAATCACTTGACATTGGCAGAGTTGTCTCGTAAGAGCAACAGCAAGCCATAAAAAAAAAAAAAAAAAAAAGATGTTTAAATCTTTTAACGGTAATCATTAACGATATTCATTAATTTGTAAATTTAAATATTTCCAACAATTATTTAATAAATTGTTAATAATGACGTGAAAGTAAATAATGACGCCATTATCACTTACGTCATAATGGTGGTAATGGTAAACGCAGTGGTATAAGATTATGGGAATTATGTCAGTTCTTCAAACATCAGTTATCACGATTTCTTTAATAACACATTATAAAGTTACTTAAACTTTTTCTCTATTTGTTTTTAGCTAATGAACAAACTTTTAATAAGATTTCCAAATTCACTTATTAAACCTAATTACAGTTAATTTTATTGATGTTTATGGATGGTGGTGATTACTTATCACTAGGTGACATCCTTGCTACTTTGTCACCTCTAGCATAAAAAATCAATCATTGATCAGTTGAATGAAATAAAGAGAACCTCGTATTCCAATTACAACTTAAGCTCTATGCTGATTGTTAGAGATTAGATTTAGCATTTAGCTGAGAAGATTTCGACAGATAATAATAATAAGCCATCAAATAGCTGTGACACTCAGCGTATAAAGAAAATAATAATAATACTTTATTTATTTCTTCTCTAAAATCTAAGTACCAAATATAAAAGTAATAAACATAGTATTTAAGAAAATATTCTTATCATAGTAATAATAAATTTTACTACTCCTTGAAAATAACTAACTACATAAGTTCCGTATTTATAAGTATAAGACTAGAAATATTTTTTTTCCCAAAGGTAAAATTTTCATCTTGGTGCGTTAGAAAAACGAAAAATGTGAATTTTATCTCGAGTATCTAATTATTCACTTTATCGCATGTTATAGTATATCCCTAATAGGTTAGCAAATGTCTTTGAATGGAACGATTATAATATTTGCATTTTTAACAAGATTTTACTTACTACGCTGGCGTGGCGAACCGAAGTGGATCTTGGCCTCCATCATGAGATTTCGCCATTCCGGTCTGTTTTTCAGTCGGCCAGTTCGGCCGTTGTAGGTGGGCATTGGGCAAGATCGTTTTTCAGCGATACCTTGTGGGCGTCCCACTCGGGGGCGCTTGCCAGTTGGTCGACCCAGGTAACGCGATCTAGTATGTAACGTTTATTAATAACGTTTTCGTTAAAAAATAAAACGCTCGTGTCGCATCTCTAATCATTCTGAAGTATCGTTTCGTTTGTGGAATGAAAATGTTTTTTTGTCCATAACGCGACTTATTTGTTTCGATGACGTTCTTACAATAGAAAAGGCGATATTATTTCAAAATAATAATAAACGCAGAGAATGTGATCTCTGAAAGAGTATCGAAGACAGTTTTTTCTGTGAATTATATTTCCGTTGCCGGATTTTGTAGGTTATAATTCGTCATCAATTTTATCCGAATGCCAAACTTATTTTTAGCTCATAAAATCGAATTAACGAAACTTAAATAAGTGCTACGGGTGAAACTGATTAGTTTTTTTAGTTGCTGAGCGGAGAAAATGGGTCTGATCATATCCAGATTTCGGGTAAGTTTAAAATTTTCGTTCTTGATAATAAATCTTTTGTAACACAGCCAAGACTATTTTCATAGTGTTATATTCGATTGGCGGGAACTCAAGTGGTCGTCCGTGAACTGCCAGTGGTCCGGGATCAGAGATTGCTATGATTATGATCGATTTATTCGTGTTTTATTTTAGTTCTGCTGATGTCACAAACATCAGACTTTTGTCAATGTTAAGGCAGGTCTTGGTTCTAAAGTCATAATTACGCACTAAAGAAAGTATTGATAACATTGATTTAAGATTCCCATCTCCATTATGTCATTTAACTTTCAAGAAAGTTTGAGATATTAGAACTACCTACATAGATCAAGAGCCGACGAGGACCAGACTTTCGTCATTCGTTTATAAATGCTGAAACTTTCTCAGTGCATGTCTCCAATGCAGCTGCTACATATAGAGATTGGGTGGTAACTCTCTAAGTTATGTTTCAGTTTTTGTGAATTGACAAAAATCTGGTGGTTGTCGGCTCTAAGGCTAATAGTTTGTTAAAAGTGATGTTTGGAAGTAGATTAAGTGTCTAGTTTACTTAAAATTTAAATCAAACATTTGAAAGAGGAGAGTAGATTATTTTTCTATTCTCTTTTCAAAATAGAATAACGATTATTAACTATTATACAAAATGTACATTATTACTGGATCATGGTTATTACTGGATTATAAATATAAGCAAAAGAGTACAAGATTTAAAATAAAGGCTATAATATTGAAATTTTTCTTGTTCTGTTGGGAAATAAATAAAAAAAAAAGACTATACATCCTCATTTTGAAGGTAGACTAGTACACATAAAACTATACAAAAGTGTCAAATTTCTTCATTCGATTCTCACCTTAATGTCAAATAAGTTTGGTTCAATTTTAATTGAGGAATTTTGACAGATTGTAGTTACCTGATGTGTGGCTGTCTGTATGTACAGACAGCCACTGACCCTAATAATCATTAAAATTAGAGTGATTAAAATGACCCTAATAATGATGTCATTATTAGGGTAGGGTCATTTTAATAGGATGATTATTTTATTTATTTGTTTGTAAAATCTTTTATAGATACTTTATTTGACTTAATAGTATCATCAGCCTATATTAGGTTTGTCTAGATAAGTATACATAGTTCTCTAGGCAAATTTAATTAGGTAACGCATCCATATATCTTGGGGGAGTGGACATCTATTGGCTGAAATGATCCATAATACTTAATCTAAAAAATGGCATTGATATTACTCGTATAACAAAAAGACTATTATTTCGCACACGCGCAGATCGATAATACCGATATTGGTGTTGGCGTACTTAGGGGCGTGAACAAAGTGACCTGTCTGGTCGTCCCTCGTATGTGCGCGTGCGCTTATATAGGATGCTCCAAGTTATCGTTATATTTTTGAAAAGTTCTTAATGTTATGAAAATATCTAAAAAAATATTATGATACTCATTGTAATTTTTTATACCATATAGGTTGCAATTAAGCGAATTAAGCATCTGTTGGTAAGTGGACTCCACAACCTATGTTTGTAAATCCCACTACATACCCATTAAGTTATAGGAGAAAGAATACCCTTTTTTTCTTTTTTTATGGCTAGTACTGTTATATGTTAGAGATGCAGTCAACTCTGCCAATGTCAAGTGAGTAGAGACACATATCAGGAATTGAATTGACCGGTGATTTGAGTTGATTTCTTAATTAATTGAGTTTTATTTTTAGAAAATCACCACCTATAACAAAACGTAAACATAGACAACACAGTATTAAATGGGAGGTTCATTTAAAGAATACCTCTTTATGTAAAGTTCGCAATGACAGTTTTTTTTTAAATTTTTGTGTAATAACTTTTAAATACTTTATAATAACAAAAAATGTGTATGCAAACACTTTTCTAAATAAAATCCTTTTTGGCATTTATCTGTGTGTTATATAGTAAGAAAAAAATAGTGTTGTTCTTTTGTTAATATCTGGCACGTGATAAAAAAAATAGAGTGTTAGGTCTATGATCGGACGCCTTAGCTTGAAGTGGATGTTACAATTAAAACAGAGTTTCCTCCCTTTCACTAACGCTGTGTTTCTCCTTTGTTTGGATGCGACAAGTATATTCTCGTTCGTAACGTGATAAGGCCCCTGGTTCCATGGAAAAAACTTAGACTTTTTTCAGTACATATGTAGTACCATTGCAAGATCCACAATATTATTGGAAAAAATAAGAATGATGCATTTTGTGTGTGTTTGAGTTTCCCTGTACCTAATCGGATGAACCGAATTTGATAATTGTTTTTTGTTTGAAAAGGTCAGTTCATCTTAGCATTATTGTTTGATAACCTTCATTATACTCGTATTTTAGGTAGAATCATTTCATCTTTGATATCTAAACCTATTTCCACTTGTTAATAAGATTGTGAAATGATCTTGATAAGAACATCTGAAATGCAATTCTTAATGTTACTCATAACATTATCTGAGATTAAATTTTGTAATTTTACAAAACATTTTACACTAAACATGTTTTTATATCACTGGTGATGAAGCTTGTTTTTTTTGTTAGGTGTTGATAGGTGGCGGACAAGCAGATGGATCACCTGATGGTAAGCGATTGCCGCCGCCCATGGACCACCCGAGACACCAGTGGAGTGCGCTGCCAACCTTTACAACCCCCCTTTCCCCCGGATTGGGTCTCCGATACCCTCACTCACGCAGCGTAACACAGCTCAGTACTGCTTCACGCCAGTTTTCTGTGAGGCCGTGGTATTACTCCGGTCGAGCTGGCCCATTCATGCCTGGAAGTGTGGCTCTACCACGGTAAGGGAGTTCATCTAGTTGTGTGTAGGTAGGCCGTAATTTATCTATACTATTCTTTATCTCCAAAGCCGCGGCTTTGTAGCTCAAGGTATGCTCAGACCGTGATCCAAAATTTCATCTTTTCCTGGCCGATTTCGGCTACGGTGACTACTAAGGGCTCAGGTGTTTGGCCCTAATGTGGCTTATGTACCCGATTTTATGGGTAAATGTGCGAGAACAATTTGGACAGGTCAGGATATTGTTTTCATAGTGATAAACAATATTGGGAGGCGGTTTACTTTTACATTGATCACGTTTGAGGTTTAACTCTCGCCTCCTATCTTCCTCAAAGTGGTAAACTTTGGACTTTATTTGCTGTCTACATTCAGGCTGATTCGCAGCAATAGTCTCCCAAGAGGTAGGTTCAATGTTACATCTCTTCATATGTCTTTTCTGAACGTCTTTAAAGCGTAATAACTGTCCACCGCGTTTCCGCTTACCGAGCTCAAGTTCAGAAAAGAAAATGCGCTTCGCCTTCCTCTCTTCAGACATGCGTGACAGGTGCCCGCAAGGTGATCCAAAATTTAGGGAGTGTGTTAATTACAATGAAACGAAAACCAGACCAACTGAATCATGGTTACACGTTACAGAAACTTTAAGTTTCCTCACGATGTTTTCCCTTACCGCCGAGCTAATGGTAGAAATACGCACATGGTTTGGTAAATTCAGAAGTCCATGCTCGAATTCGAACCAAGACCCCCATGAAGTACGTTCTTATCCACTGAGCTATCATTGCTCATTAGATATCATTGTCTGCTGCTATACTGGCATAAAAGATATTATTTAGATCAATATTTTCAATCAAATAGTGTCTCAATAACACTTGTGTCAACATTGCTTTCTGTACTTTGTTCAATGCTATGATTTACTAATAATAATAAATATTTCACATCATCACATACATTGATCAGACTCCGAGATAGGTAGCTCAAGCACCTGTGTTACGGATATCAGAATCAACAGTGGGATTACAAATATATCATAATACTTTTCTTTTGTTAATACATGCTTATAATACATAGCAAGCACCCAGACCAATACAAACAAACATGTTCATGCACACAAATGTTTGTACTGTGCGGGGATCGAACCCGCAACCCTTGTATCAGAGGCAGCGTTCACTACCACTGTTCCAATCGGATCGTCAAATTTAAAGACTCCTTCGTGAGATACAAGTGGGCTCTGCGTGCTGTACGTTTGGACTATTGTAATATCTGATGAATAGGCCCCACCTATTTCACACAATGAGTGGTTTTGCGTGGTTAAGGTGACGGGTTGGGCGACGCCAATCGATTTTAATTTTTAGCTACTAAACCGCATCTATTTTAAACAATTTCAGGGTTATAACCTCTCGGCAAACACTTATACTAATTATTAAATAACCATGCACAGATGTTGGGTCCGTTTTTGTACGCGAAAAATTGATTACCGCCAAAATCGGACACTTTTAGCGAGATTAAATATTTCGCGTACGCGTTGTACCCAACATTTGTGCATGGTTATTTAAAAAATAGTACTTATAAATGTTTGCGGGTAGGGCAAACTAGCGACGCCAATCGATTTTAATTTTAAGCTACTAAACCGGATCTATTTTAAACAATTTCGGGGTTACAACCTCTCGGCAAATATACTATTTAGTAAATAACCATGCACAAATGTTGGGTCCGTTTTTGTACGCGAAAAAGTGATTCACGCCAAAATTGGCCGCTTTTGGCGTAAATTTATTTTTCGCGTACGCGTTACGCGGTAGGCGTAAGCTTACCTACGCGTATATATATACACGCCCTGCGACAAGATGGGATGATAACATTCAAAGGCTGGCTGGTGTGGGCTGCCGAAAAGAGTGGCCGAAAATCGGGAGCAGTGGCGTGCATTAGGGGATACCTATGTCCAGCAGTCGACGAGTGTGGGTTGCTGATGAATGATATCGATACAGTCGAAAAAAAAAAGCAGTTGAACATAGAACCTCCACCTTTTTTAAAGTCGGTAAAAATCGACGGTTAACTTTGTTTTGCTAATGAGCATTGAACAACAACAAACAATGCGTAGGTATATTGTGGGCTGACATTGTGCCGACAGTATCGGGTATTGTGAAATGCTTGTACAATCTTAGGCCGTTGACATTCTATATCAAGGCTGTCCAACCCGTGATCATCCTAGATCATAGAGTTTCCCAGTTGCGTCCAAAGCTTTGTAATGATGAAAAGAAATATTTGTAATGATTTATTATTATTATTAATTATTCAGGCAGGCAGTTCAGGAACTGATTATTGCCTGTATCCAGTTACATTACAAGTATATCTTATTTTCCATTTTGTAAGTAGTTGTCTAGTCTATTCTTAAATATATTTGTGTTTTCGGCTGAGACTACTTCTTGTGGTAACTTGTTCCACAGCTCGTCCCCTCGGTTGCTTAAGAAGTGTTTATGCGGGTTATTGTTTGACCTCGTTTTTGCCAGCTTAAGGCTGTGCCCTCGCAGGTGTTGATATTGTCAAAGCCCTGCACGTCATAATGGTCTGCTAAGATCTTGTACACTTCGATCATGTCCTCTCGCACTTTTCGGTCCTCCAATGGGTTCCCGCGATCTTCACCAGATCGTCGGTCCACCTTATGGGGGACCGACGATCTGGTCTGCCACGGCTGCGACTTCCTGTATGTGGCCTCCACTCCAGGACCTTTCCGCCCCAACGGCCGTCTGTCCTCCTCGATATGTGCCCTGCCCATTGCCACTTGACGCATGCAATCCTTTGGGCTATGTCTGTGACCTTAGTTCTCCTGTCCTCCTCGATATGTGCCCTGCCCATTGCCACTTGACGCATGCAATCCTTTGGGCTATGTCTGTGACCTTAGTTCTCCTGACAGGGGAACCAGACCAACTGGATCATGGTTACACGTTTAGAATAATTTTCGCAACGCGCAGGTTATCAGGTAGGGATGTGTTTTTATGTCATAGTTGGCAGACGAACCGACGGATCACCTGATGGCAAGAGATTGCCGCAGCCTATGGACACTGCAACACCAATGGAGTCACAAAGAACCTTTAAACCCCTCCTCCTCCAGATTGAGCCTCCGGTGCCTTCTCTAACTCGCCGAAACACAGCGCAGGCGCTGCTTCATGCCGGTTTACTGTGAGGCCGTGGTATCACTCTCTCCCATGGTCAATTAAATTAGTCTTGGTGCTCCATATAAACTTTTACCACTTCAGGGGGAAAGGAATTATAAACCCTTTCCAACGACACGCCATCCATCTATCCATATTAGTGTTGCTTATATTCAATAACGATATAGTCTATCGATAGGAAAAGTAAAATCAATAGTATAGATAGTCTATCGAAAGTATTGCTGGTTGTTAATAATATCGATATTTCGACAGTAAAATTAGATCAATACTATTGATAACGCTAATACTATCGATTGTTACATTTATATTCATACATTTAATCAGGCAACAATACTATCGAAACATAGCTATCTAAAGTTTTTGATTAATTCTGTTAGGAAACACAATACTATCGATAGTTGACCTCAAAAATCATTCACGACTATCGATAGTTTTGATATTGGTCAAAACTATCGATAGTAACGATAGTAAAAGTTGATCAATACCATTGATAACGCCAATACTATCGATAGTATTGGGCATTAAATAATCGATAGTATCGGGCATTTAACAATCGATAGCATCGATAGTATTGGCGTTATCAATAGTATTGATCAACTTTTACTATCGTTACTATCGATAGTTTTGACCAATATCAATACTATCGATAGTCGTGAATGATTTTTGAGGTCAACTATCGATGGTTCCGCAACACCAATCCATATATCATCCATCTATCCATCATCAGCTTATCGCAGTCTATTGATGAGTGAGTAGCCCTTAAAGCTGTGATGATGAGATACAGTGTGCCAAATTTCATCGCAAAACGTTTAGCGGTTTAAGCTTCGTGTTGATTGATTGATCAGTCAGTAAGGGTTGCCTGTTATAGTCCGATCACAGCTATTTGGCACGTGGTTAAAGTCGGAACTAATGCTGTTTTGACATTTTCGCATAGAAAAAGCGTTGTACAGCGCCCTCTTATCAATGTCACTGAAGTGCCTTCTGATCGTGGTTGGTCTGTTTTAGTGTGTCGATCGACAAATCCATTGTCAAATATTTATTGTTTCTTAATAAAAAAATGGCGCTCATTTTATTTTTTGTTGCTACTGAGTCCGTTTTTGTACGCGAAAAATTGATTGACGCCAAAAGCGGTAACTTTTGGCGGTAATCCAAAATTCGAGTGCAAAAACAGACCAAACAGATATCAATAAGTTTTAAATGAATAATATTGGTGTTTGCCGAGAGGTTGTAACCCTGATATTGTGTAAAATAGATCCGGTTTGTGCCGTGTGGTCCCCGGCAGAGTAGAATAGGCCACCCTCACTCATACCGAGGTGTCGTAAAAGGCGACTAAGGTAAAGCTGCTAGCATGATCATCAGCACCCACAGAAGGAAAACTCTGCATATATATCAAAACCCTCGCCAACCCGTCTGCCAAGTGTGGTGAGTATGGCAATTATCCCTCATGTGATTGAGGGAGGCCCGTGCCCCAGCAGTGGGGACTTAAATGGGCTGACGATGATGATGATGATGAGATCCGGTTTAGTAGTTAAAAATTTAAATCGATTGGCGTCGCTAATGTGCCGTCACCTTAATTGAATGTTGTATTACAAGAAATTATGTATAAGGCGCCGACTTCAGTAACACCTTTCCTGGAGTGTACTGTTATAAAATGCTTTTTTGTTGGTGTTTTTTTTTTTATTTTTTGATGCAACGTGAAATTTCCTAAAACCAATGTTAAAAACTAAGCTTTAAGTCAAATAGTCTAATAGTATTGTTTACAACCACTACCTTTTGCGCCACTGAAGCAGTCAAGCAATCTTTTGAAGATTTTCTGTTACATAGTCTATTTTACGAGTTACTCTGTTCTGTAGCTAAATGGCAAAATACGGAACCCTTATAGATTCGTCATGTCTGTCCGTCTGTCCGTCTCTCCGTCCGTCCGTCCGTATGTCACAGCCACTTTTCTCCGAAACTATAACAACAATACTATTGAAACTTGGTAAATAGATGTATTTTGCTAACCGCATTACGATTTTTACACAAAAATTGTAATGCGAAAAAATAAAAAAATTGGGGGTCTCCATACTTTTTTCTTTCTATAGGTCTTTAAAAATGATGTTGAGGTTTTTAACATCATTCCCATTGAAACAAAAAAAAAATGATATACGTTACCATAAAAACTAACAACGAAAATTGGTTTAGACTAGATCTAGTAAGTAGTTTTTTTTAATACGTTATAAACCGTAAACCGCAATTTACCTTCCATATATCTTACTTGCTGCTACGGAACCTTTCATGGGCGCTTGGCCGGTTTTTTTTAATATCAAGTATTCTTCAGCCATCTTTTTATATTTTTTCAAAGCAAAAGAAAAGGGAAGGCCTATGTTTTTAGCAGTCTATGTATATATGATAAAGATAAAAAAATCTTTATTCAATTTAGGTCCATACAGAACCGTTATGAATGCAAAAATAGGTACACATTATCATCTACCGCTCTGTTTCGGAATGTCGATTTCTACTGAGAAGACACTAGCAAGAAACTCAGTAGTTACTCTTTTCAAATATTGGTGATGTTTTAGTGTTTCAACTGATAAGAGAAAAAAAATACAATTATAAAAGTTAACAGACTACTATGAGTAACAACTCACAAGACTAATCGATTAACATGATCAAGAATCCTTATCATTTAAATAGCCTGTATATGTTTGTATGTTCCAAGATTCCGCCTAAACTACCTAGCCGATTTTGATGAATGAGGTATCAATCGATTCCTTATTACTGTCCAGGTGACCATCAAGAGATGGTCAACTCTGCAGCAGGTTTTCGACGGTTGCATGCGTTTGCACACAAAAGGCTTAACATTAGGAAGGAGATTGATTGATGTGGAACTGCCCGAGCGCGAGTCGCTTGTGTTGTGGTGTTTCACGCCCCATTTGGGGAAAAGTGTCATTGAGATGGGACACAGACACAGACTTTGTAGGGAGTGAAGAAACACACCGGGGAAAGAGCCCTTAGCAAGTACCTGGTGAGCGTCTCCCAAGATTCGGTCTGTATGCCGAGACGGTAGGAAGGACCATGGGCTGGTGGAGGGACTGTCCAGGTGACCTAGGATTATATTTTATTTGAAAATAATTGCACAGTTGGTGCTATACGAAAAAAAATCAAAAAGATTTTGATATTTTTTACATAGCAGTAATTTCAATACACTTTTCCTTTCTATGACTATCCACTGAATCTCTACAGACATAACTATACAAGAGAAAGGTATCAGACAGTCAAACATTCAGAGCTTTCGTCCCAATACAAAAACAGTTCTCAACACGAGTGCACATGCAATTTGCGACTTTAACACTTAGCGGTAAAGGTCATCGTTTTGGAATGGCACTTGGTGTACCCGTTACGGCCCAGATAGTTAGATTTAACTTTCAAATTGTAAATTTAGAGGGCGAGAAGCCTTTCACTCGAGTGAAGAGATTCAGTTCATTTGGAGCCATCAGTGAGTTATTTATTAATAGTAAATTAATAGTTATTATTTATTAATAGTTAATAGTTCAATGATAATCATATCATAATCGTTTATTTCATAAAGTAGTTACATAAGGTTTTATAAATATACAAAGTTCTCACATGACCCTGCAAGGGCACAGCAATTTCATACTTATAATATATCCTCCAACCGACTACTGCTACGGCGGCCGATCGCAAAAATCAGCTACGTACGCAGGATATATTATAGTGCTCAAGTGTGTGCGCAAACACTAGTGCACTCTCTATTCCCTTACCCTCATATTCCGATGGGACTCTACTGTGACACGATCGGAGAGGGATCGGGCTCAGGACCAACAGTTTAACGTGCTTTTCGAGGCACGGTGGTACAAGACCTCAAACATCCAGACTCCGGGCTAACATTAAGAATTTCTTACCGAAAACTTAGGTACAAATTTTTGGCCCGACCCGGGCATCGAACCTGGGACCTTTTGCGCAATTGTCGCTTTAAATTCAATTTTAACTTTATGTAGCTACAAAATATAGGTTCAATGAGAGCTATATAACTTTACTATCACTTTTTTTTATAGGAAATAGTGACAATATTGATATGATGGTACGGAACGGAACGCTTAGTAGATCAGGTTGTCCATTCTCGGGCTCGTGACATTTCTTTTCATACGACATATATCACTAAAACATAGTTTTTTTGTATGGTTTTCAGGTGATATCCGCCATGTTTTTTTCAAATCGAAATCCCGAGAATTGGGCTCCATTAGATACGAACGCGCCTTCCACAAGGGAGGTCGAAAGGTTCGAATCCGATCATTCACCTCTGGATTTTTCAAATCTACGTGCGTTTCTGTTTTTCTGTCATTAGCTCGGAATGAGGGAAAACATCGTGAGGAAACCTGGACGTTTCGGATGGTTTGAAACGAGTAACCGTGATTTAGTTGGTTTGGTTCCCCAGTCTAAAGGTTGAGAAGGTCAGATGGCAGTCGCTTCATTGTAATAACCAAATCCTGGATCAGGATTCAAGCATACACCGGCCTCGATAGCAATGGCTTTGTTCGCGACACGATTAACTTCGTCCCTATTTACTTCAATAGGGATGGTAAATGACACAGATTTAATGTGGTAAATGATGATGTATTGGCCGAGGGTTGTGATTCACTTTCCTTTTGACTATAACTTGAATGAATGAATGAATGAATGAATATACTTTTATTTTATTGCACTCAAAATAAAGTATGAAAACTTAAAACTGGATTACTTGGACTGACTACAGGATGTGTACAACGAAGGCGGCCTTATCACTATGAGCGATCTCTTCCAGGCAACCTTTGGGTAAAGGACACTTGATGAAGGTGTAGGGCGGTGAAATCTTAAATATTTATATACTTACACAGAAAGTTTAAATAGAAATACATAAATAAAATATGAATATACTAATACATACAATATATATAATATACTAGCGGCCGCCCGCGACTCCGTCCGCGTGGAAAAGTAACTTTTTACCCCCCTTTCAACCCCTTACAACCCCCTTTTCGCAATAAAAAGTAGCCTATGTTCTTTCTCAGGGTCTAGATTATCTGTATACCAAATTTCATTTAAATCCGTTGAGTAGTTTTGGCGTGAAAGAGTAGCAGACAGACAGACAGACAGACAGACAGAGTTACTTTCGCATTTATAATATTAGTATGGATAAGATTAAGTATAGATAAATATAGCAATTAAAATAATAACAATGGATCTCAAAGCAGACGAATGATTCTCAGAGGACAGGAAGAGATGGGTGAGAGTAAGTGGGAACAGTGGTCTCAAAGGTTCAGGAAATGTGATTTAATTTGGGCTTTAAAGATGGGTAGGGAATTGTATTGCCTTGAATGAACTGAAAAACTCCATCATTAGCATCATCTTAGCGTTTTGTCCCGGTTACGTCCCAAGCCGTCGCTTCGAAGCCCGGGGTCCGCTTTCCTACTTCGACTCTTTCAATTTGCACGGTCTTGTGCATCTCTAATGGTCAATTTATTTGCACGCATGTCATCCTTTACGACGTCAAGCCACACACTGGAACTGAAAAACTACTTTGGACATTTACTGAGTGAAATATATTTTCTTATTGAACTAGTTCAAACTACTCCTTTAAGAACCACTCAAGTTTAGTTTTGGTGGGCGAACGTGCTGATAGTGAAAACGGCCATGTAACGAGTGACGTTACGTCATCTTGAGACGGAAGAAAGCCAATTATGATGATGTATAATGCTGGATGTATAGTGAAATAATCATAAGGACAATAAATCACCTTTTGATAGCTTCAAGTAAAAACACACCAAGTTTACACTTTTTTGTAGGTAAAATAATATTTCTAACTTTTGAGTGGTGCTCAGGCATCAAGTTATTGCTTTTTAATAATACGTCATTTTTAGAGACAACACGCATTTGAGTTTCTCTCATATTAAAGCTGTCGCTTTGGTGATCGGGGTACGCTTAGACCATGATTCAGGATTTGGGGAGTCTAGTAATTACAATGAAGCGACTGCCGTCTGAACTTCGCAACCCTTTACAAAGGAACCAGACCAACTGAATTATAGTTATACGTCCAGAAACTTTCCGAAACGTACAGGTTTCCTCGCGACGTTTTCCCTCACCGCCGAGCTAATGGTAGAAATACGCAAATCGATTACAAAAATCCAGAGGTGTTGCTCGGAGCCGAACCATTTTTCATACATTTGAACCATGGATCACCCCTACTTTGAACCTACGTGTGACAACGAAATTGAAAATCCCCTCCCATCCCTTACACGTGTTCCATAATTTTCATAACCACTATTAAGAGGACTTACAACGAAACTATTCGATTCTTTATCCTTTTCACATACGCTGTGCATCTCCTTCGTTTGGATCATAGAGTAACTTATACATACTGAGATAGAGGCATCAGTCGGCTAGCCAGTGATAGCGCCATCTAGAGGAAAACGACCAATACTCAACGGTAGTACGCTCACCTTCGAGAATCAATCAGGGAGACGATTGAATATAATATCATAAATAATTTTATTTGCTATAATACAAAATTACCAATACTTTATAGGTCTCTGGTTTAATTCATCATCATCATCAGCCCATTTGAGTCCCCACTGCTGGGGCACGGGCCTCCCTCAATCACATAAGGGGTAATTGCCATACTCACCACGCTAGGCAGACGGGTTGGCGAGGGTTTTGATATAAAGAAAATAAAATAAAATAAAATAAAATAAAATAAATGCAGAGTTTTCCTTCTCTGGGTGCTGATGATCATGCCAGCAGCTTTACCTTAGTCGCCTTTTACGACTCCTCGGTAAGAGTGAGGGTGGCCTATTCTACTCTGCCGGGGACCACACGGCTAGCCCTGCTAGGCATCAGTTGTTAATTCCCATACTTTTTTAAAATTGCTAATGTGGGCAGGCGGCTTGAGGTCATTGTTTCGGAAACACGCTTTACTAGCGCGATGTAAAAATGCATAGTGACATCTAACGAAATAACAACGAACTATTTTGCAAGCTCCATCTATCGAAAACCGCTGAACTATTTTTCCCTTACTAATGAAAAAAGTACTAAGTGAAATGGTTTGGATGCAAATGCAACAGTTATATTCTCGTTTGTGACGAGATACGTTGTTAGCCCTCTGGTTCTCAAGCCTCCTTATATAGGGTCTAATTCCCGGGTGCGTCCAAAGATGTCGCTCGGGAGCCCGGGGTACGCTGTAACCAGAAATCAGGATTTGTGGAGTCTGGTAATTAATCCCTCTGTGTCTCATTATGATTGTTCAATTATTATTTTTTTATTTACAGCGCAAGAAAACGACAATCGACATTCTAGAAACGCTAGAAACGAAAATAAAGAGCATAGAGCAAGATGGTCAGTACAAGGAGCAAACGCACAAACGCGTCATCGGCTACGTCATGGCAGTACAGCTGTCGGCATATACGTGCTGTTCGCCATACTGTACTACTTCATGTACGTGGGTCGCAGTCAGCACTGGCTGCACTCGCTGATCTACGCCTCTCCGCTGCTGGTGCTGCCTATACTGTGAGTATTTGTTTATTTATTTAGTGCGATGAGTTTAACAGCCAGTGCGATGAGGTCACAGCCAGTGTGATGACTGACACAGCCAGTGCGATGAGTGTTACAGCCAGTGAGATGAGTGGCACAGCCAGTGTGATGAATGGCACAGCCAGTGCGATGAGTGTCATAGCCAGTGTGATGCGTGGCACAGCCAGTGCGATGACTGTCACAGCCAGTGTGATGAGTGGCACAGCCAGTGTGATGAATGGCACAGCCAGTGCGATGAGTGTCATAGCCAGTGTGATGCGTGGCACAGCCAGTGTGATGAGTGGCTCAGCCAGTGCGATGAGTGTCATAGCCAGTGTGATGCGTGGCACAGCCAGTGTGATGAGTGGCTCAGCCAGTGTGATGAGTGTCCCAGCCAGTGTGATGAGTGTCACAGCCAGTGTGATGAGTGGCACAGCCAATGTGATGAGTGGCACAGCCAGTGCGATGAATGTCACAGCCAGTGTGATGAGTGTGACAGTCAGTGTGATGAGTGTCACAGCCAGTGTGATGAGTCGCACGGCCAGTGTGATGAGTGGCACAGCCAGTGCGATGAATGTCACAACCAGTGTGATGAGTGTCACAGCCAGTGTGATGAGTGTCACAGCCAGTGTGATGAGTCGCACGGCCAGTGTGATGAGTGGCACAGCCAGTGCGATGAATGTCACAACCAGTGTGATGAGTGACACAGCCAGTGCGATGAGTGTCACAGCCAGTGTGATGAGTGGCACAGCCAGTGTGATGAGTGTTACAGCCGGTGTGATGAGTCGCACGGCCAGTGTGATGAGTGGCACAGCCAATGCGATGAGTGTCACAGCCAGTGTGATGAGTGGCACAGACAAATAAGTGTGTTTAAGTGCAATAAGTGTCTAGCGCAATGAGTGTGTTTGAGTGCAATAAGTGTCTATTCTTAGCGCAAAGAGTATGTTTTAGCGCAATGAGTGTGTTTTAAGTGCAATAAGTGTCTAATTTTAACGCAATAAGTGTATTTTCGTGAATGTCTTAGTTAAATGATGTCTTAACGCGATAAGTGTTCGTTAGCGCAATGTGTGTCATATTATCACAATAAGTATGTTTAAGCGCAATAAGTTTGTTTAAGACACTTGTCTTAGCTTAGCGCAATAAGTGTGTTTTTGTCCAATAAGTGTCTTAGCTTAGCGCAATGAGTGTGTCTGAGTGCAATAAGTGTCTATTCTTAGCGCAAAGAGTGTGTTTTAGCGCAAAGAGTGTGTTTTAGCGCAAAGAGTGTGTTTTAAGTGCAATAAGTGTCTAATTTTAACTCAATAAATGTATTTTAGTAAATGTCTTAGTTAAATGATGTCTTAGCGCGATAAGTGTTCGTTAGCGCAATGTGTAACTTATTATCACAATAAGTATGTTTAAGCGCAATAAGTGTGTTTATGTCCAATAAGTGTCTTAGCTTAGCGCAAAGAGTGTGTTTTAAGTGCAATAAGTGTCTATTCTTAGCGCAATGAGTGTGTTTTAGCGCAATGAGTGTGTCTGAGTGCAATAAGTGTCTATTCTTAGCGCAAAGAGTGTGTTTTAGCGCAAAGAGTGTGTTTTAAGTGCAATAAGTGTCTAATTTTAACCCAATAAGTGTATTTTATCTCAGTGAATGTCTTAGCTAAATGATGTCTTAGCGCGATAAGTGTTCGTTAGCGCAATGTGTAACTTATTATCACAATAAGTATGTTTAAGCGCAATAAGTGTGTTTATGTCCAATAAGTGTCTTAGCTTAGCGCAATGAGTGTGTTTGAGTGCAATGAGTGTCTAGTCTTAGCGCAATGAGTGTGTTATAGCGCAAAGAGTGTGTGTTTAACGCAATGAGTGTGTGTTAAGTGCAATAAGTATCTAATTTTAGCGCAATAGGTATTTTACTTCAGTGAATGTCTTAGCGCGATAATTGTTTGTTAGCGAAATGAGTTTCATAATAGCACAATGAGTGTGTTTTAGCGCAATGTGTGTGCAATGGGTGTTGATTACGACTGGTGATGGACTGTAATGAATGAGAACGCGGTTTCGAACATAAAATTATGTAATAAAAATAAAAATATAATTTAAATTATACAATAAAATAATGTGACGCCGAAGGCTCAACCAAAACTTCACACTGACACTTTTTAACCACCAGTTATCAAAAATAAATACATAAGTATAAAAGGGCACCTAAAAACGCGACCTGCGCTGCATCCAGTCGTCAATAGGTGTGTTCAAGCGCGATGAGTCTGCTTCAGCGCAATGAGTGTTTTTTAACGCAATATGCATTTTTAAGCCCAATGAGTGTGTTCAAGCGCAATGAGTGTGTTTTAGCGCATTGAGTGTGTTTCAGCGCAATGAGTGTGTTTCACCGCAATGAGTGTGTTTTAACTCAATGAGTGTGTTTCAGCGCAATGAGTGTGTTTCAGCGCAATGAGTGTGTTTCAGCGCAATGAGTGTGTTTCAGCACAATGAGTGTGTTTTAGCGCAAGTGAGTGTGTTTCAGCGCAATGAGAGTGTTTCAGCGCAATGAGTGTGTTTCACCGCAATGAGTGTGTTTTAACTCAATGAGTGTGTTTCAGCGCAATGAGTGTGTTTCAGCGCAATGAGTGTGTTTCAGCGCAATGAGTGTGTTTCAGCGCAATGATGGTGTTTCAGCGCAATGAGTGTGTTTCAGCACAATGAGTGTGTTTTAGCGCAATGAGTGTGTTTCAGCGCAATGAGAGTGTGTTAGCGAAATGGAGTTTACGTCTAAATCCCTTTCACACGCGCTGTGTATGTCATTTGTTTGAATGCGACATGTATATTGTCCTTCGTTACGGGAACGGTCTCTCAATTAGCCCTCTGACTAATTGGATTATAGTTACACGTTCAGATCAGCGATAACTCTACCTAGATTTTAAGTTTTGTATCTTGTTCAATAAAGAGTATACATATATCTCTCTATTAGTTAATATTCATTTTAAACCTTACTTCCTATTGTTTAAGGGTGATATTGATTCGAGCCGGCATATCCTGGTACTACAACTGGACGCTGAACAAAAACCGACTGAAACTGAACAAAATGAGAGAAGAGAAGAAGAAATTACTAGAAGAAGTTATGAACACTGAAACTTATAAGGTACTAAATTTTGCCTGCGGCTTCGCTGCGTTAGAAAGAAACAAGACGCTTTCCATCCCTTCAACTCGCAGAAAACCGGCGTGAAGCAGCACTGTGCTGTTTCGCTGCGTGAGTGAGGGTACCGGAGGACCCATCCGGGGGAAAACGGGGTTTAAGGCACTAAAAAGACCTTTTTAAACTTTTAGGGTTCTCATTTTTTTAGCAGCAGACCTTTCCCCCTTCCACCCATGCCAAATAACTAACAAAGTAATTGTGAGTACAGTATTGAAAAAGCTATCCTTTGAAAATGAAAATGAAAATTGTTTATTCAATTTAGGTCCATACAGAACACTTATGAATGTCAACATGTTTACCACTGGTTCGGAATGTAGTTTTCTGCCAAGAAGACACCAGCAAGCAATTCAGCAGTTACTCTTTAAAAAAAAAATGTTTTACAAAATGTCACCATTAACTTAAAAATATAGTAAAATTTTTGTGTTACTAATATGTCTCTAAATTATTGTCATTCAAAAAATCGTCTATTTTATAATAGCCTTTTTTTCATTAAACAGTTTTTATATACAATTTAAACTTATGTGTGGGCAAGTCAATAATAATCTGAGGTAGCTTATTAAACATTTTTATGCTCAATCCTATAAATGAACTGTCAACCTTATGGAGCCTGATATTTGGAACGGTCAGTCTGTGCTTATTTCTGGTGTTAAGGCTGTGACAGTCGGACTTCTTCGAGAACAGATGGAGATTCTTATGTACGTACATACGTACGTTCTTTAACTCCTTACCGTTAAGGAGTTGACCTTCCATCATCAGTAGAGCCACAAAATTAATACAATCAGTCGTAAACACTGGTGCAGTTTAAAAAAAAAAATCAAAAACATTACGTGTGCCTTTAAAATTTGAGGGTTCACATTTTTGGCAGCCCTAGCAAAAATGGTTGCGTTTCGTCGTCGAAAAATTCGACAACAACCCACGACTATCGCGAAGTATAACGTAGTTTATTTTCATGATTTAATATCCATTGCAGGTCGCCAAAGAGATACTAGACAAGTACGGCAGCCCGGAGGAGCAGTCGAAAGCGCTGAAGCCGTTCGTGCCATCGCAAAATGTTCCCGGTAATGCCCCTAGCACGCCCTCACCGATCCCAGGTAGCAATCCTCATTCTAGTCCACCTAATACTAGATGAACTCCCCTTTAATTTAATAAACCATCAATCAAAATCATTTATTGCATAAACTGTGTTACAAGTTGGTAAAAACGAAATGTATAGTATGAATTAACAGGCATGCAACACATTTAAGAAAATAAAATAGTACAACCCGTGCGGATAAAGAATGTGATCAGAAATGGCGGCAAATCTATTCACTTCTCGCTCGCGCACTATTTGCGTCTATACTCGCACTCGTGGGGTGCGAGTATAGACGCAAATAGTATGCGAGCGAGAAGTGAATAGATGCGCCGCCATTTCTGATCACATTCTTTATCCGCACAGGTTGTATATATTTAAGGAAATAAAATAATCTAACTAAACCTTAAAATGTTTCACGCTCATAATATTTATTTAAGGTGTAGAAAATATTATTTTTTGGTTTTAATTAGACAGCCTTTATTTTTGATACTGTACACCCAACTTTCCTGTCAATGTTGAAACTGACCCTGTCTCGTTCTAGCGACTCCAGGCCAGTTGAGACAGAGACAACTGGCGTTGCAGAGCTCGACGCCGATCGGCAACAACTTGAGTGTGGTGGCTGTGAAGAATAATACTACGTACAACGGACCTAGACTTAGGGTAAGTTAAGAAAAAGAAAGAAAGAAAGAAGAAAGAAAGAAGAAAGAAAGAAGAAAGAAAGAAGAAAGAAGAAAGAAGAAAGAAAGAAAGAAGAAAGAAAGAAGAAAGAAAGAAGAAAGAAAGAAGAAAGAAAGAAAGAATTTCAATTTCATTTGTTAAACTCCTTTGCACTGCCTATTTCGAATACGATTTTTCTTTCCTCCACCCAAAGGTTGTCTGGAATAAATCGCTATACGCGATAAGACCGCCTTATTGTAATGCATGTTGTTGTTGTATCATACTTGTATAAAAAAAAAGTAATACAAAAAACCAACTGTCAAAAAATGACAGTGACGGTAATTAACTTAGTCGCCTAAATTTTTTTTATTGTACATAATATAGCACCGACATCACAATACGCGGAGCCTTAGGCCCATGTCACTTCCGACATATTGATTAATATTTAAAAATACTATGTGAATATCTTTTTGTACCTATGATTTTAACGAATAAATATATTATTTCATCATCATCATCATCGTCAGCCCATTTAAGTCCCCACTGCTGGGGCACGGGCCTCCCTCAATACATGAGGGGTAATTGCCATACTCACCACGCTTGGCAGACGGGTTGGCGAGGGTTTTGATATTAATGCAGAGTTTTCCTTCTCTGGGTGCTGATGATCATGCCAGCAGCTTTACCTTAGTCGCCTTTTACGACACCTCGGTAAGAGTGAGGGTGGCCTGTTCTACTCTGCCGGGGACCACACGGCCGATATATTATTTCATTAATATATATTTCAATGAAAATACATTTAATTAAAACTAAAAAATAAGGGTCATCATTTTTTCTTTCTTCATTCGAAAAGCGTATAAAAATGGTAATATTTTATTTTGTCGTATGATCCATTTCAATTATTGGTGAGAATAGCATTTCCAAGTTTATAAGTTACACCAATGTACCTGCGCAAAAGCTTATCATCGAAAACTGCGTCAAAATCTTAACCAATCACAACGCTCCATTTACGCGCGCCCAAAATTACAATTTCTTATTGGTTGATGCGACAGCGCTATGTTCGGTGCGAATGTGGTTAAAAGAGAGATGGCATTCCTCTCTGGATTAATTGTATTTCTTCTTCTTCTTATTTTATTTGTGGCAATCAACTTCTCGACTGAGAATTACTCCTGCCATTATCATGTTTTAGATTTTAGGCATTATCAAGCGGGACAACCGAAGATAATTCGCCAATGTCAAGTAACTTATTGAGAACAAGTAGGTAGTCAACAGTCGAAGTCAGTCAAAGTCACAGTCACTCAATAAAATGCCGGTGTTTTGCGTTTTATCGACCTACGGATTCAGCGGATATCACTCTAAAAGCAATCGCGGGTTTTAAGACTCTATTAGGTCCAAGCAAGTTGTCACGAGACAACGCACTCGACACACAATAGCAGTGATAAAAACGATACATTCCAACGATTCTTATTATTAGGATCACTTTGCGGCACTTCACTGCACAAATAAACACCAAACTTGCACACTAAAAACCACTAGACACTAATTTAAAACCTTTGAATTGCATCAGCCCACGCGGCTTCTTTAGCCCTACCCGCCGAATCATTAATTGTATTTAATATTAAAGTCACCCAGAGAGCAATGGAGAGGGCTATGCTCGGAGTCTCCCTGCGTGATCGTATCAGAAATGATGAGATCCGCAGGAGAACTAAGGTCACAGACATAGCCCAAAGGGTTGCATGCCTCAAGTGGCAATGGGCAGGGCACATAGCGAGGAGAACAGACGGCCGTTGGGGCGGAAAGGTCCTCGGGTGGAGGCCACGTACAGAAAGTCGCAGCCGTGGCGTCCCCCACATGGTGGACCGACGATCTAGTGAAGATTGCGGGAATCCATTGGATGCGGGCGGCACAGGACCGATCTGTGTGGAGAACATTGGGGGAGGCCTATATCCAGCTGTCTATTGGCTGAAATGATGATGATGATGATGAATCTTAACGTAACGCAATAAAGTCTAAATTGCAACTGCAATCGTAATCAATCGGATTTAACTAGCTCTTCTGCGTAGACGAATTTTTCCGATGTAACTTATTAACGTGGTACAACTGTACTCATGTTTTTCCATTCATCATCATCATCAGCCCATTTAAGTCCCCACTTCTGGGGTACAGGCCTCCCTCAATCGGAGGGGTGCTTGCCATACTCACCACGCTTGGCAGACGGGTTGGCGAGGGCTTTGATATAAATGCAGAGTTTTCCTTCTCTGGGTGCTGATGATCATGCCAGCAGCTTTACCTTAGTCGCCATTTACGACACCTCGGTAAGAGTGAGGGTGGCCTATTCTACTCTGCCGGGGACCACGAGGCCAATTATGTGCGTCCATTAAATTACCCACTTAGTCCACTTAGTGCGTTATATGGATATAAAGAAGATAATATGATGAGTCATATGATTCTGTGTTCAAGAACATGACAATTAATATATTTCATACAGTGAGGGCACATAGAGCGGCGAAGCGACGGCCCGTTGGGGCTGAAAGGTCCTAGAGTAAAAAAATTAGCAGTTCCTATTTCTGCTACACCGCAAGAAATGGAACTTTACCTTAGTCGCCTTTTACGACACCTCGGTAAGAGTGAGGGTGGCCTATTCTACTCAGCCGGGGACCACACGGCGTTTCCATTACTTACCCCTCTTATTTTTTGTTTACAGTCAGACCAATTAGCGCGACCGCTTTTGGACAGAAACCGTTCGGCGCTAGACAAAGTGGTCGATTATTTACTGAAAGACGGCCCTAGCAACCGCATGGCCCTCATCTGTTCCGAGTGCTCTTCACATAATGGTAAGTAGCCAAGCCGTTCAAGTATTACGTAAGTAGATTTATTACAGTCATATACCCCCCCCCCCCCCCCCTGTCAGCCAAAGTAAGCAAAGCTCTACCCCCTCACACCCCCCCCCATGCGTACGTAACATTTTAGATTTTTTTTTTGTCACAGCCCTACTAACCGTATGCCATTTACAAGACCGGTGGCGGATAAAGATGGATCAGAAATGGCGGCAAATCTATTCACTTCTCGCTCGCACACTATTTGCGTCTATACTCGCACGCCACGCAGTCCGAGTATAGACACAAATATGTGTGCGAGCGAGAAGTGAATAGATTTGCCGCCATTTTAGATCCCATCTTTATCCGCACAGGTTGTATATATTTAAGAAAATAAAATAACACATATTTAAGAAAATAAAATAATATAACTAAACCTTAAAATGTTTCACGCTCATAATATTCATTTAAGGTGTAGAAAATATTATTTTTTGGTTTTAATTAGACACCCTTTATTTTTGATACTGTACACCCAACTTTCCTGTCAATGTTGAAACTGACCCTGTCTCGTTCTAGCGACTCCAGGCCAGTTGAGACAGAGACAACTGGCGTTGCAGAGCTCGACGCCGATCGGCAACAACTTGAGTGTAGTGGCTGTGAAGAATAATACTACGTACAACGGACCTAGACTTAGGGTAAGTTAAGAAAGAAAGAAAGAAGAAAGAAAGAAAGAAAGAAGAAAGAAAGAAGAAAGAAAGAAGAAAGCAAGAAGAAGAAAGAAAGAAAGAAGAAGAAGAAAGAAAGAAGAAAGAATTTCAATTTCATTTGTTAAACTCCTTTGCACTGCCTATTACGAATACGATATTTCTTTCCTCTTTCAAAGATTTTCTGGAATAAATCGCTATACGCAATAAGCCTTATTGTAATGTTATGTTATGTGTCTTATTGCTGTATCATACTTCTATAAAAAAAACGTTAAACAAAAAACCAACTGTCAAAAAATGACAGTGACGGTAAATAACTTAGTCGCCTAAATTTGTTTTATTGTACATAATATAGCACCGACATCACAATACGCGGAGCCTTAGGCCCATGTCACTTCCGACATATTAATTAATATTTAAAAAATACTATGTGAATATCTTTTTGTACCTATGATTTTAACGAATAAATATATTATTTCATCATCATCATCATCGTCAGCCCATTTAAGTCCCCACTGCTGGGGCACGGGCCTCCCTCAATCACATGAGGGGTAATTGCCATACTCACCACGCTTGGCAGACGGGTTGGCGAGGGTTTTGATATAAATGCAGAGTTTTCCTTCTCTGGGTGCTGATGATCATGCCAGCAGCTTTACCTTAGTCGCCTTTTACGACACCTCGGTAAGAGTGAGGGTGGCCTATTCTACTCTGCCGGGGACCACACGGCCGATATATTATTTCATTAATATATATTTCAATGAAAATACATTTAATTAAAACTAAAAATAAGGGTCATCATTTTTTTCTTTCTTCATTCGAAAAGCGTATAAAAATGGTAATATTTTATTTTGTCGTATGATCCATTTCTATTATTGGTGAGAATAGCATTACCAATTTTATAAGTTACACCAATGTACCTGCGCAAAAGCTTATTATCGAAAACTGCGTCAAAATCTTAACCAATCACTACGCTCCATTTACGCGCGCCAAATATTACAATTTCTTATTGGTTGATGCGACAGCGCTATGTTCGGTGCGAATGTGGTTAAAAGAGAGATGGCATTCCTCTCTGGATTAATTGTATTCTTCTTCTTCTTATTTTATTTGTGGCAATCAACTTCTCGACTGAGAATTACTCCTGCCATTATCATGTTTAGATTTTAGGCATTATTAAGCGGGACAACCGAAGATAATTCGCCAATGTCAAGTAACTTATTGAGAACAAGTAGGTAGTCAACAGTCGAAGTCAGTCAAAGTCACAGTCACTCAATAAAACGCCGGTGTTTTGCGTTTTATCGACCTACGGATTCAGCGGATATCACTCTAAAAGCAATCGCGGGTTTTAAGACTCTATTAGGTCCAAGCAAGTTGTCACGAGACAACGCACTCGACACACAATAGCAGTGTTAAAAACGATACAATCCAACGATTCTTATTATTAGGATCACTTTGCGGCACTTCACTGCACAAATAAACACCAAACTTGCACACTAAAAACCACTAGACACTAATTTAAAACCTTTGAATTGCATCAGCCCACGCGGCTTCTTTTAGCCCTACCCGCCGAATCATTAATTGTATTTAATATTAAAGTCACCCAGAGAGCAATGGAGAGGGCTATGCTCGGAGTCTCCCTGCGTGATCGTATCAGAAATTATGAGATCCGCAGGAGAACTAAGGTCACAGACATAGCCCAAAGGGTTGCATGCCTCAAGTGGCAATGGGCAGGGCACATAGCGAGGAGAACAGACGGCCGTTGGGGCGGAAAGGTCCTCGAGTGGAGGCCACGTACAGGAAGTCGCAGCCGTGGCAGGCCTCCTACAAGGTGGACCGACGATCTAGTGAAGATCGCGGGAATCCATTGGATGCGGGCGGCACAGGACCGATCTCTGTGGAGAACATTGGGGGAGGCCTATATCCAGCTGTAGACGTCTATTGGCTGAAATTATAATGATGATGATGAATCTTAACGTAACGCAATAAAGTCTAAATTTCAACTGCTTTCGCAATCGTAATCAATCGGAATTTAACTAGCTCTTCTGCGTAGACGAATTTTTCCGATGTAACTTATTAACGTGGTACAACTGTACTCATGTTTTTCCATTCATCATCATCATCAGCCCATTTAAGTCCCCACTTCTGGGGCACGGGCCTCCCTCAATCAGAGGGGTAATTGCCATACTCACCACGCTTGGCAGACGGGTTGGCGAGGGTTTTGATATAAATGCAGAGTTTTCCTTCTCTGGGTGCTGATGATCATGCCAGCAGCTTTACCTTAGTCGCCTTTTACGACACCTCGGTAAGAGTGAGGGTGGCCTATTCTACTCTGCCGGGGACCACACGGCGTTTCCATTACTTACCCCTCTTATTTTTTGTTTACAGTCAGACCAATTAGCGCGACCGCTTTTGGACAGAAACCGTTCGGCGCTAGACAAAGTGGTCGATTATTTACTGAAAGACGGCCCTAGCAACCGCATGGCCCTCATCTGTTCCGAGTGCTCTTCACATAATGGTGAGTAGCCAACAGTGCATAAGGGGACGTTCAAGTATTACGTAAGCAGATTTATTACAGTTATTAACCTCCCCTCCCCCCCCCCCCTGTCAGCCAAAGTAAGCAAAGCTCTTTCCCCCTCCCCCCATGCGTACGTAAACATTTTCGATTTTTTTGTCACAGCCCTACTAACCGTATGCAATTATTTGCATTTATTTTATTTATATTTATTGCTGCCTTTGGTCCAAGGGTTGCGGGTTCGATCCCCGCACAATACAAACATTTGTGTGCATGAACATGTTTGTTTGTATTGGTCTGGGTGTATCCTATATTATAAGTATGTATTTACAAAAGAAAAGTGTTATATGTATATATTTGTAATCCCACTGTTGATTCTGATATCCGTAACACAGGTGCTTGAGCTACCTATCTCGGAGTAAGATCAATGTATGTGATGTTGTGAAATTTTTTTTTTTTGTAGGTAATTCCCCGAAAATACGTTTTTTTTGGTGGAAAGAGAGTTTTTAAAAAGACATCAACGCTGCTCGGAAATGAACATAGAATGAAGAACCTCTTGTCCACCATAACCAGAGCTCTCAACTAGTAAATTAATTAAAAAAATAATTACCACTTAAAAGTTACATCGTCTTTCTGAAAATTTGATGTCTTTGTGTTTTTCCCGCACCATTTTACGGAACAATATGTCATTTTCACATGTCATGTCATTTTCATATGTCATTTTCACTTAGCCGTGTGGTCCCGGCAGAGTAGAATAGGCCACCCTCACTCTTACCGAGGTGTCGTAAAAGGCGACTAAGGTAAAGCTGCTGGCATGATCATCAGCACCCAGAGAAGGAAAACTCTGCATTTACATCAAAACTCTCGCCAACCCGTCTGCCAAGCGTGGTGAGTATGGCAATTACCCCTCATGTGATTGAGGGAGGCCCGTGCCCCAGCAGTGGGGACTTTAATGGGCTGATGATGATGTCATTTTCACGTGTGTGTTTGTGCGTAATGATTCAAAGAAACAGCCAATTTTCAAAGAGACACTCGCAGCACCTCGCAGATCTCAGATTTGGTCGGCACTGAAGCTCCTTAAAAATGCGAAACAAAATATACGATGAAACACACGTATCCACGGACTTTCCGACACACTTGATCCTCTGTCATTGCGTAGAGATGTAGCATCACTGTGCATCTTCTATCGCATTTACAATAGGGTAATGTTCCGAGGAGCTGTTCGGCCTTATTCCAGCTGCAATTTTTCGCCATCCGCACATCACGTCAGAACGCCAAATTCCATCCACATCACCTGGATGGATTTATATCGACTACAGTGCGTTTCTCACGTCATTTGCTACCACGCACAGTAAAACTGTGGAACCAGCTGTCATCAGCTGTTTCCGAACAGATACGACCTGGTGACCTTCAAGAAAAGGGTTTACTCCTTTCTTAAGAGCCGGCAACGCATATGTGATACCTACCACCACCACCACCACCGGACATTACGGAAGACGACAGGAATCCACCCTTACACTGTGCAAGTTCCACCAGCTCGTACTAAGCGTTTCGCTTCCTCTTTCTTGGTACGAACTGCTAAGGAATGGAACAACTTGCCGGCTTCTGTGTTCCCAGAGAGCTACAATTTGGGTGTCTTTAAGTCGAGAGTGAATAGGCTTCTTCTGGGTAAGCACGCTACATCTTAGACCTTATTGTCACTTTCCATCAGGTGAAATGAGGTCAAGTGCAAACCCATTTAATATATAAAAAAAAAAAAAATAGGTGTTGCAGATGTCCATGGGCGGCGGTGATCACTTTCCGTGCCGTCTGCTCGTATATATGTAAAAAAAAAAAACCGTTGCCGGCGTCGATTGCCTTGTTTCGGCCGTCTAGTTCAGTCTATGCGTTATCTGAAGGATTCACCTCTTTATGAATAATATAGATTATAATTTTTTTTTTCAGGAATGGCGATGGTAGAAGAATTCGAATACGTGTCCTACGCATGCGCGTACTGTGGCAAGTTCAACCCGGCGAGGAAACAGAAGCCCTACGCGCCCTTGCTGACCCCTGTCAGGGCTCTGCCCGCCATCCCGAGGCGGTCCTTAGGTGGTAAGTGACTGATGATTATAGTATGAACCTTTTTCTTCTTCGTCGTTTCTTTCCTCATTCATTGTTGAAGGTCGTGCCTTTCTTGAAATGCCTTTACCGAGGCGGTGACATGTTGTTTCCATTCTTCCATATTCTCGGCTTGTCTTAGGGCAATCGGCAAAGTGAGTCCGGTTATATCCCTTATTTGGTCTGACCAACGAAGAGTTTCAATCTTACTTCGGCAAAAAGTCTGCAGGAAAAAGTGAAATTTAAATCAAAATGGCAGTTATCATCAGTCACTATCAGCAAAACTATTTTCAGATCTACGTGCGTTTTTAACCGACTTCAAAAAAAAGGAGGTTCTCAATTCGACATGTATATATATATATATATTAGCATTGTGGGCTCCCCTACCACAAGCAAAATCATGCCAAAGAAATGTGTCCCACAAAGTTGCGTCTAAAGATTGTTAAATGAATGAATAGACGACCCGTTTGGAACAGTGGTAGTGAACGCTGCCTTTGGTCCAAGGGTTGCGGGTTCGGTCCCCGCACAGTACAAATATTTGTGTATATGAACATGTCTGTTTGTATTGGTCTGGGTTTTTTTTATGTATTTTAAGTATATATTTACAAAAGAAAAGTATTATATGTGTATATTTGTTATTCCGCTACTAGTTAGCTACCTATCTCGGAGTCAGATCAATGTATGTGATGTTGTGAAATATTTATTTATTTATTATTATTTATTTATACCATTGTTGTTTTGTGCGTGAAAGCCATTTTCGTTTGAAAGTGGTAGATATCCCGACCTTACATCTCATCGACCACCCATGGCTAGGGTTGCCAACAGTATTATACTGTTTTTCACTAAATTATAATTTTTACCTGTTAAACAAAAATAAAGTATACAATATACTGTTTTCAGTATCAAAATGCAGACACATTATTATGTGTTATACTTAGCGAGAATCTCTAAAAAATCTGTATTTAAAACAATAAATAAATTAAAAACTGTTAGTTTTTTCTAAAATACTGTTTAATAATCTGAATATACTTTATTTCATTTTTAAAAAAAGTTGGCAACCCAACCCATGGCGTATTTTTCATACAACGTCTCCATTACACAGTTTCATAAAAAACATGTCCAGGAATTGGCTAGGAAATAGTACAGTATTCCAAAAAAAAATAAGAAAATTTTGCTGATTTCGGGAAAAGTACAAAAAAATAATCATAACAATTAAGTTGTGCAAATCAGAAAACAATTTAATAATTTGACACCCAATCAAGAATACAATATGGCGCCAGAGAATATACGACAAGAACCATAGGCAGCAAATTCATAACCACTGTCAGATGTCACTTTGACATAACTCAATATGTTTGTACTGTCAAACTTGATAGTTGAGACACGCCTTCATCGAAATGTCATTCCCGCCATCTTGGTTTTTGCTTTTCTGGAGCCCAATTCTCGTGCTCGTGACATTTATCACCATACGACATATACTATCAAAATATGAGTAATCTTTGTGGAAGCAACCAAAAGATAGTTTTTTTTTGTACGGATTTCATGCGACATCCGCCATGTTTTTTATATCGAAAATTCAGAGAATTTCTTTATTTTCTTTATGTTCCTGTATTTATTTATTTTCCTGTGATTTTTATTTTTGCGCCAGAATAAGAAGCCATTTAAAAAATAGGATAGTAACAAAGTGTTAAGTGGTAGATGAGCCATTTTTTAACAACTATACCAGGTCCAAGCCTCCATACAATTTTGGAGAACACCTTTACTTCCAAAGCCCATCCATACCCTTGTGTTCCGGTGGTTTGTAAATATGCATGTTCCACAGGTAGCGGTGACGAGTCTTCCATAGCTAGTTCGGGCAGTGACAGCGACGAGGAAAAGAAAAATGACATTTCAAATATTGGCGGTAAACATTATCCAATAAAACAATATTATTAGCAATGCAACGATACGGCTATTACGATAAATACGAATGACGATTACATCGTAATGGCCAATACTATTACAAATTACGATACGAATGCATTACGATATTTGTTTAATACCATTTTGATGAATTTATTTTATCAAACTTTGCTGTATATTATTGTTAGACTAAATAAACATAAGTTACAACACCAATCGAAGTTTAAACTCACGAATAAACAACAATGTTTATCAATTAATCGGCAAAGGAAAATAAACATAACCTAACCTCATTAAAACTGTCAATGCCAAAAGTGACGGATGCGTTCAGAAATTGACGCGACATGCGTTTTGTTTCATACGTAATGGTAAAAATTGAAAATAGTAAATATTACGATAGGCCATTTATAAATATCGTATAAATGGCCTATCGTAATATTTACGATAACGAATGATCGGTTAAGTTTACGATAATCGCCGATATTACGTTTATCGTATCGGTATCGTTGCATCTCTAAATATTATAGTATGCTAGGAGATATATTTTTGATTTGCTCGTATGACTTAGCGTCGTGGCAAGCGCACGATTTATACTGGTTTTTCTTCGACATACAATATTCCGCAGTTTTGAATCATTCGTCTGCAACGAGTGACCCCACCCACTCGTTGGTCGAGTGACTTAAAGCGAGCGGTAGAATTTTTGTTGTTGTTGCCAAGAGGTTGCAACCCCGAAATTGTTTTAAATAGGTCCGGTTTAGTAGCTAAAAATTAAAATACGAATGGCGTCGCTAGTGTGCCCTACCCGTCACCTTAAACATCTCATTCTCGTACATTCTCTTTCATTTCTCATGCTTGGATGAGTTAAGTTAAGATAACGGTTCGGCACCGAACCCCATCAGGGTTAAAACATCTCGCAACAAAAAAAAAATTAGCAAAAATATGTGTTGAAATGGTATGGAAAAATATGTGTACAATTTTACGACAGAATTATGTGTACAAAGTAATGGCCAGATATATGTCAACGTTTTTTGACTACTCCCTTAATTGACACTACTTTAAACTGCTTTTTTATCCACGGTAATCTGAGCTATACTTGGCTGTATATTATTTTTTAATAACTGCCTCATTTTCAGGACCTGAAGTAGATTCCGATCGCCCCTCTTCCCCAATGGAAGTGGATGAGTCCAAGAGTGAGCAGGACAAGAAACAAGACTGAAAGAGTGCGCTATACCCGACGCCCGGGGACACAGTAATAGGAAGGATAGTATTGACTTGAACAGAGAGTTTTCGAATAATTTACCAAACAAAAAGGTGGTTTTAAATATCATACAATTCTATATATCTATTTAAAAAAGATGACATTTATTTGAACACTTTTGTGCATCACATACTTATGGCATTTTAAAACTTTTACTGGATTTAAAACCTTTTATGAAATGATCTATACAAAAGCTTCATGACAAAATTTCGTTAAGGTTTATATCGTGGGAGATTTTAATGGTTTTACAATAATTCGCTTCAAAACACGTTATTCTCAAAACAGGTATCATTGCTGGCGTTCTTCGTACGTAACATTAATTTTTGTATCCAACTATCGTTGGTAAATTATCCGAAAATTTCTCAATTGATTCGTCGAAATTGACGTTAAATGGGAGTGGTTTATCATAACTTTGGTGTTAGGCGTCGTGTGGGTATTGTCAAAAAAAATATTCGATTTAATAATAGATAAGGTACATTAAACTTTTTTCAAGTGGCGGAAAATTATAAAAAAAAAAATATTTTCAGCGTGTCTCGGTAAGCGAAAGCTTTTCCAAAATCTTTTTGAATATGGGTACTTTTGATTGTGGCGTTAGATTGTTAGCAATGGGTTTAAAATTGATGGTGTAGTTTTGGCGAAAAATATTTTTAATGCTTTTTTGCATACTTTTTATATTAAATTAAAAAGATCTTAAGACTTCTATCTCAAAGTCAATATAAATCCATAAAATGTTTATGATGATGGTTACCAAGATTTTTTTTCACACAGTCTTTAATTACAATCCCATTGCTACACTCTTTTCTCTAACAAAAAAGGCCATATTCTGGTCTAAACGTTGCAAGAATGACTGACAATAAAAATCTATTGTCACTTTTTTATAAAAAGTAATTGGGGTATATAATGATAATTATGATAATTAAAAATACAATTTATGTGCCTTGCTATTAGGTGGAAGTTGCTTGTGGGACTTGTTAGTGGAGATTGTTAATAGCAAAAATATGTGGTGAAATGGTACGGACAAATAAAAGTGTACAATTTTATGACAGAATTATGTGTACAAAGTAATGGCCAGAAATATGTCAACGTTTTTTTGACTGCTAACTAATATGACTTTTTTAAAATTGCTTTTTGATTTATTCACTGTAATCCGAGCTATACTTGGCTGTATATTTTTATTTATTATCTGCCACAGAGATGCGATTTTCGTGACAGTAAATGTTTTTAAAGATTTATTTTCAAAAAATGTGATTTGTCGTCAATTTGACAATGTCTTACGAATCTTATCGCCAACTATCACAATATGAAGATTTATTAATAATCTCCACTAATTGAGACTAGAAAAAAAACGAAAAATAATTTATTTTATTTATTATCACATAGTTAAGTTACTATTTTGAATCTGTTAGTTTATGATTTAAACTTGTATTTAGTTTTGCAATATTCTTATGGCTGGATACTTAAGTAATAACTTATATTAAAACCTGGCCAGAAAAATATGGGACATTTGTGGACTTTTATAAAATCACTCAAAATTCAACCTTTTCTCCCTGGACAAGCATTAGTGTAATGAAGGCGTGTGTTAGTTGAGTCTCTGGGTGTAAAATATTAATTCAAGTATAATTATGTTCCTGGTACAGTCACGAGGTCTAATTTGGGACCCATCCAAGGTTGAATGTCGTGTAGCAAACTTTCGCTATTAAGAGCTAATATTTTAACGTGTCAACGTCATAATATTTACCAACGACAATTTTACTTTTCTATGGGCCACCGTGCAAAAACGTCAACTTGAGCGAGGGCATACGATCATTACCGATGTTTTCCGAGTAATAAGTTCTTCGCCCTGTGTTCTATGACTGACACTGACACGAGTGACCCAACATATGTTCGTAATTAGAAAATGATAGCTTTTTGCAAAGAGGTTATCGTTTCATGGGTCGATTAGATAAAACATTTTATGTCTTAACTTGACATTCAACCTTATTACCCTAAAGTTTCGACCTATACAATAAGATATGAATGCTCTAACGACATTTCACGGAAATGGGTCTCAAATTAAAGCTCGTGACTGTACCTACGTTGATATCCATAACACAAATTGCTAAAGCTATATGCTGTGGAGTCAGGTCGATTTGTGATGTTATTATAACTGAGTTTCATATATTTCTGTCCAGGCTGTATGTCCTTCATTTCCTCACCAGATGCTAAGAAATACCCCTTTTAAGTGATTCCCAATATTTTTAGTAGCTTCCATGTAGGTAGTTTGTGGCTTGTAAGGGTTAAGCACAAATTATTAGGATCAGTGAAAAAGTTGTCATTATAGGATGATATCAAAAATAAGCTATGGATTCTATTTAAAGAAACAGTTTGTCTTTGGTATTAAAAAACAAATTTAAATTTTGAAAACTACATGAAATAAATGGATTACTTAAATTAAACTTAAGCAACTTTTGCATGCTTATTCAAAATAATGTTTTCAGCATCTTATAAATTATTAAGATCTACTAATACAATGCCAGTTAATATATTTTGGCGCGTGGTTGAAAATCATAAGGGGGCGTTGTATTGCAAATTTTCTATAGAGATATGTCAAAAACAATGACACTTCTTAAGAAGAAAGCATTTGTTGCAATTTTCCTCACGCGTCAATAGATTCTTGTCGCGCTGTTTATGTATAATTTGCCAAATAAAAGAATTATACTCGATGCTTTCTAGTCATGTAGCTTGTGGGTGATTCAAAGACAATCGTTGCATTTAAAAGTCAGCCGCGGTGTCGCCATCTTTGAAAATGGCGAACGTACTAAAATTGGCATACGGTGTTACCAATAAATTTAAAATGGAATTACCATTTTTATGGTATTTACTCATACGAATGCGAAACTGTTACAGGTGTTTTTCTATTGCGCAAATTATGACGCATTTGAAAACACAGTACTGTACGAAAACAAAAATGTTTAAATAAGTAAATTTAAAAATCTTGACGTTTGCTATAGCAAGTTTTAATATGCGAATAATTAACTAAGTGGAGAGCTGGGCTTTGGATCACACTAACAAAGTTTAAGGGCCGGTTTCTGAATTGAGAATTTGAAGTTAAGCACGATTTGAGTACAAAGTTTGACAGTTGAAGTATGACTCAACTGTCAAAGTTCGTGCTCAAGTCCTACTTAATTTCAAATTCTCAATTCAGAAACCGGCCCTGAATCCTGTTTAAGTTAAGATTCCAGGTTAGATACATAATGTTATATGTTTATGCTGGTGAAGTTAACGTCAATGCCTGTTCATATATCTTATTTCACCCCCACTTTCTTTAGATCGCATTTTTAATAAGGGAGTGTAAGTTTCAAAACTTTAATGCATTTGTTGGTACCAGTCTTTGATTCTCCCAATGCTCTAAGCGTACTCTGGGCTCCAAAGCTTCTACTTTGAACGGAACTAGAAATACCAACTAAGATTAGTGGATACAGTCATAGCTTAAAGTTAACTTCACAAGTCGAAACTAAAAATTCTGTATCACATTATTATTTATTACTTTGCAATTATTCCACACATATTTAGATACCTTGTTTCTAACAGTCTTTTTTTTGTTGTTGTTTTAACAATTAATTTATTCCCCATACATTCCTTAGTTTGGTGTGATTTAGTACATGTAGATGGTTTTACCTTGTTTACAAAATTATTTGAAACTAAGTTTTGGCTTGATGGCGTTACTAGAATGGTAGGTTAAAATATTATGTTAAATTAGAAATTACTAGTTCCTTCCAAATGTTACTAAGTAACCTTTTGTCGTGTGTAGGTTGCTTAGATATCTTTTTTCAAAAAATAAAATGACATTACAACGAATTAAAGGGATCCTAAAAAAAGACAGGTTTATTTATTTATTAGGTAAAGATTTTGGGCAAAAGAAATTAAAAACATTCTAGTCACGCCATCTTTGAACCAAAAATTAGCACTGATTGCACACTGCCGTTTAGCTAAAGGCTGATATTGAAATGTTAAAAATAAATTCAAATTACCAGACATACAATGTTAGTAAAAATAAATTGAAAAGACATTTTATTGGACGACATATTTTGACAAATAAAATAATTTTCTGGTTGACCCAGAAATACTATTTACCCAAAAATAAAGTGTTATCTTTTCAAATGGACAAAAATGTTGACTACATTACGCGTATCAGTTTGTAGAATTTGACGTGCATACATTTTTATGAACCAAGCGTGTAGACAACGGTCTACACAGAGGTCACAGAACGCTGTGAGCTTTTGGTTGTGCACATTAAATGTCATTTTGCGATCGATTTGATGCCCAACTTTCATAAAAAGATGGTTTCACTTACTTACTTTTTTTGGTTACGTCGTCACAATGATGCAGATTTAAGTTATATTATAAGCACTTACGCCATCTAGCGGGTTTTTCTACCGGCAAAGCCCTTATTATTGCACTCCTTAAATCAAGTGATTATTTGGAGAAAATAAAGCTGTGTTTTTGATTCGGCCTTAGAAAACAGTAAAAAGAAAAAGTTTTTTAATTCCGATTGTATCCTCTATGTGCGACGAAAAAAGACGTATGTCGCAACATTGTGGCGTCTAAGAAGATTGTGGAAGTTGGGTTTGCTCACAAAATAATTTGACACAGAAAGTCATATCTAGCAGACATTTATATCGAAGAGCTCGTTGACCTAGGCGTTAGCACTACATTGTACCGTGTCTCTCGAGCACGTTCCATATAGTCGGTCTCTGTCATTTGGGGCGAACCATGCTGAGATCACAATAAAGCGCGCATGTATGTGTGCGTAGCCTCTTTGTGTCGCAAGTCTGTGCGAAAAAAAGTCCCGCAGAGATTCCTTGCGTCTATGAGCATAGTCTCAACGATCAGCCACTTACGCATGATATATTATAGTGCTCAAGTGTGTGCACAAACACAGGTGGACTCTCTATACCCTTGCTCTCATAATCCGATGGGACACCAGTGTGACACGACCGGAGAGGGATCGGGTGCAGGACCAACGGCTTAACGTCCGGGACCCCAAGCGCAGCCGTCGCTTTAAAGTGCGACGCACTACCCACTGCTCCAACCAGGCAGTCAAATGAGCATAACGCTTAATTAAAGGACACCATTCATATTGGACCCTCCCATGAAAGGGGCCGACCGACATTTTTTTTTATACAAGACAACTTACAGATGTGTGTAAGTAGACTCGAGCGCGCTTTTCATTTGTGTCGCGGACTGTAGCCAAATTCTGTGTCGAATTATTTTGTGATTTAGTTCTGCGAAGAATCCTCATAGAATATTGTTGTAAATAATGAGAAGTCAAGCGAATAGTGTTGTTGAAATTTGTTATTTATTGCTTGTATTGATTAGCTATTTTATAACGGAACTAATATACAAGTACCCAGTTTAAATGCGTTTTATTTTAGTTAATCCTACCTGTTAGGGCCATTATTTATTAGAAAATTTAAAGCGAGACTCCAGCACCAGTGGCTCTGTCCACCGTAGAGAAAAAAATCGATTCCCTGTTCAGGCCAGAAATATGAGTTATTTTTTCGTGGTACAGTTAGCATCAAAATGATCTGATCGTTCAAACCTATCAAAAATATCTAAGCATTTGCCAAAAATCACTAAGCAATAAAGGTTGTAATGTTGTGATTTGTTCTCGAACAAACAAATAAAAATACATACGGTTATTGCTTTCTCATACAAAAAACAGGTAGGTAGGTACGGTCAGCATCAAAAGTAGTTTAAGGTGACGGGTAGGGTACACTAGCGACGCCAATCGATTTAAATTATTAGCTACTAAACCGGATCTATTTTAAACAATTTCGGGCTTACAACTTCTCGGCAAACACTTTTACTATAATAAATAGCCATGCAAAAATGTTGGATCCAACGCGTGCGCGAAAAATTGATTCACGCCAAAAGCGGCCACTTTTGACGTGAATCAACTTTTCGCGTACAAAAACGAACCCAACATTTGTGCATGGTTTTTTAATAAATAGAATAAGTGTTAGACGAGAGGTTGTAACCCCGAAATTGTTTAAAATAGATTAGGTTTAGTAGCTAAAAATTAAAATCGATTGGCGTCGCTAGTGTGCCCTACCCGTCATCTTAACACTTTATAAAGATGTCAAAGTAAGAGTTCTGCCTATTATAGTCAGTTTCTAAGGGGTACGTAGAAATGTTTTTAGACATGGTACTAAAGTGTTAAGCTACTTTTGATGCTGACCGTACATAGGTATTTCCGTAACAATCATAATTGATTCAGTAAACTAGAACTTGTCTACCGCAACAACAAAAAGAATTGACGTAATATTATATACCTTCAGTAATTTTTTGTGAAGTGCTCAGATATTTTGTTAGTTTTGTTCGCTAAGATCATTTTGATACTGACTGTAACTCTATTTTGTCCTACTAGTTGGACATAATAATTGTTTTTTATGACATAGGTGGCAGACGAGCAGACGGATCACCTGATGGTAAGCAATTGCCACCGTTAAATAGCAGACATTACTTGAATGAAAAGAAAAATGTTTGTTCTATACCTACTTATCACATTTATTTTAAAAATCATACAAGAATATTTAAATTACACATTAATTAAATAAAGGTAGGAGGCAAGGCAGCATTCAGACAGCAGCACGATTTACGTGTAGGCACTTCTTATAAACCTATGTTCGCCTGGAACTTTAATTTTTAAAGCCTTGAAAAATAGTTATAGGCTGGCGACTCCTTGCATACATATTATATGACGCCTCGCACTGTCTAATCAACAAGTCCTCCAGTCAAAAGTAAAGCAGGACAGCATCATAGGGTCTGCATTCTCTTTCTCTGTCTGCCTCCCGTCTGCGTCCACGCATCGGCAGAGGCCGCGTCTGCACTGGATCCTTCTGAAGTTGCCGTTGGAACAGCAAACCGGGTGTTCTATCTCACTCGCCATGATGATGTGAGATGTGTAGGCGCATTCTGGGAATTAAATTGTGTTTTTGTTTTAGCAAGTTTTTGCAGCATGGTTCTTCAATAAAGGATTGTCAAGGTTTTTGCTAATTCGGTGGGCTATGTCGGTGACTCTGGTTCTCTGTCGGATTACATCATTTCTGATGCGGTCCTTCAGAGATACTCCGAGCATAGCCCTTTCCATAGCTCTTTGAGCAACTTTGAACCGGTGGACTAGTCCAGCCGTGAGTGTCCACGTCTCGGCACCGTAAGTCATGACCGGGAGGACGCACTGGTCGAAGACTTTCGACTTAAGACTTTAAAGACGACGAGAAGACTGGAGGAAGTTTACCAAATGCAGCCCAGCCTAGCTGAATTCTTCTATTGGATTCTCTCTCGAAGTTGTTTCTGCCTAATTGGAGCGTCAACGAGCTCGGTGAACATGACCTTGGTTTTATCCAAGTTCAGCAGAAGACCGATGTGTTTGGATGATTCAGCCAGGCTGCTCACCATTCTGTAGGTCTTGTAGGGTTTCCGCCAAGATGACGACGTCGTCTGCGAATCGTAGGTGTGACACTCGCCATTAGTATTGATTCCGCGCTCTTTCCAGTTTAACGTTCCGAACATGTCCTGCAGCGCAACGAAGAAGAGTTTCGGCGAAATAACATCTCCTTGTCTCACACCACGTCGCAGCAGGACAGGCTCGGTTTGGCCATTTTGGATTACTACGGACATAATGGCAGCGTCATACAGACACCTCAACACCTCGATATATCGCCAATCGACTTGGCACCTTTGCAAGGCCTCTAGAACAGACCAGGTCTCGATGGAGTCAAAAGCTTTTTTATAGTCCACAAACGCCATGCACAGGGCCTGGTTATACTCATTGGTCTTCTGTATAACCGTCTCACTGTCTCACAATATGGTCTATAACTAAAGTGGCAGTGAGCTGGTCATATTAGCCGTAGAACTGACAGCCGTTGGAGCCGTAAAGTCCTTGAGTGGAGACCGCGACTCGGTAAGCGTAGTGTGGGACGCCCTGCGACAAGATGGGATGATGACATTCGAAGGCTGGCTGGTGTGGGCTGGATGAGAGTGGCCGAAAATCGGGAGCAGTGGCGTGCACTAGGGGAGACCTAGGTCCTCTGGAGCTGCTAACGTCCATAGGTCGGGGTAATCTCTTACCATCAGGCGAGCCGCAAAAAAAAAATGCTACGAATATCAAACACAAGGGCGGATCCAGGGAGTGGGCATGGGGTCATGTCGGGAACAAAATCTTGAATTTTAATCTAGCTTACTACAATCCATGTTGTTGTATTCGGTTGTCCCGGGGAAGGCCTCGTAGTCACCAATTCTTGCGCCCATTTCATCCACGCAGATTTTTCTGTAAACATTTTTTTTTTTATAAATCATACAATATCTCATACGTTGACCTGATTCCATACTAATTAGCTTACGTAGGTATAGTAATAATAATATCCTCCAACCGATTTCGGCTAAGGCGGCCAATCTCAACGATCAGCCACTTAGCAGGATATATTATAGTGATCAAGTGAGTGCGCAAACACAAGTGCACTCTCTATTCCCTTGCCCTCATATTCCGATGGGACACCAGTGTGACACAACTGGAGAGGAATCGGGCGCAGGACCAACGGCTTAACGTGCTTTCCGTGGTACGGGGGTACAAGACCGCCAACTTCCAGACTCTAGGCTGATACTAAGAATTTCTTAACAGAAATCTCAGGTACGAATTTTGGCCCACCCCGGGGATCGAACCCGGGACCCTAAGCGCAGCCGTCGAAAGTTTAACGCGCTACCCACTGCTCCAGCGAGGCAGTCAAGTACCTAGTTGTGTTATGGATATCAGACAACAAAGGAATTACAAATATATTAACAGGTTGTATTAGTGAATATTTATTTAGGTACCTACATCCTAGAAACGTATCAGTCAAAAGATTGGAACATATGCATCTGGATCAGTACAGAATTGCGGACCAGTGAAACGCTTCATTTGGATCATTTGGAACATCGACTCTTAGATAGATCCGTGATTAATTTATTTTGTTACGAATGAATAATTGATTCCCTCCTGCTGTGCCATGTATCTATCTCTTTTCCTCGCGTAATTCATGGAAAGACGGTTACCTATTCACCCTGAACAGCCCACAGCTTAGGTACCTACTCTTTCGCTCTGAATTTGGTTCATTCCGCTCATTCTTATCATTCGGCTCACTCGGATCATTCAGCTCATTCAGTTCACTCGGACTCTAGATCAATTTAAGTCGAATGATACATTCGGAGCGAACATTCGGAAATCTCGGACTCTTACCGAGGTGTCGTAAAAGGCGACTAAGGTAAAGCTGCTGGCATGATCATCAGCACCCAGAGAAGGAAAACTCTGCATTTATATCAAAACCCTCGCCAACCCGTCTGCAAAGCGTGGTGAGTATGGCAATTACCCCTCATGTGATTGAGGGAGGCCCGTTCCCCAGGAGTGGGGACTTAAATGGGCTGACGATGACGATGATTCGGAATTCGGAACAGTGTATCATTTGGCTGAGTCGGATCACTGAGTCGTTTCAGTAAAGAGTTACGTAATGTAGGGCGCTCTCTGGCTAGATGGGAGGACGATCTGCGCAGGATGGCTGGCAAGAGCTGGATGCGAGAAGCTATGGATAGATCACAGTGGCGAACAATTGGAGAGACTGCGATAGGCTGATGATGATGATGATGATGATGAGAGATTTAACCATTTCATTTAATCTAAGTTTAACCACGTGTTCTGCGAACCATTCTGTACAACATTTTTTCTATGACTTTGGAAATTTGCATAAAAAATCATCATCATCAGCCCATTTAAGTCCCCACTGCTGGGGCACGGGCCTCCCTCAATCACATGAGGGGTAATTGCCATACTCACCACGCTTGGCAAACGGGTTGGCGAGGGTTTTGATATAAATGCAGAGTTTTCCTTCTCTGGGTGCTGATGATCATGCAAGCAGCTTTACCTTAGTCGCCTTTTACGACACCTCGGTAAGAGTGAGGGTGGCCTATTCTACTCTGCTGGGACCACACGGCTGATAAAAAATCAACCTACTTGATATATACTTATACATACAAAATCGGTCTTCTTTGTTATCTTACGTCCTATTCCTCGACGTTGAGATTCTCCCAAAAGTACCATCAGGTTCGCATCCAGGGATGCTACTGGCGAAGTCCACATTGAAGCCGTCTTCCACGCTCTGCATCAGCAACTCAATCCTTTCCTCCATAGCCATGATGCAGGGTGTGGTGAAGTTGAAGGGGGGCTTCCCTTCGCTCTGGTGAGGGAACAAGTCTAATTCTTTGTCATCTGAAAGGTAAACACATTGAAGGGTGAAGCAGGTGACGCATCAGTTACCTCTCTGATCTCGCAGATATTCATGGATGAGGTGACACTCTTACTCTGATGTTGCCTCCAGCTTAAAAAACATCTCTCCGCGTGGTAAAGAGTCTAAGCTTGACCTGACCTGATCAGGAAGGAGTTCAGGACAAAAAACAAAAAAAAATGCTAAGAACTTACAACAGTCCAACCTAGTTATAGGCTGTATATCCAAGTCCACCATTCTCTTTTCGCCACTCAGAGTCACTCCAGTGATGGGGTCCACGCAATAGCAGATCCTGTCTAAACACTGAATCGGATAGTAGTTCCCATCAGATGTGCATCGAGGACCTACGACGTGGTACGGTACTCCTGGCTGGATCAGCTTCTGTATCTGTTGATGGGTGCGGGAGCAACCTGAAATGTTTTAAACAGCTGTTCGTGTGGAATCGTCATCATAATAGACGCCCACTGCTGATGTCCATCAGCCTCCCTATATACCTAGCATCTACACAGATCGTTCTGTGCTGGCCGCATCCAAGGAATTCCCGCGACCACCAGACCGTCGGTACACCTTCTGGGGGGTCTGCCACGGGTGCGACTCTCTGTACTCGAGGACCTTTCCGACCCAAGGGCAGTCTGTTCTCCTCACAATGTGCCCTGCCTTTTGTCACTTGCTATTGTTTGGGCTATGATTGTGTTGAATTTTAGGTGACGGGTAGAGCACACTAGGACGCCAATCGATTTTAATTTTTAGCTACTAAACCGGATCTATTTTAAACAATTTCGGGGTTACAACCTCTCGGCAAACAATTATACTATTTATTAAAAAACCATGCACAAATGTTGGGTCCGTTTTTGTTCGCAAAAATTACCGCTTGGCGATTACCGCCAAAAGCGGCTACTTTTGGCGTGGCTTAATAGCTTTTTCAATCTTTGTTTAGTATAGGGTTACGACTTAGAGACCTTCAAGAGAAGATCGTAGGTACTCCTTTTCCAAAGGACGGCAATGCATCGCGACCTCTCTGTTTTCGCAAATGTTCATGGGCAGCAGTTATTGCTTACCCTCAGGTGACCCTCTTAGCTCTTGCCGTTTGCCACTATAGGTTTTTTCCCCAGGGGAAACTATCATGTCCGTCACCTTGCTATAGGGAACAAGGTGGTTGTGGGACTCTATCCCTGACCAAAACCCTTGAGGTGTCCATCTCCACGCTATTGTGGTCGGAAACTCCACAGCCGGGACTAGTCCGTGCCGCTAATCGCGCTCGCCGCTTTACCCCCTCGCCTCGTCTCATACGACAGGCTTGGAACACCTTGGCAGTATTCTTAAACGCCCTTAGCCCTGTGGCACTGCACCTATAGGCTTTAGCAACCAAAAAAGGTATAGACTTACCGCACTGCATGTTTTGTTGAAGAGACGACCCAGTGTAACGAACTTCTCCGAATATTCTCTCACCCTCTTTTGACTGGCAAAAACACCTGCAAATCAAAATTATTTTTACTATAACAAAATGCCAAACCTTAAGAGCCAGAATAAATAATGTCCCTAGTCAAAATAATTAGAGTGAGGTCTCTTCAGGAAACAGGAAGACGTTGTGGGTAACACGTTAGGGGCAATGTGGCGACACCTAACCATCGCCCGAAGAAAGAAGTTGAAAAAATGAAATGAGATTCAAAAGAAAATGAAATGAGAAGAGAATGAGAAGCGAATGATAGGAGAATGAAATGAGAATGACATGAGAATGAAATGAGAATGAAATGAGAATGAAATGAGAATGAAATGAAAATGAAATGAAAAATATTTACTTATTTGGAGCAAATATAAAAAAATTAGATAAGCAACTTAAAACTGCTAAGTACTATGTATAACTTATCCTACCAAAATGGTTGCCACTCACAATAATGCCATTGTTTGGAAAAGCTATGGCGCTGGTATTCTTTAGCCCACCAGTACCATCCTACTAGCAGCAGATGGCGCTAATCTGACAGTTGCATACAAGATCGGGATTCTCATACCATTCTACATCGCGAAAGCAGAGTTCGCAGACCGACTTGAGATATATACGACAAACCAAGTTGGTACACTGGACCATGGTCCCCGAGCCAATAACACCCGGCTCGGTGGAAGATTTTCCCTTTTCGTGGGAATCATTTCAAATGTCTACAGCCCTCCCTATTTAATGGTTCAAATTTACCACCCTGAGCGGTGGTTGCTCAGGATGGTACTTAAAAAAAAAATTTGGTGGTGCTATGACCATGGAATGAAGGGTCTGTTTGCGAAAACAGCGCATTGAGAGAAGCGGTACCTACTTACCTAATTAGAGGATAATACCTTACGATTAGAACTGTCAAAAGCGTATCTTTCAAAAGATTGGAACATTCGCATCTGGATCAGTGCAAAGATGCGGAACAGTGAAACACTTCATTTGAATTAATTGGAACATTTACTCAGATAGATCCGTGAATAAATGATTTTGTTACGAATGAATAATCGATTCCCTCCTGCTGTGCCGTGTAATATACCTTTTTTCCCCGCGTTATATCTACATGAAAAGACGGTTACCGATTCATACCGAATAGCCCATTGCTTACTATTGCTCTCTGTATTCGGATCATTTCGCTCATGCGGATCATTCGGATGATTCAGCTTATTCGGATCATTCGGCTCACTCGGATCATTCGGCTCATCATCCGTATCAGTGAGCGAGATTAAAAGTGCGATTTACCACGAGATTAAATTTCATCTGAGCAAATATTAGAGACTCGGAACAGTGTATCATTTGGCTGAGTAGGATCACTGAGTCTTTTCAGTAAAGAGTTACACACGTCTACTTACGATTGTGTAGGCACACATGAGAATGTTTCGTAGTCTCCCTTCGCGTCGCAGGCTGGTCTCATCTCCAGGGATCCAGTCTGACCGTCTTGGCGTCGTGTGTCGAATGAGTCCTGTGCTGAGTGGCAAGTTGTGTTCACTGGAAGAAGAGAAGATAAGCTACAGAGTATTTAACGACAGCTACGACTTAGGGACCTTCAAGAGAAGAAACTAACTAGGTTGGCGCAACGACTCAAAGTGAGCCTTGGCCTCCGATAATAAGAGTCTCCATCTAGGTCGGTCCTGCGTGACCTCCAGCTAGTCATCCGCCAGAAGACCACGCAAATCCTTTTCGACCTCCTGTCTCCAGCGGTATCTTGGATAGCCAACTAGGCTTCGACCCTTTGGCCGTCACAGGTACGCTCTTTTTACTGCACTGTCGTCACCCAGCGATTCTTGCACTTAATTAGCGATCTCTCTGACTTCGCGCATGTTCGCGAGCGGCGTTGATTACTTTCCATCAGGAAGTCCGCTTACTTCGCTTTAAAAAACGACTATCGCATCTATAAAGGGATGTTAAAAGGGGAGCGTCTGGTCGTCTTTATTCCATCTCCAATTTTACACCACCGTAAATCAACATTAGAGACTCGAAACAGTGTATCATTTGGCTGAGTCGGACCCCTGAGTCCTTTCAGTAAAGAGTTACACACGTCTACTTACGAATGTGTAGGCACATCAGAACGGCAAATTATATCCACTTTATTTGGTTTGGATGGATTTATTTCCACGTTTCTCACGTCATTTCTTAAGGAGCACAGCAAATCTGTCGAACCAGCTGCTATCGGTAGTGCTACCAGATAGACGACTAGTTCGCCCTTCACTAAAACTTCTTTACTTGGGATGTAACCTACTTAGTATATACTTAGAAATGGCAACGCGTCTGTGATCCCTCGGGTGTTGCAGATTTCTATGGATGCAGCGGTGATCGTTATCCGTAAAAAAGGGGAGAGTATTCACCCTGTTAGTGAACGGATATATATGAAGCATACAGGAATTTATAAGAACCTTACGAACAGATTTTTCGAACAGATTTTTTTTATGTGATAGGGGCAGACGAGCAGACGGATCACCTGATGGTAAGCGATTGCCGCCGCCCATGGACACCCGCGACACCAGTGGAGTCACATGTGCGCTGCCTACCATAAACCCCCTTTTCCCCGGATTGGGCCTCCGGTACCCTTTTTTTTTGGTTTTGCAACGGGAATGCCGCCGGCTCAAGAGATGAGCCGACTACCTTATGCATACCAGACCACCGGGAGGCGGCCGGGTTATAGGGGGCTCTCCTTTGGCGGGGGGCTTCTCCCAAAGAGAAGCCAGGCAAAGGCATACCCACTAAACCCCCTGCGGTTCTCCCTCATCGCCCATATTGGTGAATATCATGGTGATACAGCCGAAGCCTCCCTCCACGATATTCCCCGGGCGGATGTCCGCCTGTACGGCGGACTAGGCGGTTCCTCCCCCGGTCGTGCCGTGAGAGGGGATAGGGACAGCCGGGAGAACTGAGCCGTCCCTACCGGGCAGCAGAGGGAGCCTGTGCAATGCTGGTCCTGGTGCCCCCGTACCACGCACCAGCGGGCTCCGCCACCTCCTTCGCTACCATGACGTTTTTTTTTTATGATATAGGTGGCAGACGAGCAGACGGATCACCTGATGGTAAGCGATTACCGCCGCCCATGGACGCCTGCAACACCAGTGGTGTCACAAGTGCGCTGCTTACCTTTTAACCCCCCTTCCCCTGGATTGGGCCTCCGGTACCCTCACTCACGCAGCGAAATACAGCGCATGCACCGCTTCACGCCGGTTTTCTGTGAGGTGACGTGACGTGCTCGTAGAAGGCAGCGAAGGCCTGCCAGGCCCCATCGCTCGCTAGTATAGCTCTCGTTATAGGCCTCTGGTACCCTCACTCATGCAGCGAAACACAACAATGTTGTTTCACGCGGGTATTCTGTGAGGTCGTGGTAACACTCCGGTCGAGTCGGCCCATTCATGCAGATGCGTAGCCCTACCACGTTCAAGAATAATAATCTTCTCTTGTTAAATCCGAGCATGTACTATTTTTTGGAACAGTGGTAGTGAACGCTGCCTCTGATACAAGGGTTGCGGGTTCGATCCCCGCACAGTACAAACATTTGTGTGCATGAACATGTTTGTTTGTATTGGTCTGGGTGTTTGCTATGTATTATAAGTATGTATTTACAAAAGAAAAGTATTATATGTATATATTTGTAATCCCACTGTTGATTCTGATATCCGTAACACAGGTGCTTGAGCTACCTATCTCGGAGTCAGATCAATGTATGTATGTGATGTTATGAAATATTTATTTATTTATTTATTTATTTATTTTAAAATCTATGTGCATGTTTCTACCACTAGCGCGAAGTCGAGTGAAAACATCACAAGGAAACCCGCACGTTTCGGATAGTTTCTGAATCGTGTACCATGATTCTGTTCAGGTCAGGTGGCAGTCGCTTCATTGTAATTACTAGACTCCTTAAATCCTGGTCCAAGCTCCCTTACCCTTGGGTTCCGAAGCGACTGCTTTGGAAGAAACTGGGAATCACACATCATCATCATCATCATCAGCCCATTTAAATCCCCACTGCTGGGGCACGGGCCTCCCTCAATCACGTGAGGGGTAATTGCCATACTCACCTTAGCAGACGCTGCTTGGCAGACGCTGCTTGGCAGACGCTGCTTGGCAGACGGGTTGGCGAGGGTTTTGATATAAATGCAGAGTTTTCCTTCTCTGGGTGCTGATGATCATACCAGCAACTTTACCTTAGTCGCCTTTTACGACACCTCGGTAAGAGTGAGGGTGGCCTATTCTACTCTGCCTGGGACCACACGGGGAATCACACGCTGAGTTATGATTAAGATGGATCTTCAGTTGTTAAAAAGAGCATGATATCTGGTGGACTTACTTCTCTCGCAATAATTATATCCGTCTTCGTTTTCCTTGCAGGTCAGCCCGTCGCCACACCTCGGGATCGTGGTGCCGGTCCCCGGACCACCAATGCTGCAGTGGTCCCTAGCAACTGGAAATTGTGGTCATTGGATTAATGTCCTCCGAACCGATATTTCGGTCACGGCGGCCAATTTCAGCGATCAACCATCGACGCAGGACATATTATATCGTGTGTTTGCGCAAATGCTTGCACTCACTATTCCCTTACCCTCATATTTTCGATGGGATACCAGTGTGACACGACCGAAGAGGGATCAGATGCAGGATCAACGGCTTCACGTGCTTTCTGAGGCATGGGGGTACAAAGACCGCCGACTTCCAGACTCCGGGCTGACACTGAGAATTTCTTAACAGAAAAACTCAGGTACAAATTTTGACCCAGGGATCAAACCCGGGACCCGAAGCGCAGCCGTCGCATTAATGTGCCAAACAGAGTGCCACGGTATACTACTGCTCTCTGATTGGTCAATGTTCATAGTGGAAATGCCAATCAGATCGCGAGTAGCGTTTGGATATTGCTTACTTATTACCTATGTTACTACGAGTGAGTTCAGTAAGTTTATCAATGTACGAAAATGTAGACGTAAAATAATACAATTTATCTCCCGTTTAGCATCCTACGAAAGTTTATAAACTTCCTAGTAAATTGATAAACTTACGGATCTTGTTATTTTCCGATGACATATAGGTATATTTGTATTTCCGCTGTTGGTTCTGATATCGGTAACACATGTGCATAGGTAGCTCAACCTATCTCGGAGTCAGATCCATTGATCTGACATACATACATTTATGTGATGTTGTGAAATATATAAAAAACGTAAATTGATATATCATACACACAACAACACTACCTACTAATCCCTGATGGAAAGTTAGGTGAGAAGTAGAAACCTTCACTATGTGAAAGAAATGCGTCATTTTACCTATGAAAGCCCTGTTGGTCTAGTGGTTTAAGTACCGGGCCGTGATCTCGGGGTGCTGGGTTCGAATTTTTCGAACATTGGCTGGGGTGTTTGATCACCAATCCGCATTAGGCAAGCGTGGTGATTAAGCTTAATCTCATCATAGTAGCGATAATTTCCATGATGGAGGCCTTTGCCCTGCAGTGGGACAGTAATAGGCTGATATTTTACCTATGAAAGGCAAGCAGTAGTCACAGCAGTTGCATATCGTGGGAGACGGCAGCCACAGGCCGGAGTGCGTCGCATTGTTGATGGTGCACTCGACAGATGGCGCTGAACAGCCTGGGTCGTACTTGTATTCCTGTGGAGATTATGTCAAAATGGTAGCTCAGTGGGTAGGAAAGCGCCTTCTATGCGAGGGGTCGTGGTTCGATTACCTATTAGTAAGACGGTGCAAAACATAGTGTGAACAGAAAAAAAATCTAATAGCTAGACATCACTAGGCGATACCACATCCCTAGTGGCGTCTGTCACTCTAGCTGTCAGATCCATTGTAGATTTAGCGCGTACTTTTTTTTTAAGCAAGAGGCGGACAAACGAGCAAGCGAGTCACCTGATGGAATGTATTCAACGCCGCTCATGAACATCCGCGAAATCCGTGTTGCCGACCTTTTTAAAAAGAGTACGCTCTTCTCTTGATGGTCCCTAAGTCTTAGCCGTCGGGAAATACTCGTGCACCCAAACCGTTCCACAGAACTGAGGTACGTGGTAGAAAGTTTCGCGAGAAACGCATAGTATTAGACCGCCATCCATCGAGATGATGAGGATGGAATGACAATCGCTTGAGTGTCGTTCGATGTAAGTTTGGATGTGATGATCCCATCAGTGAAACGCTCTTGCTCTGGAGATAACAGCCTTTATTCTTCTCTTGTTTTAGACACTGTGTCGTTAACAATATAATATCTTATTCGTGAATCAATAGACCGACATGAATTGAGCCGGAGAGATCTAAACATGGAGAGCAGGTGTCTATATCTTATTCGTGAATCAATAGACCGACAAGGAATTGAGCCGGAGAGATCTAAACATGGAGAGCAGGTGTCTGTGGTCAAGTCTCCCTCTGTACCAAAGACACCTTATCTCTGTGGAAACAATATAGGGCCTGTATACATGCGCCCACATAAGAATTCAGCTGCATTTACGGTTCAAATGTACATTCATGTTGCGTACAGCTAAGGAATGGAACTCTCTCCCGGAAGATGTGTTCCCAGAACGCTATGATCTGAACTTATTCAAGAAAAGAATGAATAGGCTGTTACTAGACAGGCATGATCCATCCTCGGCCACATCATCACTTACCATCAGGTGACATTGTGGCCAAATGTCTGGCTATTCTAATAAAAAAAAACTATAATATAAGCAATAAAAGTAAATAATGTCAATATAAAATTCATTCATAAAATAATATTTAAATTAGATAATAAACAATAATAATTAATACTATAGAGATTACATACTGAATTACGTCACATTTGAAAATTCGTCAATAGAGTTTTTTTTTGGTCAATAAGCCAACGCTTGACCACAATCGCACCTGATGGAAAGCGACGATGAGGTCTAGGATGATACGCGTTTGCCTAAAAGATGCCTGTTCACTCTTGCCTTAAAGATGCCCAGATTATAGTGGTCAGGAAAAACAGATCTCGGCAGAGAGTTCCATTCCTCAGCCGTCCGCATTATAAATGTGGAAGCAAATCGCTTCGTGCGGATAAGGGGTATTTCTACCACATAAGGATGAAAGGACTAGCCGCGCCTTGTCGTCCGATGACTAAGTAAGGATTGTGAGTAAGGACTTTTTTCCAATAAGAAGGCTTTCAGTCAAAGATCCTGTCTTACTAAACTAAACCCTATACTCCTATATATATATTACAAATCGCGAAGTGAAGATAGTCCCGGAAGAATATTCGTGCTAGCCCCTTTTAACATGGCGTATTGGAAAAGGACGACATGAGTGTCAGTACGGTACCAACATTAGATCGCGATTTATAATAAGGCAGTATTAGCAAACGGTTTTGAAATAGGTATTGCAACATACCTTGAAATATTCCCTGACTTGATGATGGACTAAAAGTAAAAAATATACATCATCATCATCATCATCAGCCTCCCTCAATCACATGAGGGGTAATTGCCATACTCACCACGCTTGGCAGACGGGTTGGCGAGGGTTTTGATATAAATGCAGAGTTTTCCTTCTCTGGGTGCTGATGATCATGCCAGCAGCTTAAGCTTAGTCGCCTTTTACGACACCTCGGTAAGAGTGAGGGTGGCCTATTCTACTCTGCCGGGGACCACACGGTCAAAAAATATACATAGGTACTATTATTCTCCAACCGATTACGGTACGGAGGCCAATCTCAACGATCAGCCACGTGCGCAGGATGTGCGCAAACACAAGTGCACTCTCTATTCCCTTACCCTCATATTCCTATGGGACACTACTGTGATACATCCGGAGAGGGATCGGGCGCAGAACTAACAGCTTAAAGTGCTTTCCGAGGCACGGGGGTACAAGACCGCCAACTTCCAGACTCGCTGCCACTAAGAATTCCTTACCGAAAACTTAGGTACCTACACATTTTTGGAACGACCCGGGGATCGAACCCGGGACCGCAACGCGCAGCCATCGCTTTAAAGTGCGACCCTCTAAACACGGCGCCACATAGGTACCACGAGGTTATGATCGGGTATACCGCATAACCACTTTCAAACGAAAATCGCTCGCACGCACGGAACAAAAATGGCGTCACATCAAACAAAAAACTATGCAAGCCGCAAGCGACTTTTGATCTTCAGGTGTTTATGTATCAGATTCCCCGACATTACATACCGCACAAAACCCAGTTTCACACAGAACATCACAGCACACTTTTGAAACGCACAATATCAAGAAAAATAAATAAAAAACAAATTCCACCATATTGCTTAGACACCGAAAAGACACTGATTTGTGTCTGTTGATAACTTATCGACGATAATTGAAATAATTATCAATGATAAATATGATGAATAATGAAAGACTTGAAGTGGATTTTATTGTTTTTGCCGGCGCTCTCTTTACGTCAAAAGTGTGATTAATTATGTATGACAGAACTGTGTGTGCGTATTTCTACTATTGGCTCGGCGGTAAGGAAAAACATCGTGAGGAAAATTGCACGTTTGGGCTATCCCAAACGTTTCTGAAACTTGTGAACTTTTTTTTTATATATATGAGAGGTGGCAGACGAGCAGACGGATCACCTGATGGTAAGAAATTCCGCCGCCCATGGACACCCGCAACACCAGTGGAGTCACAAGTGCGCTGCCAACCTTTTCCTTTTCCCCCCATTGGGCCTCCGGTAACCTCACTCACACGGCGAAACACAGCGCAGGCGCTGCTTCACGCCGGTCTTCTGTGAGGCAGTGGTATCACTCCGGTCGAGCCGGCCCATTCATGCCTAAGCGTGGCTCTCCCACATTTAATGATTCAGTTGGTCTGGTTCCCCTGTTAGGGTCGCGAAGGTCAGACGTCAGTCCCTTCATTGTAATTACCAGACTCCCCAAATCCTGAATCATGGTCTAAGCGCACCCCGGCTCCAGAGCGACAGCTTTGGACGCAACCGGCAATTATATGCTAGGAAGAGAAGGAGGACAGAGATTGCTTGTTCAAAGGTTGGCAGCTTACTTGTGACTGTCCATGGACGGCGGCAATCGCTTACTATCAGATGATCCGTCTTCTGGTCTGACACCTACCTACCTATTTATTTATTCGTATGATATTATCACTCTATTATAACCTTATAGTAAGTAGTATATTTTATATAATTTGTGTAGGTTATATTGTATTATAGTAAGTTAACATTCGTATATATTAGTGTATGATAACGTGTTTATTTATTTATTTATTATCTAGATATATGTATTTATACTATAAATTTACTTAATCAATATTCAAAATCAAAAGGATTGCACCACCCTCCCCTCTTCTATCTAATGTCCTTTACCTGAAGGTTGTCTGGTAGAAATCGCTCCCAGCGATAAGACCGCCTAAATTGTACATTGTATCTCTGTATACCTAGCTTTTAAGTTTGGTATGTTGTGCAATAAAGAGTATCTATCTATCTATCTATTATAAAATAGGCCTTGGGACCGTGGGAGCCCGAGGCCCACAAGCTTTTCCGCGAGTTGTCTGCCCGGCTACTCGACATTTCAGGTGACGGTAATGCTGGCAGCTACCTCGGCCAACGCATTGGGTTGGCCATTCAAAGAGGTAACGCTGCCAGCATTCTGGGCACGATGAGTAGCGGCTCAGATGTTTCATCTCATCCATCATTTCTTGTAAATAGTATTCCTCTTTTTGTTTATTTTTAGCATTTTGTAAATAGGTACTTTTTTATGTTCCGTGTTATTCTGTGCAATACTAAATAAAGAAATATCTTAATATCCTGATAAAAAAATAGGCGAGATATCATTTGATAGCATACTTTTACATGACTTCAAATTAAGGCGACGGGTAGGGCACTCGATTTAAATTTTTAGCTACTAAACCGGATCTATTTTAAACAATTTCAGGAGTTACAACCTCTCGGCAAACACCTATATTATTTATTAAATACTTATACTTAACTTTTGGGTCTGCTTTTGTACTCGAAATGTGAATTACCGCCAAAAGCGGCCACTTTTGGCGTTAATCAATTCTTCGCGTACGCGTTGGACCCAACATTCGTACATGGTTATTTAATAAATAGTATGAGTGTTTGCCGAGAGGTTGTTACCCCGAAATTGTTTAAAATAGATCGGGTTTAGTAGCTAAAAATTAAAATCGATTGGCATCTCTAGTGTGCCCTACCCGTCACCTTAAAGGATAGAATATTGGCCCGTTGGCTACCCGTTACCTTAATGTAGCAGGGCTATGTGGCTGAGCGCTGGAAGCCAAGGCGACGATGTAGACTTGACGGTTCCGGAAACGCAACGCTTCGTCTCATTCAACTTGGTATCTACTTCATTTATATGCGCGCTTTTAAGCCAGATTGGAGAGCAGTACTCCGCAGCTGAGTAGACTAGAGACAGGCCGGTTGTGCGGAGACAATCGGCAGATGCTCCCCAAGTTGTGCCGCATAGTTTGTGGAGTATGTTGTTGCGAGTTTGCAATGATGGGCTTTGGGGACGTGTAACAGAATCAAGTGATGCGTTATAACTATGTTTATTAGGAACTAATATATCTTATATACCTAACTTAAGGGCGAGGTGAGGCACACACTACACCTCCCCCGTTTTTTAAAATAAATTTATTAAATTATTTTTTAAATTTATTTCGAAACGTTTGAACCTTGCCAAAACTTTATTATAGTTAAAAATTTCTAAATTTAAAAATAGTGACAACTATACATTAACAATGTTTTATTTCACTAGTAATTTTAAATAAATTAAAATCGAAAACTTGATATTGAAATTATTACCTATTTAAAAATATATTTCAAATTTTTATAAGCAAATAAGACCATTTTGGAAAAAAAACATCTACAGTATTAGGTCCAGCTTAGTTAGATGTTACCTGTATGTAAGCGATCTGTCTAGAGTTACGCCGAGGGGGGAATGGGTTAAACTTAAGTTTTTCTCCGTTGAGGTATACCTATAAAAATAAAAAAGGAACAAAGAATAAATTACTTCTGTAAATTTACATATCAACACCCAGACTCTAAAAAACAAGCCGAACCCCCGTACCCTCCGAATTACTTACTTAGTACGCTGGGTCAGCGATCCAAAGTGGGTCCCGGCCTCCGACGTCAAAGTTCCCCATCTTTTGCGGTCCTGTGCCAATACCGCCCAATCGTGCACGTTGAGTGCTTTGAGGTCCTTGGCGACTTCAACCCTCCGAATTATTTTGACATAAATTCTAGAACTGTAACTAGGTGTAGGTATTTTTAGAACTGTAATAACATCTACGGTACCTAAATTTTTTTAGGTTCCGGGTTCACCAGAAACTCTAAACTTTAATGCATCGTAGCCGTCGCTCGACAGTGCGACCTAAATAATAAATATTTCACAACATCACATACAATGATCTGACTCCGAGATAGGTAGCTCAAGCACCTGTGTTACGGATATCAGAACCAACAGCGGAAATTACAAATATATCATTGATTACTTTTCTTTTACATACATACTTACATAGAAAACACCCAGACCAATACAAACAGACATGTTCATGCACACAAGTTTATACTCTGCGGGGTTCGAACCCGCAATGGACAACATTTCAAAATTGCTAAGCTCTGAAACAAAAAATACCAATTCTTTGTTTACTTTTCCGCTGCTCGAATATATATTTATTCATTTTTTATATTGCTTATTTACTGAGAAAAAAATTAAAAACTAAAAAACGTAAGATGACGTCATCGGACGGCAGAATGTAAAATATTTCTTTGCTTAGCACATTATAGTTTTAAATTTACGTAATGCCAAACTCATGACATGTAACTGTCAAAAAAAAAGACAACTTGTCAACGTTGATTGTATGAATGACGTTGACAATGTTGACACTAGTATTATTTACCTTTGACAGTAGTACCTTTTTTTATTAAAACAATGATAAGCTAAGGAATATCGCTGTATTCAGCCGTCCGATGACGTCATTTGGCGCTTACGTCTATTTAGAATAAAAAGAATGTCAATAATTATTTTATGCATTAAAATGGTCAAATTTTGAAAAAAGAAAAAATATGGGTCTGTTCATTTTATGTCTATTTTCATATAAAAAAACAATATGGACATGTTAAAAATTTGAAATGTTGTCCATTCTTGCACCAGAGGCAGCATTGAGACTGATCCAAACAGGTCGTCAAATTGTAAGGTACACTTGCAGTTGATAGATACCTGAAGTGTGTCTTCTGAAATTATGTTGTAACTAGGTAGGTACAGACCGCCGTGTGGTCCCCGGCAGAGTAGAATAGGCTACCCTCACTCTTATCGAGGTGACGTAAAAGGCGACTAAGGTAAAGCTGCTGGCATGATCATCAGCACCCAGAGAAGGAAAACTCTGCATTTATATCAAAACCCTCGCCAACCCGTCTGCCAAGCGTGGTGAGTATGGAGATTACCCCTCATGTGATTGAGGGAGGCCCGTGCCCCAGCAGTGGGGACGTAAATGGGCTGATGATGATGAGGTACAGACAGCTACACATTAGGTTTACTAGAGACTACTCGGTGTGAAATAAGGTGTAATTTTCTGCATTCATTTCATTGAGTATCACCTATAATCGTATGTGCTAACATTTGTAAGTAGGCATCCTTTATCGTATCTACTTAAATTACATACATAAATTAATATAATTAACCTAGAATCGAATAGTCAGCCAAGCAAGTCATAGTTTTAAGGATGTAGGTAGCTAAGCTTAAAACATTGTCGTTATAAAAGGAAGGAAGGAAAGATAGATAGCAGAATATATTTATTTGGAGCACATAAACAACAAAAACTTAAGACTAGTTAATATTGAATGAATATGATTTGTTATTTATTATATTCAAAAAAGTATTATATAAGCACTAACTTCTTTGCTTTGCTAATTTTGCTATGTCTTTGACCTTGGTTTAACAAGCATTTATTAAATAAGACCCGTCTCGTCCCGTAAGAAAAAAAAACCGCCTTCAAAAAACAGCATTTTATAACAGTACACTCGAGAAGAGGTGTTACCGAAGTCGGCGCCAAATACTATCATGTAATGTAATACAACATTCAATTATTCAACAGGGACTTATACCTTTTCTCGAGTGTACTGTTATAAAATGTTATTTGAAGTGTATGAAGTGTTAAAAATAAAATTTTACCCTTTTTAATTCGTGGTTTATGAAGGCGGTTTCTTTTCGTAGAAATATTTTTGTTATGCTTTTTAGTGTCTCATTATTTGGCACCTGAAGTCTGAAGTCAGTTAAAAATATCGATATCATCATCAAATTTTCACCAACGACCTCCTTATCATAATTTCTTAGTATATTTCCCCCCATTTCACAATTTTAACACCATGAACAGGTAGAAGTGACCTGATAGTCTGTTTGTGGAGTTTATCAGGCCTTTATCAGCCTTATCGAGTTATCAGAGTGATAAGACGAAGAATTCCTAATGTACATACAAGCTTGTGTTGAGATGAAATGAGTTTGCTCGAAGATTATATGAGTGGAAGATTCCATGTTTGCGTTTTAGAAAACGTGGGCAATTAAAAATTAAATCTTGTTTTTTAACCGACGTCTTGGTTCAAAATTTTGATTGAAATAGGCTTTATTCATGAACATTCAATAAAACATTGTTGGCTAAAACGGTGTTATAGAGAAGTTCGGACGTTTGAAATAGAAATTAGGTGATCAGGTGATCCGTCTGCTCGTCTGCCACCTAAAAAGTAAAAAAAAAAAGTAAAGTATCAGTCAAATAAAGTAAGCCTATATAGCCTATAGCCTCCATCATAGAAATCAAGTCATCGCTGCTATGATGGGAATAGGCATAATCACCACACTTGCCAAATGCGGATTGGTGATCACAAACCCGAGCTATGTTCGAAAAATTCGAAACGTACTTTTTGCTCGACCCGGGAATCGAACCCAGGACCCCGAGATCACGGCCCGGTACTTAAACCACTAGACCAACAGGGCGTCTGCCACCTATGACATAAAAAAAATATTTCAAAAGGCAGGACGTTTCATTTTTAACCCCGACGCAAAAATCGACGGGGTGTTATAAGTTTGACGTGTCTGTGTGTGTGTGTGTGTGTGTGTGTGTGTGTGTGTGTCTGTATATGGCATCGTAGCTTCCGAACAAATGAACCGATTTTGATTTTGTTTTTTTTTTGTTTGAAAAATGAATAAAGAGGGAGTGTTCTTAGCTATGTAGGATTAAAATCGATCCAAGATGGCCGCCCTCACAAAGATTTGAATTTTATGTTTTAACACAACTCCCACAATATGGGTATCATATAAAAGGGCTTGAGTAGCAGAATATATTAATTGTGAAAAATTTCAAATCCAAGATGGCCGCCGTCAGAAAATGACGAATAACCTATTTGTTGTTCCATCTGCCTCAATATAGGTATCAAATGAAAGAGCTTTAGTTGTGTCGGGGGTTTTCTAAATTTTCAATTTAATTTTTTATGTGATAGTAGGTAAGTAAGTAAGTAACCTGTACTTGAGCGACACAAGCAAGAGTTGCATGTCACGGAGATGAACATGCTGAGGTGGATGTGTGGAGTTACGCGAAAAGACCGCGCGAGAAACTCACGCATACATGGGAGCCTTCATATCCGTGGCATAGCAGCTACAGGAGAGTCGCCTACGTTGGTACGGTCATGTCCTGCGAAAACCGAACAGCTACGTGGGAAACAAAACTCTGGCCATGGCACCACCGCCGGGGCCCGGCAGAAGGGGTAGACCTAAAAAGGTGTGGCTTGACATCGTAAAGGATGACATGCGTGCTAATAAACTGACCACTGGTGTCGCGGGTGTCCATGGGCGACGGCAATTGCTTACCACAAGGTGATCCGTCTGGTCGTCTGCCATCTATCACATAAAAAAACAAAAATACTTATGTGTACACAGCATGACAATCAAACAAGAGAACCATCGTGTAAATATTAACAAGTTTTACTGTATTATACCTACATAAATAATATAATATAATATATAATTGACTGCCTCCGTGGCGCAGTGGTTAGTGGGTCGCACTTTAAAGCGACGGCTGTGCAAGAGGTCCGGGGTTCAATTCCCGGGTCGGGCCAAAAAATTGTACCTAAGTTTTCGGCAAGAAATTCTTAGGCAGCCCGGAGTCTTGAAGTTGGCGGTCTTGTACCCCCGTGCCTCGGAAAGCACGTTAAGCTGTTGGTCCTGCGCCTGATCCCTCTCCGGTCGTGTCACAGTATTGTCCCATCGGAATATGAGGATAAGGGAATAGAGAGTGCATTTGTGTTTGCGCACACACTTGAGCACTATAATATATCCTGCGTACGTGGCTGATCGTTGAGATTGGCCGCCGTAGCCGTAATCGGTTAGGATATTATACATAAATATCAAAAAAGTGTTGTCGTTATATAAGTTAAATAAATACTAAAAATATTATATAATGTTATTACTGTACTAAAGCTCATGTCATCCCGTTCCAACACGCAATGTTAAAAGAGGCTGGCTACAAATAGACACAATCAGATATTTTGGTAAATATTTATGTATATAGGCTGATTCTACTAATACTCTGAATAAATCGAATAATTAATCGATACAATCAAATATAATCAATGTCCCAAACTCACCGGTATAAAGCGAGTATAAGTAAAAAAATAAATAGACGTACAGTGGCGGACACATCAAGCTATACAAAACTGTAAAAATTTTCATTCGATTATAAACCTTATATTGTTACTCATTGAGTTCGAAATCGATTGAGGAAATTTGACAGTTTTGTATAGCTTGACCTGTCCGCCACTGTACGAGTATATGGAACGATTTTTCAAGTGGAAAGGATGTGATAAAGTAAGAGTACCTAGATATTATATCGTCGATAAAAATTCTAAACACCAAAGCTGTACTAAGTTAAGTATAATAATAAGTTACGTTTGGACCGCGGGGGAGCCACGCTTCGGCATGAATGGGCCAGCTTCACAAAGTGATACCACGGACTTACAGAAAAACCGCGATAAGCACCATTACCACCAGATGGTCCGTCTGCTCGACTGCTATTAAAAACCTAAAAATGGCCAGCCACATGTAAACGTTTTGGTAGTAACGGAAGTTTAGGCTCCAATCCCCCAAACATTACCAACTTTATTACAAAACGCGATCTAAAGTTATTACCGTACTAAAGCTTATGCCATCCCATTTTAACACGCACTATTAAAAAGGGTTGGAACGTGTTTTGTTTCAGAAATGTACTCATACTTAGATCGCATTTTCTAAGCGCAAGCCTAGGAATATCTAGGACCACTGTTAGCATACTAACAGTGGTCTTAGATATTCAGAAAAAAATATTACTCTCTCTCCAGGGAGGAAACAGGGTGTTTCTTCTGTATTGCAGAATACGAAGAACCTTTCCTTCCTGTACGGCTCCACCATAGCGTCCATCGGTGTAATTAATTTGAATGCAATACAATACCAAGTTTTACAAATAACCTGGATGGATTTATATCGACTACAGTGCGTTTCTCACGTCATTTCCTACCACGCACAGTAAAACTGTAGAACCAGCTGTCATCCGTGGTGTTTCCGTATAGATATGACCTTCAAGAAAAGGGTGTACTCCTTTCTTAAGAGCCGGCAACGCATATGTGATACCTCAGGTGTTGCAGATGTCCATGGGCGGCGGTGATCACTTTCCATCAGGTGTGCCGTCTGCTCGTTTGTCCGCTATAATGTAAAAAATAAAAAAATCATCATCATCAGCATCTATTCAGCCAATAGACGTCCACTGCTGGACATAGGCGTCCCCCAATGTCCTCCACACAGATCGGTCCTGTGCCGCCCGCATCCAATGGATTCCCGCGATCTTCACCAGATCGTCGGTCCACCTTGTGCCTGCCACGGCTGCGACTTCTTGTACGTGGCCTCCACTCGAGGACCTTTCCGCCCCAACGGCCGTCTGTTCTCCTCGCTATGTGCCCTGTCCATTCAAATTATCGATATTAAAACTGTCGATTTTTAGCTTAGGTTTGTCATCACCAATCCGCATTAAGCAAGCGTGGTGATTAAGCCTAATCCCATCATAGTAGCGATGACTGGATTTCTATGATGGAGGCCTTTGCCCTGCAGTGGGACAGTTTATAAGCTGATACTTTAAGTACCTAATGGAACTTATAAGTATTTAGAAAAGCGTTACGTCAAAAACATGTAACTTAACATACATTATTTACCCAAAGATAAAAGTCTTGTAGACATTAAAATTATCTCTCTTCTCTTATCTTATAATAACTGTTCATATTGTCTCTAGAATTATACTGTTACGTTTTCATGACATGGATCATAGAACACAAGAGTTAGGTAACTAAGACTTACAAAATACAGAATGTTACTATAAATACCTACGCAATAATTGCGTATTTTGAACAAATTTTGCTTTAAAGATCTATAGACATCATTCTTTTCATCTGGGCGGAACGGAACGTTTATTTCTCACAATAGGGTATTTGACCAAGCTCGAGATTTTACAAAATATTCCATCAGAAATATAAAGTCTAGCCGGTTTTATTGTCATTCAAAAATTCATGGGTAAATCCATTTTAAAAGTATGAAATTATTAAAAAATAATAATACCATTGAATAACCCATACAATTTGCACCAACTATTATAGAACCATTGGCATAAACGAAACTTTTGATATAGCTACCATACAAAATTCAAATGAAATGCTGTCGTGCTACGTCACATCTCTGTAGCCATGGAGCGTTTTGGGTTTGCCAAAAAAATGTGATTTTAAAGTTGTGATATATCAGGTAGTTTAAATGAGAATCAAGTAATTCTTTCAACGATGTTTCTATAATTGATAGGTCTTTTTATTAAAAAAAAAATCGTCAAATACCGTATTCTGGTGTGCATAGAAAAGTAAAGTAACCATAGTAGACCAAATATTTATGGTCTGATATGGCTTATTATAATGAAGGAATAGTCGTAAGGTCATCAGGTGACCTGCTTGCTCGTTTGTCGCCTCTAGTATAAAAAAATAAAATGAGTGGTGGTAATAAGAACAACAAATATAATAACTAAGTAAATAGTATACTAGTGGTCCGTCCTCATTTCGTTTCGGGACATTAATTCCACCTTATACCAAGAGATGGCGCTAGATGTCGTTTATATCGCGCAAGCGATCCTTGTTTTCAGATTACCTATAAGAGCCTATAAGCGATGCAGGTGTCTATGGGATTTACCTCTTTAAAAAATTGTATAGATGAAATGACAAAGTGATTTATGTAGTGCTAAATATTTCAATTTTACCATTGTATAAACACGGTATATGTCTAATTTCACTTAGGTCAAGAATTATGATCTAGAGTATCAGCCTATAACTGTCCCACTGAGGGGCGAAGACGTCCATCATAGAAATCAAGTCATCGCTACTATGATGGGATCAGGCTTAATCATCACGCTTACCAAATGCGGATTAGTGATCACAAACCCGAGCTATGTTCGAATAATTCGAAACACGCTTTTTTCTCCACTACTTAAACCACTATACCAACAGGGCATCTGTTATATAATAATAATGATCTACCTTTAATCAAAACTAAATGTATTTCCTCCTACCTACAATATGGATTCCTTCAAACGAAGCGTGAAGAAGCATCTCGCGGGCCAGTATGGCGGCGCGGTGCCAACGGAAGCGATGCCTTGACATCGCGTCCGTCGTGATTGCAACGTGGACTCTTCTCTGGCTTAACATCAGGCTGAGGAGCTAATTATAATGTGACAATTAAAAAAAATGTACTTACTACTGGTATGGACTAGTTGATAATTAGTCTATGCCAGTAATAGTACTATACCCAAAACTGGAATTCAAGACCAAAAATTTACTAAAACGTTGCCACTGCAATAAAATGATCGTACAATAGTATATATCTATTTCTTAAAAACATACGCCAACATAATTTGTTTATTGGTAATTTTAATTCTATAATATAAACAAGTAATTTTATTGACTTAAATAAGCTCAAATACAATTTAATAAAAACTTAATCGTCCGTAATGTTTGGTAGAAAAGCTGGTATTGAGCTTGTATCACTTCAGGTGTTAATAACATTTGGTACAACATTTGAACTTACATGTTGTTTCGTACAGTGAGGTGCCGCAAAGGGATATTAATATAGGAATCTTTGAATTTTAATCGTTTTAAACAATGCTATTGTGTGTTGAGTGAGTTGTCACCTGAACCTGCTAGGACCTAAGAGAGTCTTAAAACCTGCGATTTCGTTAAGAGTAGTCTCGGCAAAATCCATAGGCCGAGTGACCGACAGACAGAGATTTTGACATTAGTGATATTGAAGATGAAGATGTGATTAAGTTTCTATTTTTTGAGAAAATCCTTATCATGAATTGTGCCAGCCTATACTAAGAAAATAAGCATAAAACAAAAAGGTTGAAAAAACCTAAAAACTTAATTTGACAATGATATATGTGACATTGATAGATTTGACACTGACGTACCTGTCTGTCGTAGTTTTTTCGGTCTTGAATTCCAGTTTCGGGTAAACGAGGGGTGGCTGAAAACTAATCTACCTAAGCATGAAAGAAAAGTTATAAATGGATGATTTATTTTTTATTTTTCTATGTAATCCCCTGCAACTGAAATGCATTTGTGATATTTGTCAATTAGTGACATTAGACAATTAAACAAATATGTTTTGTCTTGGGTGTCAAAATGTTTCGACCAAAACTTTATAATGTATTCCGAAGGACATGAACCTAGGAACACCTTTAACATGCGCTCCCTAATCTGGGTAGGCGTATTCCCTTCCCGACTGAGAAACTTAATCACAGCGCGATGCTCAAATTTGATCATTTTGTTATTTTCTTCCGACATGATGAACACAACACCGCGCCAAATATTTATGAATGCATTAAAATAAATTAATGTTATGTTTTTTATTAAAGAAACTAACAAGGCACATAAATATATTGCGGCCAGTTCCGTTTTCAAAACTTTCTTTAACAAAGTAGATCTTATATCAGCCACCCCTCGTATAAGCTAGAGAAAATCCAATATATTTTGCAATAATTTTGAACCAGTATTCTAGATTTACTAATATAGTTTAAACAGTGTAAACCTATTAAAACAATGTAGGTAATTACTTATTGTCTAGAGACTTCCTGTATATTGGAATAAATTAATTATTTTTGTAGGTCTCTACTTCCTTAGATAAAAGCTATCTATTGTTAAACATGTGCATAACTGGTTTTGATAATGAAACTACTTTGATCCAATTAGAAAAGGAATTTGGGTTAGTTTAGCAAGCTCGTCAGTTCATTCATATAATAATAATAATTCTCACAACATCTCATAGGTTGACCTGATTCCGTACTAAGTAGCTTAAGCACTTGTGTTACAGATATCAGACAACAGAGGAACACAAATATATACTTAAATACATATATTACACCCAGATACCGAACAAACACAAGTGTTCATCGCACGAATGTTTGTCCAGGGTGGGGATCGAACCCACGACCTTTGGCGTAAGAGGCAGGGTCACTACCAATTGCGCCATCCGGTCAGTCAACATATAACTCTTGCGCTTGGGGTCCCGGGTTAAATTCCCGGGTCGAGCCAAAATTGTACCTGAAGTTTTTCTGTAAAGAAAATCTCAGTGTCAGCCCGGAGTCTGAAAGTTGGCGGTCTTGTACCGCCGTGCCTCGGTAAGCAAGTTAAGCTGTTGGTCCTGCGCTCGATCCCTCTCAGGTGTCACGGTGGTGTCCCATCGGAATATGAAAGTAAGGAAATATAGAGTGCACTTGTGTTTGCGCACACACTTGAGCACTATAATATCCTGCGTACGTGGCTGATCGTTGAGATTGGTCGCCGTAGCCGTAATCGGTTGGAGAATATTATTATTACATATAACTACCTACTTAAATAACTATGTATTTAATAATATAAATTCGTCTATTTTTAAGTTTTTTTTCGACAAGCCGATGTGGCCGTTACATAAGTTTACTTAACTAGACTAAAAGCTAATTCTTCTCTTAATTCTTCTTTTCTCCCCATTTGCAGAACCTGCATCCGTTCATAAAGAGAGCAACTCCATGACAGTGTTTATCGGCAATACTGTCGACGGATAGCTCTCTTCATTAACAGATTACACGCGACGATTCTTCTTGTTATCTTCTTAGCCTATCTTTTCTTGTTTGTTTCTCTCTTCTTTAGTCAACACTCTATGATAATGTTTATCCACAATACTGTCGCCGGATAGCTCTTTTCATTAATAGATTACACGCGACGATTCTTCTTTTCTCTCCTTAGCCTATCTTTTTTGTTTGTTTCTCTCTTCTTTTGTTAACAACTCTATGATAGTGTTTATCTGCAATACTGTCGACGGAGGTCTCTTGACGATTCTTCTTGTCCTTCTTATTTTAGGAAGAAGAGAGATTCTTTCAGTCTTTTCTTGTTTTTTTCTCTTTATTTAGGACACAACTTTTTTTTATTTATTTACCATTTTTACAACGGTATTTTGTCCTTATAATCTAACAGCACACAAAAAACCACTAAGGTTTAACCATAGGCTGTTAGGAGTTTAGTTTTACAATTTAGCTGGATGCGCGAGTGGTAGCGACGTCTTTTTTATGTGACTAGGTGGCAGATGAGTAGACGGATCAGCTGATGGTAAGCAATTGCCGCCGCCAATGCGACCCGCGACACCAGTGGAGTCACAAGTGCGCAGTCAACCTTTAAACCCCTCTTTTCTCAGGATTGGGCCTCCGGTACCTTCACTCACGCAGCGTAATACAGCACTGTGCTGCTTCACGCCAGATTTCTGTGAGGCCGTAGTATCACTCCTGTCGAGCCGGCCCATTCATGCCGAAGCGTGGCTCGCCCACGGTCAAGTGCAAGCAGCTGGATGCGCGAGTGACTCGATGGCGCAGTGGCTAGCGACGTTGTATTACCCTCGACAGAATCCCAAAACTCTGTTTATCAAATAATTTGACGACCCGTTTAGAGCAGTGGTAGTGAACGCTGCCTTTGGTCCAAGGGTTGCGAGTTCGATCCCCGCACACTACAAACATTTGTGTGCATGAACATGTCTGTTTGTATTGGTCTGGGTTTTGTCTATTTATAATATATTATAAGTATGTATTTACAGCAGAAAAGTATTATATGTATGTATATGTCACCGGAAAATATAAAGATCCGTAAGTTTATCTCCCGTTTAGAATCCTACGAAAGTTTATAAACTTCCTTGAAAATTGATAAACTTACCGATGACGTTTATATATGTGATCTCACTGTTGATTCTGATATATATAACACAGGTGCTTGAGCTGCCTATATCGGAGTCAGATCAATGTCTGTGATGTTAGATAGATAGATAGATACTCTTTATTGCACAACATACAAAACTTAAAAGCTAGGTATACAGAGATACAATGTACAATTTAGGCGGTCTTATCGCTGGGAGCGATCTCTACCAGACAACCTTCAGGTAAAGGACATTAGATAGAAGAGGGGAGGGTGGTGCAATCCTTTTGATTTTGAACATTGATTAACTAAATTTATAGTATAAATACATATATCTAGATAATAAATAAACACGTTATCATACACTAATATATACGAATGTTACCTTACTATAATACAATATAACCTACACAAATTATATAAAATATACTACTATAAGGTTATAATAGAGAAGATATATTTATACCTACAATATATGGATGGATCTGGGAGAGGACTATTTTGAAATATGTTTATTTCCAGTGTCACAAAAGGACTGTAACTATGTCGGTGTCACAAAGAGCAGTAGCGCAAGCAAACAGGCGACATCGGCGCGGGCGCAGCGTGGAGCAGCAATTTACACCTGCGCATATGGTTAGGTTAACGGATCGTGTCACGTTTTTAGTTACTGTGTCGTAACTATTACATTTTATAATTAGTTAGTACAGTCGCCACCAAAGTTGTCTCGTGAAAAAAAAACCGCCTTCAAAAACCACGAGCCTAGGTATACCTTCAGGCAACGCATCTCCACGCAACGCATCTCCGGGAGGGTTGGCTGATTTATTTATTTTATTTATTTATTCATAATCATTACATGCTAGCTTACAGATTTCTCCAATTTGCTAGCAAGTCATACAGTAATTTACATGCATGCATAATTATGTGATACAATTTTAATTTAATCAATTATTACAAAAATACAACGTCAAAAATTTAAAAAATAATAAGTTCATACATAATTAAAATAAATGAATAAAATATGGCAAACAGACAATCAAATTAAATAGTATATTATTATTACATCCTATCCACTCCATTAATAATACAATTGAATTGATTTAGTAAATGTCCAATTCCGTCAGCAAATAAATCCAGATCATCATGCTGATTCATTATGTCTGATATCCATGGGCGACAGTGATCGCTTACCATCAGGTGACTCGCATGCTCGTTTGCCTCCCTTTCTAATAAAAAAAACGAACTAAAAAGTGTAAAATAATATTTTGAAGACTTCATACACATAACATTTTATAACAGCCTACACTCGAGAAAAGGTGTTACCGAAGTCGGCGCCTAATCCCTGCTGATTAATTGAATGTTGTATTACAAGAAATATTTTCGTAGATTTTTTCTATGCTTTTTAGTATGCCATTTTTTGGCACCGGCTAGAAGTTATATTTTAATAGAGATTTTTCGCTATTGGCTCATATTTAACTATATTTGGATAAAATATTTATATTTTATAAAATCTCGAGCTTAATCAAATACCCTACGAAACACAGTTTTCTGTGAGGCCGCGGTATCGCTCCCATAAAGCCCATTCGACTAAGGTAAAGCTGCTGGCATGATCATCAGCACCCAGAGAAGGAAAACTCTGCATTTATATCAAAACCCTCGCCAACCCGTCTGCCGAGCGTGGCGAGTAGGGCAATTACCCCTCATGTGATTGAGGGAGGCCCGTGCCCCAGCAGTGGGGACTTAATTGGGCTGACGATGAAAGCCCATTTATGCCGAAGCGTGGTTGCCCGGTAAAAATAGCATTTTTTTTCTATACTTAGAAGAACTTAACTTAGAACAAGCGTTGCAATTCTCGACAAAATTGTAATGTGTCTTCAGCTTAGAACAATTGGATATAAATAACAGACACAGCAATAAATTGTATATTTTAATATCCCTTGAAGCAAATGTTGGACAGAAACTTAGTTAAGTAATACCCTAAACATATTTCTATTGAGAACTGCATTTACATGCACTTCAGAAGCACAAGCCATTCGGAGCTATTTTAAAATGGGAGAGCCACGCTTCGGCATGATTGGGCCGGAAAACTGGTAGCAGCGCCAGTGCTGTGAGGGATCGAGGGTACATGTAACAGTACGAGGAGTTTAAAATTGTGAGTCCACTAACGTTGAGGGTGTCCATGAGCAAGAGCCACGCTTCGGCATGATTGGGCCGGAAAACTGGTAGCAGCGCCAGTGCTGTGAGGGATCGAGGGTACAGGTAAGAGTACGAGAAGGAGTTACAACTTGTGAGTCCACTAACGTTGAGGGTGTCCATGAGCAGCAACAATCGCTTACAATCAGGTGATGCGACTGCTCATCTGCCACCTATCACCTATCTATCACCTAAACCTGATCCAGGGTTTGGCAAATCTGGGAACCACCCTGACAGGATATTGGTTATACATTCAAAATTATTGGAGATATCGACAATTAGAAGTTTCCTCAGGATCTTTTCTCTCGCCGCTGAGCTTATATAGGTATCACAAAATACGATTTGTCAAAAGCTTTTGAATGTGTTCACAACAAAATTCCACAATAGGTAACAATAACGGTCCCAGAACGTTGCCTTGAGCGAGCCCGCCAATCAAATTAGTTCTTTCGTGAGCTACTGGTTCACACGTTTAGGACGGCCATGATAATTGGACTAGTATGGAGTTTTGCAGTGTTGCACTGAGGATATATGTGGGTTTAGAACAACAAAATAAAATAATTTTCATCTACAATTCACATTGTTCGAGCTTCGTTCGTCCAAACAACCGTTTAATGAAGAACAAAGATTTTAGAATAGCTATTTACGGGATTTCTACCATGTACAGTACCTAAGTAGCTTAACACCTTAGTACCATGTCAAAGTAACTGTTCTGCCTATTATATCCAGTTTCTAATGGGTACGTAAAAAATGTTACTTGGACATGGTACTAAAGTGTTAAGCTACTTTTGATGTGGACCGTACCTTATTTTTGAGTTTTCGATATTTCGGCACTGTTGCAAGCGCCATGGTCACGGAGTAACTGGTTACTCCGTGACCATTTAAAACAATATACCTAAAGAACAAATATTTGTATAATAATAATATCTCAACGATCAGCCACGTACGCAGGATATATTATAGTGCTCAAGTGTGTGCGCAAACACAAGTGCACTCTCTATTCCCTTACCCTCATATTCCGATGGGACAGTACTGTGACACGACCGGAGAGGGATCGGGCGCAGGACCAACAGCTTATCGTGCTTTCCGAGGCACGGGGGTACAAGATCGCCAACTTCCAGACTCCGGGCTGCCACTAAGTATTTCTTACCGAAAACCTAGGTACAATTTTTGGCCCGACCCGGGGATCGAACCCCGGACCTCTTGCGCAGCCGTCGCTTTAAAGTGCGACCCACTAACCACTGCGCCACGGAGGCAGTCAATTTGTATAATAATTTGTCAATAAAGTTTTTTTTTTCTATATGGCTGCTACTGTGTTGCCTACGGCGAACACATAATAACTCTGCCAATGTCGAGTGATCAAAGAGACACGTTAATTTAATGGTTATTGACCGATGTGGCGAGTTAAATTTGATGTTTATCTTAATTGAGTTTATCACCAAGCACCATCTAAAACCAAGACAGAACAAAACATACACAAAGACGTCACAGCATTAAAGGGAGATTCTCATGTAAAATTAGTCAATAAAGTTGTGAAAATAAATGATGACGCCACTGCCGCTTACGTCACAGGAAATTGTTACCCAATATATGTACATGAACCAGGGTAGTAGACATTGGCACGCGAGTGTGTGAGCTAAAGTGGAGATGGGCAGGACACCTGGCAAGGCGTAAAGATGACAGGTGGACTATAAAGCTTACCGAATGGCAGCCAAGAATGGGACGACGTCCTGTGGGTAGACCACCAGCACGATGGTCCGACGATATTGTGACGGCAGTGGGGAAACAATGGATAAGGCTGGCAAGGGACCGAAGGGATAAAGAAGAGGCCTATACTCAGCAGTGGGTGGATGTGGGCTGATATGATGATGATGATATGTACATGGCATAGGTATTCCTCCAAGGTTCGTTGTCACTACCTGAATACATTCTTGACGCATTGTAAAGTATCGAATTTTACGAATAAACTGAAAATCTACTCAAAAATCCATTCACCACCCGAATGTTACGAGTACATTATCTTTCTGAAATAAATCTACAACGTGTAGAAAAAATGAGCAATACCAAAAAATTCTTAAAATATCCGCGCGTCAATAATGGGGTAAACGAGTTCTGGAGTGGAGACCGCGTCTTGGCAAACGTAATGTAGGGCGCCCTCGGGCTAGGTGGGAGGACGATCTGCGCAGGATGGCTGGCAAGAGCTGGATGCGAGAAGCCATGGATAGATCACAGTGGCGAACAATTGGAGAGGCCTACGTCCAGCAGTGGACTGCGATAGGTTGATGATGATGATGATGATGCGTCAATAATGTATGGAACAGCTTTTTTTTGCTCAGATGATGCTCATATTTTGGCAGTGAAGTCTTTACACGGTATATGTTCACACCCTTAAGTATTATTGCTCATTTTTTTACACTTTGTATATGCAATATATAAATAAATATTGCCGCGTGGTCCCCGGCAGAGTAGAATAGGCCACCCTCACTCTTACCGAGGTGTCGCAAAAGGCGACTAAGGTAAAGCTGCTGGCATGATCATCAGTACACAGAGAAGGAAAACTCTGCATTTATATCAAAACCCTCGCCAACCCGTCTGCCAAGCGTGGTGAGTATGGCAATTACCCCTCATGTGATTGAGGGAGGCTCGTGCCCCAGCAGTGGGGATTTAAATGGGCTATGATGAAATAAATATTTCACAACATCACATACATTGATCTGACTCCGAGATAGGTAGCTCAAGCACCTGTGTTAACGATAGCAGAACCAACAGCGGAATTACAAATATGTACATTTAATACTTTTCTTTTGTAAATACATACTTATAATACATAGATAGACAACACCCAGACCAATACAAACAGACATGTTCATGCACACAAAATGTTGGTACCTTGCACCGAGGCAGCGTTCACTACCACTGATCCAAACGGGTCGTCAAACAATAATATAACATAGTTAGTTATAATGTCCTTGGATAGTTATAATGTCAAAAACATTTTTACTTACCACTAAAGTCTATATAACAAGTATACTGACAACCACTTTGGATTACAATTGTCTCTTTTCATCCGATTCTCCCCATTAATTATGTTAAACTTTATTCACCTTATTACAAAATACGATATAATTTTTTACCGTACTAAGCTATTCCATCCCGTTTCCACACGTAATGTTAAAAGAGACTGCAGGAAGTTTAGCTGTGGAATTTTTCTTAAATCGTATTTTTCTAATAAGGTGGATTTGGTTTAACATCAATTGAGGGACAGATTTTAATAACCCATCGTGTAGTTGAAGTTACGCTCTAAAACACCTTGGTATTTCAGTCTTCAGTCACACACGTGCCTACAATTTCGTGTTCCACAGATTTCTACTCCGTTCAAAATCACTTGAAAAGTTTCTACAAGGGCATTTAGAGTTAAGTAATTTCCTAGAAATTAGTGCAGCCTCCGACTCTATTCATAAACAAATGTATGTAAATCTTCCCGTCGTTGAACGATTGTCCGGACTTGTCTGCTTAGCATGTGTGAGTGTATTGTTTTAGTGGCTTTTTGTTATTTTAGTTGCGACTGATGCAATGGCGTGGTTGTAATGCAGAGGAATTTTGTGAGCTGGTTCGGTAATGCAGTTTGTTGCTCCTACTTTAAAGGATTATTTAAAATATATCCAAATTTCTGAAAAGCCGCGAAGGCGGCAGCTAAAGTGCCCTCTCTTCTCAATAGGACGCGTAGTTTCATATCAGTGCATACTTACATCTAAGCAACCTAATTATAAATATCTCTATTGATCTAAAGTTACTACCGTACTAAAGCTTATATCATGCCGTTTCAACACGCAGTGTTAAAAGGGGCTGACACGAATTTGTTCTGGGATTATCTAAGGGGGATAGATTTTTAAATCTGTGTGTGCCTTAGAACAATGGTAGCTCAGTGAATAAGAACGCATGGCAAACGAATGGTGGTACGATGGAATCCGAGCATGTACCTCTGGATTTTACAAAACTATGAGCTACCGTTCGCTCATCGGTGAAGGAATATCGTGAGGAATCCTGCACGCTTCAAATAGTTTCACCATTATTATGGACGTATAATCATGGTTCAATTAGCCTGGTTCCCCTATTTAAGGGTTGCCCTATTTAAGACTTCCCATATCCTGGATCATGGTACAAGCATACCCCGGACTCAAAAGCAAACGGCTTCAGACGCAACTGGGAATATTACGCTGAGATGAGGTTAATGGCTTGGTTATGTGACTGTAAACCCTGAAGGGTTAATTTTAGCAGTCTATGTATGTAGAATTCACTAAAACGAATGGTCTTTAATGGCTCCATCATTTGATAGAATGGAAGAAGATCGTGCGGCTAATTAAAAAATGTAAAAATGACCAAATTTTCGAAAAGTAAGTTGGGCCCTAGAGTAACTTATTATACTGAGCCAGTTAGCTGTCCAGAATATCACTGGAACAAAGGATTGAAATTAATTTTCGCCGACTTATTATTATCCTGAATTTCTTAAGGGTACAGGCTTCCTCAATAAATTCGCCTCTGAAGGTTTCTCAATCTTCGGGTCTGACAGTTTTTCAAAGAATATTCCCACAAATGTTACAGTAATTCTTAACGACCATAATCCACTTAATCTTGTTCCCCTGTTGGCTATAGTCATTATATATATACCAGATATTACAAAATCTGAATCATTGGCTCAGCGTATACAAGTGAAATTAGAGTCTGTAGATTCTTCTACGGAGTCTTCTACAGAAGAAGGCTTTACTTATTTAAAATACATATTTAGTTTTATGACATTGGATTGGATCCTTGTAAGTTAATTTTAATTTTGAATCGCTCGATACTTTGTAACTTTCAAAAAACGTCTGTTTTGTATTGACACAGCTGATTACTTCAACTCCTTTGAATGCCTTCCTTGCTACTTTTGAAATAGAGTCCGAAACCCTTTGGGCTTTGTAGATTTTTTATTTGCATTTTTCGAAACGATTGTGTTTTCAACTGTTGTCACGGAATTTGTTTTATGTTAATCATTTAGTATTTGGAAATATTTTCGGAGTTGGGTTAAAACTAAATGCATTGTTCAAGGTTGTTTACCCGAGGGTAAAATCTCATCGAAAAGCTTTGGTTGGTTTTCTACCAAACACCAGTAACCTGTAAGTTATATGATATTGTACCTAATTACCGGACTCCCTGAATCCTGAATCATATTCTAAGCGTACACCGGGCTCCAAAGATACAGCTTTAGACGCAACCGCGAACTACATGGGATATGGATTTTTAGGAAATCAATTTCAGACAAAAATATTATTTTATAGATTAAAGGTTTTTTTATGCTAGAGGCGACAAACGAGCAAGCGAGTCCCCTGATGGAACATAGACATCCACTAAATCAGAAAATGAACAAAGCAGCTCAGTTGCAGATTTGGAGGTATCTATCCCCAATCACGATGTGATAGAAAAACCTACTTTCATAAAATTTGAGTTTGAGGTGAGTTATCAATCTATACTATTAGATACAAACTAAGTAGGATATACTACTAAATAAAGAGGTAAATTAAATACTTATAGGTATTCCGAAAACATGAAACGCTTGCGCGTTGTAATCGACACCTAGCGCGATCTATTGGTATAGAGGAGAACTAATGGCCCGTAAGAACGTGAGGGCAGGCCTCTAGTTTCAAATAAAAGGAAGGCGCGTAATTGGATGGAAATACGGTGGAGTGACCATTAGCCTAAGATGGTCAGCTGACACTTTGATTTAATTTATACTTTATGGTGTATTTAGAATATATCTACTTAGTATTGTATTTTATGAAAATAAGTAAAAAAAACGAATGCGAGGGGTAATCAAAGTGATCAAAAGAAACCCAACAAAACAAAAGAACTATAGAGATCATGCATGACGCACAAAATACTTAAAATTGTCAAAAACACTACAAAATACAACAAGAAGCATCAAAAGACACTGACGTACAGCCGAACGTACAATCAGCAAGATTGGCATTTTAATCGCGTTTTTAATAGTCCTACTTAAATTAAAATGTAACCGAGTGAACTACTTAAATAACTGAAACTGCTCCGTATCTGAAGAATCGTGACTTCGCTGTAAAACTGTGTCGTATTCTATTTCTGCTTTATCATTGCCCATTATGATATGCTGAAAGGACATCTACATTGTGTGAGGTTTCAGTCAAGCTACACCTTATTATAAATCGCGATCTAAAGTTATTACCGTACTAAAGATCATGTCATCCCGTTTTAACACATAATGTTAAAAGAGGACAAAACGAGTTCTGTTCCGGACCTATTCACTATAGCGCCTTGTAATAAGGGGGTAGTAAGTCTTAAATTGAAAACTTAAATAGACACAATTAAATTACTAGGTACTACTGCAATTGATTTTCATAAACGTGGTATTAAATTATTGTTTAACCTAGTTTCAGTTCGAGCAGAGCGGTGCATGCAGTCTACTCCCTGACCTGGATGCTCCACTAGCCATAGAAGGGCTTGGGAAATAAATTATTGAATGACTAGTAGCTCAACCTTACTTCGTTGCGGGACTTTATTAGTTCCAAATTGTACCAATAGATGGCGATACGTGTAGATTACATCACGCTAGTTTTTCGTGTTTTAGATTTACACAATTCCATCAGTCTGCTGATTTTGTATGAGAAGCGTTACAAATAATAAACTTTAAAATTAGCGTTCAACCTTGTGAAGTATGCAAATGTCAACGTAACATTAAAGTGGGTAATATTAACAACAGCCTCGAATTGTATAACTGAAACATTGTTAGCAGTTTAACACTGCATTTAGAAGGTTACCTAATATTTTACACAAATTGTAAAGCTTATACCTATACAAATGTTACGCCTATTGAATCCTGTTCTAGACCATGATCCAGATCCAAGAGTAATTTTCGTTTCATACCTAAGGAATAACATTTGAAACTTATTCCCCCTTTTTACTTACGTGAACTAAGGATAGTCCCGGAACAAAATTCAGGCTAGCCCTTTTTAACATTGCGTGTTGGAACGGGATGACATGATCTTTAGTACGGTAATAACTTTAGATCGCGATTTATAATAAGGTGGATTGAGCTCTATCATTTAACTCTACATTAGTAAGTTCGTGATAATGAAACCTACTTTCTAAAGTAGATCAATTTATCACTTTGATATTTAAATATTAACAAGTAATGAGAAAATAAAATTACCGTGCTATCATAACTTTTACCTGTTTATAACTGGGGTGACCAGGTGTTTTTATTGGCATTCTGATTTATCAGCTCAAAATACAAGATTTGGACTGTTAATTAGAACAATTTTATTAATAAACCATAGAAAGAATCCAAACTTTACTTAGATGACTTTGTTTTCTTCTGTTATAATAGAAAGAGACATTAACTCGTTATACAGGTTGCTCAAAATGCAAAACGTCCCTAGTCAATTGGATTACCTTTGGCCTTAAAAAAGTCTTACCTTTATGAATTTAATATTTAAAAAGTTACTTTACGTGTCACGTTATTGTGTAATACTATGTTCAATCTCTCGCTAGGGCTTTTTGGTTCGATTCCCTCTCTGGAATAACATTCATGTGAGGAAAACTTGAGATTTTTAAGGGTCTTCTGCGTTATTAATTATTATAATAGTTACCTATTTAAGTATGCGAGCATAAACGGAGGTCTCAAGACTGACTGGGGGACATGAAGGGAAAGTACCTTAAATTCTTAAGGGACACCCTGAATTCCCGGTATATAAGAAGTTAAGCAAATTAGTCGTGAAATTTAAGATAGATATTGTTTTTTAATATTGGAGATCTGGTCACCCTATTCAGAACTAACTTGTTCCCATTTCTTAGCCGTTATCAAACAGTTTACTGCTTCTAATCTAAGATATCAACCTATTTGCTTTCCGTACAATGTGACCCCGGTAGGCATTAAACACGATAGCTCTTTGCGCTAATATTAGCTTAGTAATTAAAAAGTAAACTCTGTTTGAATTTCGAATTCAGATTATGAACAGAAAAGAAAATTAATAAAATTCGTAATAAAAATATGTAAAAAACTTCCTAAAAAAAATGATCCTGTGTAATTCTGATTATTAATAAACGAGATTAACTTAAATATTCAAAACACTACTGTGTAAAATGTGATTTTGTTTTTTATGTATTTATTACCTGTAGAAATTTACAATTAAATTGATAGCTATTATTATTTCTTGCTATGCAGCCTGGGATAACTATGATTGGACCATGATCCAGGATCTGGTGCCTATGTTTGGTAATTTTTACAATGAAGCGACTTCGAACTCTTTAGCTAACCAACTGGATTCTAGTTACACGATCAGACTTTTATTATCTCAAGAAGCTGTGTTTCTAAATCTATGTTAAAAACCTTTAAATAGTTGAATCGGTATTTTAGTTCTAAGATGTACCTAATTATTTAACCAATAGCTAATCAAATATTAGAATTAGAATTTATTTAAATGCTAAATCTTAAACGATATAAAAAATATATATTAATTAGTAATAAACTGTTATGATTAAACACAGAATGATTAGTTTAAATTAAATAAGAGATAGTAAATTAGGAAAATTAGAAAATTCTTACCGCAGAAACTTCGTGCTACCAAAGCGACTTTCCCAATGAAAATCTTCGCCATATTGTGTCACGTGTGTATCTTTTCGCAGTTTCATCATTATGTACGCCCTGCCGTCATGTGACCAATCACAGTGCGTCAAAACCCAAGGCGCCATTCAATTATCTAACCTCCATGGTCCAATCGCGGTCTTCAAAGAAAAAGATAATTTCCTTTTTTTCTCTGTGGCTTTTCCCGCTAAATTTTGACAAGAGAACACTAACCAATTGAGACACTTTTTAACAACACCCAATTAAAAATAATTACGAAATTGCATTTTAAAAACTGAGAATCGATTTTGTATTCTTAGAACGCACTAATTTGGTGATAATTATGTTTAAATGTATGTAAAATGGTATTGTAAACTCGCGCGATGGCTGCTGAAGCAAAATGGCGTCTTCGAACATCATGTTGGGTTTTTATAGAGGCATACCTGTTACGTCACACACCTGTAGCTGGGACATATTATTCATATTTTGTTATCGTTTTCATGTTAGTTGGGCGTGGGAAAAGGTATTCTATGGTGTTGGAGTAAGGCTTACATTTGGTGGGTGTTATTCTTTGGTAGTATTGTTTAGTCTTTAAAGTTGAGAGCGTGTGTTAAGCTATGATGGCTGTGGTACCGTTTGCCTCTAAGTTTCGTCTATGACCTAGTGAGACATTGTGGTTCGAACAATTACTATACTGACATTTGACTGCCTCGGTGGCGCAGTGGTTAGTGGGTCGCACTTTAAGGCTGCGCAAGAGGTCCCGGGTTCGATCCCCGGGTCGGGCCAAAAATTTGTACCTAAGTTTTCGGTAAGAAATTCTCAGTGGTAGCCCGGAGTCTCGAAGTTGGCGGTCTTGTACCCCCGTGCCTTGGAAAGCACGTTAAGCCGTTGGACCTGCGCCCAATCCCTCTCTGGTCGTGTCACATAAGTGTCCCATCGGAATGTGAGGGTAAGGAAATAGAAAGTGCACTTGTGTTTACGCTCACACTTAAGCACTATAATATATCTGCCACTTACGCAGGATATATTATAGTGCTCAAGTGTGTGCGCAAACACAAGTGCACTCTCTATTCCCTTGCCCTCATATTCTGATGCAATGGTACATCAGTGTGACACGACCGGGCAGGGATCGAGCGCAGGACCAACAACCTAACGTGCTTTCCGAGGCACGGGGTTACATAACGCCAACTTCCAGACTCTGGGCTGACAATAAGAATTTCTTAAGGTGACGGGTAGGGCAAACTAGCGACACCAATCGATTTTAATTTTCAGCTACTAAACCGGATTTATTTTAAACAATCTCGGGGTTACAACCTCTCGGCAAATACTTATACTATTTATTAAATGTCCATGGACAAATGTTGGGTCTGTTTTTGTACGCGAAAAAATGATTCACGCTAAAAGGCCGCTTTTGGCGGTATTCAATTTTTCGCATACGCGTTGGACCCAATATTTGTGCATGGTTATTTAATAAATAGTATATAAGTGTTTGCCGACAGGTTGTAACCCCGAAATGTTTAAAATAGATCCGGTTTAGTAGCTAAAACTTAAAATCGGCGTCGCTAGTGTGCCCTACCCGTCAGCTCAACAGAAAAGTTCAGGTACGAATTTTGGCCTGACCCGGGGATCGAACCCGGGACCCCAAGCGCAGCCGTCGCTTTAAAGTGCGAAGCGCTGCCAACTGCGCCGACGAAGCAGTCCTACAAAGTAATAGGTATACTAGATTCCCTAAACCCTGAATCTTGGTCCAAGCGTACCCCGGGCTCCAGAGCGACAGCTTTGGACGCAACCGGGAATTTTATTACACGTTAAGATGAGAGGAGTTATGTAATTATGTAGGTAGGTACGTATTAACAACGTACCCTCAATATTTGTCCACATGAAGCTCACTATCAATTTGAAATGTATCTTCTAAAGAAGAGAGATAATAAATTATTTACTTTCATGATTGCACATACAATCCATTTAATTATATTGCGTAGGTTTATGTTCTTGTCTCGTCAAAATTACTTTATTCCTATTCACAGGGTGTGATTTTGCGTGTAATTTTTATGTGGGTGACAGACGAGTGCACGGATCACCGCCAATAAATTCGTATTCATTGTGACAATTTAGAGACATTTTTTTTAAAAGTACTACGGTGAAACCACAAACAAAAATTTTAAGATTTTTTGGGACAAAATTGTGTCATAATATCTTCCTACAAGTTACCATTTTTTATGTGATAGGTGGCAGACGAGCAGACGGATCACCTGATGGTAAGCGATTGCAGCCGTCAATGGACACCACTAGCCAACATAATATAAATCGCGACCTAAAGTTATTACCGTATTAAAACTCATGTCATCCCGTTCCAACACACAATGTTAGAAGGGCCTGTCACGAATTTTGTTTCCAGACTATCCTTATATTTGTAATAAGGGGGTAGGAGAGCCACGCTTCGGTATGCGTAAGTGGGAGAGACAGGCTTCGGCATGAATGGGCCAGCTCGACGGGAGTGATACCACGGCCTCACAGAAAACCGGCGTGAAGCAGCACTGTATTGTGTTTCGCTGCGTGAGTGATTACAGGCCCAATCCAGGGGAAAAGGGGATTCAAAGGTTGGCAGCGTCTTTTGTGACTCCACTGGTGTAGCGTGTGTCCATGGGCGGCGGTAATTGCTTACCATCGGGTGATCAGTCTGCTCGTTTGCCACCTATCATGAATAAAATAAGTGCGCTGCCCACTTTTTTCCCTTTCCCGCCGAATCCCTCTCCCCCTTTTATCATAATGAATGTAATATCGAAGATGAAACAAATGGTACAGACAGCCAGACATCAGGCTATCACAATCTGTCAAACCTCAATTTATAGTGAACCTTACGTGTTTAGCACTAAGGTGAGAATCGATTTTCACAAATTAATTAATATTTCCCAACATCACATACAACCTGTGCGGATAAAGAATGGGATCAGAAATGGCGGCGCATCTATTCACTTCTCGCTCGCACACTATTTGCGTCTATACTCGCATTCGTGGGGGTGCGAGCGAGAAGTGAATAGATTCGCCGCCATTTCTGATCCCATTCTTTATCCGCACAGGTTTGTACAGTGGCGGACACATCAAGTTATACAAAACTGTCAAATTTCTTCATTCGATTATAAACCTTATATTGTCACACATTGTGTTCGAAGTCGATTGAGGAAATTTGACAGTTTTGTATAGCTTGACCTGTCCGCCACTGTACATTGATCTGACTCCGAGACAGTTAGCTCAAGCACCTGTGTTACGGATAACAGAAATAACAATTACAAATATATAAATTTAATACTTTTCTTTCATACTTCCATATCCATACAAAAATTCTTAATAATTTTGTTTGTGGGTTCACCGTAGTACTTTTTAAAAAAAATGTCTCTAAATTGTCATAATGAATAGGTACGAATTTATTGGCGGCGCTAGTTTTAAATTACTTTTCAGGCCCGCTGTATTAGGTTTTCAGCATCCACGTCCTATTTCGAGTTATCAGGCGTATCAGATAGCATGCGCAAACGCACCGTGTTTGCGCACCGTGCGATGCGCGGCCTCGTTCCACAGGTGTGACGAAATATGCTTAATAATTTAATTAAATAAATACTTTGTATATTAGATGGGTTGAATAAGGGCCTCTTTAAAAGGTGGGGGACTCAGGTGTATCTACCTCCTAGAGTGGCCCCGCTGGTAATCAGTTCTGTTCTGATTCCAGCTTCGGTTGGTATTAGGCAGAAACGGTTACCGTGGGGCACGGTTTTCCCCGGGCAACGGCGGGTAGTAATTCATTCGTGGATTGCTACCCGACGGCCAAAGGATGCACAGAATTTCCGGCGGACCAGCCCCGATGCAGTGGATCGCGTGCAGCGCACACCACTCGGGGGCTTTCATTGTCTGCTGAGGGCTTAGAGGACCGGCCTCTCTTTATGGACCTGAACACAATAGGGCCGGGCACGGAGGCTGCCTTCTTTATCCAGCCCCCCCTTCTGCCGTAGGTTGGCGTTGGGGTGTGGTGGCACCCACTGTCGGGCGCTTTGGCGTGCGGTGGGCCGGTGTTCCTGGTGTGATGGTGCCGTATGGGGGCCTTTTTGTTCTCGGGCCTTGAACTGTCGCGCCTTCGGGCGCGTTCGAATGTTGGGGAGTTCCACGGTGGTGGAATTCCTGCCAACAGTCTGTTGCGCCCCGATTCTCGGGAGCGCTCTCCCCGCCTTTATGGTGGGGGCTTTGTTGGTGGGTCTGTGTTGAGTCCCGCAGCCAGTGGGATGCAGCTACGACTCGCCACCCCCGCTTTTCCCGTCCCGTCGATTGTCTCCGCAACCCAGCGGGGATGCTCGAACGGGAGGGTTTTCGGGTATAACTTAAAAGTCTGTGGGTGCTCTCTCCTCTCTCTGCCCTGCAGCCAGCAGGGTATGGGTTGGGGGAGGGGTCTGCAGTCGTCCCTTCCGGAGCGTCTGCGTTGCAATCCAGCAACGTGGACGATTCCGGAGAGGGGGGAATGGTGGGCCATGGGAGTGGCCCTAGGCCTCGTTTTACGGCGAGGCCCGTTTTTGAAGAGGCCGTGCTGGCGAGCCTCTCGTCCTTCGAGGGTGGGCCGCGGACTTGGTTTCTACCCGTTACCGTAGCCCACCCCACACGGACGTAGCAGGAAATGCCCCGGTGGTTTTTAGTGGGTAGGCCCCTGGGAGCACCCCAGGGGAGAGCCCCACACTACCCGGCCGTCTCCCAGCGGTCGGGTGTGCTTAAGGCGGCATTTTCCACCGGGCCAACAAAAAAAAAAAAAAAAAAAAAAGGGCCTCTTTAAAAGGTCACTTAGGCGATGGCAGCTCCGTGGTTGACAGCGCGCTTTCCATACGAGGGACGTGGTTCGAATCCGAGCATGCACCTCTGGATCTTTCAAATCTGTGTGCGTATTTCTATCATTATCTCGGCGGTGAGAGAAAACATCGTGAGGAAACCTGCATGAAACTTGTAACCAAATTTCTGTTAGTCGGGTTTCCCTGTAAAGGATTGCGAAGGTTAGACGACAGTCGCTTCAGTGTGATTACCTGACTCCCCAAATCTTGAATCATGGTCTAAGCGTACCCCGGGCTCCAGAGCGGCAGCTTAGGACGCAACCAAGTCTTTTTGTGATAGATGAGTCAGTGATAGATGGCAGACGAGCAGACGGGTCGCCTGATGGTAAGCGATTGCCGCCGCCCATAGACACCCGCGACACTAGTGCAGTCACAAGTGCGCTACCAACCTTTAAACCACCCTTTCCCCCGGATTGGGTCTCCGGTACCCTCACTCACGCAACACAGCACAGTGCTGCTCACACGCTATGGTGAGGAGAAAAAGGTCACTGAGGATTTAGGTCAAATAAGTAGGTAAGTAAGTATAATGTTTTTTTTTGTATTGTATACGCCCTGTTTGTCACAGAGCCGTGTGGTCCCCGGCAGAATAGAATAGGCCACCCTCACTCTTACAGAGGTGTCGTAAAAGGCGACTAAGGTAAAGCTGCTGGCATGATCATCAGCACTCAAAGAAGGAAAACTCTGCATTTATATCTAAACCCTCGCCAACCCGTCTGCCAAGCGTGGTGAGTATGGCAATTACCCCTCATGTGATTGAGGGAGGCCCATGCCCCAGCAGTGGGGACTTAAATGGGCTGACGATGACGATGACGATGATCATGAATCCGCATTAGGCCAGCGTGGTGATTAAGCCTAATGCCATCATAGTAGCGATGACTTGATTTCTATGATGGAGGCCTTTTCCCTGTAGTGGGACAGTATATTAGTCTTTTTTATAATGTTTTAGGGGCCCGGTGTCTTCATAGTTGCGTTACAGTTTAACAAGAGCATATTATGGTTCCCATACTTTCCTTTCCCTACCATTTGTACCTCAGTCTCCCCCCATATACAAATATATTGTAATGCTTGACTCTTCATACCAAGCGCACGTTTCTTAGGTTCAATTATCATGATCCAAATAACTACCATTTGAGTGACAGCCAGTACCTACCAGACAGAGGAGTTCTGGTGTACTAGAGAAACGCCTACAATAATACCTTCGCAAAAATATATAAATACTCAACTTGAAAGGAATAGGTAAATCCAATAAAAGAAACAAACGTAATAAAACATATTACCTATTAAAAGATCATGTAAAAGAGGTGTTTTTTACCAAGTTTTAAATATTTTTATATTAAAAAATATTATTTTACATTTAAAATTTATTGAGTTGATTTGCTAAGCGTAGAACGGAACGTTAAATTCGTTTCTATTATGTGGCAAGTCTGCAAATAATGTTGCAGGTAAAATCCTACTCTAAAGTTGCATTTTATGTATTTTTTATTTCATTTGTACAATTCGTTTTTCAATGCTTTGTTGTTGATATACAAAGCATTTATTAATTAAATAAGATTTTGTAACTTATTTCCACATCAAAAGTATCTAGTTAATTATATTTGTAAAAATTCAATTGAATACTTTATTGAAAGCTCTATGCTTTCAGTAGATTAGATAGAGAAAATTAAAATAAATATTACTAGTCAGTAAAAGACAGTTAATGAATTTTGTTGTTAACAAATTATAGGTATTTACAAAACGTAGCACAAAATTAGTTTCACTAAATTGTATCTTTAAATCTTTTTTCTTGGCAATCCTAAAACAGTTTGCCAACGTGAAAAAACTTAACTGTCACTTTTATGTCAGGGCAGACATCTCGATAATTCTTGAACATTTCTTTCATTCGCAGAACTTAGCGAGTGCAAGTATGTGAGTTTTTTTATTTAATTTAAATTAATATAACACGATTTTTACCGGTAGCAAACGCTTTTACAATTTTTCAGACGTTTTCGGACACTTAGAATTTTTTTTTTCTCTTCAAGTCCCACGTTGTGTTTCGACGTAGGTTATGTAAATCTATATTCATTTTTATTGTTCACGAAAAAGTCTAGTTTTTGTAATAACTGTGTCAGTTTCGTGTTGTTTAACGTGTAATTTATTGTGCGTTTTTATTTCAGCACACATACTGGTTCGGACACTATGAAAACTACCCAAATTGCCCAGTACGCCCTTAGACTTACATATTCGCAGGTAAGCACCCTATTCTCATTTAGTTTTACCTTCTGACATAATTTTAATAATCTTTAGGTTTTTTCCGTCATATTAAACCAGGAATCCCAATATATTGCGGTGAAATGATTGCCACAACTGAATCTAAACATAGATTGTTCTAAACAAAAAAAATGGGTATCAAAAATCTTTCTGAATATTCTTTCTTTTGTGAAATATCTGATTATAATTACAGACAGGTAGATTTTTCTTAATGCAAGAGAGTTTTATGGTTCTAAAACATACCATTTTTATCGTCAATCACAATTTTCCAAAAGAATTGTTGTATTATATCTTTTGCTGAGATCCCCAACTTAGTTAGGGCTTCTAAAATGTTTAGCGTATTTCAGTGTATAAATCGTCTAATTTTCTGTAGTTTTAAAATAATATTTGGCTTTAATTTTATCTTAAGTATGTTTCGGGAATAGCGCCCAAGTTCTGCATTGTCTTATTAGTTCTGTGCAAGATATCCAACATTTACTCGAAAGCTACCCTATCTTTGGTACTACATGGTCTGCAGCAATAATCGGATCCATCCTTAGAGAGCCGCCAAGCTCTTTACCAGTGCAATTTAGGGTTAAGAACCTCAAACATTACGTTAGGCCTGCAGGTTTGCTAGATTTCGGAAATGTTCTATGTAATTATGTGTAAAATACATAATCTCGTCTCTTATCAGAAATTTAAAAAATATTTAAGTAATTTACGTGTTATAATTATAATAATAAGCAACGCTGTTGGTGTGTCCACTTTAACCTTTAGTCAAAAATGGCAGACATAAATCCGATCACTGGTAATTTACTAAAAATAAACCCATTGAAACATCCACCTAATTGGTTACAACAAATTGTATCCTGCCTGCGCTGCACCAATGCAGAAGCCGGCACCTGGGAGCACACATGATCTCGGCAGACAAGATCAAAAGCTCCCCCATCAGCTCCATTCTCGGGCTTATTCTGGAGCTGGAGTTACATGAGGTGCTGTAATAAGTTCTGGGGCTGACACAATAGATCTTCTACTGGTCGCAGTGGCTATGAGAGGCAATGCTCACCCCATTTCTTTCAAATTATAATAAATCCTCGCTGGAACATATAGTAAATACCTAGCTTCGATTATACTGGACCTTGATGGCCTATAATAAACTTGACGTTACAAACAAACCAACATACCCGTCCCTTTCACATGCGCTGTGTGTTTCCTTTGTTTGGATGCAACAGGTATATTCTCATTCCTTACGGGTCGGGGTTTTTTACGCCACATGTATCCATTTGCAGGGGAAGGTCAAGCAAAGTTCTTTCATCGAGCATTAAGTTTAATCAAATATAACCTCTGCTACTTTAAACACAACTCTGATGAATTCAAACCATAAAAATGTCATAAATCTTTCGGATTTTTACTTTTAGCATCCACTGTTTACCTGGACAGTAATAAGGAATCGATTGATACCTCATTCATCAAAATCTGTTGGGTAGATTATGCAGAATCCTTTAGGTTTAACCCGCTTTCACGGGCCCTAGTGCACCGTCAGGGAATGACGCGAAGACGCCGGTCCTCAGACCCTCGTCGCGACAATATAGGCCCTATAGCGGAGTGCGCTTCGGCGCGGTCCCCCGCCAGGGCCTGTCCGTCGGGTGTGCATCCTTCGGCTAACAGGTAGCAATCCACGAATGAATTACTACCCGTCATTGCCCAGGCAAAAACGGTGCCCCGCGGTAACCGCGTCTGCCTAATACCAACCTAAGTTGGAATCAGGACAGAACTGATTAACAGCAAGGCCACTCGAGGAGGTAGATGCACCTGAGTCCTCAACTAAGTCAAAGGCCACCTCTAACTCCTTCTATTGCGTTCTATCTACCGGCACTCTCATCCAGAGAGGCCCCAGTGTCGTTAAGAGTTCATCTTCCCATCTTTTTTTTTCTGTTAGGTGGCAGACGATCAGACGGATCACCTGATGGTAAGCTATTGCCGCCACCCATAGACACCCGCGACACTAGTGGAGTCACAAGTGCGCTGCCGACCTTTAGGGGGTTCCCTTTCCCCTGGATGCGGCCTCCGGTACCCTCACTCACGCAGCGAAACACAGCACAATGCTGCTCCACGACAGTTTTCTGTGTGGCCGTGGTATCACTCCGGTCGAGCCGGCCTATTCATGCCGAAAAATGATATGACCGGACCAACCGGTGATTGCAACCTAGGTGAGTTGTGCCGTCCCTCGGATACCAAGCTGTCACTGGTTTGCTCAAAGGAAGATTACAATTGATCTAATTACCGACCGCGTGAAAAATCACGTTGCAAGCATGCAGACCTGCAGCCATGCAACGGCAAACCGATTAATATGGCGCTATTAGCTATTTATAGAATCGCTCAATCACAGATAAATTCCTCTATACCGTCATCTCAGCTAGTAATGCTATTTAATGAATAGCTATAATACAATATCAGAAATGATGAGATCCGCAGGAGAACTAAGGTCACAGACATAGCCCAAAGGATTGCATGCCTCAAGTGGCAATGGGCAGGGCACATAGCGAGAAGAACAGACGGCCGTTGGGGCGGAAAGGTCCTCGAGTGGAGGCCACGTACAGGAAGTCGCAACCGTGCCAGGCCCCCACAAGGTGGACCGACGATCTGGTGAAGATCGCGGGAATCCATTGGATGCGGGCGGCACAGGACCGATCTGTGTGAAGAACATTGGGGGAGTCCAGCAGTAGACGTCTATTCGCTGAAATGATGATGATGATGAATAATCCAATTATTTTAAGTTGCTAATTTTGGTGATTGCTAAAATCGTCGACAGCACGTAACCATGCGAATCACGATAGTGCGCGAAATCATGATAGCTTAATAATTCATATTAGCACATTTTGAATATTTATTCAATGACATTCTGACTGCCACCTGCCCCTTCAGGCTATTAAATAAAAAAAAACAGGCAGCTAATCCTCGCTTGATTATGTCACCTTGAAGGTGAAATTGAAGACGCACATAAGGTGGACGGGTAAGGCACACTAGCGACGCCAATCGATTTTAATTTTTAGCTACTAAATCGGATATTTGAAACAATTTCAGGGTTATAATCTCTCGGCAAACACCTATACTATTTATTATCTCAGCCCATTTAAGTCCCCACTGCTAGGGCACGGGGCTCCCTCAATCACATGAGGGGTAGTTGCCATACTCACCACGCTTGGCAGACGGGTTGGCGAGGGTTTTGATATAAATGCAGAGTTTTCCTTCTCTGGGTGCTGATGATCATGCCAGCAGCTTTACCTTAGTCGTCTTTTACGATACCTCGGTAAGAGTGAGGGTGGCCTATTCTACTCTGCCGGGGACCACACGGCAACTTATTTATTAAATACTTATAGTTATTTAATACATATAGTTAACTATTTGGACTGCTTTTGCACTAAAATTTTGGATTACCGCCAAAAGTGGCCGCTTTTGGCGTGAATCAATTTTTTGCGTACAAAAACGGACCCAACATTTGTGCATGGTTGTTAAATAAATAGTACAAGTATTTGCCGAGAGATTGTGACCCCGAAATTGTTTAAGGTGACGGGTAGGGCACACTGGCGACGCCAATTGATCAGCTACTAAACCGGATCTATTATAAAAAGTTTCGGGGTTACAACCTCTAGGCAAACACTTAGACTTTTTACAAAACAACCATTCACAAATGTTCGGGTCCGTTTTTGTACGCGAAAAATTGATTCACGCTATAAGTGGCCGCTTTTGGCGGTAATCGAATTTCGCGTACGCGTTGGACCCAACATTTGTGCTTGGTTATTTAAAAAATAGTATAAGTATTTGCCGAGAGATTGTAACCCCGAAATTGTTTAAAATAGATCCGGTTTAGTAGCTAAAAATCAAAATTGATTGGCTCCGTTAGTGTGCCCTACCCGTCACCTTAAAAGTAATTAAGATATTTATCTAAATTAGTTATTTATATTTATCTAAGCCGTTTTATTACATGGTAACACGTATGAGAAATGCATGGACTGTAAATGTCAACTGACCTTTTTATCTGTTAAGGTGATGACGGGAACACTAGCGACGCCAATTGATTTTACTTTTTAGATACGAAACCGGATCTATTGTAAACAATTTCGGGGTTACAACCTTTTAGGCAAACACTTATACTATTTATTAAATACCTAACCATGCACAAATGTTGGGTCCGTTTTTGTACGCAAAAAATTGATTCACGCCAAGAGCGGCCACTTTTGGCGATAATCCAAAATTCGAGGACAAAAGCAGACCAAACCGTTAACTAAAACAGTTAAATATACTTACATAAAATGTATTACCGAAAAATCGATCTTTTTTTTTTCAAATGTAAAATGTATAAATCTATTCTTAAAAAACAAGATACATAATATTATAATTTAACGATCTCTTATCACTATCATCATAATACGGGTACATGATAGTTTTATGGTTAGTACAAAAAAAAATCGAACGTCGATTTTCAAGGGTGAAAAATCGATTCATCGAATCGATTCAATACTACATATCGATTTAAAAAATCGATCTTTTTGGCTCCAAAAATTATTCTTCGATTAATCGATTTCAAATCGCCATGCCTATTCTAGAGCTATCTGCTAGTATTACTAGTTCAATGCTCTTATCTAATCAAACCACAAAAAACTAAGTTACCGACATTGATACGCCATTTTTTTGCTATGTAACAGACAGAGGAAGAAGTAGATTAGCGCTAAAAGTAATCAGTACCTTATTGCAAAAGTGATAAGGTGGTTTTAAATCTCGTAGCGTGTACTAGATTGTCACGGAAATCAACCCAAGGCCACGCTTTGAGATTTGAGTATCAAGGTGAGCTAGGGATCTTGCAACGTATTGCAGAATGAAAGGATTCTTTCAAAAAAATGTAGATATAGGTACTTAATGAAATGTCAGCAGCAAAGCAGAGGTTACGACCGAATCGGAGTTTCCCTCACTTTCACACGCGCTGTGTGTCTCATTTGTTTGGATGCCACAGGTAAATTCTCGTTCGCTACGGGACGGTTTCTAAATAACCCACCAGACCCGGCTCGGGTGCGAATATTATACATGTGTATATAATGGAGGCGGAGGGGAACAGAGGTGAATGAATGAATGAATGAATATACTTTTATTGCACTCAAAATAAAGTATGAAAACTTAAAACTAGATATTACAGGATATGTACAACGAAGGCGGCCTTAACACTATGAGCGATCTCTTCCAGGCAACCTTTGATGAAGGTGTAGGGCGGTGCAATCTTAAATATTTATATACTTACACAGAAAGTTTAAATGCAAATACATAAATAAAATATGAATATACTAATACATACAATATATATAATATATATGATTAATAAATAGATAAATATAGCAACTAAAATAATAACAATTGATCCCAAAGCAGACGAATGATTCTCAGAGGACAGGAAGAGATTCTCAGAGGAGAGGAGAGGTGCAACAATGTTTTAGGTTAGCCGCTGAAAACCAGCGTCGGCGCTGGCTATACTCGGCCAGTGTCGACAAAAGCTGAGCGGTCACCTATTTGACACTTTTTTATTTTTTATTATTTTATTTAGTATCTATTTATGTTATTGTGTTGTTATATTATTACCTGTATTAATTGTATGTTCTTTTTACTTATTGTGTCAAATAATGATTTATTCATTCATTCATTCATTCATTATGTGTAATATTTTTTTTTATGAACCAAAGCCAATCGCTTGACCACAATCTCACTTGATAGAAAGTGACAATGAGGTCTAGGATGTAACGCGTTCGCCTAGAAGATGCCTGTTAACTCTTGCCTTAAAGATGTCCAGATGGTAGTGGTTCGCAAAAACAGACCTTGGCAAGCAGTTACATTCCTTAGCTTAACACTGTACCATGTCAAAGTAACTGTCCTGCCTATTATATTGAATTACTAAGGGGTACGTAAAAAAAAGTACTTCGACATGGTACTAAAGTGTTAAGCTATTTTTGATGCTGATCGTATATATGGACAGACAGCGAACGTGGCTTTGCATTATAGTAATTTAGTGATTAGAACCATGCGAAACCGACTAAAATTTTAGTTCAAGCTATTCTTAGACACATTAACTAATTATAATAAATTAAGATTAATTAACTATTGACGCCCTGTTGGTCTAGTGGTTTAATTACCGGGCCGTGATTTCGGGGTCCTGGGTTTTTTCTAACATAGCTGGGGTTTGTGATCACCAGTCGGCATTAGGCAAGCGTGGTGATTAAGCCTAACCCCATCATAGTAGCAATGACTTTATTTCTATGATGGAGGCCTTGCCCTGCAGTGGGATTATATAGGCTGATACTATACTATATATATTATAAAACTGAGTAGAGGACATGTTAGGGCACTCACTCGGACCCTCACAGGGCACTGCAAATTAAATAAGCACCTGCACAACATGGGCCTTTCAGATACCAAAATCTGCAGGTTCTGTCGCGAGGACGAGGAAACGATTATCCACGTCCTCGGCGAGTGCATAGCGCTGCACCGGTGCAGAAGCCGGCACCTGGGAGCACACATGATCTCAGCTGACGAGATCAAAAGCTCCCCCATCAGCTCCATTCTCGGGTTTATCCTGGAACTAGAGCTACATGAGGTGCTGTAATAGGTTATGGGGCTGCCACAATAGATCATCTACTGGTCGCAGTGGCTATGAGACGCAGGGCCCACCCCATTTCTAACAAATAATAATAATAACTATATATATAATATATAAGTATTGTTTGAAGGCTTCTACAACTATTGACAAAGACATTGCTTGCTTTAAATAGCACATACAAAACTCGTAACATATTATACAAGGCCTTTCCTGCAATAGATACTCTGCTGACTCACTCGCACGTACACCTCTCCTTTCCGCATAGGAAATAGGAACTTGTACTGGTCACGTTGGATGAGACAATTTCGACTTTCAAGAGACAAGTTCAGGCGTGTGGCGAAAATTTTAACAAATGTTTTTTATAAACATTTCTCTTAATATTTTTCGTACAACGTCACAGAACCAATGTTACACTCCTAAGACCTTTATTCCATAATTCAAAACAAATATATGAATGTCCTATTATAAGGGCATCTTCATAAAATCGGTAATTCGTTTGTTGGCTTTAGTATTAAGATATTTAATAAGGTACCACAAAATGTCATTAACCTATCACTGGATAAGTTTAAGTCTCATATTAAAACCTGCCTAATGAAGAAAGGTTACTATAGTGTATACAAGACTATTTAAATGATAAGGATTCTTGGTCAAGTTAATTGATTAATCTTTTGAGTTGTTATTCATAGTAGTCTAAGTATTTTTTTTCTCTTCTCAATTGAAACTCTGTAACATCATCAATATTTGCAAAGAGTAACTACTGAGTTTCTTGCTGGTGTCTTCTCAGTAGAAATCGACATTCCGAACCAGCGGTAGATATTATGTACCTATTTTGACATTCATAAGTGTTCTGTGTGGCTAACCCTAAACTGAATAAAGAATTTTTTATCTTTATCTAAACCATAGGCATATCTGGTTTTTTATAACTAAAACCCGACCCACCGGGTTTTTCGAGCTTTTCGGGTGTTCGCGCACAGCCGCATGTGAAAGGGACGGCGATGATTCGGTCGTGAATTCGTTTTCGGGGTAAGCCCTCTGATGCTGATTTTTTTTCTCGCGAGTGTACGTACGGTCAGACAATCTGGCTCTTAACTAGGTACCTGAAGAGCCGTGGGAGAGCAACGCTTCGGCATAAATGGGCCGGCTCAACCGGAGTGATACAGTCAACAGCAAAAGTTGATGCACACTTTTCGCAGCTAGTGACTCTTATGCTCTTCGGAATAAGAACAACAAACTACAAAATATGTGCAGCTACTTCTTCTGTTGACTGTACCACGGCCTCACAGAAAACCAGCGTGAACCAGCACTTGTGCTGTGTTTCGCTGCGTGAGTGAGGGTACCGGAGGCCCAATCCAGAGGGAAAAGGTGGGTTTAAAGATAGGCAGTGCACTTGTGACTCCATTGGTGTCGCGGGTGTCCTATTGGGCGGCGGCAATCGCTTACCATCAGGTGATCCGTCTGCTCATCTGCCACCTATCACTAAAAAAAAGTGCTAATATCGTTTGCAGCTTGCATAGTTTTTCTTTGAAATGTCGCCATATTTGTGTCGTGCGTGGAAGCTATTTTCGTTTGAAAATGGTTAATTGCCAGATTTCCCGACCGTGCATACATTCATTAATACCACACTAGCTAGCTACTATCATACTAATCTGTGATCACACTTTCTTTAACGTTCATTGATACTCAATGTTACGCAATATGTATTTATCTATTTAGATAAGCATTGTGTTACGGATTGCAAACGAAACGAACTCGGTCATTTACTTATCGTATCGTATTGACGCACTTACGTAGCGTCAACGTGTTTCTCAAATTATCAAGTGCATTTAACAAGTTTAATGACGAGAAAATGTTTTAAGTATTAGAACCGGATATCTGAAAAATCTTCTTGCGTGATCGTGTTAGGAATGATGAGGCTAAGGTCAAAGACAGCAGTGGGCAGGGCACATTGCGAGGAGATCAGACGGCCGATGGGGCAGAAAGGTCCTCGAGTGCATGACGCGTATAGGAGGTCGCATCCGTGGCCGACGAAGGTGGGCCGACGATCTGGTGAAGATCGCGGGAATCCCTTGGATGCGGGCGGCACAGGACCGATCTGTGTGAAGAGCTTTGCGGGAGGCCTATTTCTAACAGTGGACATATATTGACTGAAATGATAATAATCTGAATAGTGGCCCTCAGCGATTTTCGTTTCGCCCTATTTTACTTCTTGGTTTTATCAGTAATTTTTATAGTTGTTATAAATTTTCCTGCCCTTTCTTTGGGCCCTGAAATAAAAAAAACTGACAAAATCTGCCCAGACTCCGGCCATTCTTAAGTCATTATTATTATTGAATTGCTGTCATTTTCGCTTTAATTTCACTAATTAACATATAAACACACGTATAGGCAATCCAAACAATAAAGTAATTTAGAAGTAGTATGCCCTACTTTTGTTTTTACTCTTTTCGATTAAGTGCGAACACGTCATAGGTTGTCATTAATGTTCTTTCATTGAAATATTATTTTTAATTATTAATAATATGCCGGAAGTGACGTAGTCCTGAGGCTCAACGTATTGTGATGTCGGTGCTATATGTCCAATAAAAGAAGTTTATGCGACTTAAGTTTCCTACTGTCACTATCATTATTTATCTTGTCATTTTATAATCAGAGATTTTACTTTTTTTAAAATTAACGCGAGCAAAAGCGTTATTAATTTGTAATGCCGAGTGATGACGTCACAGGAGGATTTTTACATTTAATTTTTTTTCTCCATAAATATCTGTCTAAAAAATCTGGAATTATTTTTCTTAAATTTCTATGCGTCTAATCTAGAAATAGTATTTTTCATTTCGAAAAATGATTTTTTGTCGTGTTGTCCATTGACACTCATTAGAAAACATAACATTCACGCTTTAAAAACATTACAGTCAAAAGTAAGTACGAAAACAGACGACATACATATCGATTCGATTATACCTATACAGGTTATATCTGTGAACATACCGAATGCCCTGTGTACCTTATTATTATATTTGATAGAAATGGGGTGAGCCCTGCGTCTCATAGCCACTGCGACCAGTAGATGATCTATTGTGGCAGCCCCGTAACCTATTACAGCACCTCATGTAGCTCCAGTTCCAGCATAAACCCGAGAATGGAGCTGATGGGGGAACTCTTGATCTCGTCAGCTGAGATCATGTGTACTCTCAGGTGCCGGCTTCTGCAGCGGTGCAGCGTTATGCACTCGCCGAGGACGTGGATAATCGTTTCCTCGTCCTCGCGACAGAACCTGCAGATTTTGGTATCTGAAAGGCCCATGTAGTGCAGGTGCTTGTTTAATTTGCAGTGCCCTGTGAGGGTCCGAGTGAGTGCCCTAACATGTCCTCTACTCAATTTGTTATTACTACAGCCCGTCTCTGATCGAACGCCTGTATCAAAGCCTTAGACTGTTCTAGTCGAGGTAGTCTTTTCCAGAATTCAGTGCTTTGTGTACCTTATACATGTTGCTATTATTTGCGTTTATTACTTACTTACCATCAAGGTTTCGGGTTTATCCTGGAGCTGGAACTACATCATCGTCAGCCCATTTCCAAGTCCCCACTGCTGGGGCACGGGCCTCCCTCAATCACATGAGGGGTAATTGCCATACTCACCGCGCTTGGCAGACGGGTTGGCGAGGGTTTTGATATAAATGCAGAGTTTTCCTTCTCTGGGTGTTGATGATCATGCCAGCAGCTTTACCTTAGTCGCCTTTTACGACACCTCGGTAAGAGTGAGGGTGGCCTTTTTTACTCTGCCGGGGACCTCACGGGCTACATGAGGTGCTGTAATAAGTTATGGGGCTGCTACAATAGATCTTCTACTGGTCGCAGTGGCTATGATATGAGACGCAATGCTCATCCCATTTCTTTCAAATAATAATACTTACCCAGGTGATCCGTCTACTCGTCTGCCCCCTATCTCATATAACATGTTGATAGTTTCCTCTTGTTGTGACATAATTTTAAAAACAAAGTATCTCATCATTACCAGGTGTAAGGTCGTACTCATTAAGAGTATCAAGTTAATTGTTACCTAACTTACGAAGCCATACAAACTCCCACTATTACGTATTATGACTAAATTATCTACCTAATTACTGTTTAAAACTGTAGGAGCAATTTCTCTTGGCTCTCATCCATTTTGATGACGGTGATGACGCAGTAGCTAAGCGCTGAAGGTCCCGGGTAAGATTCTCGGTCGAGTTTAATTTTTACTAGCGACCTGCCCGGACTTCGTACGGGCAATATTATGCATGGATTTTATTATACATAATATAAACCTTTATCTTGAGTTACTCTATATAAAAAAGCCGCATCTAAATATGTTACGTAGTTTTGAAGATCTAAGCATACATAGGGACAGACAGCGAAAGCGACTTTGTTTTATACTAGACCTGGCATAAACGTATCTTTCTAAAGAATGGAACATTTGCATCTGGATCAGTGCAGAGATGCGGAACAGTGAAACGCTTCATTTGGAACATCGACTCTCCATAGATTATTTGTTAGAGATGGGGTGAGCCGTGCGTCTCATAGCCACCAGTAGATGATCTATTGTGGCAGCCCCATAACCTATTACAGCACCTCATGTAGCTCCAGTTCCAGGATAAACCCGAGAATGGAGCTGATGGGGGAGCTTTTGATCTCGTCTGCTGAGATCATGTGTGCTCCTAGGTGCCGGCTTCTACAGCGGTGCAGCGCTATGCACTCGCCGAGGACGTGGATAATCGACTCGACTCTCAGATAGATCCGTGATTCATTCCGCTCATTCGGGTCACTCGGATCATTCAGCTCATTCGGTCCACTCGAACTCGAGATCTATTTAAGTCAAATGATACATTCGGAGCGAACATTAGAGATTCGGAACAGTGTATCATTTGACTGAGTCGGATCACTGAGTCGTTTCAGAAAAGAGTTACAAACGTCTATTTTGTACTGTGTAGTAATATTATTGAAGGCAAACGAGCAGACGAACCACTTGACGGTAAGCACAACAACAACCCCATTAGAATAACGAGTACGCTACTAACTTTTATACTACCCTTTTTCTTGGATTGGCCCTTCGGTGCTGCCTTCACGCACTGAACAAAACACATCATAGGTGCGACTTCACGCTGGGTTTCTGTGAGATCGTGGTATTACTCCAGTCGAGATGGGCCCATTGATTTGACTGACCGGATGGCGCAAGTGGTAGTGACCCTGCCTCTTACGCCGAAGGTCGTGGGTTCGATCCCCACCCTGGACAAACATTCGTGCGATGAACACTTGTGTTTGTTCGGTGTCTGGGTGTAATATATGTATTTAAGTATATATTTGTGATCCTCTGATGTCTCATATCTGTAACACAAGTGCTTAAGCTACTTAGTACGGAATCAGGTCAATGTATGAGATGTAGTGAGAATTATTATTTATTTATTATTGATGCCGAAGCGTGGCTGGTGGGAAGACAAATTCCATACGCATTTCCACTAATTAATATTTTTTCATGTATGATGATTTGTAAGAGCTGCGTACAAGCTTATGCAAATAAAGTATTTTTGAATAATTTTTTTTAACTATTAATTTGGTACAGGCCAGAAGAAAGTTGGATTACTACAATCTGACAACTACTAACATATTTGTGACATCTGAATGCCATTTCATTATCTTTTTACAGACACAATGATATAATATAAAAATCCAGAAATTTCTTTTCGATGACGCCGACTCTCATATCAAAAAGATAAAAATAAACACGTTTCAAAATAAATTAATGTCTGACACACTGTTTATTAAACATTGATATCTAGGTCAAGAATAATATTGCTTTTTAATCTTTTTAACAATTTTTATGCAATTTGATACATAGCAAAGACGCGAATTGATTTATATTATTAGCTACTGAACCGGCTATATCTTAGCTCAAAAGTGTTTCTGAGAGCTTTATATTCCGATATTGTTTTTTTTTATGCCAGAGGCGGATAAACGAGCAAGCGAGTCACCGGATGGAAAGTAATCAACGCCGCCCATGAACATCCGCGAAATCAGAGAGATCGCTAATGTGTTGCCGGCCTTTTTAAAAGTAAATTAAAGAGTACGCTCTTCTCTTTAAAGGTCCATAAGTCGTGAAATAGATCCAGGTTAGGAACTATCCATTTGGATCAATAGGCCATTTTCATCTATCAACAATAAATTATGAAATTATATTACTTGTATAGTTTTCATCTCGGGAAATGCAAATATAACGTTATTTTCCCATGAAATCCTGACATAAATTTTATTTTTCAAAATCAAAATTGAGGTTTTAGTATCTGTATGTCACGTGATTTCAAACGCCGACCGCCATGATGTGACGTCATTATACTAAAACATCTTTTTGACATCTTTGTTTACTTGCCTACAAGACAAACTTTGGCATTTTGACATTTCTCAATTTTAGTTCAATGCCCTTTGATTTAGTTATAGTGACGTCATGCGCCGTCACCATCATGGCGGTCGGTGTTTTAGCGCGTATATTTTACGTCAAATTTTTGATATTTTTTTATAACATTTAGCAGGCATATTTTGCAAAAATAAAAATAATGCTTGATTATCTGATATATATGAGCATTATAAAAAATATTTGAAACAATAGGAGAATTCCCTATTTAGTCTTTCCCTTCGCCTTAATTGTTTGTGAGAAGTTTACTTAACTTCTACACTTTTGTTGAGATATCTATTATCCGAAACGTGCAGGTCAGGTCAGCCCACGATGTTTTCCCTCACCGCCAAGCGAGCGGTAAAGCATTTGCCGTCGGTTTATAAATTGCTCCTATTGTCAAATGCAACATTGAATACAGTAAGCTCTGGTTCAAAGAGGGCATACGCCGAAATAATATTCCGAACTACAACCTGTACGGATAAAGAATGGGATCAGAAATGGCGGCACATCTATTCACTTCTCGCTCGCACACTATTTGCGTCTATACACGCACTCGTGGGTGTGCGAGCGAGAAGTGAACATTTTTTATCCGCACAGGTTGTACGACCACTTTGGACGCAACCATAGAATAACTTATATATAGACGACCCGTTTGGAACAGTGGTAGAGAACGCTGCCTTTGGTCCAAGGGTTGCGGGTTCGATCTCCGCAAAGTACAAACATTCGTGTGCATGTACATGTCAGTTTGTATTGGTCTGGGTGTTTCCTATGTATTATAAGTATGTATTTTCAAAAGAAAAGTAATATATGTATACATATATTTGTAATCCCACTGTTGATTTTGATATCCGTAACACAGGTGCTTGAGCTACCTACCTCGGAGTCAAATCAATGTATGTGATGTTGTGAAATTATTTATACTGTAAATTTATAGTGTAAATACATACTTATAATACATAGCAAACACCCAGACCAATACAAACAAACATGTTCATGCACACAAATGTTTGTACTGTGCGGGGATCGAACCCGCAACCCTTGTATCAGAGGCAGCGTTCACTACCACTGTTCCAATCGGGTCGTCTCATCATCATCAAATTACTCATCATCAGTGTTCATTTTATTTGTTTTTTTTTTTAAAAAAACCAATGCCTTCTAGACCTCTGGTTTATTTCCCGTATTGTTTTTAAATTGCTAATATGGGCAGGCTGATTGAGGTCACTTTTTCGGACACACGTAGTTTACTAGCGCGATGTAAAAATGCAGATAGTGACATCTACCGAAACAACGCCGAACCATCTACTTGTTTGCTTTATAAAGCTACATCTGCTTTTTACTAGCCCCATCTAACGAAAACCGCCTAAGAAAAAAAGTACTAAGTGAAATGACCCTGGACGCAACCGGGAATGTCAGTGAATCTTCCTAATAATATAACAAGTGCATTGATCCAACAAAGTGACAATCAAGACAAGTTTTCGTGCAGTCAAATCCATCATGTGTCTTTAAAATTAACCTGCCGTTTATTTTTAAAGTTATTTGCGCCGCGAAATCCTGTGTTGTGAATATTTTGGCTCTGATCCATCTGTTGACTATCGACCTTCACGGATTACGATGACAAAAGTTTACTATGTAAGCTATGTGATGCTAAATTTGGGTAAAAATTTAGAACATAACATTAAGAAATGTAGTTAATATTTCAATATTTGTTGAAAAATAAATTCTAATCTCAGGAATATAAAATTTGGTTAAGGGTCAATACGACCAATCTTTATCCGTGGATAAATCGGTTTATTCCCGCTGTCCACCCCGGGTGGATTGTGAAACAATTGTTAAAAAAATTCCCGCTGTCCACCCCCTCTTTCAAGCAAGAAGGGGTGGACAGTGGGATTTTTTTAACAGTTGTTTCACTGTCCACCCGGGGTGGACAAGCAGAGGGTGGACAGCGGGAATAAACCGATAAATCTACGGTATATTTGTATAGAATGACAGCGCTATACCATAAATTTAGTATCGTAATAAGATTGGTAGAACCGGAACTAAGACAAGCATTACAATTGGTTTGGTTTTTACCCGACTACTGCGAAGCAAAAAGGAGGGTTATTAACATAGTAAATTAATCTCATCATCTTAGCGTGCAATTTCCAGTTGCGTCCAAAGCTGTCGCTCTGGAGCCCGGGGTACGCTTGGACCATGATTCCTAATTTGGTGAGTCTGGTAATTACAATGAAGCGACTGCCGTCTGACCTTCGCAACCCTTTAACAGGGGAACTAGACCAACTAAAATCATGGTTCAGAAACTATCCGAAACGTGTAGGTTTCCTCACGATGTTTTCACTCACCGTCGAGCTTATGATAGAAATACGCACATAGAAAAATCGAGAGGTGCGCATGCTCGGATCGAACCCGGACCCCCTGTGGAAGCCGCGTTCTGAACCTCTGAGGGACCATTCGCTCGCTCGATAGTTTGTTAGTTTATATTGTTACTAAAACCTATATGGACTCTGTGGTTTTAAATAAAGCTTTTCATTCAGTCTTTCATTTATTAATATGCGTTTTGCACTACGTTTCTTACGTACTATTTAAGTAACAACTTTATTTTTATTATATTTTATTTAAAAAGGCACACCAACAAATGTATAAAACACACAAAACATCTCTATCTATCTATCTATCATTATATAGTATCATTTTAGTCAACACAAATGCAACAAAAAGTACTACCCACACTTGTGCAAATATGCACATAACGTTATCACTATTGTTTCCCATTACTTTTGCTACTGACGCAGAAGCTACAGCAATGACAATAAGACTAATCTTTCGTTGGACTTTGAATTCTTCAATTGCCCCAGTATATAACGCTCGTAGGAATTCCAATAAAAGGTAGTTAAAAATATCAATGTTTACATTGACATTAACAACAGACGTAGCTAATGTAATTCTTTTTATATGTTTTTGTTTACAATGACTTCGGATCTTTTGCATTTGGCGCCATTATAAAGATACAATTAAAATAGTATCATGAATTTATTCCACTTAGCAGAAAACAAAAAAATATTTCGAACTTGCTTTTGAATAAACATATAAAATAAAGTTTGTAAGTCGTCCCGCAAGGGTGTATGTTAGGTCCCAATTATTTCTGATAAAAAGTATTGATATTATCTCTTGTCTACCTCTTCATCATCTTAGCTTGTAATTGCGCACAAAGCAGTCGCTTTGGAGCCAACTTTGGGTAAAACTTGTAAGTTGTTCCGCAGGAGCGTATGCTAGTTCCCAAATTGATCCTTATAAAAAAATGGCTAATTCTGATTTTTCCCTGCATTCTGTTTTCTTGTGATTATTTACGACTTTAATTACCTTACCACACACATGAACAGCAATACCCGGTCAACCAATCTAGTTGCTTATAAGGTGCTCCGGAAGGGTGTATGTTACATCCTAAATTATTCCTTATAAAACCTTTTGCCTTTTTTTAAACGGTTTTTATTAAACGGTTTTATTATTATTAAACGGTTTTTTAAACGGTTTTATTTATTATTTAGCTCACCCCGTTTGTTTTATTTATTCTTGGGTCAAATTTAGTAACTCAAATTTCACCCTCTTCCTGTCAACCGATTAATCTGAAATTTTGTACACACTTTGGATTTTGGTGACAATACAATTATGTTTATTCATTATCATTATAAATTCAAGATGGCCGCCGCTACAAAATGGCGGATAACGTAGGTTTTATCAATCCCATCAATATGGGTATCAAATGAAAGTGATCAACCAGTAGCATACAATGTACTATATAAAATTAAAATCCAAGATGGCGGCCTCTACAAAATGGAAGATAACTTAGGTTTTATCAATCCCATCAACATGGGTATCAAATGTAAGGTCTCAACAAGTAGAATACAATTTACTATGAAAAATTGAAATCTAAGATGGCCGCCGCTACCAAATGGCTGATAACATTTTTTTTATCAATCCCACCAATATGGGTATCAACAACAGTTAAGGACCTCAGAGGGGGAGGACCTCTGTGGCGTCGTTAGTGGCGTTATCTGTATAATATACACAAGTTCTTGTGTGTCTGGAGATGGCTACCACCGCTTGTGGGACACTTTGCAGGAGATGGGACTGTTTGGCAGTTGTTCTGACTATCGCAACGTTCTCGAACGTCTGTCCCTGGGCTTCGTGGATTGTCAGAGTGCACGATCCTTCGTCTGATCCGTACCCCTGGCTGATTAAGAGAGATTTAGAGAACAATAATAATTAATACTATAGAGATTACATATTGACTTATGTCACATTTAAAAATTCTTCAATAGAATAAGGACTCTTTTCCTTCCCTTCAGTTTTTAAACGGTTTTATTTAGCTCGACCCGTACGGTATTTATTTATTTGGGTCAAAATTAGAAATTGAAATTTGAGTACCTTCCTGTTGTCAGATTTATCTTAAATTTGGTACACACCTTTAGTTCCGATGACAATACAATATAGTAATATCAATAACGTTGTAAATTAAGATGGCCGCCGGTGCAAAATGGCGGATTTCATATTTTTCCACAACCCCCTCAATATGGGCATTAAATGAAAGGGCTACACTACTACTACTAGTAGAATACTGTGATTACGACAAAATTTAAAATCCAAGATGGACGTGGTTACAAAATGGCATATTAGGTGAGGGCATGAGTAGTCGTGTCCAGAACAGTTATGTCCAAGATTGTGTGACGTTAAAAGGACAGATCAAGTCTCTGGAAGGGCTATGTTTGAGGAATTAGATTGTAATAAATTATCAGGTAAAAAAACCATGTAATAATGATGCACTCAACGTAGGCATTTCCGTTAAATACTAAAAACTATAAAATAAAAAATCGGTAAAAAAACTTTTAAGTTAAACGGTTTTATCTTATGTGCACTGAAAACTAGAAAATAATAATAACAATTAGGTATTTTGATCTTCTAGTTCAGAAATATTTTAATACCAAGCAGAATAGCTTTTAGGCATATTAGACTAAAATAAAAACGTGGGGCCCCTCTGAAATCCTACCTATGGCAAAGCATATCTTTATACTTTGGTAGATCATGAGCTGGGCGTCCGCTGGTGAAGCCGCCAAGGCTGGTTGTTGATTGTCAAAAACTCCAGTTACGATTATAGTAAGTCGATGCCATCCACACTTAGTATAGAAGAAAGTATTACAGCAATAGTTAATGGGCCCCACGTTTTTATTTTAGTCTAATATGCCTAAAAGCTATTCTGCTTGGTATTAAAATATTTCTGAACTAGAGGATCAAAATACCTAATTGTTATTATTATTTTCTAGTTTTCAGTGCACATAAGATAAAACCGTTTAACTTAAAAGTTTTTTTACCGATTTTTACTTTAGTAATCTTTCTTTGCTTTCTCTATTTTCTTGTAGGTATTTACGATATTCATTATCTTCTCATAATTCTCATTCCCACGCATATGACCGGTCAATCAATCTAGTTTTATCTGCCTCGTTGTCACTGCGCAGTAAGAACCTCTGATAGCGCATGCGTACATTACTAAAATAGCTTCACTACCTCTTTATTAGCGAGTCGTAGATTCAGATCTACCAAGGACTTTTTAATAGTGTGTAAATTTTTTGCCAGTTTTAACAAGTAATTCTTTCGTTTTCTATCGTGGAATTCCCAGACTCTGACGTCACTTGATTAGTAAACACACTAGTTTGTTTTTAAATTTATCCTTAACGAGTAATTTTGTAATGATGGATGTACAAGATAAAGCCGTTTGGTCCCGGCAGAGTAGAATAGGCCACCCTCACTCTTACTGAGGTGTCGTAAAAGGCGACTAAGGTAAAACTGCTGGCATGATCATCAGCACCCAGAGAAGGAAAACTCTGCATTTATATCAAAACCCTCGCCAACCCGTCTGCCAAGCGTGGTGAGTATGGCAATTACCCCTCATGTGATTGAGGGAGGCCCGTGCCCCAGCAGTGGGGACTGCAATGGGCTGATGATGATGATGATGATGACAAGGTAAAGACCAGTCTGCATTCAGGTACACTAATTAAACTAAAATATTATAAAGGGAAAAAAATACAGACATACACGTCACATCATGTTTCTACAATCTGTCAAAACTCCTCAATTGATTTATTTTAATGAATTATGTAATAATATAAGTGACCCACCCCTAATGGCTGACTTTTTTGTGAACTCACTTATGACTTTATAATTATCAATATTAATAATATTAATACTCACGGCTGGACTAGTCCACCGGTTCAAAGTCGCTCAAAGAGCTATGGAAAGGGCTATGCTCGGAGTATCTCTGAAGGACCGCATCAGAAATGATGTAATCCGACAGAGAACCAGAGTCACCGTCATAGCCCACCGAATTAGCAAACTGAAGTGGCAGTGGCCTGGTCATATTAGCCGTTGGAGCCGTAAAGTCCTTGAGTGGAGACCGCGACTCGGTAAGCGTAGGGTAGGACGCCCTGCGACAAGATGGGATGATGACATTCGAAGGCTGGCTGGTGTGGGCTGGATGAGAGTGGCCGAAAATCGGGAGCAGTGGCGTGCATTAGGGGAGACCTATGTCCAGCAGTGGACGAGTGTGGGTTGCTGATGATGAATCTCGTAACGTCGACGTGATCGAAATACACAGGAGGCAGTTTGTTTAGGTCGTACGCCACAAACACTGGTAACTGATCCAGATCTATGGTTCTGAAGACCGATATAATGTCCTCAAGATCCTTGAGTTTCTTTCTCTTTCGTCATCATCATCAGCCTATCGCAGTCCACTGCTGGACGTAGGCCTCTCCAATTGTTCGCCACTGTGATCTATCCATGGCTTCTCGCATCCAGCTCTTGCCAGCCCTCCTGCGCAGATCGTCCCCCCATCTAGCCAGAGGGCGCCCTACATTACGTTTGCCAAGACGCGGCCTCCACTCTAGAACTCGTTTACCCCATCTGTTGTCGGTTCTGCGGCTAATATGGCCAGCCCACTACCACTTAAGCTTGCTAATCCGGTGAGCAATGTCGATGACTTTGGTTCTTTCTCTTTGCGCCTCGAAACCAGCATCCGTTTAGTCTTGGTCGCAGTAAGCAACAACTTCTTGACTTCGTCTATGTCCTCTTCAGTAAAACCACTCGAATTCGTACAAATTTTTATTATGCTCTCGTTATCTGATGTGTCTAGCTGATTACGAATAAAAGCCAGAACTTCCGATATAACCACATTGTAGTTAGCACACTTTACTTTATTTTCCGGACATTTTAGCAATTAAGTATTCTAACTCATGCGATCGCGAACCAGCGTGCGCGCAAGTTTTTGGTCCAAACATGTAATTTCTGGCCAAAAAATTCTTCTGTATTCTGTTAAGACTTGTCCCCCTGATGTTCAAATGTCAAGGAATACCGAAACATTTTTTTTGGTAGATATTCTCTGAAAATTTATGAAGGTGCTGATTTTTAAACTCCAATAAAACCAAGGATATTGACCCTATAGCTTTAGTGCCATAGTTATAAATACTCAGGGAGATAAGACCTACAGAATACAGCATTTTATAAAGTGATACTAAAATGTCCTGAAACGAAGTGAGGCGAGTCACTAATTATTGTTAAAAGGACGATAGAAATATGCATTGAGACAAAAAAGCAGAATATAATGAAGTATACGTGAAAGTGTTTTGAGTATAAAGATAGAAATCTTGTCCCCATAAAGTTAAAAATAGATTCAGTGATTCATACTAATTGTACGAGTATTTCGATCCTGCCGCGGCCGATCTAAAATACTTTCGGATCGGCCGGACTTGATGAATGAATGACTCATTTAATTGGTAAATATAATCTTAGGATTATCGTTGAATTTACAGATTAAGAGGTTTTTTTTTAATTAAAAATACTAAGCATAAAAATTGCTTTATTTGCTGTTGGACAACCACGCTTTCGGCCCATCTATCGCAGTGTCTCAAGACGTAAGTCTTTAATGCGTGTGTGTTGCCAATGCAGCAGTGATGACATACGGGACCGAAACGTGGCCGCTTACAATGTGCCGATTAAGGAGCCTCAAAGTTACCCAGAGAGCAATGGAGAGGGCAATGCTCGGAGTCTCCTTGCGTGATCGTATCAGAAATTATGAGATCCGCAGGAGAACTAAAGGTCACAGACATAGCCCAAAGGATTGCATGCCTCAAGTGGAAATGGGCAGGGTACATAGCGAGGAGAACAGACGGCCGTTGTGGCGGTGCGGTCCTCGAGTGGAGGCCACGTACAGGAAGCCGCAGCCGTGGACACAACGTGGACGCACAAGGTGGATCGACGATCTGGTGAAGGTCGCGGAGATCCATTAGATGCGGGCGGCACAGGACCGATCTGTGTGGAGATCATTGGGGAAGGCCTATGTCCAGCACTGGACGTCTATTGGCTGAAATGATGATGAACCACGCTTTAGCATGAATGTGCCGGCTTGACAGAACCAATGGGACAAATCTCGTACACACGTCATTGAAATTAGTTAGAATATTTGTAAGGACGAATGTATGAATCTATAATTCGACTTCAATATCGAGTGCCCGAGAACAGGCCCTCAGGAATGAGACCACGGCCTCACAGAAGACCGGCGTGAACTAGCGCTTACGTTTCGCTGAGTGTATGAGGGTACCGGCGTAGGCCCAATCGAGTTGACTCCACTGTGTCCTTTACAAAAAGTATAAATTAAATATCATGTAGGCCAAAACTGCAGCTAAAAAACTAGGCATCCTTTGGAAAGTCAAGCGGTACTTTAAGCCCAAGCAGCTTTTAAGTCTATATCGAGCTCAGGTTCGCTCCTGCTTGGAGTACTGCTGTCACCTCTGGGACGGATCTGCCCGGTATCTGTTAGACGCTCTGGACTCAATAGAGCGACGTGCGAAGAAGCTCATCGATGATGACACACTCTCCGAAGCTGGCCTGCAGAGCCTGGACCACCGTCGACGAGTGGCATGCCTCTCGGTCTTCTACCGGATTCATTTCGGGGAGTGTGCGGAGGTTCTACATAATTTGATCCCCCCCAGCCCATTCCATCATCGGACGACAAGGCGCGGCGAGAGCTTTCATCCTTATGTGGTAGAAATACCCCTTATCCGCACGAAGCGATTTGCTTCCACATTTATAATGCGGACGGCTAAGGAATGGAACTCTCTGCCGAGATCTGTTTTTCCTGACCACTATAATCTGGGCATCTTTTAGGCAAACGCGTATCATCCTAGACCTCATCGTCGCTTTCCATCAGGTGCGATTGTGGTCAAGCGTTGGCTTATTGACCAAAAAAAAAATGTATGAATTTTTTTAAGTAGGAGAACTGCAAATCAAGATTAATAAAGAATTTCTGACGTACATTTTCTTCTAGACATTTCGCTTTACACCGGATCGGATCGGTTAGTATCTTGTCTGATAAAAGTTCGTTTGTGTGCTATCGGTTATCTGAAGATAGGAACGGCACGCGAACATCGACATTAGGTATCTACAACTTGTACTACGGACATCATCAGACAACAGAGGAATTAGAAATATTAAATCTATTTGTAATTCCTCTGTTAGAGTTCCTTATAGAGGTAAAGACAGCGACAACACTCATAGGTAAAACGAAACGCTTGCGCGATGTAATCGACACCTAGCGACATCTATTGGTGTAAAATGGAACTAATGTCATCATCCTCCTGCCCTTTTCCCAGTTGGGTCGGCGCAGTATGTCTTCCTTTTCCTTAAGTCAGTCATTCGTCATCGAATCATCCACACCTTTTCTCATCATATCATTCTTCACACAATCTGTTCCATCCATCTGTTTTTCGGCCGTCCTCTGTTCCTCCACCCACTAACATTTACACTCATCACTCTTTTGTTTACATGTTTTTCCCCTCTTCTCATTACATGGCCAGATCAGCCACGCACGCAGGATATATTATAGTGCTCAAGTGTGTGCGCAAACACAAGCGCACTCTCTATTCCCTTACCCTCATATTCCGATGAGACACTACTGTGACACGACCAGAGAGGGATTGGGCGCAGGACCAACGGCTTAACGTGCTTTCCGAGGCACGGGGGTACAAGACCGCCAACTTCCAGACTCCGGGCTGCCACTAAGAATTTCTTACTGAAAACTAAGGTACAAATTTTTGGCCCGACCCGGGGATCGAACCCGGGACCTCATGCACAGCCGTCGCTTTAAAGTGCGACCCACTAACCACTGCGCCACCGAGGCAGTCGATGACATAAAGATAAGATGATGTACGTATGTGTTTGGCGCCGTGTATTATCTTTAATGCTATTAAAAGACGGTGCTCCTTGCCAAGAATTGTATTTTGTAGATTACATAATGGTTTTGAAACAATGGTAACTGTTACAGATTTGGTTAAAATATTTAATAAAAATGGTGTGTCATGCCTGCCTCACAGAAAATCGGCGTGAAGCAGCACTGTGCTGTCTTTCGCTGCGTGAGTGAAGGTACCGGAGGCCCAATCTGGGGGAAAGGGGGGTTTAAAGTTTGCAGCGCACTTGTGACCACACTGGTGTCGCGGGTGTCCAAGGCCGCCGGCAATAGTTTACCATCAGGTGATCCGGCTGCTCGTCTGCCACGTATTCAAAAAAAATAGACCCAGAATGCCGGCTGCCTATACTGCGAGCTAAACGGCTACGCAGAAACAGTTTCGGTGTGATGATTACGGCTACGGCGGCCAATCTCAACGATTAGCCATTTACGCAGGATATATTATAGTGCTCAAGTGTGTGCGCAAACACAAGTGCACTCGCACATAGATTTGAAAAATCCAGGTGATTTTTAAAATCTATGTGCGTTTCTACCATTAGCTCGGCGGTGAGGTAAAACATCGTGAGGAAACCTGCACGTTTCAGATAGTTTCTGAAAAGTGTAACCATGATTTAGTTGGCATGGTTTCCCTGTTAAAGGGTTGCGAAGGTCAGACGGCAGTCGCTTCATTGTGATTACCAGACTTTCCAAATCAAGAATCATGGTCCAAGCGTACCCCGGGCTCCAGAGGGACAGCTTTGTACGCAACTGGGAATTACACGCTAAGATGAGGAGGATTTGGTGGTCCCTCTATATTGTTATGTGAATGAATGAATGAATGAATTTATTGACATAATAAAGCATACAATTTGTTAGTGACTATAGATACTTCACTAGGCTCACAGGCCTGTATCGAGGTATCTAGTAAGTGACTACAGTTTAACAAATCTTACGAACTAATATCTTGTAGCTTCGGTTTATTTTACATAGAAAGGTAACGACTTTGGTAAAAACGAGAAGAAATAATAATAATAAGAAACTTTAAGAAACAACAATAGGACAATATAACTAGGGCTATAAAATGGATGTGTGTACGTGTGTATGTGTGTGAGTGTGTTTGTATGTGAGGAAATGTGGTTTGGATTGTGATCAGCATGTCATACCTCCCTCCTCAAATCAAATCCTCCCTGATTTGTTCAGTTTCTATGTACGATAGGTCTAGCAACTAGTTTTTAATGGTTTGTTTAGCTTTGTGAGGGTTTAGGTTTCTGATATCACATTTTTTGCTTACAGAATTGTAAACATATGGGTGAGCAAATAATGTGCTACAGGGTTTTTTTCCTAGGGGAAACCATCATGGCCTTCACACTCTAACCCTAACCAAAACCCATGGGATGTCCATCTCAGCGCAATCACGGTCGGAATCACCACTACCGGGACTGGACCGTATCGCCGCGCTAGCCCTTCTCTGATGTATGACGTACCAGGACACCCAATAATGTCTTCCCCCGCGAAGTCGTATGCTGAGCAAGCCACACCCCGGCAGTGGCTATGCTCGCGTACTCCGAAGGCCCTATTAGTCGCCTCTTACGACAGGCCGGAAATACCTTGGCAGTATTCTCAACGCCCCTAACCACAGGGCACCTGGGCTGTCATAACACATGCGTCTGCTGAGCTCAAACTAAGGCACTGTACTGTACTGTCAGGACGATTATATCGTTGTTGTCCCCTACAGGGGAACCAACTATACCTGGCAAAAACGCATCTTTCAAAAGATTGGAATATTTGCATCTGGATCAGTGCAGAGATGCGGAAAGAGATAGATCCGTCATTAATTGATTTTGTTAAGAATGATGAATCGAACCCCGACTGCTGTGTACCATGTAATATACCTATCTCTTTTCCCCGTAATACATGGAAAGACGGTTACCTTTTCACCCTGAACAGCCCACAGCTTACTCTTTCGCTTTGAATTCGGATCATTCAGCTCATACGGATCATTCGATTCACTCGACTCGAGATCTATTTGAGTCGAATTTGAAGTCGAAACATGCGGATCGAACATAATAGTGTATCATTTGGGTGAGTCGGATCACTGAGTCGTTTCAGTTATGAGTTACACACATCTAGAACCAACTTTTCTTCCTATGTCCACAAGTGGATAACAAATGGGAAGGGCCAGTGGAAATAAAAACAATAGTTGCCTCAATTTCTGTCTCTCGTTTTTAAATAAAATATCTTACGTAAATGTAGCATGTGTCATTGCATACGCAAAAAGTGTGCATGCGTCGTATTTTTGCATATTTGAAATGTTGATAGCGTAAATAGCAACGTCACAACAAGTCTTTTTGCAGACTGACGCCAATTGCACGCACCGTCTGTATGTTTCGTACGCATGCCAGAAGTTATGTATAACCATATGACTTTATTTACCTCATAGAAGTAATTAATTGTGATCATTTGATCGTCAATAACTCTGTGACCTTAGTTCACCTGCGAATCTCATAATTTCTGATACGATCACGCAATGAGACTCCGAGCATAGCCCTCTCCATTGCTCTCTGGGTGACGCACATTGTAAGCGGCCATGTTTCGGTTCCGTATGTTATCACTGGCAACACACACTTATAAGACAAGCCTTACAAGGTGGACCGACGATCTGGTGAAGGTCGCGGGAATCCATTGGATGCGGGCGGCACAGGACCGATCTGTGTGGAGAACATTGGGGGAGGCCTATGTCCAGCAGTGGGCGTCTATTGGCTAAAATTATGATGATGATGATCGTGAAAGATTTTGTACGCGAAAAATTGATTTACGCTAAAAGTGGCCGAATTGGCGTGAATCAATTTTTCGCGTACGCGTTGGATCCAACATTAATGCATGGTTATTTAATAAATAGTATAAGTGTTTACCGAGAGGTTGTAACCCAGAAATTGTTTGAAATAGTTCCGGTTTAGTAGCTGAAAATTAAAATCGATTAAAATCGTTCCCTATAGAAATATTGCAGTAACTACAACATATTGTACACGCGGCCACAGATCAAGTTACCCTACTATAGTACAAACAGCCACACATCAGGTACCTAACTACAATGTGTCATGATTCCTCAATAGATATTGAAACGAACGAACAAGAATCAATGGACAACATTTCATATTTTTAACATGTCCATATTGTTTTTTTATATGAAAATAGACATAAAATGAACGGACCCATATTTTTTCTTTTTTCAAAATTTGTCCATTTTCATGCATAAAATTATTATTAAAATTCTTTATATTCTAAATAGACGTAAGCGCCAAATGACGTCATCGGACGGCTGAATACAGCGATATTCCTTTGCTTATTATTGTTTTAATAAAAAAAAGGTACTACTGTCAAAGGTAAATAATACTAGTGTCAACATTGTCAACGTCATTCATACATTCAACGTTGACAAGTTGTCTTTTTTTTTGACAGTTACATGTCATGGGTTTGGCATTACGAAAATTTAAAACTATAATGTGCTAAGCAAAGAAATATTTTACATTCTGCCGTCCGATGACGTCATCTTACGTTTTTTAGTTTTTAATTTTTTTCTCAGTAAATAAGCAATATAAAAAATTTATAAATATATATTCGCGCAGCGGAAAAGTAAATAAAGAAATGGTATTTTTTGTTTCAGAGCTTAGCAATTTTGAAATGTTGTCCATTGCAGAATTGGTCATTTTTGTTTACTTTGATGTAAAACATTGTTGACAAAAAGTTGCCAAAAATCTGTCTCGTCAAAATCTAAATTTGAAAAGACTTTCACCAACCATTCTGAATTCTGAACAACGTTTGTTCTACGACTTTTGACGACGACGAGAATGTCACTGATCGCTTAGACTCTCTGGCCCTGCGGAGAGAAGTCACCTCTCTATATGTCTTTTACCGCCTTTACCATGGTGAGTGTTCCGAGGAGTTGTTTGAGTTAATACCCGCTGCTGAATTTCACCACCGTACTACACGCCGTAAACTAGGATTCCACCCGTACCATCTGGATGGGTGGAGTCCACCACCGTGCGCTTTACACGTAATTTTTTGCCACGCACCTCCTCATTGTGGAATCAACTTCCCGCAGCGGTATTTCCGAACCGGTACGACATTGCGCCCTGATGGTCTAGTGGGTTAAGTACCGGGCCGTGATCTCGGGGTTCTGGGTTCAATTCCCGGGTCGAGCGAAAAGTATGTTTCGAATTTTTCGAACATAGCTCGGGTTTGTGATCACCAATCCGCATTAGGCAAGTGTGGTGATTAAGCCTAATCCCATCATAGTAGCGATAACTTGATTTCTATGATGGAGGCCTTTGCCCTGCAGTGGGTTTATAGGCTGATACTTTACTTTTTTTTTACGACATTGCGAGCTTTACCTTACTTTCAAGCGCGACGACCCCTGGCTGTCCGTCTCCAGTTCGTGAACTTTTTCATCGCCTGCAGATCGTCTTCGATGCAATCGCACCACCTCTTCTTAGGCCTTCCCCTTGGTCTCTTCTGCTGCGCTGCGGCTTCCAGTTGATCATTATTTTTGGAGCTCTGCTTTTGTCCATTCTCTCAACATGTCCTGTCCGTGTGAGACGTTGCGACTTGATAATAATATAATAATTTATTTCAATGCACAAGTAAGAAAGAAATGACACACAACATTATAAGCAAGTATTTGTGTTTTGCAAGAATTCAGCATAAAAAAGCAACAGGGGTGTCCAAACTAGGCTAAGCCTGTATCTGTATCTATCTGATGAATCGGACAATCGTTTCATGATTCATAAGTGCCTTCATCTCATGATTCATCCGAATACGATATTCGCCGTTTTCGTCTCTGAGAGGCCCAAACACTTTGCGTAAAACTTTCCTTCCAAACACAGCTAGTTTCTGGATTTCCTTAAGGTGAAGGGCAGGGCACACAACCGACACCAATCGATTTTAATTTTTAGCTTCTAAACCGGATCTATTTTAAACAATTTCGGGGTTACAAATTACCACTATTAAATAACCACCCACAAATGTGGGGTCAGTTTTTGTACGCGAAAAATTGATTACCGCCAAAAGCGTCCACTTTTAGGGTGAATCATTTTTTCGTTATTTATTGGTATATGGTTATTTCATAAATAGTATAAGTGTTTGCCGGGAGGTTGTAACCCTGAAATTGTTTAAAATAAATCCGGTTTAGTAGCTAAAAATTAATATCGATTGGCGTCGCTAGTGTGCCCTACCGTCACCTTAACTGTCAATGACCATTGATCAGAGTCTACCATTCCAGTCAAAACATTGTAAAGTTCCTGAATGCAATCCACTTGAACCAAAACAGCACCCGCCAATATGTGTGCGAGAATATAGAAGCGCCGACCGCCATCTTGGTAGATAGTCCGAAATTGTTAGGGAATTCCTCACTCTTGCCAATTTTTATTATTTTCGCGATTCCCGTAAACAATGAATAAAATAGAATTCTCACATGACTGTGATGCGTTTGAGCTTCATTATGATTGGCAAGCTTTTGGAGCAATGGAAGTCGCAGATATATCCATCAATATTAATATTAAAAATGTGAGAGTGTGTGTCTGTCTGTTTGTCTGTGTTTCACGGCAAAACGGGGCAACGGATTGACGTAGTAAAGTGGAGATAGTTGAAGGGATGGAGATTGAGAGAGCGAAGCCACAGGCAAATGCTAATTGTCCATATTTCTCGGAGATGAGGAAACCTGCTCGTCTCGGATGGTTTCGCAAAAATTGTGGATACCTACACTATTTTAGATAAGGATTCTGAACGTGTAACTATATATATATACATAGATAATTTATAACAAATGCGTGGAGATGCGTTGCCGGCCTGTTAGGAATGGAATTTTTCATTTTTTCATTTTTTCTCTAACTTCGACTTCAATGTCGAGTGCTTGATGGCGTACTGTTGGACTGAGCTCCAACATCAACAGCATTGGTTGTTTAGTTTGTCAAATGAACATTTTGACAGATCACGTTTGAAAATATCCAATCACATCGCGGACCTCAATCCTATAGTACGCCATCTAGTCCCCCCATTGCATCTGGGCTCCGAAGCGACAGCGGTGGACGTTACCGGGAATGACCCACTGAGAGCATAATGATGATTATAATATGAATAGGTAGAATACTCGAAACCTTGAAACTTTACCCAGTGGTGTATTAAACATTTGTTACGTATTAAAATAGCCTTTGTATTTGGATAGCAACGGTATTTTAAATTAATAATTAATCAATCAATCAATCAATCAAATAATTCTTTATTTGCATAGGCTTGTATACAGCACTTACAAATCGTCATACATTTTAATGACTTAAAACTATTTATAAGTACTTATGTATAATTTACATGTTAATACATATATATGTTGATACATAAAATATACTAAAGAAATAAATAAACATAATGCGATTCTACCACCGGCTCGGAAAGTTGTTTCTGGTCGAGAAGATCCGGCAAGAAACTCGCCAGTTACTCTTTTTAATCGCCAAACTTTCATACAATGTTGTGTCATCATCATACCAAGCCATACAGTTTAATTGTTACACAAAATAAAATAAAGGAAATAATAATAAAATTAATATTATGAGGTAAACCGAAGCAGACCAGTCCCCAAAGGTGGCACCTGTTCACAAGTATGACGTACGTGTCAGCCATCATTTCACTCAACCATATTAGAGGGAATGTAATGACCCGCCACATAGCGCCACCACCTCAGAGACATTTGAGTGAGCACGACTACTTAGGTTCCCCTCATAGGTCACAAAGAGTAGTAGTTACTTAATCCAGACTAATAAACTGCAGGACGAGGTGTACAATAGTAGGTGGTTAGCATCTTGTCAATTATTGAATAATCAATATAAATCAATTTTTATACATTCAAAATCAAAAATGTCTTTATTCAATAAAGAACATTTATGAATGTCAAATATTATGGTAATTACAATTTTCATTCTTATACAAATTATGATTACAGTGACAGTATGATATACAATGCTTATAATCAATATCGTTTAGATAAATTGTCAATGAAAAATTATGAAATGAATTATACATTAGAGGACAGGCGAAGAGATCAACATGTCCAGGAATCCTTATCATTCAATAATCCTCTACTTTATAGTAGCCTTTCTGCATTAGGCAGTTTTTTACATGCAACTTAAACTTATGTACCGGTAAATCAATAATATTTTGAGGTAACCTATTAAACATTCTAATGCTCAATCCTACAAATGAACTTCCAATTTTATGAAGTCTTAGATTTGGGACAGCAAGCCTATGTTTATTTCGCGTGTTAAAGCTATGAAAATCAGATTTTTGCGAGTAAAGGTGCAAGTTCTTGCGTACAAACATAATACAATCAAAAATGTATTGAGATGATACGGTTAAAATATTGATTTCCTTGAATACTTCTCTAAGTGAGTCACGTGATCTAAGACCGTAGATGGCACGGATGGCCCTCTTCTGCAAAATGAAGATGGCTTGTAAGTCAGCACCGGATCCCCACAGTAGTAGACCATATGACATCAGACTATGAAAATAGCTAAAATAAACCAGTCTCGCTGTCTCGATATCAGTCAGATTCCTTATCTTTCTAACTGCATATGCAGCTGAACTAAGTCTTCCTGCCAAGACAGCAATATGAGGGCTCCATTGCAATTTTGTATCCAGAGTGATACCTAGAAAAACTGTGGAGTTTATGACTTCGATAGGTTCGTTATTCATGACAATATTCATTTTGACCTGCCTTACATTAGGCATTGTGAACTTAACACATTTTGTTTTCTTTGAATTAAGAACCAAGTTATTATAAGTAAACCACTGTAGTACTTGAGAGAGTGTGTTATTTACTTCGTCAACATTTTTCTTTTGCCTATCAACCTCAAAAATCAAGGATGTATCGTCAGCAAATAACACTATCTCACATAGATCATTGGTATAGTAAGGAAGGTCATTTATATAGATTAAAAAGAGCAAGGGCCCCAATATAGAGCCCTGGGGCACACCCATGGTTAGAGGGGCGCCAGAAGAGTTACTTCCATTGACATTGACCTTCTGAATCCTATCTGATAAGTAAGATTTGATTAGACTTAGTGAGGTGTCTATGACACCGTAATGCTGTAACTTCATTAGCAATGTTTCATGATTGACGCAATCGAATGCTTTAGACAAATCACAGAATATTCCAATAGCATCTCGCTTTTTCTCCCACGCATCAAATACATGTTTGATAAGCGCCACTCCAGCATCAGTAGTGGATTTCCCTTTTGTGAATCCAAATTGCTTACTGTGCAATATTTTATTCAGGTTTAAATGAGACAATAACTGAGTAAATATTACTTTTTCAAAAATTTTGCTGAGAGCAGGCAGTATAGAAATAGGTCTGAAGTTAGACGGGTCACTTTTCTCACCCGACTTGAATAACGGTATTATTTTACTGTATTTCATCATATCGGGAAATTGACCGTCGTCAACACATTTATTAAATATTATTGCTAAGTGGGGTGCGATAGAATGTATTATATTTTTGATTATATCTACCGAGATGCCCCATAAATCCTCAGTCGGTTTCATATTTAATTCTTTGCATGTTTTTAAAATTATATTAGAATTGACATGATTGAATCTAAAAGGCGTGTTGCACTTATCAACATGAGACCTGAGGAGAGAAGCAGCGAGATGTGGACTGGAATTCAATTGAGTGGTTGTTGTGACTGGTATATTAGAAAAGAAAGACTGAAATGTTTCTGCTACTTCAGAGTCAGAAACAAGTGATTTGCCATCAATTTTAAGAGAGAGCTTGTTGTCTTTTGTTTTATTTTTACAAGTCTCTTTATTTATTATCTTCCATGAGATTTTACTTTTATTAGGGGCTTTTATTATTTTGTCTTTAAAATAATTTGATTTTGCCATTGCACATACTTTTTTGAATAATTTTGAGTATGTTCTGACATATTCAATTAAATTAGCGTTTTCAGAATTGGCTTTGATATCATATAATTCAAACAGCCTCTTTCTGCTTTTATAGATGCCTGTAGTGGCCCAGTCACTGAATTTAGTTTTATAACTATCTAATTTTATTGTTTTTTTAGTGAAAATCTGATTATATTCTTTTTCAACCACATTAAAAAGCATATTATAAAGCTGATTAGCATTTCCATCGTGACATGATAATGCAGGTACCTTTCTAGAAATATTTTCTTTAAATTTTTCTTTACGGTTTACAGTTATTGGCCTGCACACAAAGCTACATGAAGAGGGTGCATGACAGTATTCAAACATTACTAGTTGTCCACTATGATCTGAGTTTATGAAGTTTATTATGGACTTGTCTAATACATCACAGTTACAAAATATGTTATCTAAGCAAGTAGCTGTGGTGGGGGTTACTCGTGTGGGTTCGTTAAAAAGATGATATAAATTGAATGATCTGAAAAGATTCAGAAACCGCACTGAGTTCTGAGAATTATCTAAAATATTGATGTTAAAATCCCCGCACACAATCACTTTTTTATTAGATGAACATATTTTTCTTAATACTTCTTCCATAATGGATTCAAATGAAGTAAAATTCCCAGATGGAGGCCTGTACACACAAACAATGACATGTCGTTCAAGCTCCGCACATGCTAGCTCAATAGTTCGCTCAAGTGAAAGTGAAACGACATCTTTGCGTTCTTTATATTTAATGGAATTATTTAATAAAATTAGTGACCCGCCTCTGATTGCAGACTTTCTCGTGAACGAACTACCGACGCTATAGTTGTCAATATTAATAATTAAATACTGTCTTAACCAGTGTTCCGTAATACATAATACATGGACATTCACTTTATTTAAAAATAATTCCAATTCAAGTAATTTGCCAGACAAACCCTGTATATTCTGATGAATAAGGTTTAGATTTTTAGGGTTTCTTTTTGTCATTGGTTTGCAAGAGGATTCCTCTATTGTCTCACATTGTAATTTAAATCATTTGGAATAAAATTATTTTGGGTAATCAAATTATTAATATTAAATGCTAACAGAGTAGCTATTTCTTTTTTAATTTTATCAGGCAAATAAAAAGTTTTGCCAGTCAACAAATACTTATTATCTATAAATTTATTTGTGTCAAAAAACACAAATTTGTCACTATGACTAAAGGTCAGGTTGTATAATAATGTATTCAATAAATGAATACTGTTATTTTGGCTAGGTGTGTAGTAACTAGAAAAAGGGAAGGCACACAAAAATATTTTTTTTACCTGAAGCTCACAAAGGGTTGAGAATCTCTGAAGAAAATCTCTTTTTCTTATTTCTAAGGAATTCCCAATCATTAGTATGATTATTGAATTATTACTAAATGTACACTTACTCATCTTGTCAATAATTTGCTCTAATGAAGCGTTAGGCATACAATAATTTGTTACCATACATTTACATTTCTCATTTAGAAGAGGTCCACAACCAACTCCAATCCTATCAGAAAAAAAAAAAAAAAAATATATATATATATATAATGAGTTACGTTATATTATTTTTAGACTTGGTTTTATAAAGGCACGATGACCTTCTAAAGAACGAGATGACGAGACGAAGACTTCATTGTATAACGACTTAAAGAAAATTACGTATTTTATATGATCACCATCAGCCTATCGCAGTCCACTGCTGGACGTAGGCCTCTCCAATTGTTCGCCACCGTGATCTATCCATGGCTTCTCGCATCGAGCTCTTGCCATCCATCGTCCCCCCACCTAGCCAGAGGGCGCCCTACATTACGTTTGCCAAGACGCGGTCTCCACTCTAGAACTCGTTTACCCCATCGGTTGTCGGTTCTGCGGCTAATATGGCCAGCCCACTGCCACTTAAGCTTGCTAATCCGGTGAGCAATGTCGATGACTTTGGTTCTCTGCCGGATCACCTCATTCGGATTCGATCTCGGAGAGAGACGCCGAGCATTGCTCGTTCCATAGCCCGCTGAGCGACCTTTAACTTTATATTTATGTATTTTATATATATTTCTCGAAGATTGTTATATTTGCTCACTTTTAAATATATGAAAAGGACGGAAGATCTAATTGACAACCAGCAATACCATCGATAGTATATCGATGGTATTGCTGGTTGTCAATAGTATCTATAGTAAAATTAGATCAAAACTATTGATAACTCTAATACTATCGATACTATCGATTGTTGAATCTGATACTGTCGACATTATCGGACACTTTTAATCAGGCAGCAATACTGTCGAAACATAGCTGACTATCGATACTACAAAACTTACGATAGTATCGGGCATTAAACAATCAATAGTATTAACGTTATCAATAGTATTATACTATTTAACATAATATGTCAACTTACTTTTGTAAAACATAATGATTCCGCTGAATTTGGCATATTCTTTCTTCAACATTATGCATGTTAAGAATGTGAATGTATCTCTAACAGTACAAACCTATATTACACGCCTTCACTTCGTTACTGTACATTAGTTCCACTTTAAGCCAATAGATAGCGCTAAGTGTCGATTACATTGCGCAAGCGTTTCGTGTTTTCGGATTACCTATAAGCGTAGCCGCTGTCTGTAGGACTACCTCTTTATAAATAGTACAAGTACAGATAATGTAAAGATGTAAAACTGACCTACATTAACATATACTGTAGGAATGAAATCCTACGCCAACAATTTTATACTTACTATGAGGTAGGTATTTGATATTCGAAATCATCGCCAATTTGTCACCTCTGATTATGCAATCATTTTACCATTAATATTTTAGTCCATTTTGTTAGTATTTAATTACTAAAATGTACAGACAGCCGCACATCATGTTACTAAATACTGTCAAAATGACTGTTTCACTGACGGTAAAAATCGACTGAAGAAATTTGACAGTATTATATACTTTGAACCTGTGGCTGAGGGATTCCTAAACGTGTTTAATTGTTTATGTCTTAAACTTCGTTGATATTATTTATGTGCGACTGTTAACTATTTTTACTTTAACAATATTTCAACTTCGCAAAGGAAGTCCCATATTTATTATAATTAACAGTGTTTTTCTCGTCTTTCCAGCCAGCGAGCCGCGAGAAGATGATGTCACGATCAGCTCTCGCCCTGGCTGCGATTGGTCTCGGGCTATCCACCTTCAGCGTCCGCCAGATGATCATCCACCAGTCCAGGCGAATCTAGGCGCCAAACGCCGCCTGGAAAACTCCAAACGCGCTCTGGAATATTCCAAACATAATTTGGAAAATTCCGAAAAACTCCAAAAACATCGCCATGGCCAGATTAAAATATCGCAATATCTGACCCATGTATTCGTTTTAGACTTAGGTTTTCCCCGCGTTGAACCATCGATAACGTAGGGAACAGCTTTTAGTTTTTTTGACGTATTAATTTATTTTTGTAATTGTGTATAGAAGATTGGGTACGGTCAAAAAAGAGTATGAGCAAGTATGAGGGGAAAAAAATTGTAATTTATTACTCTTTTGAATATTATTTTGAGAGATAAGATTCCACCTTAGCGAAGTAAATTCCTTTAAGCATAAGATTTGTGTGGGTGGTTGAGGATCTAAATGAAACGTATGTGCAGAATGCCTAAAAGTATGTATTGTGATGAAAGCCAAATAAAAATAGCAATTAAACTAACTGCAGTATTTTTATTTCTTACCTACTCGAACAATAATTTTAATAAGCAAAAAATTTTAAATACTTCCAACGGCGGCCATCTTGGATTTGAAATTTACAATAAATATATTCTGCTACTCTAGCTCTTTTATATGATAGCCTTACATACAATCCATATCTTTGTGACGGCGGCCATCTTGGATCGATTTTTATCCAACATGGCTAAGAACACTCCCCCCTTATTCATCTTTCAAACAAAACCAAAATCGATTCATTTGTTCGGGAGCTACGGTACCAATATAAGAGCATGCGCGCTCAGTTGATTCGTAGTGTTAATTTGGTAAGCCGAAACGCTGCCCGAATTATACGATAAATACTTATAAGCACTCTCAGTATTTCATTTCCGAAGCCCGTCCTTCACAATATCGAAGTTCTTTGGTGGCGTGGACTCTACCATAGATTTATCCATGAACTAAGATTGTTCAAATCGGGCCTTAGTAATTTAGTTTAGTATACCTACCTACCTTGTTGTCCTGAAAGCGCTTCTGCAAATTCTCTTCTGCTTATAGTAGGTATTTATAAGCAATTTGACAAATCACTAAGTGGGTATGTACGGTCAGCTTCAAAAATATCTTAGCAGCCAAACATACCTAAAATATCTGAGCATTTGATCAAATACTTACAACTGTATGTTAGTAGACGCAAAGGTGCATTTTCATTTATTGTTCGAGATCAAATGCCAACATACAGGGTGTATCTGTGAACATTTACATTCCTTTAAACACGTGTTCAACCAACATTCTGAACAACATGACTTTTCGAAATTCGTCTAAAATTCTTTCGACTCCCCATACAATATGACCAAATCACGTGACCGACTTTGTATGAAAAGATGACATTTTTTTATGCGATTTACCGTAAGTCATAGAACAAATGTTGTTCAGAATGGTTGGTAGAACACGTGGTTAGAGGGATGTAAATGTCCACAGATATACCCTGAATAAAAGTACATTTTAAGGTACCTATTGTGCTAAATATGGATTTGTCAAATGCGTAGATATTTTTGGCAGGTTTGACCGCTAACATATTTTTGAAACTTACTTATTGAAGTATATACTACTTTTTGGAGTTGACTGTACTCATTTAAACCACGTGTACAACGTGCTCCGTAAAAATAAGTAACTATGTAATGTAGTACCTACATAATTTAACATGAAAAATTGTTTTTATACTTAACACAAACATTTCTAGATTTTTATGCTCGTAAGGCCCGATTCGACCAATCTCTGTGGATAAATATAGATTTATATAGATGGTATAACGTCAAATTTGTATACATATTTGAAAGCACAGTATAAAAAGAGCTTTCCATTAAAATAGGATTGGTCGAATCGGCCCCAAGAACCACAGCCGAGGAAATAAATGAATAAAAGAAAGTTTAAATAACGCAATTTATTCGCCAAACATCATAGAAAACAACCACAACAAAAAATGCAATTAAATACTATTTATGTAGTGTACTTCAAGATTTACAAGTAACATAACAAAATACTAGATTAACAATATAATAATAAAAACATTTTTGATCCGTATAACTACAAGACGGCAAACTGGGTCTACAACGAAACCGTGGGAGAGCCACGCTTCGGCATGAATGGGCCGGCTCGACCTTTTTTTTTTTTTTTTGTTGACCCGGTGGAAATGCCGCCGGCCCACTGATAGGAGCCGACGTCGGCGCCGGGTGGTCGGCGCCGCCTTATGCACACCCGGCCGCTGGGAGTCGGCCGGGTAGTGTGGGGCTCTCCTCTGGATTAGGCCTCTGCTAATCAGAGGCCGTCCAAGGGCATACCCACTAAAACCACCGGGGCTTTTTCCATTCCACACCCGCTAAGTCGGGACGGAACGCGGGATTACCACCAGGTTGCCACCGCGAACCGTCCTGGGCGAAGAGGCTCGCCAGCACGGCCTCCTTCCAAAACGCTGGTCCATTGGACCCAGGGCCTCTCCCACGGCCCACCAACTCCGCCCCCCGAGTGGCATCCACACTGCTGGCTGCAGTGCAGAATACCACCGGGAGGAGGACTGCAGGTACCCCTCCCCACCCGTACACTGCTGGCTGCAGTGCAGAGTGGGTTGGGGAAACAAAACCTGCAGGCTTCAAAAACGAAGCCGCCGCAAATCCCAACTCCGCTGGATGCGGAGCCAGGAAGATTGGCAACACCGGACTGCCGCCGAGCCGCTCTGGCCGAGAAACCCGACGCAGAACCTCCAAAACACACGGCCCTACGGCCACCGAGCCCGCGGGCTCTACACCCAGGAAGGGGTGGCACAAGACAAAGCGTGACCAGAGTGGGAGGGCTGGACTGGGCACTGAAGCCCTCAGTCGTCCGACATCCCCCCAACTGCCACTGGTCCTGCACCGCCTTAAGTGCGCGGACGAATTGGGCACAACCACTTTCGTGGCGAGTGCTGAGGGCCTCCACCGGTCAGAGACGGCATGCCGGATAACCGCCGGTGAGAGACCCAGGTCCGCGCACAACCAACCAAAACTCCAGGGTGTCAGAACACCCCCCACCAAACGCCTCGCTCCAGAACAGAGCGGTCCACTCAAAGACCCAGACCGAGACCGGCCTAGGTCCGTAGGGGGGGTTATGAACCATAACCCCCCCTCCATGTGTGCAGCCGTCGGCCGTCGGGTAGCAATATGGCGAGCGCGCCAAATTACTATCCGCCGTTGCCCAGGGACGCCAGGACCCCTTCGGTAGCAGCTCCAAACAGAGCAAAAATACTACCGAAGGGGCCACACGAGGAGGCCGCCGCACCGTAGTCCCCGGGCCGGCTCGACCTGGATTAATACCACGTCCTCACAGAAAACCGGCGTGAAGCAGTGCATGCGCTGTTTCGCTGCGTGAGTGCGGGTACCGGGGGCCCAATCCAGGGGAAGGGGGGTTAAAAGGTAAGCAGCGCACTTGTGACACCACTGGTGTTGCAGGTGTCAATGGGCGGCGATAATCGCTTACCATCAGGTGATCCGTCGGCTCGTCTGCTACCTATATCATAAAAAAACCGTCCCGTAACGAACGAGAATATACATGACGCATTCAAACAAGGGACGCACATCGCCTGTGAAAAAGACGGGAACAAAGGTTTGGTCGTAAATTCAGTTTCGTCGTAGTCCTCAGTTCTCCAATCAATCAAACATATAAAAACTTTTAAATAACATGGAGTACATTTTTTATTACTGGTTTCGTAAAAAAATATCTTAGATTTTTTCGTAAATAAACGTAGATTTTTTTACTGTTTTGAGGTTTAATTAAATGCTTATATATTTATAATATTAATGTGTATACTTCCTAATGGTTAAATAGGAGTACAAGATAATTATTATAGTTAACTTATTTTTAGGGGCAATTAGGAGACTACAAAATACTTCCTATAAGTATAAGTGATTATTAGAATTAGATATAGAGTTAAAATTATTAGTGTTGATAGACATAAAATTGACCCTTATTTTATTTTATAAGCACAAGTTTTAAGTGGGAGTTATTATAATCTTAATACTTACATCCTTTTATTATTATAAGCTAAAATTAATTGTGTCTCCTTAATCAGATATTTACTTATCTGCACTCACTGATTGCACGTATTCTTAAATAACACACATTCTCAGGTCAAAATTATCAGACAAGATATCTTGATCTTAAGTAGATGATCATTGACGATGTGTAGAAGGAAACAGGACGGTGTTCCAAGCGGTCAGTCATCTTAGCATTTAAGGTGACGGGTAGGGCACACTAGCGACGCCAATCGATTTAAATTTTTAGCTACTAAACCGGATCTGTTTTAAACAATTAAATTTTCGCACAAAGTGGCCGCTTTTGGCGTGACTCAATTTTTCCCGTACAAAAACGGACCCAACATTTGTGCATGGTTATTTAATCTACCTACACTAATATTATAAAGAGGAAATATTTGTATTTTTGTATGTTTGTAATGAATAAACTCAAAAACTACTGGACCGATTGCAATAATTTTTACACCATTAGAAAGCTGCATTATTCAGAAGTAACATAGGCTATAATTTATCCCGGTACGGGAAGTAGTTCCCTCGGGCCGCGGGTGAAACCGCGTGAAACAGCTAGTAAATAGTATAAGTGTTTGCCAAGAGGTTGTAACCCCGAAACTGTTTAAAATAGATCCGGTTTAGTAGCTTAAAATTAAAATCGATTGGCGTCGCTAGTGTGCCCTATCCGTCACCTTAAAGAAAGACGTCATACATATCTCAATTCTGATGACTACACTTACTTCCTAGAAGTCGACCTTCTAGCAAAAACTTTATAGGCAAAGAAACAAAATCGTTTCATGGTAAAGTTGTATGTAAGAGAGAAAAGATTTTTTTTTTGGAAATGGTGATATTGCAATCGATAATTTTACATAAGTAACTCAAGCTCTTGCTATAAGTCAACTATATACTTATTTCTTTTCTATACGAGCTATTTCTAGAAGTCAACCAAATATTTTTATATCAATACCTTATTTGACTATTCTTATCGACTATTTTGGTGAGGCACGCAATGAATAAGTCAATGCCATTTTCTTGATTAAATCAACTATAAAATATCTTCAATATACTCTAACCATTTATATATCATAATCCCCCTGTTCCCAGATCATAAGTGATCGACACAGTAGGTTTATTTTCTCCCATACATTTCGGACGAACGCCATCATTCAAATGTGGCCTTATATGTGGCCATTTTTGCAGTATATACTCACATTATCTTTCATACTATCCACTATCTCTTATCTCTTCCGTCGTCCTTTTCCCCTCCTCCCACTAACTCATACATCTTTCGTCACAGTTACATTCAGTTGACCCTTTATATTAAATTACTATTATTTTACATTACATACTTATAATAAAAATATCACTAATACTTAACTATAAAATACAGATATTATTCTCCGACTCGGACATTCTCGTACAGGAACATATCAAAAATATCTTAGCATCTGCAGTGACAAAAATATGTTGCCAAAAAATAAATAAATGCACAACAATCTACTAGTCTTTAAATGTAAAAAGGAAGGGTCGTTCATTTAACTTTCTGAATACTGGTATATTTTGACCAATCTGATTGCTGAGATATTTTTGATACTAAATTTATTATGAACAGTATAATATTAAATACATAATACATATTTAATAAAATAGTTATAACATATTGTGATTGCGTGTATAAACTACAGTAAGAAGACGAATAGTTATTATTGGTACATAGTGATTATTTATCAGATATGTGGTTTAATGATTTTGTTTTGTTCCTACAGTCTATACTATTTATAAACAGATAATTTCTATAGACAACCCCAAGGCTTACTGTAAGTAAACCGAAAAGACAAAACACTTGCGCGATGTAATCGACACCCTGTGCCATCTATTGGCAGATTTTAGAACTAATAGCAAAATTTTCGACCCTGAAACGAAATGGGACATTATTATTTAATGATTAGCATACCTACTACTATTTATAATTTGCGCCATTTCTATTTTAATTACTTTCATTATAATTATTCAAAATGCTACTGCTACAGAAAGCTTACATAACTATTTAAATAACAAAATAAATGTTATTAATAGGTACATGTTTATGAACTGTTTAGCAGTAGACACAAATACACCCGGCTTTGCACCAATTAAACTTATATGATTAGTTTACTTTTAAGTACTTACTAAGTTACATGCATTTTTAACTTGTTCGATGTTAATCTATCAAAATGCTAGGAATATCATTAAAACGAAATATTAATAAAAATAAAATCAAATTTTAAACAACTATTTTACAAAATTAAACAAAAAGAGAACCTACACAAGAATCTTTTGGCTCCTAAATGATTTTGTACTACAAAATGTCCAAAACAATGGTACAGACAGCATCAGAATGATCTTAGCGTAAAACCCTGCCAAAAATATGTGATTATTTGACATAAACACTTTTAGCCCAATACCTTAAGGTTTTCTACCTTTTGTTGTCATTATTTCTCGAAAAACAAATATTTATACTGACATTTGTCTTTTGTCAAATGCTCAGATATTTTTGGTAGCTATCAATGGTAAGATCATTTTGATCCTGTCTGGACTTGTTAAAAAAACAAAGTTAGTTATAATTTTCGCCACGAGCCACAAGATCCTTGTCGCACTTAGGTATTAAAAACGTACTAAGAACTAGTGGGGAGGGGGGAGAGATTCAAGGACTCTTAAACGAAGTTGAGATGTCCTTGAAAACCTCTCGCTATGGTCTCTTGAAATACTGCTCATCTATCCTCTTGGCCAGAGCCACCTGTGAAAAGCAAAGATTTATTATGAGTGAACACTTTATTATGGTTGGACCTGTTTACATCTGGGGTAGTGAACGCTGCCTCTGGTGCAAGGGTTGCGGGTTAGATCCCCGCACATCACAACATTTGTGTGCATGAACATGTCTGTTTGTATTGGTCTGGGTGTTTTCTATGTATTATAAGTATGTATTTACAAAAGAAAAGTATTATATGCTTTTGTTTTAATGCCTCATACTCATTACAGTAAATTAAAATCGATTGGCGGCGCTAGATTTGACGAGGTATCACCATAACTTGTAATTAATAAGATTAAAGAGATAAAGATTTCAACAACATCACATAAATTGATTTGACTCCGAGATAGGTTGTAGCTCAAGCACCTGTGTTACGGATATCAGAATCAACAGTGGGAATACAAAAAATAGATGATAGATTGACTGACCGGATGGCGCAATGGGTAGTGACCCTGCCTCTTACGCCAAAGGTCGTGGGTTCGATCCCCACCCTGGACTAACATTCGTGCGATGAACACTTGTGTTTGTTCGGTGTCTGGGTGTAATATATGTATTTAAGTATATATTTGTGTTCCTCTGTTGCCCGATATCTGTAACACAAGTGCTTAAGCTACTTAGTACGGAATCAGGTCAACGTATGAGATGTTGTGAGAATTATTATAGATACATATAATACTTTTGTTTTGTAAATATATACTGATAATTACATAAGAAACACCCAAACTAATACAAACAGACATATTCATGCACACAAATGTATGTACTGTACGGGGATCGAACCCGCAACCCTTGGACCAAAGGCAGCGTTCACTACCACTGTTCCAAACGGGTCGTCTAAATAATAAATGTTTAACCGAGCGATTGCCGCCGCCCATGGACACCCGAGACACCAGTGGAATCACAAGTGCGCTGCCAACCTTTAAATCCCCGTTTCCCCCTGATTGGGCCTCCGGTACGAGGGTACCACCTGTGTACACAAGTGTGAGCTTACGCAGCGAAACACAGCACAGTGCTGCTTTCACCAGTCGAGACACCAGTCGAGCCGGCAGAAGCGTGTTTCTCCCACGGTCGAATATTCGCCGCAACAAATATAAGAATCTGGCGCTAGATTTGACAAGGTATTGCCTTATGATCTTTTTCCCGATATATGGTGAATCCTAAATTTCAACAGCTTGAAATCATGGTTCATCTTGGACTTACCAAGCTCTCGTGTCTGCGGACGGTCTCAGCCAGCTTCCTGCACGGCAGCCGCGTGGTGATGATGGTGAATACATGGCCGAAGACCAGGGCGTCCAGCTCAGTCGGCCTGCGAAGATACCGAATACAATCAATCAGCCTATCGCCGTCCACGGATAAAACTAAATATCATCATCATCATTTCAGCGTATAGACGTCCACTGCCGGACATAGGCCTCCCCTAATGTTCAAGAGCCGTGTGGTCCCCGGCAGAGTAGAATAGGCCATCCTCACTCTTACCGAGGTGTCGTAAAAGGCGACTAAGGTAAAGCTGCTGGCATGATCATCAGCACCCAGAGACGGAAAACTCTGCATTTATATCAAAACCCTCGCCAACCCGTCTGCCAAGCGTGGTGAGTATGGCAATTACCCCTCACGTGATTGAGGGAGGCCCGTGCCCCAGCAGTGGGGACTTAAATGGGCTGACGAAGACGACGATAAATGTTCTCTTATTCAATGGATTCCCGCGACCTTTACCAGATCGTCGGTCCACCTTGTGGGGGGCGCCACTATACATGGCCTCCACTCGAGGACCTTTCCGCCCCAACGGCCGTCTTTTCTCCTCGCTATGTGCCCTGCCCATTGCCACTTGAGGCACGCAATCTTTTGGGCTATGTCTGTGACCTTAGTTCGTGCACCTTTTAAATGTTCAAATATCTTTAAAAAAGTGGCAGCTTATTGTCTTATTTTTATGTGATAGGTGGCAGACGAGCAGACGGATCGCCTGATAGTAAGCAATTACCGCCGCCCATAGACACCCGCGATACCAGTAGAATCTGTCTGCAATTTATTGACGACGCTGCCTTTGGTCCAAGGGTTGCGGGTTCGATCCCCGCACAGTACAAACATTTGTGTGCATGAACATGTCTGTTTGTATTGGTCTGGGTGTTTTCTATGTATAATAAGTATGCATTTACAAAAGAAAAGTACCTATTATATGCATATATTTGTAATCCCGGTGTTGATTCTGATATCCGTAACACAGGTGCTTGAGCTACCTATCTCCGAGTCAGATCAATTTATATGACGTTGTGAAATAATTATTTATTTTATTTATTCTTAAGTAAATATTGCACTTAAAAAAATTTCGACAGTCTTCGGGTGGGACTCGAACCCGGTAGCTTAGTTGGTAAAGCAGTTGCCCGGTTAGCAAAATATCGTGGGTTCGAATCCCACCCGAAGACTGTCGAAACATTTTTAAGAGCTCAACCTACGCAAGACATATTATAGTGCTCGAAGTGTGTGCGCAAACACAAGTGCACTCTCTATTCCCTTGCCCTCATATTCCGATGGGACACTACCGTGACACGACCGGAGAGGGATTGGGCGCAGGACCAACGGCTTAAGGTGACGGGTAGGGCACACTAGCGACGCTAATTGATTTTAATTTTTAGCTACTAAACAGGATCTATTTTAAACAATTTCGGGGTTACAACCTCTCGGCAAACACTTATACTATTCATTAAATAACCATTCACAAATGTTGAGTCCGTTTTTGTATGCGAAAAATTGATTCACGTCAAAAGTGCCCGCTTTTGGTGTGAACCAATTTTTCGCGTACGCGTTAGACCCAACATTTTTGCATGGTTATATAATGAATAGTAATAATAGTAATGTTTTCCGAGAGGTTGTAACCCCGAAATTGTTTTAAATAGATCCGGTTTAGTAGCTAAAAATTAAAATCAATTGGCGTCGCTACTGTGCCCTACCCGTCACCTTAAGTTTTTTTTGGCTGTATAATTTTTTTTTATCTATCTAGGTACGCTTAAACCATAAAGAACAATGGCAAGGTCCTATACATTGTTTTACCTCGAAACTTTTGGAAGCGTCTACGGTTGAAAAATTGCTGAAATGATAGCAGAAGCACTCCATATTCATAATATTAATATCTCTCTGCAAAGGAATCCTTACTTATTTATATTTTTCTTAAAAGTCGATTCGATAAAAAATTACTACGATGATAGTTTTTTTTCTTAAACGGCAACATTAGTGAATTTGCCAAAAATTAATTAACAATTTAGAGTTTTTTTATATTTATATTTTAATTCCGGCTTGTATCTGAAAAACTATTTCCGTGAAAAAAACATGTTAATTAAATTATTAGTTTTTATATAATTATGTCACATTGTTAGACGCTTCAAAATAAACTCAGGTACAATCTTGATATTGTTCTTAGGGAACTTAGATGGCTTACAATGAACCTGAAGTCACGACCGAATCGGAGTTCCTCTCCGTTTCACACGCGCTGTGTCTCTTTTGTTTAGATGCGACAGGTATATCCTTCGTTACGAGGTAGGTCCATTGTAAGCTACTTCAATATTACAATGAAGCGACTGCCGTCTGACCTTTGCAACCTTTGCACAGGGGAACCAGAAACTGGATCACGGTTACACGTTCAAAATCAGTGGGCACCCAAAAATTTGGCCGCACACCGCCGAGCTAATGGTAGAAATATGCACATACTAAACTAAATATCTACTACTATAATAATATCCTCCAACCGATTACGGCTACGGCGGCCAATCTCAACGAACAGCCACGTACGCAGGATATATTATATAGTGCTCAAGTGTGTGCGCAAACACAAGTTCACCCGCTATTCACACCAGCGTGACACAACCGGAGAGGGATTAGGCGCAGGACCAACGGCTTAACGTGCTTTCCGAGGCACGGGGGTAAATGACCGCCAACTTCCAGACTCCGGGCTGACACTAAGAATTTCGTACCGAAAACTTGGGTACAAATTTTTTACCCGACCCGGGGATCGAACCTGGGAGTTCTTGCGCAGATGTCGCTTTATAGTGCGACCCCACTAACCACTACGCCACCGAGGCAGTCCATCTACTACCAACACAAACTATGATTATAATAAAAAAAAAATCACTCACTCCGTTTTTTGATGAATGTCATTCTGCATAAATCGGTTTTCGCACAATAATTCTTTTGGCATAACTTCCAAAAATATATATACAATATATAATTTATGTAATTAAATTTTGTAACATTTATTAGTTTTGATTCTCACATATGTACATCACATCACGCATAGAAACATACAACGTTATTTTTTTATCGTTTACATACCGAAAACCACTTAATACATATCATAAATAAAGTCCATTTAGCATGTTAAATCAACAAAATAAGTTAAAAATAAAAAAATCAGCTGTTCCATACAAAATTGAATTTCTATACGGCGATAATGTATAGAACAGCCGCTTTTTTTCGCTTATTTTGTTGATCTAACATGCTAAATGTTTAATGTTTTATTTTTATTATTAATGAAGTGGATTTTTATTATGTTATGTTAATATGGATGAATATCTGAGATAAATTAATTTTAATTTAATTTAATTAAAATTGACTTTATTCACGATACCTATTATGAGGTTTTTGGTAGTTAACGATAAATAAAATAAAGTTTGAAAACTGTTTTAGTTTTCAAACTTCATTTTTATTTAACCTATTTTTAGTTATGTAAATAAAATTACATATTTGAAATGTGCTATAAAATCTCTTTCATTTGATACCCCACACGGTACCGTCAAGCAATTTTTTTTTAAGTTCCTTTCTTTAAATCCCCGAGAGGGCGCTGTAATTAATTTAACGTGACGTCATGTCGCCTATAACCAGAAAACAATCAAGACGCTTCTAACGACACCTCATTTGTTCAAATATGATAACTAGTTTAGAAGTGATGAGGGAACAGATGAACAACCATACATACATACATACAGGTCAAAATCATAAGGGTGTATATCGCGCAAAATAAACATTTTTATTTTAATAATGGAGGTGGCTAAACTCTTCAATCTATGTCAGCCATAGACGGATGTGAACTCTGCATAGCATTTCTCTTCCTCAAATACTCCAACAGACTTTCAACACTGATGTCTCCACTTGGCAGTTTAAGAGTCGATTTTGAGTCTGTAAATATTTAAGAAATTCAGGAAAAAATACGGGCAAATGTGTCCACAAAAGACGCCGGAGGACGACCGTGGGAAAGCCAAGAATGGGCCGGCTCGTCCGGAGTGCCTCACAGAAACCAGCGTGAAGCAGCACTGTGCTGTTTTCGCTGCGTGAGTGAGCGTACCGGAAGCCCAATCCAGGGGGAAATACAAATACTAATCTTTATGAAAGCACTAGTGTCGCGGGTGTAATTGAGCGGCGGCAATCGCTTACCATCAGGTGATCCATCTGCTCGTCTGACACCTATCACATAAAAAAGGAGGTCGGCTTTAGTTGCCATTGATATAGAAGAATCCGTTGACGCGCTAGGCAGTATTGCGTATCGTGTCTTTCGCGCACATGTTCCGCATAATCTCTTTGCCTCACGCCAAGATCACTGAACGCGCGCATGTATATATTGTCGTCCCCGGCAGAGTAGAATAGGCCACCCTCACTCTTCCCAAGGTGTCGTAAAAGGCGACTAAGGTAAAGCTGCTGGCATGATCATCAGCACCCAGAGAAGGAAAACTCTGCATTTATATCAAAACCCTCGCCAACTCGTCGGCCAAGCGTGGTGAGTATGGCAATTAGCCCTCATGTGATTGAGGGAGGCCCGTGCCCCAGCAGTGGGGACTTAAATGGTCTGATGATGATGCGATGTTTTAAAAGCCCTTGAAGCTTTCATATTGTATGTACTGTTTTATTTTTCTCTTTTTTATATGATAAATAAATTTAAAAAATGTAGGCAGCCGGCGTTCTTTATCATTCACGACTTAAGTATTTTGTGACATAAGAATAATATTCTCCAACCGATTTCGATCAAGGCAGCCAATCCTAAAGATCAGTTACTTACGCAGGATATATAATATAGTGCTCAAGTGTGTGCGCAAACACAGGCAATCGACGACTGCCTCGGCGCAGTGGGTAGTGCGTCGCACTTTAAAGCGACGGCCGCGCTTGGGGTTCCAGGTTCGATCCCCGGGTCGGGCCAAAATTTGTACCTGAGTTCTGTTAAGAAATTCTCAGTATCATCCCGGAGTCAGGAAGTTGGCGGTCTTTTACCCCCGTGCCTCGTTGGTCCTGCGCCCGATCCCTCTCCGGTCGTGTCACATTGGTGTGCTATCGGATTATGAGGGCAAGGGAATAGAGAGTGCAGTTGTGTTTGCGCATACACTTGAGCACTATAATATACCCTCCGTAAGTGGCTGATCGTTGAGATTGATCGTCTTAGCCGAAATCGGTTGGAGGATATAATTATTATTTCGTGACATAGCTTAGGAACCTATCCAGAGTAAAATAATAAAAATATAAGAAAATTGAACAAAAAAACCACCTTGAGACGTGACAGAGTCAGATTTCACAGACATGGAATCGGTCCTATCTTCGCTTGAGCTAAGGAACGACTCTTGCGCACGTTTGGCGTTGCTGAAGATAAAAAAATTATATATGAAAAATAAAAGATTATTATACGTGCTTCATTGATGGGCATTGGTTAAGGTGACGGGTAGGACACTAGCGACGCCAATCGATTTTATTTTTTGCTACTAAACCGGATCTATTTTAAACAATTTCCGGATTACAACCTCTCGGCAAACACTTATACTATTTATTAAATAACCATTCACAAATGTTGGGTCCGTTTTTGTACGCGAAAAATTAATTCACGCCAAAAGTGGGCGCCTTTGTCGTGAAGCCTTTCGGGAAACACTAATTATACTATTTATTTGATACTCATATGTAGTTAACTTTTGGCTATGCTTTACTTAGACGGGTTTCACGAGTGCCTGCGCAAAAAAAATGCGTCACTACTGAGCAGGCTGCGTGCGAGCACCAACAGCATCTTGAAAACCCTATAATGTATCAATACGGGGATTAACACGATATTTATTATGTGAAACAACATTGTGTACTCACATATTTGGCTCGACGTTTCGGCTACGTTACAGCAGCCGTACGGACTGGTCACGATCAGTCCGCTCGTGACCACGGTTGCTGTGACGTAGCCCGAAACGTCGAGCCAAATATGTGAGTACACAATGTTGTTTCACATAATTAATATCGTGTTAATCCCCGTATTGATACATTATAGTTATAATGCAACGCGAAAATCTAAAAAACTATTGAAAACCCTAGCTGACAAGCTGAACAGTCCTTGTTACATACAGACACTGCATCTGGGTGATGATGACATAATTTATTTGGAATTTATATTAATGCATATAAATTTTATTTGAAATAATAATTGTAATGGAATACAGTACCATACCTTTAATCTTAATTTTAAAATTGAATGTTAATAACATAAAATTAAGACTTTGTACTAACAATATATGGATTACCTATGATCTGAAATAAATAAAAAAAAATAAAAAAAAAATTTTTTTTTTTTTTAAACCTTTGATCTGAAATAAATGATAATTTAATTTTAAAAAAGCAATGCACAATTATTAAATAAATAGTATGAGCGCTCCGAAATTGTTTAAAATAGATCCGGTTTAGTAGCTAACAATTTAAATCGATTGGTGTCGCTAGTTAAGGCTATGCGTCGCCTTAAGTTGAAGGGACAGGTCTATAACGTCGGTGAAGTTCTAACAACACGTAAGTCATTTTTTGGCGGTTTTGACATTTCGATGCCATTCGCTAGAGAATCCATAGACGCGTCATTTCGCCCAATCAGAATCAAGATACGACCAATAAAAACCTTTCAAATTACAAAAAGTAACAAACAGCACAAAAGTCATAAAATGACCGACGCTTTGAGATGACCACGTAAGTCACATATTTTTTTAAATTTATTGGTGGCGGTTATGACATTTTGATACCATTCCTTAAGAGACTTGGAAGACGAATCGTTTTTTTATCAATAAGAATTCAGCCTCAAACCTTTTAAAACTTTTAAACTCAACTTCAACTTCCTGTGTTCCTTTTAAACTTTCTATGTAAGTATATAAATATTTAAGATTGCACCGCCCTACACCTTCATCAAGTGTCCTTTACCCAAAGGTTGCCTGGAAGAGATCGCTCATAGTGATAAGGCCGCCTTCGTTGTACACATCCTGTAATATCTAGTTTTAAGTTTTCATACTTTATTTTGAGTGCAATAAAAGTATATTCATTCATTCATTCAAACCTTTTAAATGTTGAATAGGTAACAGAACGGAAGTCAACAATTGAATACTAATGGAAATAGCACGCAAGTCTCGGATCAGTTTTTTTGGCTTTCCTGAACAGTTGCTTAAAATGAGTTACGTGGTGTTAGAACTTCACCGACGATAAGTCCACCATTAGACCGGTTCTTTTCTATAGCAGGGAGACATTGCCTGTACTTGAGCGACACAAACAGGAGTTGCATGTCACGGAGATGAACATGCTGCGGTGGATGTGTGGAGTTACGTGGAAAGACCGCGTGAGAAACTCACGCACGCGTGGAAGCCTCCATGAGCTCTATTTTTGATTCACTCGCATGACTTAGCGTCGTCGCATGCGACGTAAGTCACATTCGCCTTCTAAGTCACATGAAGCTGATTTTCCTTATTTTTGAATGATTCGATTTCGATGTTGCCAATATAATACGGTAAATTAATATTCTAACCCTTCTATGCAGAATTACAAAAACCTCTATGTAATAATGAGTAACGTTTAGTATTTTTAAAATTAATTTAACGGTTAAACTAATGTTATAATTCAATTTCATTGAAACATTCAAAGGCCTTCATAGGAGACAATACGAAGATATGGAAAAAATATCTTCTCGGCGACAATAGACAACAGACAAGGATGCTCATAGAAGCGTTAACAGGGTATCATGCAACGAACAAAATGCTGATGAAGATGAACATAACATCGAACAGCGACTGCAGAGCATGCAAGGAGGAGACGGAAACCATCGAACATCTTTTATGTGAATGCGACTCACTAGCCAGAGGCAGAATGTGTCTTCTAGGTAACGCTTATCCTAAACCAGGAGACTACAGGCACTTCAATCCGAAGGACATCGTGACGCTGATGAAACGAATCTTTCGTGAGTAGGAGCGCAAAAGATAGGGGAGGTACAAAAGATCCCTTAGGGTCGACGTGCCCCATGAAAATGACCCCCTAACAGATAAGATAACATATAATTCAATTTTGTTATTCACTTTATACGAGTATGTACTACAAATATAATGGACAACATTTCAAATTTTTAACATGTCCATATTGTTTTTTTATATGAAAGTAGACATAAAATGAACAGACCCATATTTTTTCTTTTTTCAAAATTTGTCCATTTTCATGCATAAAATAATTATTGAAATTCTATTTATTCTAAATAGGACGTAAGCGCCAAATGACGTCATCGGACGGCTGAATACAGCGATATTCCTTTGCTTATCATTGTTTTAATAAAAAAAAGGTACTACTGTGTCAAAGGTAAATAATACTAGTGTCAACATTGTCAACGTCATTCATACATTCAACGATGACAAGTTGTCTTTTTTTTTGACAGTTACATGTCATGAGTTTGGCATTACGTAAATTTAAAACTATAATGTGCTAAGCAAAGAAATATTTTACATTCTGCCGTCCGATGACGTCATCTTACGTTTTTTAGTTTTTAATTTTTTCTCAGTAAATAAGCAATATAAAAAATGAATAAATATATATTCGAGCAGCGGAAAAGTAAACAAAGAATTGGTATTTTTTGTTTCAGAGCTTAGCAATTTTGAAATGTTGTCCATTCTTTGTCACATTGCATTATGGTTTTACAACTAATTATTAAGTACGGATAAATAAAAACTTGTAATACCTCGAGTCGGTCATAATATCCGGACTTAAACAAGGCACATAATCCCGTCCCATCAGTTCCTCCTCCATTTTCTCCCCTGTCAATCCATCACCTTCATCATCAACATCATTTATAACCTGCAATACATCCTCAGGATCCGTTTCTTGCACTGAAGTATCATTATCAACATTATCTAAATCGTTTTCTTCAATCGTATCAAGTAAATCGTTTACTCTCAAATCGATATTGACAAATTTCTCGTCTCTTCTCTCATTAGGGTGTACAATGACTTCAAAATCATGTTTATCATCATTTTTATCATCTTGAGCTATTTCGTCGACTTTGTTCAGAATCTCTTCGATGATATCGATAAAGTAATCGATGTTGATGTCGCATATGGCTCCGAATTGGTTGTATTTTTTGGGCCCGTCATATTCGCAAGTGATGTGTCCTTCTTTGGATGTCATTATTATTATTTGTTTTGAGGCGAATGGTTTGAAGCCTGGTTTGAAAAGGTTTATTTTTATTAATTTTTATGTGATAGATGGCAGACGAGCAGACGGATCACCTGATGGTAAGCGCCACCGCCCATGGACACCCGCGACACAAGTGGAGTCACAAGTGCGCTCCCAACGTTTAATCCCCCTTTTCCCCGAATTGGGCCTCCGGTACCCTCACTCATAAGCACAATGCTGCTTCACGGTGGTTTTCTGTAAGGCCGTGGTATCACTAAGGTCGAGCCGGCCCATTCATAGCTTTCCCACGGTCGTCCTCCTGTGTCCATTTTGGACACATCTGCCCGATTTCCCCTGAATTTACACACTCAAAATCGACTCTTAAACTAACAAGTGGAGATATCAGTGTTGAAAGTCAGTTGGAGTATTGCAAATGGGCCTACGGTACCCTCACTCGTGAGTGCGTGCAGCGAAACACAGCACAGTGCTGTTTTTACGCTGGTTATCTGTGAGGTCATGGTATCAATCCGGTCGAGCCGGCTTATAAAGGTTAATAAATGGGGAACGATCTCGCAAAACCGAGTGCGCACTAATGGGCTTCTCAAATCAGACCATGAAATACTAATAAGCCCTAATAAGACCCTTATATGTAACTAGCACAACGGTGACGTCATTAAGAAATTAATCTACATATACCATACCAAACACATTCTCCCTGCTAGGGTTTTTAAGCGACATCTTGGACCTCTTAATCCTGGTACTCCGTTCAGAAATGGTCCGCTCAGGTATGTCCCGGCGACGGGTGATTTGGAATGCTTGCGTAATCAAGTATTCCTCTTGGTACTGGAGTGGAGAGGTTAGTAATGAATATGTAGGAAGTGGATAAGCAGAAAGTGGATAAGTAGGAAGTAGATAAGCAGGAAGTGGATAAGTAGGAAGTAGATGAGTAGAAAGTGGATAACTAGGAAATGGATAAGTAGAAAGTGGATAGATAAGGTAATGGATAAGATAGCCACAGAAAGTCTATTTAAGCTCGTGTGTAATGGGCTGGTGGATAAGTTAGAAGTGTTTAAATGGCGAGATAGTGGATCAACGAAATTGTGGATACAAGTGGATTGGAATAAGTGGTGGTGAATAAATGCTGTACATATAAATACACAAGTGAATAGTGAAGTATTCAATGAGGAGTGAATGAGATGGATCGTGGAAAAATACAGAAAAAGTAAAGATTATTAACTAATGTCGTGGATAACTACTAAATGATAAGACGGCCGAATTTGTACACAAAGTATCTGGAGCCCAATTCTCGGGCCCGTGACATTTATCATCATACGACATATATCAACAAAACATGGCGGATATCGTACGAAAACGTTTTTGCTTATTCTCGCGATGTCGAATGGTGACACATGTCACATATTTTCGTGCGACACGTATCGTATGGTCTTGACCATACGATATGAAGTATCACGGTGATTTTGGTGATATTTCTCCAATTCAACGTGACGTTTGAGTCGTTTCGCATTTTGTTGTTTATTGACGTTTGGTTGTTCAAATCACATAACAAGTTTAAATTAACTGCACAAGCTAAGATAAGTATACTTTATTGCACAAAATACACAACTTATGTACTAGGCATTACAGGAGCCCAATTCTCGGGAAGTGCGATAAAATGTCGTATTTTCTGTAATGTCACTTTTCCAATGTCGTACGAAAATGTCACAAAAGTAAAAAAACTCTATTTTCGTGCCCATGCGACAGTAAAAGTCACTTCCATAGAGAATGTGGCCCATATCATTTCCGCTAATACGTTCTATTTTCTTGATTTACACAAATATACAATCGAGAAATCTTAATGTTTATTGTTTAAGTATTAGTTCAACATTTTCTAGCCTTTTTATATCAACAGTCAATTCTATTTTTGTATAACATCATAATTATCATAACTGCTTTAAAATACGATCAAAAAAGACGAAAACGAAAATTGATTTTATGAAATTTTAGCCCCGTTACACTGGCCGTAAGCCAAAAGATTTCTTTTCAGTCTGTGGCAAAAAGAGATGGGAACTGTGGCAAAAAGACGCGTTAAAAGAAAAAAAATTAAATAAAGAATTTTCTTTACACTGATTTAATTACTGAGATAAAAAGGCTTAATGACGAATAATACAGATAAGTAACAAATAGTGCAATAATATTTATATTTCTTTAAATTCTAGTAATAAGCAAAATTTAGCATTCAAGATAGTAATTTGTAGTTATAATGTGAAGTATGACTGATTAACATTGCTATGCCCTTACAGGGCGCTACATTGTATTAATAACATCTTATACACATTTATTATTTAAGATACTTTGTACCCAATGTAGCACGCAATAAATATATTGATTAATTGATTGAATATTTAAAGGTATGTAGGTAATACTGGTGAAAATGTGTACCAATGAAAGAAAATATTAGAAAATTTTAAAATCTCAGCTAAACAATCATTCACACAGAGAATCAATCATCTTCTTAGCTTGTGCAGTTAATTTAAACTTGTTATGTGATTTGAACAACCAAACGTCAATAAACAACAAAATGCGAAACGACTCAAACGTCACGTTGAATTGGAGAAATATCACCAAAATCACCGTGATACTTCATATCGTATGGTCAAGACCATACGATACGTGTCGCACGAAAATATGTGACATGTGTCACCATTCGACATCGCGAGAATAAGCAAAAACGTTTTCGTACGATATCCGCCATGTTTTGTTGATATATGTCGTATGATGATAAATGTCACGGGCCCGAGAATTGGGCTCCAGATACTTTGTGTACAAATTCGGCCGTCTTATCATTTAGTAGTTATCCACGACATTAGTTAATAATCTTTACTTTTTCTGTATTTTTCCACGATCCATCTCATTCACTCCTCATTGAATACTTCACTATTCTAGGCTCTATCTTAGGACCAATCCTTTTTATATTATATAGTGCAGATCTGGTTAATTGTATTAAACGCTGCAATTTTCACATCTACGCAGATGATCTACAGATTTACCATTCTTTTAACCCAGACGAGACACCTGGTGCTATAAATATAATCAATGATGACCTAGAACATATTTATGACTGGGCTCGCAAAAATTGTTTGATTTTAAATCCTGCAAAATCTAAATTTCTTGTATTTGGCGCTCCCAGTAAAATTAGGAAGATCAACGCATTCAGCCCTCGGGTTATAATAGGAGATTCTGCCATTGAGCAAGTTAATGAAGCCCGTAATCTTGGTGTTCTAATGGATAGCCAACTTCGATTCCACAACCACGTTTTGGAGATAGTTAGAAGTTGTTTTTTCAGATTGAAGGTCCTGTACAGAGTCCGCGAATATTTGCGTATTGATATGAGGGTTAAGCTATGTGAGGCATTGATTCTGTCCAAGCTGAATTATGCAGACACAGTTTTGGGCGAGTGCTTGTTCCGATATACAAAAAATCTTATTCAACGTGTACAGAATGCATGTGCCCGGTTCTGTTTTCCTGTCCCACCTAGGGCACGTATTACCCCGTTTCTCAACCAGGAAAAGCTTTTAAATATGGAGTCTAGACGCTCTCTTCACTTTGCCTGTCTGCTGTTTGGTGTTATTCTAACGGAATCACCCCCTTATTTATTCAAGAAGCTCTCTTTCTCGCAACGGCAGATTAAATTTGCTTCTAGACTTTGTTGTCCGAGACACGGCACAGCAGCATTTCGTGGCAGTTTTCGTTATTCTGCCACGAAATGCTGGAATAACATTCCTCCGCCTTTAAGAAGGTGTAAAACGTTAACATCTTTTCGCATCAACTTTAGAGAGTATTTATTAAATTTGCAAAAGAGTAATGTATAGCTGTGCTGTGTCTCTTTATCCACTGTCTCTTTTCTGATTTTATTGTAATTAAGTACATACTACCTAACTAAGCTGTAAGAAACATAACAAACCACTGCAATACATATACTACATACAACGTACCTAGTTGCTCTACCTGACGAGGTTTGCACGGAAGACCAGCGTCGAAGCGTCCCTTCGGCATATGCTGAGTGCAAACCTTTTTGGTGACACATTTTTTTATTTTTTTTTTATTATTACTTTATCTCTTTTACTGTACATTATTTTATAGATGTAAAAATGTTTTGTAATTTTGTTACTTTATTTGTGTCACTAAATAAATATTATTTCTTTCTTTCTTCTTTCTTTATCTCGAGACATAAAGTTATAGATAGCTATAACTTAAAAGTGGAAAACTAAAAACGTAGATAACTAAAACGTGGAAAACTAAAAATGTGGTTAACTAAAAACGTGGATAACTAAAAAAGTGGATAGCTAAAAACGTGGATAACTAAAAACGTGGATAAATTTGAAAAGTGGATAACTAAAACGCACCGACAACTTCATATTAGTCAAATTGACCATCCTGAGCAGGTGGCGTAAGAGCGAGCTGGTGATAGGTTTGATCATCAGCGCCGCTTTGGGCCCCGTCGCCGACAGCAGCGCCCTCACGTGGCCGTACACCAGCGCGTCTAGGGGGGTGGGACTACGTGGGAGGGAGGGAGGAAGGAATACTATAAACTTTTATTACCAATACCGCTTTATCATATAAGTATCAGCCAATAAACTGTCCCACTGCAGGGCAAAGGCCTCCATCATAGAAATCAAGTCATCGCTACTATGATGGGATTAGGCTTAATCACCACGTTTGCCCAATGCGGATTGGTGATCACAAACCCGAGCTATTCTAAAAATTCGAAACATACTTTTCGCTCTACCCGGGCATCGAACCCAGGACCCCGAGATTACGTCCCGGTAATAAAACCACTAGACCAACGGGACGTTTCCCTTTATCATATGTAAGAAGAGATTATCTCGGTTTTATCTGGGGGGTTTAGCAAACGTTCACTTTTTAGAGAGAAGAGCTTCATTATGTGGGCGGGATCGAAGAAAGGGGGCGGTACTTTTTGGTTTAGGTTCGGCAAAATCTAAGCTTATCCTGGGGTTGTCGAAGAAGAAAAGAGGGCAGCACAAACGTGTTCCACCCCAGGCAGCCGAAATCCATGCTACGATATTGAGTGTACCTATCGCTGTTTACGCAGAATGACAAACATCAAATCTTTACACCCCGCCGTTTTTCAGGCGGGAGTTAAAAATACACAACAATAAAATAGGTACATACGTGTGTTAGAATAAATAATTATAATAGCCACAATGTACTCACGTCCCGAAGAAATAATCTCTGTCTCCTAGCCTTTGACTTAATGAGTTGCAGCATTGCTCCACCTGCAATGATAACCAAAGACACAAATCAAATAGTGCTTAATTTACTTGGGACGACCTGATAGTGGGTAAAGCGAAAGGTCTTGGGTTCGATTGCGGGCCGGATAAATTAGGACACGAACTTTTCTAAATTGTCTTGGGTCTGGTTTTGAAGTGAGAGATGGATAAACGTGTCGGTGGATCAATGTATTGGAAGATACAAATGAGAGGTGGATAAATGGGTAGGACGATATAAATTAGAGGTGGATAAAAGGACTGGACTTTATAAATGGTAGGTGGATAAACGGATAGGTAGAATAATTGGGAGATAGATAAATAGATTGTGAAACTAGTCAGTATGTTGTGGATAAAACTATTAGTTACGCTAAGTGAAAGGTAGATAACGTTGAAAAGTATAAAGGTTGATAATAAAATAGGTATGGACAAATACTCGAACTATCATCTGACTCACATCAGCCAAAACCGGTTCCAGGGTCTTATCGTACCAGTGCAATGCCTTTAGCCGCTTGCACGTCGTTCCCCAGCCCAGCGGCCAGGGGTACACGAATGAGTTGCGCACTTTCCCACATACCGTTTCATTTTTTACCGTGGGAGAGCCAAGCTTCGGCATGAATGGGCCGGCTCGACCGGAGTGATACCACGGCCTCACAGAAAACCGGCGTAAAGCAGCACTGTCCTGTTTCGCTGCGTGAGTGAGGGTATCGAAGGCCCAATCCGGGGGTTAGGGGGGGTTTAGAGGTTGGCAGCGCACTTGTGACTCCACTGGTGTCACGGGTATACCTGGGCGGCGGCATTTGAATAAATTGGTTGGTGTATATAAATGGAAGGCGAATAATTGAATTGAACAATAAAAATAGAAGGTAGATAAACGGGTCGGTAGAAATAAATGGATTGGACGATATAAATGGGAAGTAGATAAACGGGTCGGTGGATATAAATGGGCGGTGAATAAACGGATCGATGGATATAAATGGGAGGTGGATAAACGAGTCGATGGATATAAATGGGGGGCGAATAAAATGGATTGGACGATACGATATAAAAGCGAGGTAAATTGATGGGATATTAAATAAATATCTTATGGATATGGGCCGTGTGGTCCCCGGCAGAGTAGAATAGGCCACCCTCACTCTTACCGAGGTGTCGTAAAAGGCGACTAAGGTAAAGCTGCTGGCATGATCATCAGCACCCGAGAAGGAAAACTCTGCATTTATATTAAAACCCTCGCCAACCCGTCTGCCAAGCGTGGTGAGTATGGCAATTACCCCTCATGTGATTGAGGGAGGCCCGTGCCCCAGCAGTGGGGACTTAAATGGCTGACAATGATGAATGAATGAATCTTATGGATAAAACTGGTAGATACCTAGTTAAGATGGATAACATTGAATAGTATTTTTACAAAGTCTAGCTGTTGTGTGAAGTTCTTGTGCTTGAGCAACTTAGTACGGTATTTAATGTATTAGTTATAGATACTCACATCAGCCAACACCTGTTCCAGTGTCTTATCGTGCCAGTGTAATGCCTTCAGCCGCTTGGCGACTGCATTGCGCTTGGCGCGCGTCTGCACCCATCCCAGCGGCCAGGGGTACACGGAGGAATTGCGCACTTTCGTCACTGCGTTAAACGTTTCGTCGTCCAGCCAGGATATGTACAACTGGAAGTAAAACGAAAATATAGCATAAGACCTAATAAAATCATCATCAGCCCATTTAAGTCCCCACTGCTAGGGCACGGGCCTCCCTCAATCACATGAGGGGTAATTGCCATACTCACCACGCTTGGCAGACGGGTTGGCGAGGGTTTTGATATAAATGCAGAGTTTTCCTTCTCTGGGTGCTGATGATCATGCCAGCAGCTTTTTGTTAACTAAAACGCCGTGTGGTCCCCGGCAGAGTAGAATAGGCCACCCTCACTCTTACCTAGGTGTCGTAAAAGGCGACTAAGGTAAAGCTGCTGGCATGATCATCAGCACCCAGAGAAGGAAAACTCTGCATTTATATCAAAACCCTCGCCAACCCGTCTGCCAAGTGTGGTGAGTATGGCAATTACCCCTCATGTGATTGAGGAAGGCCCGTGCCCCAGCAGTAGGGACTTAAGTGGGCTGATGATGATGATGAACTAAAACGGTACTGTGAAGCAGTTTTCATTCTTAATGTGAAAAAAAATATATGATTTTATTTTGCGGTACCTAAACGTTAATAATTAACGGTATGAAAGAAGTAGATAGTCTCTTCTATACATGGATGGCCCATGGATACCGATGACACCAGTGGAGTCACAAATGCGCTGCCAAAATGAAGAGCCCTGTTTCCCCCGGATTGGGCCTCCGGTACCCTCACTCACGCAGCGAAACACAGCAAAGTGCAGCTTAACGCCGGTTTTCTGTGGGGCCGTGGTATCACTCCGGTCGAGACGTCTCCCACGGTCATTTACTTCCTATTTTACACCTACAACGAAATCAATTTATGTGACACCCCTCTGGCGCCAAAGCTGGATTCGCACTTAGTGAGGAAGTGGTTCAAATTGTTTGCTGCTGAGTAGTCTTTGAGGCAGCTCATAATCAGCAGTCACTCACCTCCGCATTGACCAAAACATTGGTAATAAGGCTCATATAGGCCCTCATCTCCGCCTTCTCCTCAGCCCCGAGTCTCCCACACAGCGAAGCACCCTTGTTCGCTGCAAACTGGACTACAGGCTCCAGTTCTGACACCACAAACGCCCCACACTTGATGAACGGAACCCGTCCAGAGGGAGACATGAACTCGGCGTTCCAACGCATCTCCACTTCGAAGGGGAGGTTGCACATCTGTAAATGATTAAAATTAAAAATCTATATTCATAAAAGAAAGTCGTCGATGAGACCGGCACCCACATAATCCTGGAATGCGATGCTATACCCAACTAAATTAAATCCTCGGAACGGTGAGGTCACTACGCGAAACCTGTGAGGTTCCCAGGAAACTTCTGCGCTGCTGGAGTTGGGTTGGCTTCTATAGCCGACCCATCACGTACAAAGGACCGAAAGAGAGTCTAAGTGCGGAAAAGGGAGTCTACTTCACATTACATTACCATTGAGACTCTGCGAAGACTGTGAGGTGCCTAGATACCTTCTGCGCTTCTGGGCGGAGTTGGGTTGGCTTCCTCAGCCAGTCGACCCATCACGTACAAAGGACCGAAAGAGAGTCTAAGTGCGGAAAAGGGAGTCCACTTTACATTACATTACCATTGAGACTCTGCGTAGCCTGTGAGGTGCCTAGGTACCTTCTGCGCTTCTGGGCGGAGTTGGGTTGGTTTCTATAGCCAGCCGACCCATCACGCACAAAGGACCGAAAGAGAGTCTAAGTGCGGAAAAGGGAGTCTACTTCACATTACATTACCATTGAGACTCTGCGAAGCATGTGAGGTGCCTAGGTACCTTCTGCGCTTTTGGGCGGAGTTGGGTTGGCTTCTTCAGCCAGTCGACACATCACGCACAAAGGACCGAAGAGAGTCTAAGTGCGGAAAAGAGAGTCTACTTCACATTACATTACCATTGAGACTTTGCGAAGCCTGTGAGGTGCCTAGGTACCTTCTGCGCTTCTGGGCGGAGTTGGGTTGGCTTCTATAGCCAGTCGACACATCACGCACAAAGGACCGAAAGAGAGTCTAAGTGCGGAAAAGGGAGTCTACTTCACATTACATTACCATTGAGACTCTGCGAAGCCTGTGAGGTGCCTAGGTACCTTCTGCGCTTCTGGGCGGAGTTGGGTTGGCTTCTATAGCCAGTCGACACATCACGCACAAAGGACCGAAAGAGAGTCTAAGTGCGGAAAAGGGAGTCCACTTTACATTACATTACCATTGAGTCTCACCTTCAAGAAAGCCTGAACGGCGAGACAGCTAGCATTATCCGGCAGCAGTATCTGCTCCACTTCGTATGGCTGGAACAGCTTTACGTTGTCCGGCCATGGCTCTTGTGCTGTGTGTAAAAATACGCCATAAAACAAAATTGCATTATTTAAACTATTTTGTAGGGCATGGGCATATTATACATCATTTTCAAATAGTGATCAATGCTTCGTCATTTTTAGTAGGTATGGTTTTATTAATATTACTTAAGTACTTAATAAAAATACAGTGGATTTCGGGTATATCGACAATGAAGAGACCACGGTCATCCGGATGTCGTTACAGGCAAAGGCAAAAAAAATATCAATTTGTAACTGAACCATTTTAACCCCGAATGGTATACGCTTACCTAGTTAATATCTATAAACAAAAAGTAAAGGTTGTTGACCATCTGTGTCATCTGTGTGGATGTAAACAAAAGTTAAGAAAGCTCTCTGTGTCTTTAGCGGCCGACTCCGTTCGCAACATCTGTATGGGATTTCCAAGAATTTATTACAAACTATTCAATAACAAACAGTCCCTACGCCCGAACTAGATGTTACATCCAAAGTCGCTATAGCCATATTTGTACATATAGTATGCTTTAATTCAAGGGACTTAGATTTAACGCCACTATAGACGAATGATCGCTACAACCAAGTCATAATAAATGAAATCCACTGTATATTAAAAGCCATTGACAATCTTAAATAAAAATCCAGTCATCATTTGGATTTATTCTTCTACATCAAACTCCATACAAAACATATCAATAAATCCATCAGGCGGAGTGAGGTCATAAGTTATGCATTTTTTTATAGAAAGGCCTATAAAAAAAATGCATAGCTTATACATTTACAGGTTAAACAATAATAAGGCATTCAATGTTAGGTCTTATTCTAACCGATATTTTCTTGAGTTATGCAATGATAATATTGTAAGTATGAAATTGCCATTTTGTTTAAATATTTTTTATGATAAGCTGTTTTCCATACTAACATTTTTAAAATTTTCAAAGTACACATTAAAGGTACTGTTTCATATTTAACACAATGTAGGTACATTTAGAATACGATTGGGGTGGCAAGCATGGCGTTTAGCACGTTTTAACACGATAACGCCTGGTTAAATCAGTTTGCGGCAAAACGTGCTAACGCCATGCCTGCCACTCCAATCGTAGCTGCGCTCAATTTAGCGCTATACAACCACGAGTGCAGTTGTAATGTCACCACACCGCGCGATGCTGCTTAAAACATAAGGAGCCCAATTCTCGGGACGTGATATTTTGAGAACATGGCGGATATCACTTGAAAACCATACAAAAAAAAACTATGTTTTAGTGATATATATCGTATGAAAATAAATGTCACGAACCCGAGAATTGGGCTCCAGGACCCCAATTCTCGTGCTCGTGATATTTTGAAAACATGGCGGATATCACCTGAAAAGCATTCAAAAAAACTATGTTTTAGTGATAAATGTCGTATGAAAATAAATGTCACGAGCACGAGAATTGGGCTCCTGGTGATATCCGCCATGTTTTTTTCATATCGAAATCCCCAGAATTGGGCTTCTGGACCCCAATTCTCGTGCTCGTGACATTTATTTTCATACGACATAGTATATCAGTAAAACATAGTTTTTTTGTATAATATCCGCCATGTTTTTTTCATATCGAAATCTCCAGAATTGGGCTCCTGTTATAGATAAAAAAAGACTATGATGACATTTAGAATAGGTATACATCAAAAATTATTTTTTATCTGATCTGCACATTACACACCTGAGAAATAATGGTCTTCAATCAAAATGATAATATACCACCATATAATTTTGGGTTTTTATTAGGAATTATTAATCTTGTTGTGTCTAGAAAAAAATATGGCAATTTCATATTTTAACCCCTATTATGTATTTACCAGTCTGTATAGTTCTTCTAGTTTATAGGTTCAGGAGTTTCAATATCACAGGTACAGCATATTGACAGGCCTCAATAAATTGAGAGCATGAGTCTTTCTCTTTTTTTTTTAAAGCATTTTTAATTTACTATGTCAGTAGACTTAGACAATTTAACACGGGACGTGGCATGTAGACGATTTCTTCTCTGCCAATATACACGACCAGCGTGATTCCACGTTGGTCGTGTACGCCATTTCGAATTCGTATCTATAGCTAAGCCGAACTCGCCAAAATGGTTGTTGTGCAGTTTATATTTGCGAATAACGATCAGAAAAATCTAATTTATCTTTCGTATCACGCATATGTATTTTTTTAATAAAATAAATGTTATGTCACAGAATAATAACATTATTCATCTACATATTTTGCGACAGAAATAAACACAAAAGACAATAGGCGATATTATGGTACATTGACACGATCTTTCACGATCTTGATTAGTGTTGTGATAATGATAGAAAGAATGAATAATTAATGTCTCACTATTTGACTTTATGCTATACTCAATATTTTTATGTTACTACCAGAGCAGATGGGCTTTTCTATTTACTCAACTGTATTAGAAGGAGGTAGAATAGAAATTGAAAGAAAAGAGACAGAATGACAAATGCATTGAAAAGATACTGGTTGTTGTGAGAAGTATTGAACAATAAATACCAATAAAAGTTATGCCGGCTCATTTTGCTATTGGTTATTGAAGAGTTACTTCGGTTTCCCTAAGATTTCATCATCAGATCCTGACATAGTGACAGGCAGGAGTACATTATTTCAAACAAAAAAATATTTAGCAAATTGTCTATGCACAGCTTTAGATGCACTAGAATAAACAGCTAACACTGTAATGTAATGTAATGTATAGATATACTTACTTTATTGCACAAAATAGACAACTTAAAAAATTTGGCATTACAGAAACTCAAATATACTTAAATGGCTGTCAACAATCCAACCCCTTCAAATCTTGGTGACCGCCAGGCTACCGCGGTATTAAATTATAACTTTTCTAGTACTTATCTGCATTTTCGCTGCTGTCGCAGCTCATCAATGTTCATAAATAAACATCATCGTTTCAATTCATTACTTTTTCATATCTAGACCATCACTCAACTTCCCTTTCCCCTGCAGATATTGGCAAAACTTTTCAAAACTAAATCTGCGCTATACCATGTCCCGTGGTAAATTGTCTAAGGTATAGACATTCACTTTTAAAACATAAAATAGCCAGGGGGCTAGTTGACCAGCCAGTCACCTTAAGGATTAGCCAGGGGGCTAACTCTTAAGCTGACTGGCTGGTCCCCGACTTAAGCTGGTTGACTCTTCAACTACAACCGGCTTAAATATGCATATTAATCCCTATATTATCATGTCTCTATAATCAATTAAGCCTTATCTGATTGGGAATAGATAATTTACTTATAGGATTAGGTTATTAGAAAAATTCGAACCACAGGCAGGTAATATTAACACCGTAGAAAAACATAACTACACAACTAAAACATTATTAAACACATCACTAAACTACTTATAGAAAACTGTTTTTATTAACAAATACTGCAATCCGGTCACACTTCAAACAAAATACCGAAAACGAAGGAGTCTTCTGGCATCGTCCCGTCTTCTGAGCAAACACTCCGCGACAACTTCGGATTACCGATTTACACTAATATAGGGCACCTTGCGTCTAAAATTAAGCGATTGTGTCATACAAACAATATAATATTTGGAGAAACTATAATTATGTAATGATCTCAGCATGGCCTACAATTTTGTAACAATTCACAAGTTTTTAACTCACCATTCAGAGATGTGATGATTGAATCTGTAAGGTTGAATTCCGGCATGATATCGTAGGTATTAGAAACGATAAAACATAGGAAACCCTATGATTTTAATCGGAATAACAAAAATTCAAAACAAGAACCCAATCCACCCGAAAATAGATAAATTTGACAGTTTTTGACAATGTGACAGCCAATATGTTTTTTTATTATTACCGATACGCTACATAAAGGCGATGATAAACGAGTATCTTTTCTTGGTAGAATTTCTATGGAATACGTTTTATGAATTTTCTTTGCACAAAATGGCAAAGTATTCATAAAACCACGAATATATTACAGCAAAACAAAATAAAACTAAATGAACATTATATCAATATCGTAACGAATGTGTGAAAATGAAATCATTTACTTATTCATCACCAGAATATTCTTTTAATCAAAAATAAATGATAGCGCCCTTATTACTCATCATAGGGTATGGAAGCCATAGAAGTTAGACATGTCTTCACATATGGTTTCGTTCACCCAAATTTGTTCACCCATTTGTTCACCCAAAACATGTGGATTCGTCAAGTAACGGAGTTCCTCGTTACTTGACGAATTAGGTAAGTATAATAGTACTGATTAAATTTTGAAAAAACAAACAAACCTATCTTTCATCTGCTATAAAATGCTAGGTTTTAGTATTTTCGATTTAAGATAATATTATTGACATGTTTACTTGCCCATTTGGATTAGTTTTGTAATATTTTCTCCAACACATGCAACATTATTATTTAACAGATTGATCCCAAATGCAAATTCTTCGTCGTCATAAAAGTCAAAAGGCCTCTCAGGCGGCTCAGTTTGTTTTGCTTCAGTGGAAATATTTGATTTAGAATGTACTAGATCAATATAGTTGTTGAAAATTGCCTCCCCCACTTTATTTGGTGGTGATGAAGACCGGGGAGTAGCAATCGGGGATTTGAAAGTCCAATCTGTTGAAAGGGAAGCCTTCAGTTTTGGTTCTTTTGCATCTTTTTCCCACAAATTATAAACACTCATTATTAATTTTAAAATAATCGCCTAATCATTTACAATAAAAAGTAGATTTCAAAAAGTTTGACAAATTTACATGTCAGGTTTTTCAAATGTCAATCCTTTTAAAATCAAGGAGGAAACAATTACAAGGAGGAATTAGAAGATTCACTTCTTTGGGATTTATTTTAAATGATTGTTCTCGGGCAATCGAAACTTCAATTAATATTTTCTAATGGTAAATTGAACTACAAACTTGAACAAGGTTATTTTAGTCTGTGACCTCTGAAGTACATTTTTTGACATGACACGCCGCGTTTGTTTTTTTGTCTGTGGTTTGTGTCGGTCTGTTGAGTGTGAAATGAAGCCAGTCAAAAATATTCAATAATTACGTGTAATTTCTTAAAATTAATATAACCAATTCATATATTACCTTACCATAGTTATTAAATAACTAGAACACAATGGCAGATGTATTGGACATCGAGAATTCCGAGGAATTTGAGGTTGATGAGGACGGTGAACGTAAGTCGCATTTTCCCATTTATTCCAATTAAAATCCACTTAAACACGCAACTATTGATGTAAATCGGTCCTAGTTTATAAGATCTCTCCTCTGAGACCTGTAACCTGTTTGTTTGCGAGTAATTTATGTAGTTTTGCTTACATCAAATTTTAGGTTATTCATTAGGAATCTTAGTCATGTAGTCTACTTTCAAATAATGATTTCACCTGAGTCTTTAATTTTTTTGTAGTTTTTCAATGTATTTGATTGGATTTAAATACATTTTACGTATGTATTTCAGAGGGAATCGCAAGATTGAAGGAAAAGGCGCGAAAACGCAAGGGCCGTGGTTTTGGTAACGAAGGCGGTGGCGGTGGAGCCTCCGAGAGGGGCAGCAGAGGCAGGTAATGTATCTGGAAAAGTTATAATCACGCTTTCATCTCAGAACTCCTTAGAAAGTTAAGATTACCATTATCTTGATTGATTCATACCATATAGAGCTCGACTCGACTATGTAGTTAAAATTCGAAATATTTCTCTATATTGCCTAAAAATGCGTTTTTTTTACTAAATACTTCATATTTGTTTATTATGCACAAATTTACTACCCTATAATCACTTAGAATTTCCCCTGACATAGGCAAAATCACCCACAGGCTTGAGTCCATTAACAAAAATGTAAATGTGTGTGTGATTGGTATCTTCAATACGGTATTTGACTATTTTTTTTATTTTTTGTAATCAAAACACCTCTCAATGATAGAAACATTGTTGAAAGAATTACTTGATTCTCATTTAAACTACCTGGGATATCACAACTTTAATATCACATTATTTTGGGCAAACCCAAAACGCTCAATACAAATGGCTACTGAGATGTGACGTCACATGACAGTATTTTGTATGCGTTTCATTTGAATTTTGTATGGTAGCTATATCAAATGTTTCGTTTATGTCAATGGTTCTATTGTAATAGATGGTGCAAATTGTATGTGTTATTTAATGGTATAATTATTTTTTAATAATTTCATACTTTTAAAATGGACTTGCCCATGAATCTTTGAATGACCATAAAACCGGCTAGACGTTATATTTTTAATTGAGAATTTTTGCTAATGGCACATATTTACCTATATTTTGATAAAATATTTATATTTTGTAAAATCTCGAGTTTAGTCAAATACCCTATTCTGAAGCTAGCAGAAACTTCAAGGGCACACCTTGAAAGTTTCTTGTAGCTTCATGCACTAGCCTCTTCCATTCAGTTCAGTTCTTGGCTGTCCGTAAGGCGGTTATGACGGGCAGCCCAGTGATCGTTGTTACTACCTACTTATTACAATATTAAATCAAATAATCATACTGGTTTTCAGGTATGACAGCCTAGCTCCAGAGGGAGACGGCAGCACCCCAGGCCCTCAGAGATCAGTGGAGGGCTGGATCCTGTTTGTCAGCAATGTCCATGAGGAAGCCCAGGAGGAAGATATACAGGTACTGAGACATACAGTTAATTTTATTATTTCAACATATTAATTTACTTATATCATTGCAATGGCCACTAATTTCAGAATAAATGATCTCAACAGATGAGAAACTAACTGTAACATGCAGGTTTCCTCATTATTTTTTTCCCTTTCCTTTATCACATACAATGGACCGAAAGAGAGTCTAAGTGTAGAAAAGGGAGTCCACATTACATTACATTACACCATAGTAATTGAATCTTGAATGTGTTTCAGAATCAATTCTCAGAGTTTGGAGAGATCAAGAATATTCATCTGAACCTTGACCGGCGCACAGGTTTCCTCAAAGGCTACGCTCTAGTCGAATATGAAACATATAAACAGGCAGCGGTAAGTTTCAATTAAATCTTGATTTTTTTTTTTCTTTATTCTTTATTTGATAGGTGGAAGACGAGCAGACGGATCGCCTGATGGTAAGCGATTGCCACCGCCCACCAGCATAGTACGAGAGCCCACGACCAAAATTTTTGTCTCATAGCAATACGGCCAAAACCGCATCAAATCGATAGATACGATTATCTTGAACTCGAAAATACCAATATCAGACATTTTCCGCGTAGCGTTTGATCTGACCGAATTTTCAAAATTGTCAAAGAATTTTGCCGAACTGCATCATAGCAATATGTCTGATTTGCAGACTGTAGTTGAATGGTAGTTTTGAGATACCGGAAACATATTTTTCAGACGTTAGTGGTGTAGCGCAAACCCGTAAAATCACTAACAAAAATAAAAAATGAGACAAAAAAAATGTCTCATAGCAATACGTCTGAAAATCTTTTTTATTAGTAAATTTTGGTTATTTGATGCGAAAAAAACAATTTTCAGACGGAAATGTGAACGCATTAAATTTTGAGACCGTTTTGAAAATGTTAACAAATTTGACCGATCGGTATCATAGCAATATGTCTGAAAATTGTTGGACATGATAAAATAAGTTGTCCACATGTGCAAAAAATGTATATCAGACAAATTAAGTGTAGTACCTTCTCTATCAGACAACTTTTCGATACCCAGATATCATTTAAAAATCGTATTGAGGCATCTTGAATTTTCTGTTACAAATCAATGAATACGTTGCGACCCTGAATTTATTAGATGATAATTAACAAAGAATTTACCCGAAACCGTAACATTGAAGTTGAATCTCAAGAGGCCAGGAATAAGGACTTCAAAAGATACAGGGTAACAATTCCAGAAAATTTGGCCGAGAATAATCAAATAGAGATTTTTTTTATTGAGATTAGATCCCATGATTACCAGCAAGCAGAAATCTAAGAAAAGAAATCCTCAGACTCTTCCAAAAGAAATCTTAAATTTATTAAAAGATCCATCTTCAAACATAAATTCCGATAAAGTAACGCATATCGATGACGAAGATGATGATGATGAAGATGATGTTGATGAAGATGATGATGATGCGCTAGCATATCTTTAGAATAGTAGGTTCAGAATAATTTTAATAAAATATAAGCGATTGTTTACGTCTTTTTGTTTCATTATTTGTGTTAAATTACCTAAAAAACATACATTTATGTATTTAAAGTCATATAAATGATTCTAAATCATCGAAAACATTATTTTATTTCAATTTAGTGACTACAAAAGCCATTTAGCCAGTAAACTGATTTAATGCCAGAAATAAGGGTATCTTGCCCCAGTGTGCGTCGGTCAGGCGACTCCGAAACGTTATTTTCGTTTTTGGGAGTATATGCTACACTGAAAGTGTCTGAAAACAGGTTTTTGGTAATCCTGGCAGCAATACAAAAAGTTGAAAAAAAAAATTATCCGTATTGCTATGATACAGGTCGGCTGTATTTTTTGACATTTTCAAAAATGCGCTCAGGCTATATGCTACGCGCAAAATGTCTGAAAACAAACTTTTTCGTAATACAATTATAAAATCTATGTACATTTTCACTATCAGACGTATTGCTATAATACCGACTGTCTTTTTTTATTGACACAGCAGAAATGGCCTCCCACGCAGTTGCTACACTTTCGACCGTTACTACACGCCTAGTCGGGTTCAGAATCATACAATCTAACGATTTTATAGGGTTTTTGCCGTATTGCTATGAGACATGGTTTTGGTCGTGGGCTCTCGTACTAGCAGGGACACAACTGCGCTTTAAACCGCCCTTTCCCCAGAATTGGGTCTCTGGTACGAGGGTGTGAGTGAGGACTCACACAGCGAAACACAGCTTAGTGCTGCTTCACATCGGTTTTCTGTAAGGCCGTGGTATCACTCCGGCCGAGCCGGCCCATTCATGACTAAGCGAATAGATGCTCTCCCACGGTATATAACTTATAATTCTTTGGCATGAATAGGCCTGAATAGCCTAATGGTGGGGAAGTGAAGTGAAAAGACGAGCAGCACATCTATGTCTCCACTGGTGTTCCTCCATGGGCGGCGGCAGTCGCTTGCCATTAGGTGATCCATCTGCTCGTCTGCCACATATCTCACAAAAGAAATACATTAAGCTACATGAATGCAAACCGGTTACCTACGCAGCGCGCAAAGAATGTGTACGGCGAGCGAACAACATCATTCATAGTTTCCACGCCTGATAAACAAGTTGCCATCTGATCTGCGGAACAGTTTGGCACCTACTAATTTTAAACTTAAGTTAAAGGAATACTGTCTTAGCAATTGCTAGGATAGTTGTATAAATTAGTATCGCTAAGTGTACTGATATTCATTAGTGTCGCTCGAATGGCATTTTAATTCCTAAAATCATCATCATCATTACCAGCCCATTTAAGTCCCCACTGCTGGGGCACGGGCCTCCCTCAATCACATGAGGGGTAATTGCCATACTCACCACGCTTGGCAGACGGGTTGGCGAGGGTTTTGATATAAATGCAGAGTTTTCCTTCTCTGGGTGCTGATGATCATGCCAGCAGCTTTACCTTAGTCGCCTTTTACGACACCGCGGTAAGAGTGAGGGTGGCCTATTCTACTCTGCCGGGGACCACACGGCCCATTCCTAAAATATAAGTTTGTAAAACTCATAGCTCACGATAGCACAAGACAAACTTCTGTGGTTTTATGTGCTGTCTTCTAACTGTACATGTATAATATGTAAAGTTGTTTTATGGCAAATAATAAAAAAAAGACTAGAACAATATCGAGATGGAAGGGCCCCATGGGTAAAAGAAACATAGGCAGCTCTCGAGATGGGATGACGAAATAATTAAAATTGCAGGCCCAAATTGGACCAAAGTAGCCCAAGACCGATACAAATGGACAAGCTTGGAGGAGGCCTTCACCTGTGAAAACAGGGTTCCTTGCTATTAATTAGAGTATAACTTAATAAAAGAAAATTATCATAGTTAATAAATATAGTTAATAGTTAATTTTTTTAAAATGCAAGAAATAAAAGGCTTTTTAATTTTTATTTATTTATAATAAAAATAATCCAAAAATTCATTCCATTCATTCCAGAGTGCCCGAGAAGCCCTCAACGGAGCTGACATCCTAGGCCAAGCGATAGCAGTGGACTGGTGCTTCGTCAAAGGACCGACCAAAGGGCACAAGAAGAGACGATAATTAAACTCGGAGACAGTGATGCGTCTTGCACTTTGCTTTTAAGCTCATAAGGTCCAACATCCTTTTTAAAACCAAAAACAATTGATTTTCTTTTGATTTTATCTCTGCTGTTTGGGCCTTAGGGGGACTTGTGACTCAACTGGTGTCGCGGGTGTCCATGGGCGGCGGCATTTGCTTACCATCAGGTGATCCGTCTGTTCGTCTGCCTACCTATTACATAAAAATAAACCTTATTAATAATACAACTGAAAATAGGATAATCCTATTTAGCCTACTTTACCAAGGAGGTATTACAACACAATGGAGCAATGTGGAATCAGGATTATAAATAAAATAACATCTGCTCTACTCGTCTGCCAACTATCAAATAAAAAACATCACATTGGTACTTATGATAACTCATGAGAAATGTAATTTAATTACTCATTCAATAAATTTAAAACAAAGGTCGGAGTACCCCTCCTTTTTACACACTCTATGTTTCTCCTTTGTTTGGATGCGACAGGTATAGCCTCGTTCGTTATAGGACGTCTAAGGCATCTGGTTAAAAAGCTTCTTGTAAACAATGTGCATAAATCATAAATGTCCACCCTGTTGTTCTAGTGGTTTAAGTACCGGGCCGTGATATCGGAGCCCTAGATTCCCGGGTTGAGCAAAAGTATGTTTAGAATTTTTCGAGCATAGCTCGGGTTTGTGATCATAACCAATCCGCATTAGGCAAGCGTGATGATAAGCCTAATTCCATCTTAGTAGCGATGACTTGATTTCTATCTTGGTGGCCTTTGCCCTGCAGTGCGACAGTATATAGGCTGATACTTTACGCGCATAAATGTAGATACAGAGTGTATCTAAACAACTATTCTACTCTTCTTTTTTTCTTTGCCCTTACGATGCCCGAACAAATGGCTTTGTATAAAAGATAAAATATATCTTAGAATTTCGAATAACATTTGGCTATTTGTATGTTGGTCCAAATAATAGGTAGAATAAGTTTTTAAAAGGATCTAAAAATATTGTGTTGGTAAATAAAGCGGCAGTTTTAAAAACGGATACCTAAAAAGTCATTTGTATTATTATTTCTTTACTACAAATAAAGTCGACTGCTAAACGCATCACTGACCATTTTAGACTGTAATGTGGTAATATAAGCTATCTTTCTATTAAAATGAGTTTTATTTATTTGTCTTGAGAATCACTCACTTCCCAAAACAAACGAAGCACCAGCGTAAGATGTAATCGGGAACATGGACATGCATCTTAAACAGACTGCCTTTTCATAGCAAGCCATACTTGAAAAACTGTGCGAAGCCGTTAAAAACATTAAAAGTCAATGTCATCACTGGGGTGACGTGCTGGGCAACGTTCTTTTTCTACCACACCCGTATAGGATCTGCGTTAGGGCCCATTGGATCTCTTTCACACTCGGTGAGGTTTTTTCCGAAAACGGCACATTCCGATTTGGCTGACTTCTCGACTGTTGACTACCTACTTATTCTCAATAAGTTACTTGACATTGGCTACAAACATCTTCAGGAAAAACCATAATATAAAAAAAAAGATGTGAAGTATTGCCTTTGAGTAGGTAGTTACTCAAAGAGTATTGCTTATCACAGACCAAGAAACCACGTGGTCTACTATTTATGAAGAACATTTGTTCTATCACTTTTGGAAAACGCATGAAAAAATTTCAACTTTTCATACAAAGTCGGTCATGTGACTTGGTCGTTTTGTATGGGGAGTCGAAAAAAATTATCGATGAATTTCGAAAAATCGTTGAACAAATGTTGTTCAGAATGGTTGGTAGAACACGTGGTTAAGGTGACGGGTAAGGCACACTAGCTACGCTAACCGATTTTATTTTTTAGCTACTAAACCGGATCTATTTTAAACAATTTCGGGGTTACAACCTCTTGGTAAACACATATACTATTTATTAAATAACCATGAAAAAATGTTGGGTCCAATGCGTATGTACGCGAAAAATTGATTACCGCCAAAAGCGGCCACTTTTAGCGTGAATAAATTTTTGGTGTACAAAAACGGACCCAACATTTGTGCATGGTTATTTAATAAATAGTAATAAGTGTTTGCTGAGAGGATGTATTGTAACCCCGAAATTGTTTACAAAAGACCCGGTTTACTAAACCGGGTCTATTGTAAACAATTTCGGGGTAAAAATTAAAATCGATTGGCGTCGCGAGTGTGCCCTACCCGTCACCTTAAAGGGATGTAAATGTTCACAGATACACCCTGTATAAAAGAAATTTTAAATTGGGAAGAGAAGTCGTCATAAGCCTACCTCAGTCCATTCCATTTTACAGTTCTCCCCAATGTTCACCTTCACGTGACGATAAAAGTACTGTGAGCCTTGACGCACCTTGACTAGTGTCTAACAGCAACAAACGCAGCTCGTCAAAGCCGCAGGGTGCCCACCCACGCTACGCTTTCCTAGTCACGATCTCCACTCAAGAACCCTTCTACAGACTTATGGTATTAGGTTAAGTAAATCCTTAAATCAAAAAATATAAAATCACACATCCATAAATTGTCTAAGCATCCACCATATAAACACTGAGCAAGTAATCACTACGTGCACATAAATAGAAAAAGAATATTTCTTTTTTCATGTGCCTTTATACCCCTTAGTCCTCTCATGTGTTATTTTCTATCGTCTAATTTCAAAATTAACATCTCAAAAAAATGTGGAACGCTTCACGATTTTGCGTGTCATCCTTGCGCAGGGGCCATGCTAATCTTCTCTGTATCGTTCCAATTTTAGTATATGTACTGCCGAAGCAAGTACACTTGATAGGGTAAAACTTTTGTATATATACTTAGCCCCAGCTAAAACTTTAATAGCGCGATGCAGGTTTACGTAGTATGTACATGTGTTCTATGGTAGTCTATGGAAGAGACGTTTCAGCGCCATCTGTCGGTAATGCTTGTAACTACAAACACCCTCTTGAAAAAGCATAAGTACGTAAATCCTTACTAATATTATAAAGGCGAAAGTTTGTTTGGATGGATGTATGGATGGATGTTTGTTCCTCTTTCACGCAAAAACTACTAAACGGATTTTAATGAAACTTTACAGTAATGTAGCTTATAGATCAGAATAACACATAGGCTATAATTTATAAAGATATCTATAAGACCTTGCTTTTATTCGAATTACACGCAGACGAAGTCGCGGGCAAAAGCTAGTCATTAATAATTATGGATGGATAACTGTGGATGGAAAGCTTAAAAACCGTTGTGTACTATCAAAAATGTTTCACGTATTTCAATAATCATTTAATTGCCAAATTCCAACCACTGACAGCTAGGCATCAATTATTATAAATCCAAATCTGTAAACATTTCCATCCCTTTATTCCACGACATTTGGAAATTCGCATGAAAAAAAAAATAACTTTTCATATAAAGTTGGTCAGGTTATTCATTGTGTATCGATGGGAGTCGAAAAAGTTTTGAAAAGTCATAGTCATAGTCAACATTTGTTATGTTGTTCAGAATGGTCGGTACAAGGGGTTTATTTATTTTTATTTTTCAAAATCCACAGCTAAAAAAAGGGACTATTTACGTCCCTTTTTAACCTTTTTTTAGCTTCTGATACATAGGCGCTCGTATGGGCGCGCATGCGTTTGTACTATAATGGATAAAAATAAATCAATGAAACAGCCATTATAAACCTTACAATTTAATAAAAAACATAAATCATTTCCTTTACTTCATTTTTATCATATGGGCCAGCGACCAATCATGCTTGAGCTCCGCTATGGGGTCCACCTTCACCCCATCAGCCGTGACCACTCCCAGCTGGTACCGTTGGAACGCGCGGGCGTCGCGGTAGAAGAGAACCTCCATAGATTTCAGGACTAGGGCTCTGAAAGTAGGTTTGTATTAGTAGTATTGTACAAGAAAACCCATTTCTATGTAGTTAAGATAAAAGGTACAAAAAATCTTTATTTGAGGACCCATGCAAATGAGCCCCACAACACAGGAAATCCTGGGGACTTAACCAGTTCGCGTTAAGTCGTTACGAACAAATTGGAGTTTCCCTCCTTTTCACTTGCACTGTGTTTTTCCTTTGTTTGAATGCGACAGGTATATTTTTTTATTTTTTTTCTTAATAATAATTCTCACAACATCTCATACATTGACCTGATTCCGTACTAAGTAGCGTAAGCACTTGTGTTACAGATATCAGACAACAGAGGAACACAAATATATACTTAAATACATATATTACACTCAGGCACTGAACAAATACAAGTGTTCATCGCACGAATGTTTGTCCAGGGTGGGGATCGAACCCACGACCTTTGGCGTCAGAGACAGGGTCGTCAGGTCAGGCTCTTTCGTTAGGGGATGACTTCGAACTAAGGTCCCTGGTGTGCGATGCAAAAATCTACAATAAAATTAGATTTTGCATCTTTTATCATTCTTAGTAGAATTGTAGTAGTCAACAACTTAAGCCGCTATTAGCACACTAATCTTGTTCTATGAAATATTCCCAATGTTCATCTACTCACTTAGCAGTTTGCTCGTCCAATCCCCCCTTGGCCACTGCATCACGCAGCAGCGGGGTGGCCATGTACGCACCCAGGCCGGTCGCGATCACGGCGTCCTCGTAGGCCGTGCCAAGCTTGTCGACAGCTCCAAGGAAAGGTTCGCCATCCTGGGGAGAAATGCAAGAGGAAATTAATGCTTTATTCCTTCAAGGTAAAGTATAACGGTTGGTTAGGAAAAATTTGGATAGGCTATGTCCAACAGGCTGATTGATGATGGATGAGAAATGTTTAACTGAAATTATTGGAAAAAAATGCTTGCTCAGGTCACTTTTTCGCTTTTACAAGTGAACATTGAAAAGACGAGTGAATGTTTGCAACACAAATGAACATCAGACTAAAAATTGAAAACAACAAAAACTCTTTTTCCAACATATATGTTAACATTTGTTAACGTATATGTTGGAAAAAGAGAACACAATAAAATCAAGTGAACTATATTTAAAATGTTTTTCTGTTGTCCATTTTATTCTTCTGTTGTTTGATATCCTTTACGCAAGAGCTTAAACTATGTAGTATGGAATCCGGTCACAGTATAAGATGTTGTATGTTTTTTTGTATGTAATGTCACAGTTCTTTTTCTATTATACCTGAATACCAGCGACAACATAGTTGCTCCACAGGGGGTCCATCTTGCTCCTCTTGTTGTACAGCACCCGGGTCAGCCAGCAGTGGAGCGAGCGGGGTTTCAGCTGTAGGCCATCTCCGACGCACTGCTCATCGATACTGGAAGATGAAAAAAGTTATATTAGGGAATAAATTTATGGCCCCCTTTTTATACTGGGTATGTCAGACTATCAATTAATATGTAACTTGTAGAACAAATACCTTTTGCTACAAAATAATGTGTACTAGTAAACTAGGCAACAGATTTCAAGTTTGTTTTTGTAAGGCTTTATCAAACCAAACTTCTCAATGTAGTTTCATGAGTAATTTTTAAACATTATTTTAATAGGCTTGTGTATTGGTCGGAGATTGGCAGATTTTTTAAATAGCATTGTGAAATAACGGTCAAAAGGAGCTATGAATAAAATTTCAGCTTGAACCCTTATCTATTATTTTTATTATGAGCCCTCAAAGGCAGAGATAGGCAAGTAAATTTTAAGTCTTAAATTTACGAAATATTTATACAGCAATCAATGTCTTATTCAATTTATAGCAACTTTCGTTAAGAAACCATTTTCATAAATGCACTATTTCATATAGCTAACGAACAAAGCTATTATGTCGCGATGTGCACAAACTAGTGAGGGCTGATGTCACGCCCCGCGTCGCTGTTTGTATGGAGCGTATTGGGCAAGTCTATTTTAAGTCATTTTCAAATTGTCCTATCTCGAAGAGTTTCTAAGCTAACAAATCCATTCTTTCACCAATGTTTTCACTTTTGAGGGGTTATATTATCAACAAGAGAAAAAAATAGGACACAAGCCTATTATATTTAGGTGTGATTTATTGTAATTTCTTCTAGAGATCCAGTATATTTTATTTAAAAAACAATAACCACATTTAAACACAAAGTATTCACTCAAAATGTCTGATTTATAATAATGTATCATTAATTACATATAATAATGTAATGGATCATGTGAACCTTTCACGTTAAAAATAAAATGTTCTGCAAACTCACATTTTCTGTTCAATTATATCCTTTAAATATTGGAAATCGGCGTAATCTCCACCAGATCCAAGCAAGATGAGATCGTTAACTTTCATAACACGGGGGCAGTCACGGAACCGAGCCAGCGTACCATATGATCCAAGTGTGTCTGCCGCAATTACTACTCCCTTATCGAACTTCAGTCCGATGACAGTTGTTGTAGTGGTGATGGGCTGGGCTGAGCTGTGGAATGTATTATTACAAATGTAAAGACTACAGAAGAAGTATAAAAAAACTAACTTAAAAATATATCTTTACAGTGGAAAATGTTGTGTTGTATAATTTATTATTGTAATGTAAATAAAAAAATTAAACTTTCTTTGTATTGCTATGGGTACTTATCGTTTTGTCTTTGCAAACACAACCTAACATTGGAAAATAGATGCATATTTTTCAATGTTAGGATGTGTTTGCAAAGACAATGACTTAATTGATTAATCGATTGAAGTGGTCACATAATTTTAATAGCAGAAAACAAGGGAAATTAAGTATAAGAGGCCTGAAGGTTAAAAACAGCCAGGTATACTTACTGAGCTCTGAAATCCTGAACTGTGTGGTTAGAAGGCCCGAATGTCGAACAGTTACCAGGGAAATTATAAAAAGCCCCGGGGGAAGGTCCATTATGCCATAAGGGCGCTGGATTCATAGAATCGCCCATAAATGCCATTATTGTGTTAGTAGTATTATTTTAGCACAAATGAATTAAATATTTTGAGGACAAATTAAAAATCAAAGGATGACAAGCGGCAACGAAACTGACAGCGGATGACAAACAATTTTTCGTCATGTTTCGGTTAACGCACTTTTTTTTAACTGTCCATTGATGAAATTCTCTGCTTAAAATATTCAGTGGTTAAAGTGAAAGTTTTATATTAAATGAAAATTTTTATAGCAAATTCAAAATAATAATTATTATTTTATTGTCTTAAATTATTATTTTAAATGGTTAACTAAAATCGAAATATGCATAGTGCAGAACTAACATTGGAATTTCGTTCAAAAATTGAGTCAATAAGATTGAAAGTGTCTTAAATAGCTGATGAAAAGTTTGAAATAGATTTTAAAGCAACTTAAATAAGTAATGAAAAGTTTCAGCGCCGCGTATTTTTCTATTAACAGTATCTAAAACTCCCCAAATTCATCTTCAAATTGTTTTTTATCGCCCGTCACTAACTTCAAGTAAGTCTGTGTTTCTGAACGATATCAATCTCTGAATCTGCTTCTATATTCACGTTCTTTCTATTTCCTTTCAAAAAATTGACACAACAAAATGTCTAAGAGAGGTGTGTGAAAATATAAAATATCCGTTTTAATCCTTTCCAAGAGAGTGTAAATTAATTAGCAAACATGTGAGGAGGTTGCTTGGACTCCATGTGTTCTAGAATTGCGTATATTTCGTTACTATCATGTCTAACCTTCGAAGACAGTGTTATGGTGTCGAAAGTAAAATGAATAAAGTGTGGTTTTCTGTTTCAAGGACGTGGTGGTTCCGCGGGAGCGAAGTTCCGCATCTCGCTGGGTCTCCCAGTGGGAGCTGTGATCAACTGCGCAGACAACACAGGTGAGAAACAACATTGTTTTTACAACATAACCTAGAAGTCACACTTGACCGGACGACTGGTGATGATGCTCTAAATTTTAACACTAAACGTGTTTTGAATCATGATGATTTCTTCCTTGGCTGTGTCTGAAGTCGTCCCGTCTTTCATTAAACAGAGAAGACTCTTCACTAGCTTGTAACTTTGATTTTAATCCTTGGCGCCTTGTAATTGTACTTTTCAATTACCAAAAATGTGGCCCTTATTTTTTACTTCCATTCCTGATCTGATTAGAGAAAGTAACAAGTGTTAGTAGACATCTACATTGTTTATTATTATAACCTAAAATTCTGTCATCTTCTTGAGTATTCAGATTTTTATTTGCTAAAATCTTTGTTACAACTTATTAATTAGGTAATTTTAAAACAATGCTCTCAAAAAGTAAAAACCAAATGTGGAGAGGTAAATTAACCCTTAAGGGGCATTTAACATTGATGAATTTCATTGGTGTTTGTTCTTTTGTTGTGATAGATGAAATTCAAAAAGTGGTGAGATCTATGTTCCTTCAGTCGAGTTAAGGGTTAATCTTCTAATGTTTTATATTATTGCAACTAGTGTAAAATCACATAATGAGTACCTAGTCAAAATTGTAATTTGTATTTAGTGATTTTGATCTCTGGTAACAAAACTCAACACATTTTATTCTTAAAACCAATACCTTCTCTTCCTTTTCAAGTTGTACAATAACTTATCCAATAATCATTCTATGTTTCAGGAGCTAAGAACCTGTATGTCATCGCGGTTCAGGGTATCAAGGGTCGCCTGAACAGACTGCCCGCTGCTGGATCTGGAGACATGATTGTCGCCACAGTCAAGAAGGGAAAACCTGAACTCAGAAAAAAGGTATGATTGTAAGCCATAAAGCTTTACTTTTGGAAGTGATAATTCCATTCATATCATGTTTATATTGATTTGGTCATTTGAAAATAATAATATTCTCCAACTAATAATGGCTACAGTGGCTTATCTCAAAGATCCAACACATGTTTTTTTTTTTTTTTTTTCTTGGAAATGTATCTTGCGATCGGCTTGACAAGCCTTTAACAGATTGGTTGTGGGAGGTATATTGACGGGAGAGCGTAGTTCCTCCAGTGAGGAAACATTCTCTTATTAAATTAGGGAGTATCATTAACCAAGTCCCAAATATGTTGTCTCTTGAGCCTTCTGCCATTCATTTGTTCAGATAACACCGTTGCCAGGTTGTTAGTATGAGCTTCTAGGCGGTACTTGTACGCTCTTGCTCTGTGCTCCGCCTCTTCCTTGACGGTTTTTATTTTGGTGTACTCATGCAATTCACTGTTTCTAATGAATAGGGGTGCACTAGTGATGACTTTGAGAGCCTTGTTTTGAAACCGTTGAAGGATCTCCACATTTGAGTACAACAATTGAACACATATACAGGATAAACTATAGAGCACAAGTGTTCGCGCAGACACAACTGCACTCTCTTTTCCCCTTATTTGAAAACAACACAGGCATTGAAAGACAAATCAAGAATATTGATACTATCACCCAGAACATGTCAATATTATTGTAAGATGGCAATACCAATTATAATTTCATTGGTTATACTTTATTACTCTCTATCTGGTACATAAATATATATTAAAGGACTGTTGACGCTTACCTCATGTGACCGTGGGAGAGCCACTTTTCGGCATGAATGGGAGTGCTAACACCCGGAGTGATACCACGGCCTCACAGAAAACTGGCGTGAAGCAGCACTGTGCTGTTTTTCGCTGCGAGAGTGGGGGTACCAGAGGCCCAATCTCAGGGAAAGAAGGGTTTAAACGCCAGGGGCCAACCTTTGCAGCACACTTGTGACTCCACTGGTGTCACGGATGTCCATGGGCGGCAGCAATCGCTTATCATGATCTGTCTGCTTGTCTGCCAACTATATAATGAGTGATGAAAGAGATACAATTTATTCATATTTGTGGTCTTGTGGGAGAGCCATGCTTCAGCATAGAGGGTCCCAGAAGCCAAATTAAACTCCATAAAATATAGCTTTATTGCAATGACAGCTGTCATTTGACCTTTATTTCATTAGATACAAGGTTTATCATCTTAGCCAAGTTTCATTCCATAGTTTTTTAGCCCTAAACATATTTTTTCTGCAACAGCAATGGCTGTCATGTCATCAAGCCACATTATATGGAAGAGGAAAATGTTGGCTGTGCACTTGTGTCTTTATCGCAAAGAAACAGCTTATCAAATTATTGACCTGAGAGGTCATGAGGTATCGATAGTGTTCTGTCTTAGCTGTGTGCTTGTTGTTGGTGCTGCAATGATGATGTTCCAAAGGTTTCGCTATATTTCACCTCTGTACTGTGCAACAGACTGATGACATACCTTGGCTGACTGAGCAGCACCCAACCAATATCACCATCACCTGGTTGTGAATGAGTTAGGTAGGATCTAAAAGAAGGAATACAATATATAATACAGGTGGGAATAGATATATACACATATATTACATATTAAAAGAAGTGTATGTGTGGCAGATATATATTAAATACATATTAATGCAGAAAGTCAACATTCTAGACCATGACACAACAGGTACAATAGAAAGCATACAATGAAAAAAAAAACAAACAATACAATTTCTGGGCGTGGTGTACAAGTGCGACACTGTGGCGCCATCTCCAAGACATCAAACGAAGTCTGAACTGGTCAAACTGAGATGTGAAAAAAAGAGTTGTGATTTCTACATGAATAGGTAAAAGGTAAAATTAAAGTAAACATTGGAGTGACGTTACAGAGGGTCGATTCTTAAGCACTCAATATTGCAAGTCGAGTTGGAGTTTTGTATGGACACATGTATGAAATTTAAATTCAAATTTAATTTAGAGTGTTTGAGAATAGGTATTTTATTGTGAAAGTGAAATTTGGGCCCTTTGTACAGTGGTGCAAGATTTTAAAAAATGTAGCCACCAAATATTTTAATCTTGCTAGAGATGATGGTGACATGAATGGCTTGTGCAAAATAAGCTTGAAAAATCATAAATCCCTCTTAATTTCATTACAATCAGTAAAAATCTGTTGGTGCCGCCACTGAACCGTAAAAGGGCTCTTTTACTTTCCATTCGATTGTGTGATCCTATATAATTTGTCAAGAGTCATGAAAAATGAAAGATGGCGCCACTGTCGCTTATGTCTAGAACAGAGATATGGAAACTTTTCTTTGCACGCGCGATGCACGGTGATACGACGGCCTCACAGAAAACTGGCGTGAATCAGCACTGTGTTGTGTTTCGCTGCGTGAATGAGGGTACTGGAAACCCAATCCGGGGGAAAGGTGGTTGAAAGGTTGGCAGCGCACTGAATCCACCGGTGTCGCGAGTGTCCATGGGTGACAGCAATCGCTTGCCAACAGGTGATCAGTCGGCTCGTCTACCTATCACATAAAAAAAAAGTTGCATTCCATGAGATTTTAGCCGAAGCAATACCATAATTTTTTCCATAGCTAAAATCAGTAATAACTGAAAGGGGTTATTCAACACGCACGATGGACCAAGTAGGAGTCTAAGGACTCAGGAGTCCACTTTACAAGGGGTTATCCATATTTTATTCCATGTTTAAAATTCTTGTTCTAGGTAATGCCTGCAGTGGTGATCAGGCAGCGGAAACCATTCAGAAGGCGGGACGGAGTCTTCATATACTTCGAGGACAATGCGGGTGTCATAGTGAACAACAAGGGCGAGATGAAAGGGTCTGCGATCACAGGCCCCGTGGCTAAGGAGTGCGCAGACCTGTGGCCTCGTATCGCTTCAAACGCCAGCTCGATAGCATAAAAATAAAGTAATGTTTAAAATTTGGTGTTTTATTTATGGGTATTTGTAAGGTAATTTATGACAAAATAAATAGACAGGACAGCTCTAGCTTACCTTGATATCGACGAGTTCGTTAAGGGGATGGGTAGGGCACACAATCGATTTTAATTTTTAGCTACTAAACCGGATCTATTTTAAACAATTTCGGGGTTACAATCTTACGGCAAACACTTTTACTATTTATTAAATAACCATGCACAAATGTTAGGTCCGATTTTGTTCGCGAAAAATTGATTCACGCCAAAAGTGGCCACTTGGCGAAATTCGAGTGCAAAAGCAGACCAAACATTTAACTAAAAGTATTAAATAAATAATATAGGTGTTTGCCGAGAGATTGTAACCCCGAAATTCTTTAAAATAGGTCCGGTTTAGTAGCTAAACATTAAAATCGATTGGCGTCGCTAGTGTGCCCTACCCGTCACCTTAAATTAGCCATCCAATCGGCAGTTAGTTTTGATGATTACTAGCGCTGCAGTAGAGAAAAGCGGAAATAAAGATTCACTTGGCAGGAGTATTCACTTCATACGCCTAGTTGTTAAACTTTGAGTGATTTTAGTTCTAAAAACTATCGTCCTAGGCATGCTATTAGATGCCTGTGTTTATTAACAAACGCTCTAGGCGTCAGATTGGATGGCTAGTTTAACCAGATGCCTGCGACATAGATAACATTCCCAGTTAGGTAGGGAAACCGGATGAATCCCTACTCTACGAAACCTACCTTAAAAGATCCTGGCTGTTGGACGGAATAATCCCAGCCAATTTTGCTCAAAAAACTTAAGGAGATTATTTTTATGTAGCTAAAGAATAAAAATAAATGTTTTTTTTTCAACTTTTACATTTTTGCAGCCAGGTCCTATCAATAACTGCTCTTGCAGGGGTGAAAATACTATTGAAGCTTCAGTTAAAAAAAGATGCCTTTATTCAAAATAGAAAATACCTGTTAAGTACATAACTGAACGAAATCATGAAATAAGTATGTAGGTAAACAGAAAAACTTTATGTTGACTGTTTGTAAATGATTTGGTTCATGTTTGTTAAAAATATTGATCTGAGACAGGACGTCCGCATTGCACTTCACCCAGCATGGTCATTTTGAAAACTATTTTAGTGACAGTTTGCGTTAAAAATAATTATTAATAAAACATTAAAAACAATTCAAAATTCAATTGAAAAACAGACAATTTTAATAAATGAATATAAAAATACTAGTAGGTAGACAAGGGGGGTTATTTTTCAAGATGGCGTACGTTTAGTACCAAATTACAGTAATAGATGGCGTAGAACCACAACTCCCATACGTTGAGCTCTAAATGTATGGAAACCTGCATCACGCTAGTATAGTTTTAGCTGCGACTAAGTATATATACAAAAGTTTGACATTGTCAAGTGTACTTGCTTCGGCAGTACATATACTAAAATTGGAACGATACAGAGAAGATTAGCATGGCCCCTGCGCAAGGATGACACGCAAAATCGTGAAGCGTTCCACATTTTTTGGACAGTTTCGTGTTGTTGAATCTTATTTTATACCCTAATTTCAATCAGATGATGACGCGTATCCAAATTGGTACTGCTGTCTAGATAAATAGTTCTCATAGTTTTCCTCCGCCTCGCATATGACTTCAAAAACCTTTTTTTTCACTTCTCTTTGTATGCAATCGGGTAGTTTCTTAGTCGACTCACACATGCTATCGAAAAATAAATTCAAGGGGTGTCTGTTGTCATCGGTTTCAACTTTCGGTTTGCTTTGACATCTTTGCATATACCCCGGGTCAATCTCTTGAAGTAGACCGTATGATGGTGGGGCAATTTTTTTCTTTTTCCGCTTTATTTTTTCCGAAGACCAGCTACTGTCATCGTGACTCTGTTGAGGGATTTCTTCATGTGGGTTTTCTTCTAACGGGTCCGTATTTTCCATTGAGGTACTGGCCAAGTATGGATTCGTTCCATTACGTTTTTTCATGTAGGGTAAAATGAATTCGAGTATTTCGGCGTACTTCCAGTGGTTTTTGGTGTCGTTTGCGGCCTTCATCCTTTTGATCGACTCGCGGTGACCATCGCGTAGCTTTTTCCACTCATTCTTCGCAGTTTTCACTGTAACACAGAATAAAAACAAATTCAACTAAACTATAACTTTAGGTATTTTACTTGTTGTGCCATTTTTATTACTTGATTGTACCGTCTTGTGTAAGGTTTGTAACACTGAATGTTTTGTGTTTTGTATGTTTCTGTATGTACAGAACATAATAAAAACAAATTTTACCAACTATTACTATATAATATATTTTACCTGTTTGTACCTTTTCATTACTTGATTGTACCGTCTTTTGTATGTTTTTGTTGTTTTGTATGTTTTGTAACTTCTATGACCGTGGGAAAGCCACATCATCATCATTTCACCCAATAGACGTCCACTGCTGGACATAGGCCTCCCCCAATGTTCTCCACACAGATCGGTGCTGTGCCGCCCGCATCCAATGGATTCCCACGATCTTCACAAGATCGTCGATCCACCTACATAGTCCAAAGGATTACATGCCTCAAGTGGCAATAGGCAGGGCACATAGCGAGGAGAACAGACGGAGAGTTACACTTCGGCATAAATAAGCCGGCTCGAACGGAGCGATACCACCGCATTACAGAAAACTGGCGTGAAGCAGCACTGTGCTGTGTTGCGGTGCGTGAGTTAGAGTACTGGAGGCCCAATCCGGGGGGAAGGAGGGTTTAAGGTGACGGGTAGGGTCAACTAGCAAATTGATTTTAATTCTTAGCAACTAAACCGGATATCTTTTTCACAATTTCGAGGCTACGATCTCTCGGAAAACACTTATACTATTTATTTAATACTTAACTTTTGGGTTTGGGTTGTACTCGAAATTTGAATTACCGCCAAAAACGGCCACTTATGGCGTTAATCCAAATTTTGAGTGCAAGAACAGACTCAAAAGTTAAGTATAAGTAGGTACCTGGATTTAAAATAAATAGTTTTTTTAGGGTTCCGTAGCCAAAATGGCAAAAACGGAACCCTTATAGTTTCGTCATGTCCGTCTGTCCGTCTGTCCGTCTGTCCGTCTGTCACAGCCGATTTACTCGGAAACTATAAGTACTACAGTGATGAAATTTGATGGGAATATGTGTTGTATGAACCGCTACAAAAATATGACACTAAATAGTAAAAAAAAGAATTGGGGGTGGGGCCCCCCATACATGTAACTGAGGGATGAAATTTTTTTTTTCGATGTACATACCCGTGTGGGGTATCAATGGAAAGGTCTTTTAAAATGATATAAAGTTTTCTAAAAAACATTTTTCTTAAAGTGAACGGTTTTTGAGATATCAGCTCTCAAAGTCGTAAAAAGTATGTCCCCCCCCCTCTATTTTTATAACTACGGGGTATAAAATTCTAAAAAAAATAGAGGTGATGCATGCTAATTAACTCTTTCAACGATTTTTGGTTTGATCAAAGTATCTCTTATAGTTTTTGAGATAGGTTGATTTAACTGTAATTTTGGTTAAGTTATTGTGCTTACACTGAAAACGATGGCTGAACCTTATAAGATAGATCAAAAAATATACTACAGTATTGTACACCTTTAAAAATCCGCGATGATATAAAATCTTTATAATGTATATTTGCTGCTACGGAACCCTTTGTGCGCGAGCCCGACTCGCACTTGGCCGGTTTTTTATTTTCGCGTTGCATTATAACTACCTATAATGTATCAATACGGGGATTAACACGATATTTATTATGTGAAACAACATTGTGTACTCACGTATTTGGCTCGACGTTTCGGCTACGTTACAGCAGCCGTGGTCAAGATCGCGAGCGGACTGATAATGACCAAATATGCGAGTACACAATGTTGTTTCATATAATAAATATCGTGTAAATGCCCGTATTGATACATTATAGTTATAAAATAAATAGTATAAGTGTTTTCCAAGAGATCGTACCCTCGAAATTGTTGAAAGATATCCGGCTTAGTTGCTGACAATTAAAATCGATTGGTGTCGTTAGCTACCCATCACCTTAAAGGTTGGCAGCGCACTTGGGTCTCAACTGGTGTCGCGGGTGTCTGTGGGCGGCGGCAATCGCTTACCATCAGGCGATCCGTCTGCTTTACTGCCACCTACCACATAAAAAAAGTTGTCTGGTAGAAATTCTTGTTGTCTGTAAAAATATGATAGTTCTTGAGTATGTAATACTTTTTCTGTGAAATAAATAAAGTAGGTATTTATTTTTTAGTCTACCCAACTTATCTAACTAGGTTAGCGCAAAATTAACTCGACCGGGAGACGAACTCAAGAATTTTCGCGGATGGGCGCAACACCTTAGCTAGATACTCTATACTATACATATACCGAACACAAAATTAAATTTAAAAAACCCCCGACGGCGGCCATTTTGGATTTGAAATTTGTCGCAATAAGTAATATTTCTCTCAAGTCCTTTTATATGATACCCATATTGTGGGAGTTGTGTTAAGGCGACAGGTAGGGCACACGAGCGACGCCAACGATTTTAATTTTTAGCTACTAAAACAGATCTATTTTAAACAATTTCGGGGTAACAACCTCTAGGCAAACACTTATACTATTAATAAAATAACCTGCACAAATGTTGGGTCCGTTTTACTACGCGAAAAATTAATTGAAAAGCGGCCAATTTTGGCGTAAATCATTTTTTCGCGAACGTTTTGTTTCGTGAACACAACATTTGTGCATGGTTATTTAATAAATAGTATAAGTTTTTGTCGAGAGGTTGTAACCCCGAAATTATTTAAAATAGATCCAGTTCAGTAGCTATAAATTAAAATCGATTGGCGTCGCTAGTGTGCCCTACCCGTCACCTTAATCGCTTGCATTCGCAGCGCGGTGGGCGAAGCTAATCCCTGCGATCACGCATCAGCGGAGTGCAAGCGATTTCGCCGGCTAACTGGAACACCGCTAAGTTCGTTGACCGTACAGACGGCCTCAGGTCGAGTTAACCTCCGCAATGGAAATATACTATTGTGTCTCAGACTCGTACATAATTACTTGCGTACAAAAAGGGCATACGTGATGCCGTGTGTACACGCATTACGCTTAAGTATCCAAATAGGTAAGTCATATTTCGCCATTCGACTGTCTCCTTAATGTCAAAGATATTTGGTTCAATATCAATTGCGGGACAGTAGGTAATCTCACGTGTGGCTGTCTGTACTTTTCTGCTTAAATCTTACCAAACACAATTTCTTTTAATATAAAAGAAAGTCATGTTAGTTACAGTACTTATTTTAAACCACAATTTATTACTCAAAAACGGCCCGGTTTAGCAGAAAATTGGTGAAGAAGTAGCTTAGAACCAGGAGACATGAACAAGGCTGGAACGATAGAACCCATGATACTTTATTTTTATCCCGAAAAATCGTCAATTCCTGTCGGATAAAAAAAATCGAATAGGTACACGGGCAACGCCCTGTTGGTCTAGTGGTTTAAGTAGCAGGGTTTATTCCCGCTGTCCACCCTCTGCTTGTCTACCCCGGGTGGACAGTGAAACACATGTTAAAAAAATTCCCGCTGTCCACCCCTTCTTGGTTGAAAGAGGGGGTGGACAGCGGGATTTTTTTAACAATTTGTTTCACTGTCCACCCGGGGTGGACAAGCAGAGGGTGGACAGCGGGAATAAACCAGTAGCGGGACGTGATCTCGGGGTCGATTCCCGGGTCGAGCAAGAAGTAATGGGAGTAAGTAGAAGCATGGGCAGTGCTCTGAGGAACTGTTTGATCTACTCTCTGCAGCTGAATTATTACATCGAACCACACGCAAGCGATTGTCATTCCATCCTCATCATCTCGATGGATGGCGGTCTAATACTGTGCGTTTTTCGCGGAACTTTCTACCACGTACCTCAGTTCTGTGGAACAGTTTACCTATGGGAGTAATTCCCGACGGCTACGACTTAGGGACCTTCAAGAGAAGAGCGTACTCCTTTTTAAAAAGGCCGGCAACGGCAAATCTCTCTGATTTCGCGGATGTTAAGATGATTGCTTTCCATCAGTTGACTCGCATGTTCGTTTGTCGCCTCTAGCATAAAAAAAGTATGTTTCGAAATTTTCGAACATTGCTAGGGTTTGTGGTCACCAATCCGCAAGCGTGGAGATTAAGAATAAGAATAAGAATAAAATAATTTATTCAGCGCCAAACATACACAAAAAAAATAAAAATATAACGAAATGGACATTAGAATGGCACTGAAATGGGCTCCACTCAGCATGTGTCACAGTGTCTAAAGGACACCCCGACGCTGGTCTTCCGTGGAGTCCAAGGAACTAAGGGACGTCACTGTGCGTGCCGACGTCATAAAGTAGGTACATAAGTACATTTAACCTTATTTAAATTAATTAAGAATAGACACAATCCTTAAAAATTTGCTTAATCCTATGATGGATTTCTATGATCGAGGCCTTTGCCATGCAGTGGGACAGTTATATAGGCTGATACTTTACTTTACTACACGAGCAACGCCGCGGGCGGAAGCTAAAGGCGAGCCAAACTAATAAGCCAAATTTGATTGACGTTTCTAAATTTTAGCTTCATAGAGAGGTGACCTACTAAAAACTTCGATTAAAGTGAATAATCGATAACTTCGATTAAAGTAAACAATCGTGAATCGAATACTATAATAATGGAAAATAAGTTTTTAGTACTTTTATTTGGAGAAATGTGAAACAAAATTATTCAAAAGAAAGAGGAAAGTTGGTACCGATTCTGGATATCGATCCGCGGCCAGTTTATCAAAGCGCTTAATATTGTTTGCCATACATTTTTTTTACAAAGTTATTAATGTGTTTATATTTTTAAACGATAAAGAGAATAATACGTTTTAGTTTAATCAGAATGCGGCTTTTCATTTATGGATGAATATTCTTACACGATTAACAGTGTATTCGTTCGATTATTTGGGGTACATCACTAGAGCTTAAAAAAATGGGTTGACACATACAACATTGTACCAACGTTAAATTCTCTAGAAAAGTAATTTTTTAATAAGTTTATAAATAGTTTAACAGAGAAAGTAAATCGTGAAATTATCTTTTTTGTCTTTATTAGATTGTCTTTATTAAAAGCACGCTCTCTTATTACAAAACATTGCTCTGCTACCGGTTTTAATCCTAAACTAGCAAATTCATGATTATTACGGAATAATGTTAGTTCTTAAATTTTTATTACAAATCCTCGACTAACCATAGACCACTTAGTACCGCAGGATACTGTCAAAATTAATCGAATCATTCAATCATTCGTTCAGTGACATTTCATTTTACATAACCTTATTTTGTTGTCTGAAGTAAAAATATGTTAGAATATTCAGCAACAATAAATTAAAATATTGACCTAAATAAGATTAAATAAATGCAAACATAATTTTGAAAAAGTTACGAAAATGTGATTTTTTAACATAGAAAGATTGATAAATTCAATGACCGTTCATACAATGTGACGTTGTCAAATTTCGTTGAAGTGTCAAAAGCGGCTTTTTATTTTGGCCCAACTAAAGTTTATAATAAAAAAAAGACGACAGTGACCATTGATACCTATTTACGAGTAGTTATCAAAGTTGTTTTGTAAGAAACCATCTCGTCGCGGCCTAAATTTACGTTATAAAATATCAAAAACAATTAATAATAATTCTCACAACATCTCATACATTGACCTGACTCCGTACTAAGTAGCTTAAGCACTAGTGTTACAGATATCAGACAGCAGAGGAACACAAATATATACAAAAAAACATATATTACACCCAGACACCGAACAAACACAAGTGTTCATCGCACGAATGTTTGTCCAGGGTGGGGATCGAACCCACGACCTTACTTTGGCGTAAGAGGCAGGGTCACTACCAATTCCGCCATCTGGTCAGTCGTTGAGTTAACTTTGTTATTGTAGTTGATAATACATGTATCATTCATGTGCATAACAAACTCACCATCTGGTATGTCCGGATTATTCAATTCCTCCACAATACCGCTCCATATCGAATCCTTTTTATTCACATTGTGATAATCTTTTGACTCAGTATTCCATAGAGTCGGGAACTGTTTTATAGTCAGAATAAATTGTTCCATTATAATTGTACGACGAGCAAAACTGACGTGCGACCCGCTCGGGGTTCTGGTTGGTACTGAGCATAGTGTAGTACCTACTGAGGCGCGGAGGGGTGTAGTGTAGACAGAGCTAAGTTTAGCTTAGCTAACATAGCTGAGTGACCCAGTTATTTGTCCGTTTTGGTTGACTCGCGGTCGTTCACAGTACAAATGTAAATAGAGTTCGTTAGCTATATGAGCTAAGCTAAACTAAGTTAGGTATGCTAATGTAGATAGATAGATATATATTATAATTACTGTTTAAAGTATTGTCAGTATTGTACAACATACAAAACAAAAGCTATAGTAAAGTATACAGGGTGTATCTGTGGACATTTACATCCCTTTAACCACGTGTTCTGTCAACCTTTCTGAACAACATTTGTTCTATACTTTGGGAAATTCGCATAAAAAAAATTCAACTTCTCATACAAAGTCGGTCACGTGACTTGGTCATTTTGTATGGGGAGTCGAAAAAAATTTCGACTGATTTCGAAAAGTCGTAGAACAAATGTTGTTCAGAATGGTTGGTAGAACACGCGGTTAAAGGGATGTAAATGTCCACAGATACACCCTGTATAGAGATACAATATACAATTTAGGCAGTCTTATTTCTGGGAGCGATCTCTACCAGACCACCTTCATATAAAGGACATGAGATAGAAGAGGGGATGGTGATGCAATCCCTCTGATATAAGGTAGATAATTAGTTATTTAATAGTTAAAAAGTTGGCGCGGCTTGATCAAACTTTACCTACCTAAGTAGGTAGATAGGCTCTGTGGAATTTACTGCGAGAAACCGTCGTCTCCTTATTTCACCGACCTATTTTTTTACTACATCAAAGTTAAACCAAGGAAAAATAAGGAGTGCAAAGAAGATAAAGAGGAAAAAAAGACGATCGGGATAGAAAAGACGGACGACGGGAGCATGTTGGGTGATGATAGACACCGCTAAACCTGATGGGACACGTGTCCCATCAGAGGTTTAACGGTGATGGAGCAGACGTAAAAATATGGCTCGAAATGTTGGAAGCGTGCGGAAGAAAAGAAGGTTGGGCGAATCATCGCTTGATGCTGATAGTGAAACGTGCTCTAACGGGGACTGCAGCATTGGCGGTGCGATGCGAAGAGCCCAGCACCTACCTACCAAGAATTGAAAAGGTTTTTGATAGACAAGTTTGGTAGTAGTGTGTATGAAGACGGTGTTTGTGAGAGTGAACGATGAGGATTTTATGACGATGAAGATGATAGTGAATACGACGAGGATGATGAAAGTGAGTATGGTGAAGATGATGAAAGTGAGTACGGTGAAGATGACAAAAGCGAGTGTGCGAGTTTGTGGATGTTGACGTATGTTTGGGGCTGAAAGAGTGCATGGTTGAGGAGCCAGAGGAGTGCATGATTCTGGAACCTGAGATACGGGTGGAATTATTATTCTAAGGGTGGAATATCAAAACATGCAACGAAATCACAACCATAGTCATATTACGTTGTGATGACGAGTGACGTGCCGTTGCTATCAAGCGACGTTGACAGCGATGACGGCAAAAATATGGAAAATAATGACGGAAAAGTTACGACGATAGAGGCGCCAACGGTGCAAAGAATTATAGAGTCTTTGGAGGAAAACATGTCAGGACTGCAAATGCCAAACACAATGTCAACAAATGTGTAAAAAATTGTAATCAGAACTGGCGAAATTCTATTACTGACTACGATTTTCATGTTGGGAAGAGGACAAAGAAAAGAGGCAGACTGAAAATGAGGAGAATTTATGTTGGTTGGAGACGCGGCGTAAAATTTAAGAGGTCCGCAGTAGAACAAGAAATCCTCAAAGATTTTAAGAAGAGGAAAAAGTTATAGGTGGTGTTTTTATAGCGGTTTTATTTATGATGTTGTTTTTGTTAAGATGTAGTTTTTGTTGTTTTTGTAAAGATGTAAGTAGTTACTTTTAAGGTGTATGAAAGACGTATGAGTGCAGTATGAGGGCATACTGAATGTAGGATGGCCGAGTGTGGGATTGGTGATCGATAGATGCATGGCAAGGAACGTGAATAAGTTCGATGTTTGAATTAGAATGACGTGTGAGGGAAAGAGAGGGAGATGAGAGACGACGAATGGCCGACGACTAGTAAAGACGGTGTGAAGACGGCGCTTATAAATATAGAAATACTTATTACTTAAATCCCTGGCTTTATTCCAAACTCCATCCCACAGACATGTTGACGACTGTTAAATCAAACAAATTTTAATTTTGTAAAATTTTATTGTTAATGTAATCCACGACTCACACTTGACCACAGTAAATCACTTTTATAGATGTTACTATTATTATGGCTAAATTATGAAATTTAATAGAATTAATAAATGCATTTTTTCTAGTCAAATTCATATAAAATATTTACAATAATGTACTATTTTATTTATCTATTAAGTAATACTATTTTAATAAATTATTCGATGAACTGAAATAAAATTATTTTTACATTTAAAAACATTGGAACCAGATTTATGTTACTTTTAAGAAAATTATTAAATTATAATTTTCGTTAATACAGTTTGATTCATAATAATGCAGATGTTTTTTACAAATTACGTTTATTTTAATACTATCTACGTTTTAACGCTAAATTCGGGAAGAGCTATAACAACTAACTCTTAAATTAATAACAACAAAAATAAATAAATAACTAAAAAATAATAAAAAGAAGAAACTATTAATTACATCTTAAATCTTTTAAATTCGTTGATAAAAAATTAAATACTCTACTTATCATAATATTTTAGTTTTTTTTTATCAAAAATAATTAGATTGTAGAAAAACAATTTAATTTTTGGACCAAATTAGCACCATTTTCAAATGAACAGTCTTTTACTACAAAATAATATTTAGTTATATAATCACGTAAAGTAGTATTTACTTCTTGATTTTTTATAATTTTTATTATAACTGATTTGAAAAACGCACACGGTAGTGGATTGGCCAAGTTCAAATATTTTTTAAATGTCTTCATTTATGGTGCTCCTTAGAGTGTGACAAAATTCTATTTAGAATATTTTAATATTGATAAAATGTCTTACATTACATGTGTTTGCAACAATAACGGTCCCGTTATTAAATAGATGCATCCCTTTTCTAAATAGTTATATCTATGTCCTGTGTTGAATATAGGCCTCTTCATCTATAGGTGTAACCATCATCAAAAAACTTATTTCAGATGGTTACGAACTAATTAAAACTTACCTACTTTCGTTGCTATAATGGCTTCTACAGGTATTTCAACAGCAGAATAGTAACACTTTAAAGACCAAATTAAACCCACGTTGAATTGAAAATAGAACTAATTTCATTGATCTGAATTTCACAGGATTACTCAGTAACCTAAATAATAGGCCCTTACTTCCACAACGGAAAGCACAAACCTAGAAGAAGTTACTAAAAGGTTCGGCAGCTCAAGATGACTAATGATTAGAGGCACAACCGCCCATAGCGTATTTTTACCCACTACGGCGAAGCAAAAAGGAGGGTTATGATTTTGACCTGTATGTATGTATGTATGTATGGTTATTCATCTGTTCCCTCATAACGTCTAAACTACTTATCATATTTGAACAAATGAGGTGTCGTTAGAAGTATCTTGATTGTCTTCTGGTTAAAGGCAACATGATGTAACGTTAAATTGACTACAGCGCTCTCTAGGGGACTTGGAGTAAGGAACTAAAGATTTTTTTTTCTTGACGGTACCGTGTGGGGTATCAAATGAAAGAGCTTTTTTAGCACATTTCAAATGTGTAATTTTTTCAATGAATGCCTCTGAGCGTACAGACACACTGAGTAGAATTGTTCATATACAGTGCGACTACGAACAGAATGCACTACAGTGACATTGACAGGGGGCGTTGTACAACGTTTTTTCTATGCGAAAATGTCTTTCTGTCTTCGACTTTTGCCAAATAACCTAAGGCTGACTATATTATGTATTAATAAAAGCACCACGGAAGTGGTAGTTATACCTATAGGACATAGGACATCTGTATAGCGGCGAAAAAAAAAGTCCTAATAATATTTCTGTATGATCTTTTACGATTTCACTTTAGGGCCTTGTGAGCTGCGACACCCTTTCAAGATTTAAATTACATAGTTTCCTCGCATATCGCAACTCCAAAGTCAACAATTCGTGTAGCATTTTCATCCATAAATCGAGGTGATGGAAGTCTAAAACTGTAGAATCTGGTTGATCCAGTCCCGGAACTCGGAGATGCGCGTGTAGACGCCAGGCTGATTGGGCTCAGCACAGCCGATGCCCCAGGAGATGACGCCGCCCAGCACGAACCTGCTGTCTCGAGCTCGTTGGACTACCATTGGTCCTCCACTGTCACCTGAAACCATGATACATAAACGGATATAGTCCTAATTATTTTTGTCGCAACAATTGCATTGGTGCAATGTCGTGAGACATTGGTTCCACATCACGAGGACTCGGAGTGTAGAAATACTTTCTTGAGAAAGTTCTAAGAGTACTACTAACGATATCTAATATTGTAGAGCGCCCAGACTGCGTTGACTTGGGCATCTGGAGAAATGCAGAAAGTTGGAGCGGTGAAGAGAGCATACGACGTCCTAACAAGCAGCGCTTTTTTGGACGTCCTAGCCTAGGTATCGCTGGGAAGAAGTGAGGATGAACCTCCTAGGGCTGAAGATTGCCGATTGCTCTGCCGTAGCCCAAAATAGGAAGGAATGGCGGCGTGTTTTGTGTCGGAGGGCAAGATCCACTATCCACGGATTACTGAGCCTGATTTGAGAATGATGGTTGGATGAATTGGATATCTGCTCAGGACCGGGTTGCTTGGCGCTCTTTACCTATGTTCAGTTTGCTGAACATAGGTAAAGAGATTTGTCCCGCCACCATCCCGTGGTCTTTCCTACCCTGTGCGTTTCTGCACTCTCTACAAAGTCTTTGCTTACGCTACGATCAGCAGTGGGATTGAGTACTAAGAGCATCAAACGCAGTAGTACCTAGATACTAAGAAGAACGAACACTGACCTTCGCAACTGTCAGCGCCACCCGTTCTCCTCCCAGCGCAGATGAAGATGTTGGGGATGTGCTCGTTGTAGCCAGCGTCCTGGTACATGGCCTCACAGAGCGAGTTGTTGATGACTGGCACCCGTACTTCTTGCAGGACGCTGGGGAGTGGGCCGTCTGGGGAAAGAAATAAAAAACATTTTAGCCTGACCTTTGTTACAATTTCGCTATGATTGGGGACCGATCAAAGTGATACCACGGCTTCAAAGAAAACTGGCGTGAACCACTTGCGATGGTGTCACATGGCTATGGTGTTGTACTCAAGTTTGGAAAGTCCAGTGATCAATTATTTAGGTCATGGGGTCTATTTAATATATTTTCTGAATTGGCTCAGGCCTAGGGTGCTAGGATTGGGCCTCCGGTAGGCATACTAGACAATACAGATGTTAAGTGTGTCGACGTTTACTTATCGCAAAAAGCGATTTTATAAGACTAAACTTAACGCGTAAACACCCAAGCAAACAAAATTTTAGACCTGAGAACGTTTTATAAAAACTCGTTGGTCACATAAAAGGTAAAGGCTTTAGGCCTTTTATATGACCAACAATTTTTTATAGGTTTTATAGGTGCCACATTGAAAAGTGGCATAATTATATCTCCATTCTGTTTTATAGTACAACTGTAGTGCCGTCGTTTTGGCTCTATAGAACTACTTATAGGACCAACAGGTATTGTCAAACGATTTTATACAACAATCAGCACAACCAACACCTAATACGTCGTTTATTCAGCCGTTTAGATATATAATTATTTGATGGAACAGAACTCCGTAACAGATCAGAAAACCTACCGTCATACAATCGCCCCCATCCCGTGACGTAAGCAGTCTTTCCTACATAATCATCATCATCATCCGGCACGCAAACGGGCAGGATGTTGGGCTGGAACGTAACTGGTTCATAGAACCTGTAAACAAAAGAATATATCATCATTTAACAGCCTGGTTCGTCCACTACGACTGCTGAAGGTGTATTTTTATTGCTACAATAGGTAGACGAGCATGCAGCCCATCTGATGGTAAATGGTTACCGCCACTCATAGACATCCACAATGCCGGAGCACAGTCATGCCGCTGCTTACCGTGGAAGAAGAACTCATTTCAAAAATAATATGTCATAGTGACCAGGGAATACAGCAGCTGGAATCTTATTGCAGAATTTGAGCGTGGGATAAATGTGCTGAGAAATGGTTATCGCTCTGGAAGATATTGGTTCCGGATCGGATTACCTGGAGAACCAGAGTGACGCCAGTGTGTGGTCAAATTGTTGTCCTAAATATGGCGAAATATATGAGTAACGTCAGAGTTTTGGAAAAAACTGACCTTTGTGGTTAGCTTATGAGCCGCGTAATTTAACCTCTAACGGATTTATTAGAAAAAACCTCATTTAGACGGTGAAATAAAATTCCGGTTTCATTTTTAACATGTGCCTATTAATTTCATTCAAAATAGTATACAATTCACTCAAGCGCCAAGTCATAACATAAATAAATTCATATAAACACATTCTTAAAATTCCAAAATGTGACAACTTTGATCTAACAAAAGATTCGTGAACGATTTACGACTGTAATAAATGTAAAGGTATTTTGTTACCCAATTAATTTGAACGTTCTTATTACCATAAATGATAAATATTAATATTAATTTGACTAGGAATTACTTATATTATCCCAAATTAAAATCCAATTTGTTATATGAATATTGTGATTGTGATTTTACTGGCTCGTAAAAAAATTTGTTAGTTTCATGTGTTGCCAAAAAATTGCGGTTTTTAATATTATAAAGATAACGGTTTGCCCTTGATAAACTTAAAGCATTCTTTAAAATTTTATAGGTAAACAATTAACTTATTTCTTATTATGCGCATTTTGCATAGGAGAACAAAAATAATATTTTTGTCAAAGCAGAATTAAATTAGGTAATGATAATATGGTCACTGTATGACAACAATTAACTTATTTCTTATTATGCGCATTTTGCATAGGAGAACAAAAATAATATTTTTGTCAAAGCAGAATTAAATTAGGTAATGATAATATGGTCACTGTATGATATGATAAATATGCTAGTTAGTAGTAGGTAGGTCATGATTTTTCTTAGATATCTAAAAGTGACAGCATTTTATATCATAAACACGTTTATATTTTGTAATTCTGCTAGCTAATTCTTAGATTTTTAGGGAACTTTAAAGCTAAAACTAGCTTTGTCTTTAGAATAATTCTAGTAAAAAACGCGGAAAGAAATGCCTAATCTAAGCATCTGACGTAACTTGGCTCATTTTTTACCGTGCCCCGTTACGGTATTGGGCACGCGGTCACTCACCACTGCACTTGACCTCTGCTTGAGTGGTATTTATGTGGTTTCAATATTTCATCTGTTAATCGTAGGTAGTGTTCGTAAAAATATGATTCGAATCGAAGTTTTCGATAAAAAGAATAAAAAAATATTTAGCAACTGCTAAAATGGCAATAGGCTTTTCATTTGCCGCGATTTAAGTCAAATCTCCCGATTTCCGAATGTGCTTGGGCATAGGGTTATTTAATTTAATTATTAATCATCATCATCAGCAACCTACACTCGTCAACTGCTGGACATAGGTCTCCCCTAATGCACGCCACTACTCACGATTTTCGGCCACTCTCATCCAGCCCACAACAGCCAGCCTTCGAATGTCATCATCCCATCTTGTCGCAGGGAGACCTACACTACGCTTACCGAGTCGCGGTCTCCACTCAAGGAATTTACGGCTCCACTGCCACTTCAGTTTGCTAATTCGGTGGGCTATGTCGGTGACTCTGGTTCACTGTCGGATTACATCATTTCTGATGCGGTCCTTCAGAGATACTCCGAGCATAGCCCTTTCCATAGCTCTTTGAGCGAATTTGAACCGGTGGACTAGTCCAGCCGTGAGTGTCCACGTCTCGGCACCGTAAGTCATGACCGGAAGGACGCACTGGTCGAAGACTTTCGACTTAAGACTTTGAGGGATGGGTGACGAGAAGACTTGACGAAGTTTACCAAATGCTGCCCAGCCAAGCTGAATTCTTCTATTGGCTTCTCCCTCGAAGTTGTTTCTGCCTAATTGGAGCGTTTGTCCTAGATAGACATATTCCTGAACAACTTCGAGAGGTACTCCATTAACAGCATCCGGTCCCGGATCAACGAGCTCGTTGAACATGACCTTGGTTCTATCCAAGTTCTTCCGAAGACCGATGTGTTTGGTAGATTCAGCCAGGCTGCTCACCATCTCCTGTAGGTCTTGTAGGGTTTCCGCCAAGATGACGATGTCGTCTGCGAATCGTAGGTGTGACATGTACTCGCCATTAATATTGATTCCGCGCTCTTTCCAGTTTAGCGTTCCGAACATGTCCTGCAGCGCAACGGAGAAGAGTTTCGGAGATATAACATCTCCTTATCTCACACCACGTCGCAGCAGGACAGGCTCGGTTTGGCCATTTTGGATTACTATGGACATATTAGCAGCGTCATACAGACACCTCAACACCTCGATATATCGCCAATCGACTTGGCACATTTGCAAGGCCTCTAGAACAGGCCAGGTCTCGACGGAGTCAAAAGCTTTTTCATAGTTAATTATTAATAATTAATTTAAATTAATTATAATAAATAAATAATATTGTAAATTTCTAAATATATTTAAATTTGTAATAGGTACTGTCCGCCTGCAATAATTTTTTTTTTTTTATTATTTTACTATTATTAATAGGTAACATGTCGCATGTAAGAGCAGTGAACGAATATAGGTTGATGAAAACTTCGCGTGGGCTGATGCAATTCAAAGGTTTTAAATTAGTACCTAGTGGTTTTTAGTGAACAAATTTGGTGTACATTTGTGCAGTGAAGTGCTGCGAAGTGATCCCAATAATAAGCATAATTGAATTGTATCGTTTTTAACACTGGTATTGTGTGTCGAGTGAGATGTCACATGACAACTTGAAAACTCGCAATTGTTTTTAGAGTGGTATCGGCAGAATCCGTCCGTAGGTCGATAAAACACAAAACACCAGCGTTATTGAGTGACTGTGACTTTGACTGACTTCGACTGTTACTTGACATAGACAAAATACCTTCGGGTAGAGCCATAATATTGAAAAAAAAAATAGTAATAGGTAATATTTGCAGTTCTTACCTGAGCAAAGCGAGGTCATACTCAAAAGTGGCAGGGTCGAAATGTGGATGGCTGGCGATGATTTGGACTCGTCGCTCGGCGAACCCGAATGGTTCGTTATCGTTGGCGAGGTCGTGTTCTCCGAGGCGAACTAGCAGCTCCGAAGGGGGCACGCTGGAGGAATAAAGGGTGAATATTTATAACACACATAGGCACCACACAACAACAAGGTAGGTATAAGAACAGGTTTCACCCTCTACCTTTTCGTTTTCAGAAAAGTGAGAGCGGTTTTCCGCTCCAGGCGGCCGACGGGGCGGAAAACACATTGCCTCAAGGGCCGGAAGATCTCCGAATTCGCCTCTCCACCTCTCATCCGATCGTTATTGTGACAAGGTGAGAGTCTAAGAAGATGTCCCTCTTGTAACTAGAGTGTACGAGATTTAGCGTGTGGAGATTTTACAATGGCGGTTTTACAGTATCAACAAGACATTTTTATTTCGATGCAATAATTTTTATGTATTTAACTTTATTTATTGTAATTAGTTTATTTATTTATGCGTTTATCATTATGTATTTAAACATTTCCTAGTAATTAAACTTAACAGTGGAGGTTGGGCATAATCCATCGTCTACGATCGTGTGACGTAATGAAGGATGACTCCATTTCATCACAATAATGATAATATCCTCCAACCGATTATGGCTACGGCGGCTGATCTTAACGATCAGCCACGTCCGCAGGATATATTATAGTGCTCAAGTGTGTGCGCAAACACAAGTGCACTCTCTATTCCCTTACCCTCGTATTCCGGTGGGACACTACTGTGACACGACCGGAAAGGGATCGGGCGCAGGACCAACGGCTTATCGTGCTTTTCACGGCACGGGGGTACAAGAACGCCAACTTCCAGACTCCCGGTTGACACTAAGAATTTCTTACCGAAAACTTAGGTACACATTTTTGGTTCAACCCGGGGATCGAACCCGGGACCTCTTGCGCAGCCGCCACTTTAAAGTGCGACCCACTAAACACTGCGCCACCGAGGCGAAAGAACGTTTTCACAATAAAATACCGACCTAACTCAAAATTTTAATATAGATGCTAAGTGAAAATAGTATCGGCTAAAATCCAGGGATGAAAGGTCATCTAACAACAATTTTGAGTTAAGTAAATAGGTACACTCACATATGAACATTTCTGTAATGCCTTTTAAAGTTGTGTTTTTTTTGTGCAATAAAGTATATCTATCTATCTATCTATGAACACGAGATGAAATTTGAAGTGCGTTATTTACTCAAGACTACTCAAGAATAAATTGCAAAGAATTGCTATAAAAATATCAACAATTTTGAGTTAGGTCGGTATTTTACTAAGGGTGCGTTATATAATATAAGAAAGTAGACCTCTACTTTCTTATAGGTAAGTATTGTGACAAGGTCCTAAAGTGTACCTATACATATTTTTGGAGTTGACTGTACATAGGTACTCCAAAAGATCAACCGACACAAAGCATTAGAGCATTAGAGCTAATATTAGCGTAGGAATTCAATTCGGCTCGACCGGAGTGATACCACGGCCTCACAGAAAACCGGCGTGAAGCAGCATTGTGCTCTTGTGATCGAACCCGGGACCCACTAACCACTGCGCCACCGAGGCAGTTTCATCACAATACAACGCAGCCAATAATATCACATGTTAATAACAGATATTATGGCGCGCATTTTGACCCCAGGACTTAATGGAGGATGTAAGGACACACGGTCGAGGCCAAACATTTTTCCTTTTGTACGGATTTGTTGACAGTTGTGGGTTTTGTACATCGTTTGGTTTAGTGGGAATTTTTAAGGGCCAAGCGGAACTAGAAATCCTAAAATTAATAATTTAGATCAATTTTAATGCAGCCAAAACTGGAGGCGTTCATCGCAAAAAAATGTATTTTCATATACTCTCCTACTTCCCGAGATACAACTGTACTGTAGTCACAGACAGTATACCTAGACCATAGATTTAATAATAATAACCTAGGCTGTAGGCTGTAGCGTGGGGCATTTTAGGGTGCGGCGAAATATTTTTCATACTGACTGACCGGATGGCGCAATTGGTAGTGACCCTGCCTCTTACGCCAAAGGTCGTGGGTTCGATCCCCACCCTGGACAAACATTCGTGCGATGAACACTTGTGTTTGTTCAGTGTCTGGGTGTAATATATGTATTTAAGTATATATTTGTGTTCCTCTGATGTCTGATATCTGTAACACAAGTGCTACTTTGTACGGAATCAGGTCAATGTATGAGATGTTGTGAGAATTATTGTGAGAATTATTATATTGTTGGCGGAGCAGCGGGGGTGTCTAGGGAGAAAAGGGGCCGAAAACGGCGGCGTAGCTTTGGCCGCGTTTCGAGATACTCTCTGAGCGCTGTCAGCAATCACAACCAATAGCCGTTCCGATTTAGTTTTCGTGCTTAATGCGTTGATAGCGATATATCAACATATATCAATTCGGAACGATTCGCCAACAGTGGCGCGCTAACAGCGATTATGACGTTTTTCAAACGGATAGTTCGCCAAACATCAAATTATTATATTATTTTTGTCTGTCATAATATCTATTCATTAAGCAATTAAATAGTTTTTATAAAAGATAAACCTTCATTTGAGGTAATAACACAAACAAAACTATATTTGAAATGTATAGGTACACAAAATACACTAGACAAGCGTCCGTGGCACTCATTCAGCTGGTCTCACTGAAAACCAGCATGGCCTTTGTCTGGGCTGTGACATAGGCTGAGTGAGGGCCATTTATACTAGACGTCATAACACATCATTATATTCATTTGGCACTGTCTGGACATGATTGAACATAGTTTTGTTTTTTTTTTTTTCCCTTTTGTTTTATTTTTATGTATTTTTAATTGTTCTATGTTTTGTTTTCTGTTTGTACCAAATTGTGTTCTGTTTATAATTGCTATATGTTCTGTGTTGTGATGTCTATAATAATAAATATTTTCTTTCTTTCTTTCTTTCAAATGTCACTTTTGACAGCGCCCACAGTAATATTGCCTCTGAGCCTGAGTACTGTAATTGCAAGATGGCGCCGATAATGATCAAGAAATCGTTTATGGACGCGCTCACGTCAAAACGGAACGACTTTTAACGAACGTTAGCGCGATGAAAGCGCTCAGAGCGTATCTCGGAACGCGGCCTTAGTAGGGCCGCTAATTCTAAGGTGGGGTGCGCCTGAGGGGGGTGGGGGCTGTCTTGTATGTATGCGTGCACGTACAGTGGCCGGACAGGTCAAGCTATACAAAACTGTCAAATTTCCTCAATCGATTTCGAACTCAATGTGTAACAATATAAGGTTTGTAATCGAATGAAGAAATTTGACAGTTTTGTATAGCTTGATGTGTCCGCCACTGTACGTCGCCCAGGGCTCCGCCTTAAAACCAGCGCTGGCCGAAGCCGCTGCGGCTTCGGTCACTGCAGTAAATGCTGAAGTTGGGCCTTGTTGGCAACAGAATTTGTCCTTTTTGTGTATTTATGTCACTCGTGTTTAAATTTGTGTTCTGTGGCCAATAAAAAAATGTTTATCTTTTTATGTTTAAATGTATAATGATGAGTAACAGTGAAGATTAGAATAGTTAATTACGGGATTTTTACCATGTACCTTATTTTTCAGTACCCCATATTTTGGCACTGTTGCAAGCACGGAGTAACTGAATTTTTTGCGAGTCTCCCTGCGTGATCGTATCAGAAATGATGAGATCCGCAGGAGAACTAAGGTTACAGACATAGCCCAAAGGATTGCATGCCTCAAGTGGCAATGGGCAGGGCACATAGCGAGGAGAACAGACGGCCGTTGGGGCAGAAAGGTCCTGGAGTGGAGGCCACGCACAGGAAGTCGTAGCCGTGGCAGGCCCCCCACAAGGTGGACCGACGATCTGGTGAAGATCGCGGGAATCCATTGGATGCGGGTAAGATGTTACTGGCAGACAATTCGGTCTACCCTCCTTCGCAGTCTTTTACTACGCGTACTAAATTTAAAACAGGGAATGTTCTCCATCTACGACCCTGTCGATAAACCTACAGTAAATAATTGGCATTTGCATCTTGTCAGATGTTTTAAGTAGCAACTCGGGTAAGGGCACTGCATCTGCTGACTGGTCTCTTCTTGCCGCAAGCTACCTCCGACTCCTACAGTACGATCACGATTATTTAGCACGTGGCAAAGATCGGAACTAACATTGGTTCCTTTACAAGTGTCAATGCTTTCGACATTTTCCCATAGAAAAAATATTGTACAGCGCCCCCATTTCAATGTCACTGAAGTGCCTTTTGATCTTGGTCGGTCTGTACCCAGGTTTAACTTCAGATTAAATCGCGACACAAAGGTTGGACATTTTAATTATGATTAATTGCGTAAAAACTGTAATCACCGCCATTATGCGGTTTGTAAAATCTTTAATCCCATAATGACGATTGTAATTCTCATCATAAATAATGCATGAAATCGAGTAAAGATTATTATGACAAATCGCTGAGGATCAATGGCAAGAGATTGTGTAGACATATTCTTGAAAACGGGTCAGCTGATGCAATTTAAAGTAGACTTGGCAAAAACGTATCTTTTAAAAGATTGGATCATTTGCATCTGGATCAGTGCAGAGTACTATTGTTATTCACTATGATCTTAATTCTTAGTAGTTTGTGGGCAAGCTATACAAAGAAACAATACAGTGCCTTGCGTGTCCAATATAATAACGCTTTTAGGATGCTGATGGGGCTACCGCGATATTGCAGCGCAACAGGGATGTATGCCGAATATGGAGTGGACTGTTTCTGTGCAACAATGTGCAAGCGATGTGCGTCTCTCGTGCGCAGGGTTCGCGCTAGTCCCAACAGCATCCTCAGACTATTTGCGAGTCGATTTGACTGTTACTACATGAACCATGCCGCGATGATTCATGTAGTGACTGCTTAATTTTATTTCAATTTTATTTATTTTATTTCAATTTAATGTATGACAATTTCAATGGACAACATTTCATATTTTAACATGTCCATATTATTTTTTTATATGAAAATAGACATAAATGAACGGACCCATATTTTTTCTTTTTTCAAAATTTGTCCATTTTCATGCATAAAATAATTATTAAAATTCTTTATATTCTAAATAGACGTAAGCGCCAAATGACGTCATCGGACGGCTGAATACAGCGATATTCCTTTGCTTATCATTGTTTTAATAAAAAAAAGGTACTACTGTCAAAGGTAAATAATACTAGTGTCAACATTGTCAACGTCATTCATATATTCAACGTTGACAAGTTTTTTTTTTTTGACAGTTGCATGTCATGGGTTTGGCATTTCGTAAATTTAAAACTATAATGTGCTAAGCAAAGAAATATTTTACATTCTGCCGTCCGATGACGTCATCTTACGTTTTTTTAGTTTTTATTTTTTTTCTCAGTAAATAAGCAATATAAAAAATTAATAAATATATATTCGCGCAGCGGAAAAGTAAATAAAGAAATGGTATTTTTTGTTTCAGAGCTTAGCAATTTTGAAATGTTGTCCATTGTAATTTAGTAAAATCTATGTAATGTAATGTGATTAATGTAAATTGTTGTAATTATGATCTCAGTTGGTCGAAATAAAAAAAATATATTTTATTTTATTTATTTTATTTCATTTTACTACGCTCGCTTGTGTTAATGTGAGGTAACGGATTTATAGAATACGGAAGTGGCATAAGAATATTATATACCGTTAAGTATTTTTTTATCGTTTACATCCCGAAAACATCACAATAGGTATCGTAAATGAAGTCTAGACTTGGCAAAAACGTATCTTTCAAAAGATTTGACCATTTGCATCAGGATCAGTGCAGAGATGCGGAACAGTGTAACGCTTCATTTGGATCATCGACTCTCAGATAGATCCGTGATTCATTCCGCTCATTGAGATCCATTTGAGTCGAATGATACGTTCGGAGCGAACGTTAGAGATTCGGAACAGTGTATCATTCTCACTCGGATCATTCAGCTCATTCGGATCATTCGGCTCACTCGGATCATTCAGCTCATTCGTATCGTTCAGTTCACTCGGACTCGAGATCCATTTGAGTCGAATGATACAATCGGAGCGAACGTTAGAGATTCGGAACAGTGTCTCATTCTCACTTAGATAATTCAGCTCATTCGGATCATTCGGCTCACTCGGATCACTCAGCTCATTTTTTTTTATAACATCTCATACATTGACCTGATTCCGTACTAAGTAGCTTAAGCACTTGTGTTACAGATATCAGACAAGAGAGGAACACAAATATATACTTAAATACATATATTACACCCAGACACAGAACAAACACAAGTGTTCATCGCACGAATGTTTGTCCAGGGTGGGGATCGAACCCACGACCTTTGGCGTAAGAGGCAGGGTCACTACCAATTGCGCCATCCGGTCAGCCATTTGTGTCGTTCAGTTCACTCGGACTCGAGATCCATTTGAGTCGAATGATACATTCGGAGCGAACGTAAGAGACTCGGAACAGTGTATCATTCTCACTTGGATCATTCAGCTCATTCGGATCATTCGGTTCATTCGAACTCGAGATCCATTTGAGTCGAATGATACATTCGGAGCGAACATTAGAGATTCGGAACAGTGTATAATTTGGCTGAGTCGGATCACTGAGTCGCTTCAGTGAAGAGTTACACAGGTCTAATTCAAAGGTTGCGACTGCATCTAAAACTGGCACCGAAAATAGATTTGGATTAATTGTGGCTATTGATGGGATAAGGATTAATCACCATGCTTGCGAAATGCGGATTCGTGATCACAAACCCGAGCTATGTTCGAAAAATTCGAAACATACTTTTCGCTCGACCCGGGAATCGAACCCAGGGCCCCGAGATCACAGCCCGGTACTTAAACCAGTAGACCAACAGGGCGTTGCCCGTGTAGTATTCGTTTTTTTTTATCCAGCAGGAAATGACGTTTTTCGGGATAAAAAATATTTTGTTTGTATTGTGGCAATTATGATACAATTAAAAAAAAGTACAAATGGTGAATCCATAAAGGAAAGTATCAAGATTTTTTTGAGACAAAATTATCTCTAATTTTTTTTCTTACAAGTAACCATATTTTTTTTAGAATTGTTAAAAGTGCCTACTTTAGGTAACGATAAGAATTATGGTTGCAAATATATCTCAAAAAAAATTATTGAATCACCGTTGTACCTTTTAAAAATATGTTTTTTTTTTTGGTCAATAAGCCATCGCTTGACCACAATCGCACCTGATGGAAAGCGACGATGAGGTCTAGGATGATACGCGTTTGCCTAAAAGAGGCCTGTTCACTCTTGCCATAAAGATGCCCAGATTATAGTGGTCAGGAAAAACAGATCTCGGCAGAGAGTTCCATTCCTTGGCCGTCCGCATTATAAATGTGGAAGCAAATCGCTTCGTGCGGATAAGGGGTATTTCTACCACATAAGGATGAAAGCACTCGCCGCGCCTTGTCGTCCGATGATGGCATGGGCTGGGGGGATCAAATTATGTAGAACCTCCGCACACTCCCCGAAATGAATCCGGTAGAAGACCGAGAGGCATGTCACTCGTCAATGTCTCACAAGTCTGAATTAATACAAATCTACTGGCGGCGCTTTACGTCGATGCGTCACCTTAGGTAACTTGATTATTTAAATATTTAATTTGATTATTTAATTTGTAACAAATAATTCAAATTGAATTGAATTGAATTGATAATTCAAATATTTAATTTGATTATTTGTTATGTAACGTCGTATGTATGTAAAATGCTCTACTGACCTTTGAAGGTCAGTGATGAAGGTACAGACTCACAGGTAAACTGATGTGTGACAATCAGTCTTTCTTCAATCAATTATCAAACTTTTTTGACCGTGGGAGAGCCACGCTTTGGCATGAATGGGCGGCTCTCCACGGCCTCACAGAAAACCGACGTAGAGCAGCACTGTGCTGTGTTTCGCTGCGTGATTGTTGGTACCGGAGGTCCAATCCGGGGGAAAGGGGGTTAAAAGGTTGGCAGCGCACTTGTGACTTCACTGGTGTCGCGGGTGTCCATGGGCTGCTGCAATCGCTTACCATCAGGTGATCCGTCTGCTCGTCTGCCACCTATGACACAAAAAAGTATCTATGTTGGATAGTGTAACCAAATGCACTATATTATGGCAATAATAGGTATAAAAATTCGTATGCTTTATGTGAGGCAACACTGAAAACCTCTTCCTCCTTTTGTCACCAAGATGGCCTGAACGTATTTTGTAAGCCTCGCACTACTTTATTTAAATAAATTCCAATGTGTCTTTAACATGTATTTTTGTACAATAAATATACTGATGCTATCTGTTAAGGTGACGGGTAGGGCACACTAGCGACGCCAATCGAATTTAATTTTTAGCTACTAAGCCGGATCTATTTTAAACAATTTCGGGGTTACAACCTCTCGGCAAACACTTATACTATTTATTAAATAACCAATACTATTAATTTATTAAAAATATAATAATAAATAGGATAAGTGTTTGCCGAGAGGTTGAAATCCCGAAATTGTTTAAGATAGATGCGGTTTAGTAGCTAAAAATTAAATTCGATTTTTTTTTAATATTTCATAACATCACATACATTGATCTGACTCCGAGATAGGTAGCTGAAGCACCTGTGTTACGGATATCATAATCAACTGTGGGATTACAAATATATACATATAATACTTTTCTTTTGTAAATACATACTTATAATACATAGATAACGCCCAGACCAATACAAACAGATATGTTCATGCACACAAATGTTTGTACTGTGCGGGGATCGAACCCGCAACCCTTGCACCAAAGGCAGCGTTCACTACCACTGTTCCAAACGGGTCGTCGAATTGGCGTCGCTAGTGTGCCCTACCCGTCACCTTAAGTAGCCTTGCCGTTTTATTCAACCGCCACACACCCTGCATACTCTGAACATTATCAATAAGCCTTAATTAATAGAAAAAGAATAAAATACTCACTGCTCAACACAATGCGCCGCCGTTATCGCCCAGTTCTCATTCAGCAGCGCAGCCCCGCACTTGTGGAGGTAGGTCGAGGTCCTGTACTGCCGCAGCGAGATCTGCCACGGCCACTGGCCGAAGGACGACTTTTGTCCCCCCACGATGCGCGCCTGGGGCCACAGGCGCCTCCCGCACACTGCCATCAGCAATAGAGTAGAGTTTAGGATCATTGTTGTTTTCGTAGAAAAGTTCTTGTTTTTGTGGGAAAGTTCTTGTTTTTGTGGGAAAGTTCTTGTTTTTGTGGGAAAGTTCTTGTTTTTGTGGGAAAGTTCTTGTTTTTGTGGGAAAGTTCTTGTTTTTGTGGGAAAGTTCTTGTTATTGTGGGAAAGTTCTTGTTTTTGTGGGAAAGTTCTTGTTTTTGTGGGAAAGTTCTTGTTTTTGTGGGAAAGTTCTTGTTTTTGTGGGAAAGTTCTTTTTTTTACACAATAGTTCTTGTTTTTAGTTAAAACTTACACAAGAGAGACTTTTATTATTTGTATAAAAAAAATGTTCTTGTTTTTTTTAAAAGTCCTTGTTTTTACAGGAGAACTCTTATTTTTACACAAAAGTTCTTGGTTAAAACTTTTTTAAACCTTGACGAAAAAACGACGAGGCTTTTCACTTAAGTTATTTAGTTATTTTTTATTTAATTAGAGTTGTTGTCCGTCTATTTGTCTTTTTACACAGTTTCAATTTCCACATAAAAGTTTAAAATTCGAACGAAAGTTTATTAAAAAAATCCTTTATATACAAACACAACTAACGAACAAATAATAATTTTATCAACTGATTTAATTTGAAACCACACAAATTAAATTTCTCGATAGTAATTTAATTTTAATTTATTTCAGTATCATTAGAACAGTACGTCTTGTTTAAATAATATCGTTTAAATGACGATTTAATTCATTAATACAATAGAAGTGACACTTGGTTGATTAAGAATAATTTCCTTAAACACAATTCACTGTACTTTAAACTTTACAGCAGTTCAATAAAGTTCAATTTCTTGTGACACTTTAAAATTCACTTAAGAAATAGTACAGTTTTTGTCTGAATACTCTATCAGTCTGTCCTCGTATTCCCATGACATTTTTAGGCATTGTTTTAAAGTATCAAATAGTTTTACGTTAAACGTAAATATTTGTAAACTTTTGGATGTAATAAATTCATACGTTTTTGCAACTTTACCATAAAACAAGTTTAACAGACGTCACTGGAATTTAAATTGATAGAACACACCAAAAAAGTTTGCATATCTCATTTAATTGATAAATTCAATGCCTAATCTTACAAAATCATTTAGGAATGTTAATAAAATTATGTGGCCAGTACATAAACCTTTAACGCTTAAAAAAAAATTAATATCATTTAGGGAAGGCAATTTGCACTGTCTTTTGTTTATTTATCGCACATCACTCAAACTTTTTGAATTTCGAACGCAAACACAGGATTCACATTCACATTTTTTAACAAAATTGGAACCGTTCTGAAACCGCACGACATGTGCAGTGCGTCCTTGCTCTCGCCTTGCGGGCGCATCGGCCGACCGCTGACAAGTCTTTGTTTGAATACCGAACGCTTGCTTTTTTTTCATTGTTTATTCTTAAAGATACACTGCCATGGCCGGTTCTTTGACCTACGGTCTTAAGTTTTTGCCTGATAGGTTTTTTATTGTGGAAATTGAGATCATGTCATTTCGTCACGATTATAGCTTTGATAAAGATAATGAATGGTTTAAAGACAAGCGAATTATAAGGAAAAACAATCAATTGGCCATTTTAATGTTGTACTAGGGCTTAAAACTCATTTGTCATGTTGTCACTTGGATGTTACTTTAAAAGTAGACCTTCATGTTGGTCGTGAAAAAGTTTAAGGATCCATTAAAGAAGATAAATAAAGTGACGCCATTTTGTCTTTGCGTATGTTTCATTTTAACTTTGTAACCTTGTGCTTTGATTGAACCAATAAAACAGAAATTCACACGAATTATACCACAGAATAAATAGTAGCAAATAAGTACAAACAACCACACGTTGGGTGTTAATCTATTAAATTTCTGCATCCGATTCCCAACATAAGGCGACGGGTAGGGTCAACTAGCGACGGCAATCGATTTTAATTTTTAGCTACTAAACCGGATCTATTTTAAACAATTTCGGGGTTACAACCTCTTGGCAAACACTTATATTAAATAACCATGCACAAATGTTGGGTCCAACGCGTACGCGAAAAATTGATTCACGCCAAAAGTGGCCGCTTGTGGCGCAGTTGACCCTACCCGTCGCCTTAAGGATTCGATTCCACTCAGACAAACATTTGTGTGATGAACACTTGTGATGGTTCAGATCAGAATCTAGGTCTTAGATATAGTTATTTTATTTGATTATTTAATATTACCGAGGTGTCGTAAAAGGCGACTAAGGTAAAGCTGCTGGCATGATCATCAGCACCCGGAGAAGGAAAACTCTGCATTTATATCAAAACCCTCGCCAACCCGTCTGCCTAGCGTGGTGAGTATGGCAATTACCCCTCATGTGATTGAGGGAGGCCCGTGCCCCAGCAGTGGGGACTTAAATGGGCTGACGATGATGGAGACCCCCCCTTTTTTATTTTTTCCAATTTTTGTGTAAAAATCGAAATGCGGTTAACAAAATACACTATTTACTAAGTTTCAATTGTATAGCTCTTATAGTTTCGGAAAAAAGTGACTGTGACGTACATACGGACATACGGACAGACATGACGAATCTACATATAAGGGTTCCGTTTTTTGCCATTTGGCTACAAAATCCGTTTAAAAAAGACGTTTCTTCGCGCCGGTTTTCTGTGAGGCCGTGGTATCTTATTAATGCCGATGCTGCATGGCTCTCCTTCGTTATCATTATCTTTCCAGCGGTATCTTTTCCAACTGGCCTTCGGGTACAAATAAATTGGCATACAATTTTATCAATTACCAACTCGACCTACGCCAGTACATAATTAGGCTACTTAACTGAAATCAAGGCAGTCATTAATCATTATTAGCTTATTGATTTAATAACTATTGGTTATTGAAGATGATCCTTTCCCTGTCAATTTCCTGTATATCATTGCTCTGAATCCTCTTGAAAAGAAATTAGTCACGTTGTCTATGCTATCATCTTTCAGGAGCCCAATTCTCGGGACGTGATATTTGGTCATCATACGATATATATCACCAAAACATAGTTTTTTTGTATGGTTTTCAGGTGATATCCGCCATGTTTTTTTCATATCGAAATCCCCAGAATTGGGCTCCTGGTGTTCAGAATCTCGAATGAATGTATGAAAGCCATCATCTCATTCGTTCATTTCATGATTAATGAGCTTTTTGACTTGTCACTAGGAGTGTCCACTTTGAAAAAACATCGATATTTTTATCGATTCGATACATCAAAATTGTACATCGATGTCTTTCGATGTATCGGATGAAAACATCGAGTACTTTTTCTAAAGTATATTGCAAAGCTAAAGTCATGTCAAAAAAAGCGTGACAGGTCATCATTTTAAAGACTGCCTCGGTGGCGCAGTGGTTAGTGGGTCGAACTTTACAGCGACGGCTGCTCAAGAGGTTCTGGGTTCGATTCCCGGGTCGGGCCAAAAATTTGTTCCTAAGTTTTCGGTAGGAAATTCTTAGTGTCAGCCCGGATTCGGTCTTGTACTCTGGTGCCTCGTTGGCCCTGCGCCCGATCCCTCTCTGGTCGTGTCACAGTAGTGTCCCATCGGAATATGAGGGTAAGGGAATAGCGAGTGCACTTGTGTTTGCGCACACACTTGAGCACTATAATATAACCTACGTGCGTGGCTGATCGTTGCGATTGGCCGCCGTAGCCGTAATCGGTTGGAGGATATTAATATAAAAAAGACGGAATCATGACAGCTAGAGAGAGATCATTCATAGGGCAAGTCCAAGCTTATCACTTGTAGCGATTTACTCCAGACAACCTTCCACCTACATTGTTGAAAATGTAGACAGTACAAACAATTGTATGCATGAACATGTCTGTTTGTATTGGTCTGGGTGTTTTCTATGTATCATAAGTATGTATTTACAAAAGAAAAGTATTATATGTATATATTTGTAATACCACTGTTGATTCTGATATCCGTAACACAGGTGCTTAAGGTGACGGGTAGGGCACACTAGCGACGTCAATCGATTTTAATTTATAGCTACTAAACCGGATCTATTTTAAACAGTTTCGGGGTGACAACCTCTCGCCAAACACTTGTACTGTTAATTAAATAACCATGCATAAATGTTGGGTCCGTTTTCGTACGCGGAAAATTGATTGACGCTAAAAGTGGCCGCTTTTGGCGGTAATCCATTTTTCGCGTACGCGTTGGACCCAACATTTGTGCATGTTTATTTAATAAATAGTATAAGTGTTTGCCGAGAGGTTGTAATCCCAAAATTGTTTAAAATAGATCCAGTTTAGTAGCTAATGATTAAAATCACTTGGCGTCGCTAGTGTGCCCTTCAACTTAAGCTACCTACCTCGGAGTCAGATCAATGTATGTGATGTTGTGAAATATTTATAATATTCATTTATTTATTTCCGTCTACGGTAGGCTCTCTGGTTTCAATCGTTATTTCTTCGCTACAAAATCTATATTATAAAGTTCCAACAAGGAAGCGTACTTAAATTGCCTCTTTAAATCGCGTGTATAATAGCGCGTTTTAATTACCACAGTACTATTGTTATTCACTATGATCTTAATTTTAGTACGTTGTGACTCACTTGTGTTATTGTGAGATAATGGATTATAGAAATACGGAACTAGCGTAAGAATATTAAATCTAAGTTCTAACACCACGTAAGTAATTTTTTGCCGGTTTTGACATTTTGATGCCATTCGCTAGAGTATCGATAGACGCGTCATTTGGCTCAATCAGAGTCGAGATACGACCAATAATAAAAATAATAATAATTCTCACAACATCTCATACGTTGACCTGATTCCGTACTAAGTAGCTTAAGCACTTGTGTTACAGATATCAGACAACAGAGGAACACAAATATATACTTAAATACATATATTACACCCAGATACCGAACAAACACAAGTGTTCATCGCACGAATGTTTGTCCAGGGTGGGGATCGAACCCACGACCTTTGGAGGCAGGGTCACTACCAATTGCGCCATCCGGTCAGTCATACCAATAAAAAACCTTTAAAATTACGAAAAAGTAACAGCACGGAAGTTATAAAATGACTTACTCTTTGAGATGACAGCGTAAGTCACAATTTAGTTTTTCTATTTTTTTACTAATTTGCTGGTGGAGGTTATGACATTCCGATGGCATTCGTTAGGGACTTGGAAGACGGATCGTTTTTATCAATCAGAATTCGGATACACCTGAACACATTTTCTTTAACTGCCGGAAGTATCCTATCTCGTTGTATGACGTCCTACCCCCCAAAATTCCCCGTCCTATCAACTTCTCTTTCCTTTTGAACCCTATCCTTTTCCTTATATATAAAATATCTATGTAATTATATTAACCTTTATAATATTAGACTGTAAAATAAATAAATGAATCTCCCATTTAATACTGTGTTGTCTTTGTCTATGTGTACGTTTTGTTTTGTTATAGGTGGTGATTTCCCTAAAAGAAAACTCAATTAATTACGAAATCTACTCAAATCACCGGTCAATTCAATAACACTACTGAATGTGTCTCTACTTACTTGACATTGGCAGAGTTGACTACGTCTCTGACGTACAACACTAGTAGCCATTAAAAAAAAATCAGAATTCAGTTGCGGCTATCAAAAACCTTTTAAATGTTAAAAAGGTAACAGGACGGAAGTCAACAATTGAATCTAATGAAGATAGTAAGTATTTTCCTTACTATTTTCATAATAGTAACACGTAAGTCTCCGATCAGCTTTTTGATTTCCTGAAAAGTTGCCTAAAATTACTTACGTAGGTGTTAGAACTTCACTGACGATATACCGTTAAGGCGACGGGTAGCCCTAACTAGCGACACCATTCGTTTTTAATTGTTAGCTACTAAACCGGATCTATTTCAAACTATTTCGGGGTTATACAACCTCTCGGCAAACACTTATACTATTTATTAAATAACAATGTACAAAATGACGATCTGATTGGCATTGCCACTATGAACATTGACCAATCAGATAGCATCAGTGTGTTTATTTTTACGTCTTTCGAGAGGTTGTAATCCCAAAATTGTTTAAAATAGATCCAGTTTAGTAGCTAATGATTAAAATCACTTGGCGTCGCTAGTGTGCCCTTCAACTAAGCTACCTACCTCGGAGTCAGATCAATGTATGTGATGTTATGTAAAAAAAAAAATTACACCCAGACTCTGAACAAACACAAGTGTTAATCGCACGAATGTTTGTCCAGGGTGGGGATCGAACCCACGACCTTTGGAGGCAGGGTCACTACCAATTGCGCCATCCGGTCAGTCATACCAATAAAAAACCTTTAAAATTACGAAAAAGTAACAGCACGGAAGTTATAAAATGACTTACTCTTTGAGATGACAGCGTAAGTCACAATTTAGTTTTTCTATTTTTTTACTAATTTGCGGGTGGAGGTTATGACATTCCGATGCATTCGTTAAGGGACTTGGAAGACGGATCGTTTTATCAATCAGAATTCGGATACACCTGAACACATTTTCTTTAACTGCCGGAAGTATCCTATCTCGTTGTATGACGTCCTACCCCCCAAAATTCCCCGTCCTATCAACTTCTCTTTCCTTTTGAACCTATCCTTTGATCATATATAAAATATCTATGTAATTATATTAACCTTTATAATATTAGACTGTAAAATAAATTAAAATGAATCTCCCATTTAATACTGTGTTGTCTTTGTCTATGTGTACGTTTTGTTTTGTTATAGGTGGTGATTTCCCTTAAAAGAAAACTCAATTAATTAAGAAATCTACTCAAATCACCGGTCAATTCAATAACACATGAAATGTGTCTCTACTCACTTGACATTGGCAGAGTTGACTGTGTCTCTGACGTACACACTAGTAGCCATTAAAAAAAAATCAGAATTCAGTTGCGGCTATCAAAAACCTTTTAAATGTTGAAAAGGTGACAGGACGGAAGTCAACAATTGAATTCTAATGAAAATAGTAACACGTAAGTCTCCGATCAGCTTTTTGATTTCCTGAAAAGTTGCCTAAAATGACTTAGGTTCTAATTCCATGGGCCCAAAAATATAATAATAATAATTCTCACAACATCTCATACGTTGACCTGATTCCGTACTAAGTAGCTTAAGCACTTGTGTTACAGATATCAGACAACAGAGGAACACAAATATATACTTAAATACATATATTTGACGACCCGTTTGGAACAGTGGTAGTGAACGCTGCCTTTGGTCCAAGGGTTGCGGGTTCGATCCCCGCACAGTACAAACATTTGTGTGCATGAACATGTCTGTTTGTTTTGGTCTGGGTGTTTCTTTGTATTATAAGTATGTATTTACAAAAGAAAAGTACTATATGTATATATTTGTAATCCCACTGTTGATTCTGATATCCGTAACACAGGTGCTTGAGCTACCTATCTCGGAGTCAGATAAATGTATGTGATGTTATGTAAAAAAAAAATTACACCCAGACTCTGAACAAACACAAGTGTTAATCGCACGAATGTTTGTCCAGGGTGGGGATCGAACCCACGACCTGTGGCTTAAGAGTCAGGGTCACTGCCAATTGCGCCACCCGGTCAGTCAATATTGTTCAATTTAGAATTTAAATTTGTAGATAAAACTCACCATCTTTGTAATTCGACATGTTTGGTGCTGCTCCATCTATGGTTGGGCTTGCTGCGAACAAAAAGTACACGGTAAAGTATAATCTATAGTAATCTACTTTAGCTGAGCATTCTGTAGAAATATATTTAATCGCCGTGTGGTCTCCGGCAGAGTAGAATAGGCCACCCTCACTCTTACCGAGGTGTCGTAAAAGGCGACTAAAGTAAAGCTGCTGGCATGATCATCAGCACCCAGAGAAGGAAAACTCTGCATTTATATCAAAACCCTCGCCAACCCGTCTGCCAAGCATGGTGAGTATGGCAATGGCCCCTCATGTGATTGAGGGAGGCCCTTGCCCCAGCAGTGGGGACTTAAATGGGCTGATGATCATGATGATATTTAATCGGGGGAAAGGGGAATTAAAGGTTGACACCTTATTAGTGACTCCAGCCCTCTTATTCCAAAACGTGGTTTAAAACAAGTAGTGGGATTAATACTGGGAATAACTAAAGAACTAGAATAAACATGATTACAAAACTAACTAATGTAATTTAAATTATCAACTATACTTAATACTTAAGTTAAACCACCCGGACCCCTAGTTTAAAATGAGTACTAAAATAATAACATCAAAATTTCGATTCAGTAACCATGACAACTTATCCCAGTGACAGTTCATTCCGTTTTACACTAAAGTTATTTGTGAGAAAGTAGTTAATTTCTTTTTAAGATTTAATCCCAAAAATATAAGCAATTCCTATGCATATTACTTGGAAACCTTTCTTTAGCCAATATTTTAATTTATTGTTGCTTAAAAACAATTCAAAAATATTTTTACTTCAGACAACAAAATAAGGTTATGTGAAATGAAATGTCCCTGAACGAATGATTGAATGATTCGATCAATTTTGACACTATCCTGCGGTACTATGTTGTCTATGGTTAGTCGAGGATTTGTAATAAAAAAATTAAGGACTAAGTAATATTATTCCGTAATAATCATGAACTTACTAGTTTAGGATTAAAAACGGTATCAGATAAGTTTTTTGTAATAAGAGGGCAGGTGTCCACGGAAGGTGGCAATCGCTTACTACCAGATGATCCGTCTGCACCTCTGCCAACAATGTCTGGCAATAATAGGTATAGGTAGGTATATCGATTGGGGTGCTTGTCCACCTTTACTTTATCCTCAAGGAAAACATTTTGTTTATGTTATAATAAAATCCTCCAACCGATTTCGGCTAAGGCAGCCAATCTCGACGATCAACCACTTGAGCAAGCTCAAGTGTGTTCGCAAACACAAGTGCACTCTGTTTTCCTTTACCCTCATAATCCGATGGGACACTAGTGTGACACGATCGGAGAGGGATCGGGCGCAGGACCAACGGCTTAACGTGCTTGCCGGAGCACGGGCGTACAAGAACGCCAACTTCCAGACTCCGGGCTGACACTGAGAGTTTCTTAACAGAAAAACTTGGGTACAAATTATGACCCGACCCGGGGATCGAACCCGGGACCCCGAGGCAGTCAGGGTCAGTGCTCTTTTTGTTATAAGCATCATATAGATAGAATATTATTGTCAAAAGTGGTCAGTTAACACAATAATTATGATATAGGCGGTTGTGTGATGGATGATATTATAATAAGCAGGGATGCGCCGAATAATGGTTTCACCGAATAACCGAATACCGGATAATATTCGGTTTAACTTTTACCGAACCGAATATTCGGCCGAATCATTCGGTATAGTTGTATAGTTGTGTAGTAACACGTACAGTCAACTCCAAAAATATGTATACACTTTAGGACGTTGTCACAATATATATTATAAAAAAGTAAACCTCTACTTTCTTATAGGTAAGTATTGTGACAAGGTCCTAAAGTGTCTACATATTTTTGGAGTAAGTCAAAGTACGTCAAATATCCTAAATACGATAGAATTTATTACAAATAATAAATGGCGGCGAAATAGACACTCACCAGTAGAAGAGGTTGTCGTAGTCGTGTCGGACACAGTCACAGCTTCGGTCACGTTCGTCACAGCCGTGTCCGTCACATTACTGGACACAGTTGTGACGGGCGTCGTCGGTGACGTCGACTCAGTCGGGAACATCGTCACATTCACTGTAAACTCCAACATGGGTTGCGTTGTTGATGTGGACGATGACGTCACCTCCTCTGTAGGGCTATTTGTTGTTGTTGAGGTTGTAGCTTCAGTTGTGGTTAGGGTTTTTTCTGTTGTTGCTTGCTCTGTGGTTTCAGTTGGAGTTTCGGCAGTTGTTGCTTCTGTTGTTGTTGTTGTCGTCATCGTTGTTGTTGTTGTTGTTGTGGTGGATTCAGAGCTAGGGGGTATAGTAGATATCAATACCCAGCCTTCTGGAGGGGTTATTGGTGACCAGTTGTCTGTAATAAAGAAAAAACCAACAGATTAGTATTGACGACTTGAAAGCTTAATTTAAAGCAAACGTTACGACCGAATCGGTGTTTCTCTCTCTTTCACACGCGCTGTGTGTGTCCTTTGTTTGGATGCGACAGGTATATTCTCGTTCGTTACGGGACGGCTTTAAATTAAGCCACCTGATTAGCGGAAACTTTAAGAGCTTTAAGAGACATATAGGGTAACATTCTCGCACCAACATAAAAGTTAGTTGATAAAACAAATATTTGTGTTGGTTCGGGTGTTTGTGGTACTTTAAATGTTTTTAGTTTCAATCATCATCATCATTTCAGCCAATAGACGTATGCTACTACTGCTGGACATAGGTCTCCCCCCCTGAGATCTCCACACAGATCGGTCCTGCGCCGCCCGCATCCAATGGATTCCCGCGACCTTCACCAGATCGTCGGTCCACCTTGTGGGGGGCTACACTCGCTACACATAGAGCCTCCACTGTAATGCGGAGCATTGAGCGCAAGGAGCGGGCGCGAGTACTGATCGTTCTCCTCATCTCAGCGTGTGATTAATAGTTGCGTCCAATGCTGTCGCTTCGGAGCCCGGGGTACGCTTGGACCATGAAGCGACTGACCATAGGAAGTCGAACATGCAAGTATTCCATTTTCTTCGCGCATTTCGAAAATAATTTTGACTCCCCATAAAAAATTAACAAGTCACGTGACAATCAGAATAGGTATCCATAAATTATAGTACATACATAATGTTGTTCAAAACTATTGGTGGAACACATGGTAAATGGGATGTAAATGTTAACAGATGCACCCTGTATGTAATAATAATAATCATCCTCCAACCGATTTCCGCTAATTCGGCCAATCTCAATGATCAGCCACTTACGCGGGATATATTGTAGTCCTCAAGTGTGTGCGCAAACACAAGTGCACTCTCTATTCCTATCCAATCCTAATAATCATCATAATCATCGTTGCCCGCCTCAAGCATTAAAAAATATCTGATGGCACACAGTGTGACACGACCGGAGAGGGATGGGGCGCAGGACCAACGGCTTAACGTGCTTTCCGAGGGTACAAGACCGCCAACTTCTAGACTCCAGCCTAACACAGATAATTGCTTAACAGAAAAACTCAAGTACAAATTTTGGCACGACCCAGGGATCGAACCCGGGAGCCCAAGCGCCGCCGTCTCTTTTAAAGTGCGACGCACTACCCATTGCGCCAACGAGGCAGTTAAACCATGTATGTACCTATACTATAAACCATTAAACCCTTGAATTACATTAGCCGTGCGTTACCCTCGACGCAACCCAAAAACATAAGTAATGTTTTACTTATCAAAGCAAGAAGTTCTTAGAAACCAGCCAAATAGCCTATTAAGGAAATTGGACTCAAAAATCACTGACTCTCCGTGACAGTGACACCAAAAGCGCGTAATTGTGTCAGACACGGTCACGACGCGGCGTGACTGCCGTCTGGACTAGTGTTGCTTATCGATAGTCTATCGGTAGACTATCGATAGTAAAACTAAAATCAAAAGTATCGATAGCCTATTGTCAGTAGTATCGATACTAAAGTATCAGCCTATAACTGTCCCACTGCAGGGCAAAGGCCTCCATCATAGAAATCAAGTCATCGCTACTATGATGGGATTAGGCTTATTCATCACGCTTGCCAAATGCGCATTGGTGATCACAAACCCGAGCTTTGTTCGAAAAAATCCAAACACACTTTTTGCTCGACCCAGGAATCGAACCCAGGACCCCGAGATCACGGCCCGGTACTTAAACCACTAGACCAACAGGGCGTCCCATTTGGTCTATCGATAGTATCGATAGTAAAATTAGATCAATACTATTGATAACGCGAATACTATCGATACATAGGTGACTATCGATAGTATTGACCAATAGCAATACTATCCATAGTACTATCGATAGTCTGAATGATTTTCGAGGTCAACTATCGATAGGGAAACTATCTATAGTTGCGCAACACTAGTCCGGACCGTGGGATCGCCGGTTTGCTTGGATGAGTGCCAGCTTGCAGACTTGGAGAAATTAGGCTTAGAATCCGCTCCACGAAAAAGTCCCGCGAAAAAAATGGTACTAAAATTTGAGATTCCTTGTATCTGTTAACATAGAGATCAAATTTTAATATTAAGGTGACGGGTAAGGCACACTAGCGACGCCAACCTATTTAAATAAGATCAAGCCATACTTGAAAAATCTCTCTTTGTTTTAATTCCTACTTATCAATAAATAGGCAGCTTGAAGCGTTAGAGAGTATTGAGAGAAGGGCTAAGAGGCTAATTGGCGACGACGAGCTTGTGGGTAAGAGGCTACAAAGCCTTGAACACCGACGCAAGGTAGCAAGCTTATCGGTCTTCTATCGGATACATTTTGGAGAGTGCGCCACGGAACTGTACAATGCCATTGGAGCATCTCCGTTCTTCCACTACTCCACCAGGCAGACCCTCAATCGACACCGGTACATGGTAGAAATACCAAAAGTCCGCACAAAGAGGTTTGAATCCTGTTTTCTTATTCGTACTGCGAAACAGTGGAATCAGTTGCCTGAAGAGGTGTTCCCTAGTGGCTACAATTTGGGGATTTTCAAAGCGCGAGTGAATAGGTATCTTCTAGGTAATCGTGCTACATCTTAGGCCATATTATCACTTACCATCAGGTGAAATATGGTCAAACGCTTACCTATCTACAGTAAAAAAAATAAAAAAATAAAACGCACTAACATAGTTCGTAAGTTAATATTGTCACTAACACATATACATATATAAATGGACTCTGTGGTCTGAAATAAAGTTTTTCATTCATTCATTCAAAAAACGCGCGAAGCCATTAGTACTGGAGTGACGTGCTGGGTGACGTTCTTTCTCAATCACACCCGTATGTAGATGCATTAAAGTTGCGTCAGGGCCGGTAGGATCTCTTTCACACTTTGTGACGTTTTTTTCCGACAAAAGCGCGCGTATTCTAGTTCTATGCTGACAATACACACTGACCATCAAGCTCATGCATAAACTTAGGACGGTCTTATCGGTTCAAATCAACCTAAACCGAAATCTTATGAGGTTATGTGTGTAAAGAGCATTAAATGAGTATTACCTTTCTTTTGAGCCAAAGGATACTCTTCATGCCGTAAATCTTATTAATCAAGACTTAGATCGAATAAATACATGGGCACATAGAAACTGTCTAGTCCTGAACCCAAATAAGTCTAAATTTCTCATTTCTCATACTTGGTTCTGACGGCCAGATTAACAAGATAAATTCATTCAATCCTCTTGTAAACATTGCTGATACTGTTATTGAACAGGTTACTGAGGCTCGTAATCTTGGAGTTCTTATGGACAGTAAATTAAAATTTCATAATCACGTAGTAGAGACCGTCAAAAACTGCTTCTTCAGACTCAAAATTTTGTATAAAGTTCGAAATTTTCTTGATATTAATGTTAGAATCCAACTTTGTGAATCCTTAGTACTATCAAAGCTAAATTACGCGGACACAGTGATAGGTGAATGTCTATACGGTTACACAAAGAAGATTTTACAACGCTTGCAAAATTCTTGTGTCAGATTTTGCTATAACGTTCCACGGAGAGCCCATATAACTCCGTTTCTCAGGGAAGCGAATCTCTTGAATATGGAGTCCAGACGCACCCTTCACCTTGCGTGTCTATTATTTAGTATAGTTCATACAAAATCACCCCCCTATCTGTACAACAAGCTCATGTTTTCTAGGCGGGGCAGGTTGGCCACCCGCCTTACTTGCCCAAGACACAGCACTGCAGCATTTCGTGGCAGTTTCCGGTATTCAGCCACGAAATGCTGGAACAATATCCCACCACCCCTACTAAGTAGTCGAACATTGAAATCATTCCGTCTTAACTATAAAAAATATATTTTTAATTTACAAATAGGTAATTACTTAAGTTAGCTGTGTTTGTCACCCGCTGTCCTGAAATATATTATTTTTATAAGTATATATTGTTTAGTTACTTATTTATCGATGTTTCTAATTTATCTTTAGCTAAAAGTATATATTCACTATATTATATTCTACACTTTCGGAATCTGTAAAGCCATACAACTTTTGCGCGCAGTTGCGCTCTCCCACCCAAGGCACCTGCGGAAGACCAGCGTCGGGGCGTCAGCGACATCCCGACACATGCTGAGTATGTGCCTTTTCAGCGATCATACGCTAGTGTTTATCTTTAGTTAAATATATTGTTTATTAATGTTATATGTACCTACTGAATTTGTCTTATGTCTGTCTGTATGTAACTGTGTATGCTTCGCTGAATAAAATATTTACTTACTTACTTTACTTACTTAGTACTCTAAGTTATGGGTTTGCCAAAGTTTTTGAAGGGTGATTTAGTTTTATACCCTCTTATTCCAAAACGTGGTTTAAAATAAGTAGTGTGATTAATACTGGGAATAACTTAAGGACTAGAATAAACATTATTACAAAACTAAGTTTAATGTTTATTAAATTATCAACTATAATACTTAAGTTAAACCACCCGGACCCCTAGTTTAAAATGAGTACTAAAATAATAACCTCAAAATTTCGATTCAGTAACCATGACAACTTATCCCTATGACAGTTCATTCCGTTTTACGCTAAAGTTATTTGTGAGAAAGTAGTTAATAATAATAATAATAATTCTCACAACATCTCATATGTTGACCTGATTCCGTACTAAGTAGCTTAAGCACTTGTGTTACAGATATCAGGCAACAGAGGAACACAAATATATACTTAAATACATGTATTACACCCAGACACTGAACAAACACAAGTGTTCATCGCACGAATGTTTGTCCAGGGTGGGGATCGAACCCACGACCTTTGGCGTAAAAGGCAGGGTCACTACCAATTGCGCCATCCGGTCAGTTAATTTATTTTTGGGATTTAATCCAAAAAATATAAGCAATTCCTATGCATATTACTTGGAAACCTTACTCAGGTCAATATTTTAATTTATTTTTGCATAAAAATATTTTTTTAGAATTTTTACTTCAGACAACAAAATAAGGTTATGTAAATTGAAATGTCACTGAACGAATGATTGAATGCTGCGGTACTAAGTTGTCTATGGTTAGTCGAGGATTTGTAATGAAAATTTAAGAACTAACATGATTCCGTAATAATCATGAACTTGCTAGTTTAGGATTAAAAGCGGCATAAAAGCAGTTTTTTGTAATAAGAGGGCTAAAGTTTTTATTCCGTGTTTTTGTGATACTTCGCAGGAGAAACGCGTTGATACCTCATTCGTCTTTGGGAATCCAGACTTTAGGGAGAGCAGAGAGGGTAGGGGGAAACTCGCCCTATTAAAACTGGTCCCAGAATTTTAGGATTTTTTGCTGGCTACTGAGTTCCAACCTTTTTTTCTTACCCAGGGGAAACCATCATGGCCGTCATCTTGCTACATGTAGGGAACAAGGTGGTGTGTGGGACTCAAACCCTAACTAAAACCCCTGGGGTGTCCATCTACGCGCAATCGCGGTCGGAAACCCCAGAGCCGGAAACTAGACCGTACCGCTAATCACGCTTCGCTGCTTTACCCCTATCTGGCGCAATACAGCCCTTCAACGCTGTACGACCTACCAGGTCCCCCGCTGAGTCGTATGCTGAGCAAGCCACTCCCCAGCAGTGGATACGCTCACCTACTCCGAAAGCCCGTTTAGTCGCCTCTTACGACAGGCCGGGAAAACCTTGGCAGTATTCTGAAACGCCCCTAGCCACAGGGCGTAGAGCAGTCCCACTAAGACGCACCATCGGGACGGCCCCTGCGACGTCTTCTCCGACGCGTGGGATTTGAATGCTCGCGTTCACGATCAGCTTCCTCTTTCTGGAGCATGTCGTGCTCGCAGAAAGAAGAATTACATAGTCTCCTTCTCTAACTCATATTCATCTCAGCGTTTTTTCTTGGTTGTTCGCTTTCCCACATCAAGTCTACCACTTCGCACGCTCTTGTGCATCCATAGTGGTCAGCTTATTGACTTTTTGTCATCATATCATAATCCGTTCGACGACCCGATTGGAACATTGGTAGTGAAGGCTGTCTCTGATACAAGGGTTGCGGGTTCGATCCCCGCACAGTACAAACATTTGTGTGCATGAACATGTTTGTTTGTATTGGTCTGGGTGTTTGATATGTATTATAAGTATGTATTTACAAAAGGAAAGTATTCTATGTATATATTTGTAATCCCACTGTTGATTCTGATATCCGTAACACAGGTGCTTGAGCTACCTATCTCGGAGTCAGATCAATGTATGTGATGTCGTGAAATATTTATTATTTATTTATTATCCGTTACTAAATCTGTGTTATAACGCCATCATTCTATACAAATCTGACGTCATACCATAGATATATTATCCACACACGGATGGTCTCATAGTCCCTTAGTGGCGTATTAGTACATCTGTCTATATCTATACTATTTACATAAAGAGGTAAATCTTATAAACAATGGCAAACGCTTATAGGTAATCCGAAAACACGAAATGCTTGCGCGATGTAATCGACACCTAGCGCCATCTATTGGTACAAAGTGGAACTAATGTCCAAAACGAAATGAGGGCGAGGCACTAGTTTGTGATAAAATTATTTATTGTTTTTCGATTGTAAAGAAGAGCCAAGCCTACTCAGTTTACAAAGATAACTCAAAGAAAGTGGGGCACGTTATCACGACAATAAAACGAACTGGCCCAGATACGTGCCCCGCTTGGCAATATTGCTAAATTATACAACTTTGCTTCGACAGTGTTCGGGTGGGACTCGAACCCACGATCTTTTGTTAACCGGGCATCTGCTTTACCGACTAAGCTACCGGAGACCTTGGTATGTCGACGAATTTTGTAAGTGCTCTTTGCTTCGCCGTGAACCGACAATAGTTTCATCAATATTTGTATGTACCTACAAATATCCCGTTACCCGGTAAATAAATGTTATATTCATTCATTCATTCATTCACCCGAAGACTGTCGAAAATTTCTTAAGTGCATATTTACATAAGGATTTACCATTGGCATAGGAGTTGACTGTTGGATGAGTAGTTGAACGGATTTTTATTATTTTACACTGCATATATGCATTTTTATTATTTAACACAAGTGCTTGAGCTACTTACACGGAATCAGGTCAATGTATGAGATGTTGTGAGAATTATTATATAGCTGCGCTATGCAGTGTAAAATTACAGGCTTGAGTCAGTTTCCATTTAAGGCCCTCTGTAAGTATTCTGTTCGTCTTGAACTTGGCTCTGTCCACTAAAGATTTAGAAGTATCTAAAACGGTCTAATAATAAAACCATTGAATTGGTACGCGAAATTTAAGTATTGTTATTAGCTGTTACACCCACAAGTCTCGAGATCATTGACTGGACGTTACTCCTAACGTTTTCTATGAACTTACGATTCAATAAGTAAACACTTCTTTACTGTTAGCTTTTTACTAAGTTTTACCTATGTCTTTCCCCGCGTGATTATAAAACGGCCCCTATGATAATTGAACCCAGGACCTTATAAGAATTAAGATAAGATAGATAAGATAAAAGATAGAGAAAGAAAGATAGATAAGATGCAACGACAAGATTTGACATTATATATTTTATAATAAGTTAATATCAATTTAATTTTCATTTTGAATTTGTAATCAATTGGCATGTAGTAGCTTAACATTTTTATGATAATTTTAATTTTATAACCAACTTTTAATTTTATATTTTAATTTTATAACACGCCGTGTGTTCCCGGCAGAGTAGAATAGGCCACCGTCACTCTTACTGAGGTGTCGTAATAGGCGACTAAGGTAAAGCTGCTGGCATGATCATCAGCACCCAGAGAAGGAAAACTCTGCATTTATATCAAAACTCTCGCCAACCCGTCTGCCAAGCGTGGTGAGTATGGCAATTACCCCTCATGTGATTGAGGGAGGCCCGTGCCCCAGCAGTGGGGACTTAAATGGGCTGATGATGATGATGATGATGAACCAACTTTAATGTAACTGACATTTAATTTTTATTTACTGAATTTCTATTTAACTTGACATTTATATATTTATTACAATGTATGAATGTCAAATATTGTACTGCTATTATTAACTATTCTATTTTCTATTTTGTATTTGACCTGTAATTTGGTTGAAATAAATGATATTTAATTTTAATTTAATTTAAAACATTTATTTTTTTAACATACACGTCACACGACAACAACACGATAAAAAAGGAAACTTGGGAAATGTAAAACAAAAGTAAAAACAACACATAAAACAAAGAAAAAAAAAGCACCTACAAGTTTAAATAATTGTCCAGGTGTGTCGCGGTGCCTAACAAAAATGAGCTCACTCAGCTAAAGCCACGACTTAAGGAAGGGGTACCTTCCTGTAGGCCATGGCGCTGGTATTATGTGAGCCCTGATTGCTATGACACACGGACGGTATATTTATGGGCATTCGTTCTTGTATAAAAAAGATAGAGTCAGAGCGATGGTAGCTTAATGGTTCAGAACGCGCCTTCCATACGTCGGTCGTGGTTCGAATCCGAGCATGCACCTCTGGATTTTTTAAATTCATTTGCATATTTCTACCATCAGCTCGGCGTTGAGGGAAAAGATCGTAAGGAAACCTGCACGTTTCGGATTGTTTCTGAAACTATCTGAACGTGCGTTTTTGCTCGACCCTGGAATCAAACCCAGGATCCTGAGATCATACCCTGGCACTTAAACCACTAGCCCAAAAGGGCGTCCCAAGATCAACAGGGCGACCCTAGACGAACAGGGCGTCTCTAGACTAACAGGGTGACCCTACTAGACGAACAGGGCGTCTCTACACCAACAGGGAGACCCTAGACGAACAGGTCGTCTCTAGACCAACAGGGCGACCCTCGCCGAACAGGGCGTCTCTAGACCAACAGGGCATCTCTAGACGAACAGGGCGTCTCTAGACCAACAGGGCGACCCTAGACGAACAGGGTGTCTCTAGACTAACCGGGCGACCCTAGACGAACAGGGCGTCTCTAGACCAACAGGGCGACCCTAGATATATAGCTACACATAGAACCTCCGCAAGGAGCGGGCGCGAGTACTGATCGTTCTCCTCATCTTAGCGTGTGATTTGTTGCGTCCAAAGCTGTCGCTTCGGAGCCCGGGGTACGCTTGGACCATGATACAAGATTTGGGATGTCTGATAATTACAGTGAAACGACTGCCCATAAGTACATGTTGTAAGTATTCCATTTTGTTTTTTTTTATGTCATAAGTATGCCTGACGAGCAGACGGTTCATCTGATGGTAAGCAATTGCCGCCGCCCATGGACACCCACGACACCAGGGAAGCCACCTGTGCGCTGCGAACCTTCAAACACCCCCTTCCCCCAAATTGGGCCTCCGGTACCCTCTCCCACTTGTTCGAGCATTTTGAAACAAGTGGGCGACAGGTTATTGATTGCGCCTGGGCGTTTCTTGGGCTAGGACCGCTCCCGACTTGCACATTTTTAATATTAGTGTGGATATCTGCAAAAGCTTATCAGGGACCCGAAAACCCCTTTTCATAGTTAAGCCTATCAATATGGTTACCCTTTTGATTGTGTAACCTTATTGTATTAGGAACCCTATTGATAGGGTTACAACCGCTTACCGCATAGTAAGGGTTAGCCTATTGATTGTCTATCTCTTTTCCACGACCTGTCAAACGAACGAACTCAATCTGACCAATCGGCTGCGCCGTTAGCGAAGTGCGCAATATTGATTCTAATGCTTTGCGACTAGAGCTTAAAATAGCTTGATAGAAATCTAAACCTCTATCTTGGTATGTTAAGCCTATTATAGTGTTTTCCGTGATGATAGCGCTTTCCGTAATGAATGGGTAAGCATATTAATGAGGTAAGCCAATGATAGGTTTACCTTATTGATATAGTTTTTGAGGTCTGTTTTGCAATGCATCTGCAATGCATCTGTGGTGCGTTGTAACACACTATCCCTCCTCTTTATCTTCTTTGCATGTGAGGGGGTAACTGTGGATTTTAGTTTTAAGTTAATTTTAGTTTAATTTTAATTTTTAATTTTATTGTAACTGTTAGCTTTCGATTGATTTTCTGTCTGTGTATACATGTTTTTGTATTGCAATCGGGTACTTGTCGAATGTGTAGTATAAATTATTCTTATTAGATTGTAATATGTTTTGTATACCAAATAAAATAAATAAAAAAGCCTATCGAAAACCCTAATAAGTGTAACCGGTACCGGTCCCTGGCCAGAATCATTTATATATAATTTTATACTATTTAGTCTATTGATCACCAACAAACATACATCACAACGAATTTATGGATGTATGGAGACGTCACCAACAAATTTATCATAACAGGTGGGTATCACAGTTACTTGTGAATACTGTGAGATGTGACTCAGGCTATGTTGTGACTCACTGACTATTAATTAGGATGTGAAAGTTTCAAATGTTTATATCCTTGAGGGTGCTTGCATTGTTAACTAGCGCCTATAGTTGTATATATTTTGTGATAGGTGGCAGACGAGCAGACGGATCACCTGATGGTAAGCGAGCGTCACAAGTGCGCTGCCAAAATTTAAAACCCCCTCTCCCCCGGATTGGGTCTCCAGTACCCTCCCTCGTGCATCGAAATACAGCACAGTGCTGCTTCACGCAGGTTTTCTGTGAGGCCGTGGTATCAATTCGGTCGTGGCCCATTCATTTCGAAGCGTGGCTCTCCCATGGAATTTCGGTACCCTTACTCACTTAGCAAAATAACACAGGTGCTGTTTCACGCCGGTTTTCTGTGAGGCTGTGGCATCACTCTGCTTGAGCCCATGCATGGCGAAGTATGGCTCTCCCACAATAAAAGATGGTTGCAGTTTAATGTTACGTAATTGTTAAATGGCGATTCGTTTCGGATAGTTTCTGAAACGTGTAATCATGATGCAGTTGGTCTGGTTCCCTTGTTAAAGGGTTGCGAAGGTCAGACGACAGTCGCTACATTGTAATTGTCAGACTCCCCAAATCCTGAATCATGGTCTAAGCGTACCCCGGGCTCCAAAGCGGTAGCTATGGACGCAACCAGAGTCATTTCACTTGGTACTTTTTACTTAGTATGGAAAAAATAGTTCAGCGGTTTTCGTTAGGTGGGGCTTGTAAAAAGCAGCCTCATCCAAGCTTGTACCTTTAAAAGCAAGCAAGCAGATGGTTCTTCGTTGTTTCGGTAGATGTCACTATGCATTTTACATCGCGCAAGTAAAGCGTGTTTCCAAAACAATGACCTCAAGCCGCCTAAAACAATTTGATAAAAAGACGGGAAATTTACCAGAGGTCCAGAAGGTATTGGGAATTTTGTTATACAGGATGTATCTGTGAACATTTACATCCCTTTATCCACATGTTCTACCAACCATTCTGAAAAACATTTCTTCAACGACTTTTCGAAATTCATCGAAAATTTGATCGACTCTCCATACAAAATGATCAAGTCACGTGACCAACTTTGTATAAAAAGTTGTTTTTTTCATGCAAATTTCCAAAAGTCATCATCATCAGCCTATCGCAGTCCACTGCTGGACGTAGGCCTCTCCAATTGTTCGCCACTGTGATCTATCCATGGCTTCTCGCATCCAGCTCTTGCCAGCCATCCTGCGCAGATCGTCCCCCCATCTAGCCAGACATTACGTTTGCCAAGACGCGGTCTCCACTCTAGAACTCGTTTACCCCATCGGTTGCCGGTTCTGCGGCTAATATGGCGAGCCCACTGCCACAAGTGATAGTACAAATTTTGATCATAATGGTTAGTAGACATGCAAAAACAAAAAGAAAACACTATTAACTATTAACACGTGGCTAATGGGATGTAAATGTTCACAGATACACCCTGTATAGCAAATAAATTATTTCTGATATTTTATTTAATCGTCTCCCTGACTGGTTCTCGAATTTGGCCGTTCTAAATAGCGTTTGAGTATTGGTTGTTTTCCTCTAGATGGCGCTAGCACTGGCTAGCCGACTAATGCCTATATCTCAGTATATATAAGTTATTCTATAGACGCAACCAGGAATTACACGCTAGATGAGGCGCTAGATATCGCTACAGTAGCCAGATAAAATCATTAATCATTAATTATGACCTGATTTTAAGTTGTTTTTTCTTTATTTTGTTAATTTAATAAGTAGCATCGATTCTAAAGAATTCGTTGCTTTGTTTTGATTTGTCAGAAGCGAATGACGCATTAGGTTTTTTTGTTAAACAAAAAATATGCTACCTGCCTTACCTGAGAGATTTTGAGTGTTATCCTCATTCGTGATTCAATGTTTTGGCGATACTAATTTGTCAGATTGTAAATTGTTTTTTTGTTATTAAATTGGACCACCATTTTTCTTCATCGATTCAAAAACGATAGAGTTGCTAAACATTTAGAAATGAACACTAACTTATTTGATCATCACTAACGTATTTAAAGTACTCATGTGCATTTAGTTCTGAAAGTTATGTGTAAACTATATGTTTGATTATTAATTTAATTATGTTTTATAGTATGTAACTAGTACTCGATAGGCCGTGTGGTCCCCGGCAGAGTAGTATAGACCACCCTCACTCTTACCGAGGTGTCGTAAAAGGCGACTAAGGTAAAGCTGCTGGCATGATCATCAGCACCCAGAGAAGGAAAACTCTGCATTTATATCTTAACCCCCCGTCTGCCAAGCGTGGTGAGTATGGCAATTACCCCTCATGTGATTGAGGGAGGCCTGTGCCCCAGCAGTGGGGACTTAAATGGGCTGATGATGATGAACTAGTACTCGTATATATATTTATTCATACAATTTTATATTACGTTTTAAAGATTCTCATAAAGATATATGGCACTTACATGAGAACTTAAATATAAACAAAATATGAAGGTGACGGGTAGGACACACTAGCGACGCTAATCGATTTTAATTTTTAGCTACTAAACCGGATCTATTTTAAACAAATTCGGGGTTACACTCTCACTTTCTGTACGCGAAAAATTGATTCACGCCAAAAGTGGCCGCTATTGGTGTGAATACATTTTTCGCGTACGCGTTGGACCCAACATTTTTGCTTGGTATTAATTAAATAGTATAAGTGTTTGCCGAGAGGTTGTAACCCTGAAATTGTTTAAAATAGATTTGGTTTAGTAGCCAAAAATTAAAATCGATTGGCGTCGCTAATGTGCCCTACCCGTCACCTTAAAGGCCTAATAATAAACAAATAAATAATAAATAAAATATTTCACAACATCACATACATTGATCTGACTCCGAGATAGGTAGCTCAAGCACCTGTGTTACGGATATCAGAATCAACAGTGGGATTACAAATATATACATATAATCATAATCATAATCGTTTATTGTATGTTAAGTGGTACAAAAGATATTAAAATAATACGATGTAGCTTAAATACTTAACACCTCACAAGGCATTGCAATGTTCTTACAATCTAAATAATTAATTAATACTTTTCTTTTGTAAATACATACTTATAATACAAAGCAAGCACCATAATATTCTGTATATTTTAATTTAATTTATAAAACCGGACTATAATTAAGAACCGCAGACATCTCCGATCTTTACAACTTAATTACACGTTTTAACTCGGCTGATCACCTCAGTATAATCAGATTATAAAGGTTAAAAACATTTATAAATTGTCTATGATAAATTATTCTGGTTTAATTTATGGTTTCACCAAGGTGGGCGCTTTTGAACTCTCCGAAAGATGAATGGTCTCGAATTGAATTACTTGTTTGAATAAGTCATTTCAATTGATTCTATTGTTTGATGACAATGATTGATGACCTGCTGGGAGCGATGGTAGCTAGTGGATACGGGGGTCCTGGTTCGAATCCCAGCATGCACCACTGGATTTTTCAAATCTATGTGAATGTTTCTAGCATGCATGTGGTCTAGAAAGCACTGGCAATCCCAGAAGGCAAGAGAGGAAGGGGACGGCCGCCCTTGACCTGGTGGACCAGTAGGTACAGCCAACCTAGTTAAGAAGTTATCGCTGTGCGCGCGCGCGCAATAGATTTTTTGTAATATGAGTAATATCTGTCAATGCCTATTTTTAACCCCCGACGCAAAAACGACGGGGTGTTATAAGTTTGACGTGTCTATGTGTGTGTGTGTGTGTACAAATGAACCGATTTTGATTTTGTTTTTTTTGTTTAAAAGATGAATAAGGAGGGAGTGTTCTTAGCTATGTTGGATAAAAATCGATCCAAGATGGCCGCCGTCACAAAGATTTGGATTTTATGTTTTAACACAACTCCCACAATATGGGTATCATATAAAAGGGCTTGAGTAGCAGAATATATTAATTGTGAAAAAATTCAAATCAAAGATGGCCGCCGTCAGAAAATAACGAATAACCTATTTGTTGTTCCAACTGCCTCAATATAGGTATCAAATGAAAGAGCTTTAGTAGTGCCGGGGGTTTTTTAAATTTTCAATTTATTTAGATTAAGTATTATATGGATGCTTTACCTAATTCAGTTTGCCTAAAGAACTATAGTATCTAGACAAACCTAATATAGGCTTTAAGATACTATAAAGTCAAATAATGTGTCTATAAAAGTATTTATAAATAAATAAAAAAAAAAGTCCCAACTACCTGACCCGACAACCCAGGACAGATTGTCCTGGCGCAGAAGTATAAGGAGAGCGGATCCTACCTAAAGTGGGAACAGGCAAGGAGAAGAGAAGATGTGAATGTTTCTAACATTAGCTCAGCGATGAGGGAAAACATCGTGAGGAAACCTGCATGTCTCGGATAGTTTTTCAAAATGTGTGGATACCTATAATATTTGAGATAATGATTCTGAATCCGTGATCCAGTTGGTCTGGTTCCCTGTCTAAGCTGGTGCGGAGCGTGGGGTGCACCCGAGCGACGGAAGTTAGAGGGCGCCGTGAACCCCTCGCTACACATATAGCGTCCACTGTAATGCTCCGCAAGGAGCGGGCGCAGGAGACCTATTTTTGATTTACTCGACTTAGCATCGTGACGAGCGCACGATTTCTACTGATTTTCCTTCGACATACGAAATTCCGCATTTTTAATCATTCGTCTGCAACGAGTGACCCCACCCACTCGTTGATCGAGTGACTTAAAGCGAGCGGTAGAAGCAACGTCAAAATAGTTGTCAATAGCAACAAGCATTAAACAAAATATTATAAATTTCAAAACATTGATTTGACAGGTGAAATTAATAGTTTTTTGTGACAAAAAAGCAAAGATTTTCATATTCAGCCAACAATCTATTATTTTTGCGTTCCGTTTGCAATGCGGAAGTTACCGGTTTTTATAAAATTCTGCATGGAAGGGTTAGAATGTCAATTTACCGTATTATATTGGCAACATCGAAATCGAATGATTCAAAAAGAGGGAAAATCGGCTTCATGCGACTTAGAAGGCGAATGTGACTTACGTCGCATGCGACGACGCTAAGTCATACGAGTGAATCAAAAATAGAGCTCCTGATCGTTCATCTCATCTTAGCGTGTGATTCCCAGTTGCGTCCAATGCTGTCGCTTCGAAGCCCGGGGTACGCTTGGACCATGACACAAGATTCGGGATGTCTGATAATTCTCTCTCTCTTCTTCTCCAGCAGCATGTGTTTTCCCACTGCAGAGCCTACCTATATATACCTCTCCAATTTCCCACTTTCTTCTGTCGTCGGTTTTCCTGGACCACGCTACACCAGCTTGAGCCTTGATGTCATCGGACCATCTGGCAGTATGTCCGCCAACACTCCTCTCTATTCAGGATCTCTATTCAGGATAAGGATGTCCTCCACCTTTCATCACTCCTTCTGCACATATGATCGGCATATGCCCATTTTAGTTTCGCGGCTCGGTACCCTACGTTTATCACTTTTGTGCGTTCCCTGATTGATTACAATGAAGCGAATGCCTATAGGTAATAATAATAATAATTCTCACAACGTCTCATACGTTGACCTGATTCCGTACACTTGTAAGCACTTGTGACAACAGAGGAACACAAATATATACTTAAATACATATATTACACCCAGACACCGAACAAACACAATTGTTCATCGCACGAATGTTTGTCCAGGGTGGGGATCGAACCCACGACCTTTGGCGTAAGAGGCAGGGTCACTACCAATTGCGGCATCCGGTCAGTCATATAGGTAATCGAACATCTTGTAATCCATTTTTTTCTTCCATTTTTTTCGCGCATTTTGAAACAGGAGGGCGCCAGGTTATTTATTGCGCCCGGGCGCTTCTTGGGCTACAGCCGCCCCTGTGTCTAAGGGTTGCGAAAATCAAGCGGCAGTCGCTTCATCACCAAACTTACCAAACTTCCCGAATCCTGGATCATGGTTTAAGCGAATCCCGGGCTTAGAAGCGTCACAACTGGAGCCCAATTCTCGTGCTCGTGATATTTATTTTCATACGACATATATCACTAAAGGATTGCATGCCTCAAGTGGCAATGGGCAGGGCACAAAGCGAGGAGAACAGACGGCCGTTGGGGCAGAAAGGTCCTGGAGTGGAGGCCACGCACAGGAAGTCGCAGCCGTGGCAGGCCCCCCACAAGGTGGACCGACGATCTGGTGAAGATCGCGGGAATCCATTGGATGCGGGCGGCACAGGACCGATCTGTGTGGAGAACATTGGGGGAGGCCTATGTCCAGCAGTGGACGTCTATTGGCTGAAATGATGATGATGATGATATATCACTAAAACATAGTTTGTATGTATGGTTTTCAGGTGATATCCGCCATGTTTTCAAAATATCACGAGCACAAGAATTGGGGTCTTGGGAATCATACGCTAAGATGAGGGATTGATGAGCTGTTGATGATGATGATGATGATATAAAATAGATTTTTTGACCGGAATAAAAAAACATTTTTTTTGTGTTATATATTACGTCGCATGATGATGCTTTGGAGGCGCGGCGAAAAGTGTGATGGTTCCAGCAGGTTCGACTCTCGAGTCAGGTCAATGCAAAAAGGACCATCAACTCCCTCCTGATTTTTATGAAATAAATTATCATCATCATCATCACCCCTTAGCCCTAAGGGTTAGGGCGGGAACTTTTGATACATTCATAAAAAAAAATGTTATTGCTTATATGACGGTGAAAGTGACACGTTAATCAGATAAAACTATGAATAATACGAAGGAACAAAACTTTCGTTCATAAATGGGTTTGTTGGATTCCAAAGTTATGTATCACCTATCACTCCCCACAGGATCACAAGCAAAGCATAATGCCTGTTGTTGTGGTCATGTAACATGTTGACGTTAATTTTTGATTAGGCGTTTACTTTCTTGGGTTCTATTACTATATCGTCTAATGCAGATAGGGAATGGAATTCTCGGCCGAGGTCTGTTTTTCCTGGCCTTAATCTTCACTTCCTTAAAGCAAGAGTGAACAGATATAATTCATTCAGACAGAGGCAATTCATTCAACAATGGACAACATTTCAAAATTGCTAAGCTCTGAAACAAAAAATACCAATTCTTTGTTTACTTTTCCGCTGCTCGAATATATATATTTATTCATTTTTTATATTGCTTATTTACTGAGAAAAAAATTAAAAACTAAAAAACGTAAGATGACGTCATCGGACGGCAGAATGTAAAATATTTCTTTGCCTAGCACATTATAGTTTTAAATTTACGAAATGCCAAACCCATGACATGCAACTGTCAAAAAAAAGACAACTTGTCAACGTTGAATGAATGAATGACGTTGACAATGTTGACACTAGTATTATTTACCTTTGACAGTAGTACCTTTTTTTTAAAAAACAATGATAAGCAAAGGAATATCGCTGTATTCAGCCGTCCGATGACGTCATTTGGCGCTTACGTCTATTTAGAATAAAAAGAATTTCAATAATTATTTTATGCATGAAAATGGACAAATTTTGAAAAAAGAAAAAATATGGGTCTGTTCATTTTATGTCTATTTTCATATAAAAAAACAATATGGACATGTTAAAAATATGAAATGTTGTCCATTGCGCTGGCTATATTCGGCCAGTGTCGACAAAAGCTGAGCGGTCACCTATTTGACACTTTCTTTTTTTTCATTTATATTTTGTATCTGTGTTCGTTTTTGTTTTTGTTCTGTTGTATTACCTATTACCTGTATGTTCTTTTATCTGATTCTGTCAAATAAAGATTTATTCATTCATTCATTCATTCAACAATAATATTGACGACCCATTTGGAATAGTTGCAGTGGTAGTGAAGGCTGCCTCTGGTGCAAGGGTTGCGGGTCCGGTCGCCGCACAGTACAAACATTTGTGTGCATGAACATGTCTGTTTGTATTGGACTTTTTATGACATCATTGTGCTTTTAAGCTTGTTTTGACCTAAGTCAGTCGCGTTGCGTCCAAAGCTGTCGCTTCGGAGCCAAGGGCACTCTCGCAACCCTTTTAACAAGGGGAACCAGACCAACTGAATTATGGTTACACGTTTCTGAAACTATTCGAAACGTGCAGGTTTCCTCACGATGTTTTTACCGCCGAGTTAATGGCAGAAATACGCACATTGATTTGAAATACCCCGAGTGTGCTCGGATTCGAACCACTACCCCCCGAATGGAAGGCGCGGTCTGAACCATCGCTCTATAAGAATGCATAAATGTTTAAAATATATTATCTACAGGGTGTATCTGTGAACATTTACATCCCTTTAACTGCGTGTTCTTTCAAACATTATGAGCAACATTTGTTCTATGACTTTTGGAAATTCACATAAAAAAAAATCTACTTTTCATACAAAGTCAGTCACGTGACTTCGTCATTTTGTCTGGGGAATAAAAAAAATTTCGATGAATTTCGTAGTCGTAGAACAAATGTTGCTCAGAATGGTTGGTAGAACACGTGGTTCATCATCATCATCATCATCATCAGCCCATTTAAGTCCCCACTGCTGGGGCACGGGCCTCCCTCAATCACATGAGGGGTAATTGCCATACTCACCACGCTTGGCAGACGGGTTGGCGAGGGTTTTGATATAAATGCAGAGTTTTCCTTCTCTGGGTGCTGATGATCATGCCAGCAGCTTTACCTTAGTCGCCTTTTACGACACCTCGGTAAGGGTGAGGGTGGCCTATTCTGCTCTGCCGGGACCACACGGCATAGAACACGTGGTTAAAGGGATGTAAATGTCCATAGATACACCCTGTATAAGTACTATTCATAAAGAGGTAAATTCGTGACGTGACGAAAAAACGCTTACGTGATGTAATCGACATCTAGCCCCATCTGTTGGTATAAAGTGGAACTAATGTTCCGATACTAAGTGAGGGCGGGCCACTAGTCCTCAATAAAGTGTGGTTCCTGGGTTTAATCCTCTATTCAGTTTCCGATGAAAATTTGGGACATAGGTAACTTTATATTTAAGGCCAGGTTACTAAGAAATCAGAAAAAAAAGATAGGTAAAGTACCACAAACATAACCCAACACAAATTCCTGTTTCATATCCGTATTATTTTATCGTGTACATCCAGAAAACCTCGTAATAGCTATTGTTAATAAAGTCCATTAGCATGTTAGATCAACAAAATAAGCGAAATAAATATCAGCTGTTCCATACAAAATAGAATGTCCTTCCGGCAAAAATTGACAACAGCTGATAATGAGCAGTTTTCCAGTAGGTAAATAAGTAGATAAGTAAATTTCCCAGTGATTCGCTAGATGGCGCAATCAGTCCCTGTAAATGTTAGGTGTGGTATGATATTTCATGTGGACCCTGATTTGTGGAAAAATTGTTTTAGGTTTTTTACATTAAATATCTTAATACTTCGCAGTTAATGTGTATTTTTAGTGCTATGTACATTTTAAATGACAGAGAGTGATTCAAAACTAAAATTTCCATAAACAAGTAAAATATGTAGATAGATAGATAGATAGGTAGATATACTTTATTGCACAAAATACACAACTTAAGTACTAGGCATTACAGAAATGTTGTGTACAATTTCGGCGGTCTTATCGCTGAAAGCGATTTCTACCAGACAACCTTCGGGTAAAGGACATTTGATAGTAGAGAAGGGGTAGGGGGTGCAATAAAAAATAAAAGAAACTGTTATTAAGGAAAAAAAAAGAAACTGTAAATGTTAAAATATAACTTTTAACCCTAATACATAAATAAATTACAGTATTACATACACACACATCGTCAGCCCATTTAAGTCCCCACTGCTGGGGCACGGGCCTCCCTCAATCACATGAGGTGTAATTGCCATACTCACCACGCTTGGCAGACGGGTTGGCGAGGTTTTTGATATAAATGCATAGTTTTCCTTCTCTGGGTGCTGATGATCATGCCAGCAGCTTTACCTTAGTCGCCTTTTACGACACCTCGGTAAGAGTGAGGGTGGCCTATTCTACTCTGCCGGGGACCACACGGCTTAATTACAGTATTATAAACTAATAAATAAGTTATGCTCAAATACATACACATAATATTGTGAGATTGATATCAGAAAAAGACAAAAATAATAATAATATGATAATCAAATGGATCTAAGATGGACCATCGACTACAGGCTGCCGACTTGTATTTTACTTGTTTACTTTTTATCTCCATTTTCTTATGGGTAAAATAAAGTTAAATATGGCAGGATCGTAAATGTCATGATGATGGTTGGTTTATCAAATATTTCATAACTATTATAAACAAATAAACTTTTAATTGATAGTGAGAGTAGCGTCATCTGGTGTTGCTTTTAGAAACCACCCGAAAATACCTACTGGAAAACTGCTCATTGCGCTTATTTTTTTGATCTAAGATTTTTGGAATGTAAACGATAAAAAAATAACCGTGTAAATTATACATTTGTTTCAATATGTTTAAGCTTCTTTCAAAGTTAGGAAGCTATTGATAATTAGGCGTGTTAGGGAGTAGCCACAACGCTCGCAATCCGCCAGTGGTGGCAAATCCCTTAGTCCGAATAAAGTATCAGCCTATATACTGTCCCACTGCAGGGCAAAGGCCTCCATCATATAATTCAAGTTATCGCTACTATGATGGGATTAGGCTTAATCACGACGCTTGCCAAATGCGGATTGGTGATCGCAAACCCGAGCGATGTTCGAAAAATTCACAACATACTTTTCGCTCGACCCGGGAATCGAACCCAGGACCCCGAGATCGTGGTCCGGTACTTAAACCACTAGACCAACAGGGCGTTAGTCCGAATGATAAATTAGAAATAGTCAATTCAAAACTCACCATCAGAAACTGTAGTAGTGATGTTCTCAGGTGCTTTCGTCGCAGCATCTACGGTGGACCACGTCACTAGAGGCGGGTATTCCGTTGACTGCACCGTCGTGGCTGATGATGGAGGAATTTCAGCTTCAGTCGCCGGTTTTATGGTCTCTTTTTCAGTAACAGGAACGGTAGTGTCATTTGCCGTTTCTGCAGATGCTGCCTCTGAAGATGATTCCTGAATTGGGTCTTCTAATGGTGTTGGATCTTTAGGGGATTCTGATGACGGTAAAGACGGTTCCGAAGAAGTTAAAGGTGGATTTGAAGAAGGTAAGGATGATTCCGAAGACGTTAAGGATATTTCCGATGAGGAAGGTGCCGGTTCCGATGATGGAGATGTAGGTTCTGAAGGAGGCGATTGCTCAGAAGATGAAGGCGTTTCAGAAGACGTAGGCTGTTCTGATGATGATGGTGTTTCAGATGATGACGGCATTTCAGATGATGATGGCATTCCAGATGATTCTGACAGAGGCAATTCAGATGAAGCTTCCGTCGAAGTTGTAGTTTTCTCCGTCAATTTTTCCGTCATTTCTTCCGTAGAGGAAGAAGTGGAAGTTTCCGTGACAGGCTCGGCTGTTTCCGTCAACTTTTCCGTGACCGCAGCCGTCGTTATTGGTGCTGTCGTTAATTTTTCCGTTGTCGTCGTGGAAGGTGTCGTTGTTGTTGTCGTTTTCTCTTCTGTTGCGACTGTCGTGTTTATGTACGTTATCGATGTAGTTAAAGGCCTAGTGAATATTGGTCTTGTACTTGTTGATTGGGGTATAATGGTTATATTCAGTCTTGGCGGAGATGGTAATGGCTTTTTAGTAGTAGATCTTTTTGGCGGTAATTTGTAGACAGGTTTTCTTGTAATATTGAAAACAAGAGGTGGTTTTGTTGGTCTTGGTTTTATGCTACTAGGCAAATAAGTTGGCCTTGTAAAATTTGTTGGCCTATACGTCGGTCTGGGTTTGTAAGTTGGTTTCACTGGTTTTCTTGTTGTTATTGGTTTCGGTTGTTTCGTTGTTGTTGGGGCTGGCGTTTGTTTTTCATCAATTTCAATTTTAGGTGCATCTGTGACTGAATTGCTTATATCTCCTGATACTGTTTGGAATGTTGATAATTTGATTGGCATTTCTGTAACTGGGACATCTTTAACTGGCTGTACTTTAGTAGTAGCTTCAGTTGCTTTGGTGATCTTATCATCAATGGTTGTACTTTCATCAGATTTCGTTTCTAGTTCTACTGGTTCTGTTCTATCTTGAACTGTCGGAGATTTATCTGTAACTGGTTCCGTGACTTTTTCTGTAGTAGTTTTCCTAGTGGGGAATATGTCTGGGATTTTGCTAACTGTACTCTGAACCTTATCTTCTGTTTGCGGATGGACGAAATTGGAACTGTCTATGCTATTGTCTTCTATGTTGTTCCCGATTATTTGGGGGAGGATGGTTTTGTCTGGGATCTGGCAGCAGGATCCGAAGTAGAACCTATCGATGCAGGTTCCAAGGTGGGAGCCGTTGGCTTTGAGGCAGTCTATGGCGAACATGCAGAGGCCTTCTTGGCCCGTTCTTCTTGATATGCATGGTAAATGTCTGATGTTTCTTGCTAGCGGCACTGGACCTGCAAAGAGGAGAAGGTTTAGATTAATATTAATGAAAATGTTTATTTGTTTACATAAGAATAAAAACTTTAAGTTAAAACAAAGTTTTCACCAAAGAAAGTACAGAGTCATAACAACATAGATATATTACAACCTAATATAGTTTTGATTCATCATCATTCTTGAAATGCATTTAGGGTGGATATGGATGACTAGGCTGCGCCCGCGGCGTTACTCACGCAGTTTTATTCTAAATTTAAAAAATCTTCATTCAAACTACAAACCCGCGCAACTACCCCTTAGGGGTTGAAAGTTCATAAGTCACTTTTTTATTCAAAACCTGTGCCTAAACATCAATTTGAAGATTCTAACTTTTAATCTTCTCGGGCAATTGGCAAACCATCGCCACTAATAGAGTCCAATGGCGGCTTTTAGGGGAGGCCTTTGCCCAGCAGTGGGACGACGCAGGCTAATTTAAAAAGAAAACTTTTAATCTGTCAAATCGCCCATACTGCATTTCATTCCCTAATTTACCCCCTCAAAGGGTGATTATCCAAAAATATTTAAGTAAATTAACCTTTCTTTTATTTAATATATTCGATTTTTTACTTTCCTAACATCAAAGATGACGGACTTCCTTACAAACTTCAAACCACCTTTTCACACCCTTAAGGGTTGAATTTCCAAGAATGTTAAAACAACTTGTTCTTGGTTTAAATTAAGAAGAACGTATGGCGAGTCTCAAGATTCTTACTTTAAAATGGCTAAACTCCGATACTGGCATTTCATGCCCTTTAAGGGTGATTTAAAAAAAAGGTTAAATTGTTTACTTTTTATTTCAAATTATTAGTTAGAATACAAATTTTCACATTTCTAACATCAAAGATGGCGGACTTTCATACACACTTTTAACCCCGTTTTTACCCCCTAAAGGGGTGTTTCAAAATCCCGTCTTAGTTTTACACACTCACTTTCACTATTACAGGAACAGTATGGGCTGCGGGTGCATTTCTAGTCACTTAATATTTTAGTCACTTAGGTCCTAAATCTGTGGGTTCTCCTTTTTTTAATGCATATAGATGGATGCAACTGCAGTCTGACCTTCGCAATCCTTAGAGAAAGAAGAACTAAATACAAATACAAATGATTTATTTGTAAAACATTAGTAGATTACAGATGCCTTGTCTTTCACTGACGTACAAATTATAAATTTCAAGATTACATTATTATTACAATGTCATAGGAATTATAATTGATGTCATAGTCAGGTACAACCTGTGCGGATAAAGAATGGGATCAGAAATGGCGGCGCATCTATTCACTTCTCGCTCGCACACCCACGAGTGCGAGTATAGACGCACATAGTGTGCGAGCGAGAAGTGAATAGATGCGCCGCCATTTCTGATCCCATTCTTTATCCGCACAAGTTGTAGTTCATAATAATTAAATTCATAACAGCGCAAAATGTCCAAATTAATTAATTACAATAATACAAATGTAATAATAATTAAATAAAATTACAATGATCGAATTCACATTAAATAAATAAAATATTTTATAGCAAGTCAAAATAAATCTCTCAATTACTATGTCACAGTTAATTTAGATTTTAAATATTGATTAACAGAGTAAAACGCATGAACAATTTTTTCTGAAATATTGCAAGGTCATTACATTGTTTTATTGTGTTGGGAATTATGTTATAAATTGTTGGTGCCATAACAAACACACTTTTGCTATAAAGAGCGGTTCTAAGTTGTATGGGATTCACAGTGCACAAAAACGTACGGTTTCGTTTATGATAAATAAGTTAGGATTTTGTCTAACGAACAGAAACTTGTTTAGATATTCGACTCATGACACATAAACCCAGTCCTTCACTGTCCAGTCCATCCGTCTATGGAACTCCCTTCCCCTATCAATAAGACAGTCTCCATCATTAACCATTTTTAAAGCCCGAGTCAAAACTCACCTTTTAAATAAATAAATAGCAATCCCTCCCCTGTAAAGGCTTAACCTTTACAGGTCCAGTCATCGGTAGTAGTCGATGGTCCGTCTAAGATCCCAATTTATATGAATGTATATCTAGTCCTTTATATTATTTTATCCAAACATAACATATTTATTTATTAGTATATAATATTGTGTTTATTTATGTATTAGCATTATAAATATATATATATATATATATATATATATACAGTTGACTTTTATTTCCCTTTTTCAATATTGCACCACCTACCCCTACTCTACTATCAAATGTCCTTTGCCTGAAGGTTGTCTGGTAGAAATCGCTTCCAGCGATAAATAAATAAATAAATATAAATATTTTCACAACATCACATACATTGATCTGACTCCGAGATAGGTAGCTCAAGCACCTGTGTTACGGATATCAGAATCGGAAAAAAATCGCAAAAACAGCGGAATTACAAATATATGTACATATAATACTTTTCTTTTGTAAATACATACAAACACCCAGACCAATACAAACAGACATGTTCATACACACAAATGTTTGTACTGTGCGGGAATCGAACCCGTCGATAAAACCGCCGAAATTGTACAATTAAGTTTCTGTAATGCCTAGATTATAAAGTTGTGTTTTTTTTTGTGCAATAAAGTATATCTATCTATCTATCTATAAATTGTACGTATTCGGAGTATGAGACACAATACGGTTTTTTTATGAGGTAGTAGGCAGACGACTGCTTGTCGCAACGGATCACCTGATGGTAAGCGATTGCCGCCGCCCATGGACACCCGGGACACCAGTGGAGTCACAAGTGCGCTGTCAACCTTTAAACCCCGCTTTCCCCCGGATTGGGAATCCGGTACCCTCACTCACGCAGCGAAACACAGCACAGTGCTGCTTCACGCCGGTTTTCGGTGAAATGATATGTGCAGGTTTCCTAACGATGTTTTAGTTTATGGTAAGCAGACTATCATTATTCTTCTCTATGGCTTATGGTAAAAATACGCACATAGATTTTTAAAAATTAGAGATGCATGTTCGAACCTGCGACGTCCTCTTCGGAATGTCCATCGATGTCACACATATTTTAGTGCACAAGTGTGTGCGCAAACACGAATGCACATTTGTTTTTTACATGATCGGAAGCAGACGAGCAGACGGATCAGCTGATGGTAAGCGATTGCCACCACCCATGGACCCCACCGACACCAGTGGAGTCACTAGTGCGATGCCAACCTTTTAACCCCCCGCCGGTACCGCCACTCACGCAGTGAAACACAGCACAGTGCTGCTGCACGCCGGTTTTCTGTGAGGCCGTGGTATCACTCCAGTCGAGCCGGCCCATTTATGCCGAAGCGTGGCTCTCCCAAGGTCAATATGAGATCTCCCAGATCCTAATTTGAAACCTTTGAATTGCATCTGCTCACGTGTTTGTCTCCTACCGGCAGAATCATATTAGCTTCGCTGGCGTTAGAAAGAGACAAAAGTAGCCTATCTCACTCTACATCCATTCAACTGTCTCCATTAACTCCGTTCCGTGAAAAACTTTTTTTCCTGTGGGAGAGCTGTTAAAGTGACGGGTAGGGCACACTAGCGACGCCGATTGATTTAAATCGTTAGCAACTAAACCTAATATCTATAAGAGGAAAATCTCTATAAGAGGGATCAGACATAGGACCAGCTTAACGTGTCCCGTGGCATGGCATTTCTTTCCGTTCCAAGGCACGGAAAGAAATTCTTAGCCACTGAGCTCTCGCTCTTGTGACATAATAAATTATTGACATAGTAACTGTGTCAGTGACCCAATGACGTCATCGGTGCGTCAGGCCCTTATCATGAGTTTGAAAAACTGTTCTCGCTATCGAAAACTATCGCCTTGTCCCTTTCATTGTGGTGCATGTGAAAGAGACAGAGCAATGGACAACATTTCATATTTTTAACATGTCTATATTGTTTTTTTATATGAAAATAGACATAAAATTAACAGACCCATATTTTTTCTTTTTTCAAAATTTGTCCATTTTCATGCATAAAATAATTATTGAAATTCTTTATATTCTAAATAGACGTAAGCGCCAAATGACGTCATCGGACGGCTGAATACAGCGATATTCCTTTGCTTATCATTGTTTTAATAAAAAAAAGGTACCACTGTCAAAGGTAAATAATACTAGTGTCAACATTGTCAACGTCATTCATTCATTCAACGTTGACAAGTTGTCTTTTTTTTTGACAGTTGCATGTCATGGGTTTGGCATTTCGTAAATTTAAAACTATAATGTGCTAAGCAAAGAAATATTTTACATTCTGCCGTCCGATGACGTCATCTTACGTTTTTTAGTTTTTAATTTTTTTCTCAGTAAATAAGTTATATAAAAAATGAATAAATATATATTCGAGCAGCGGAAAAGTAAATAAAGAATTGGTATTTTTTGTTTCAGAGCTTACCAATTTTGAAATGTTGTCCATTGTTTTGTATAGCGGGGATAGTATTTCAAACTCATGGTACGGCCTCAGATTTCACTTCAGTCTGTTTGATGAGTTTTTAAATGGCCCTTGTGTTGGAGATTCATTTCTTTTAAATTAGTTAGTTGTTGAACATCTCAAAAGAGGATCTGTTTGTTATTTCGTAGTTAACTACTTAGTTACTAGAAATTGATTGGCGTGAAAGTTTTTTACTTTAGGTTGTTAAGGTGACGGGTAACGAACCTCATCATCATCATCAGCCCATTTAAGTCCCCACTGCTGGGGCACGGGCCTCCCTCAATCACATGGGGGGTAATTGCCATACTCACCACGCTTGGCAGACGGGTTGGCGAGGGTTTTGATATAAATGCAGAGTTTTCCTTCTCTGGGTGCTAATGATCATGCCAGCAGCTTTACCTTAGTCGCCTTTTACGACACCTCGGTAAGAGTGAGGGTGGCCTATTCTACTCTGTTGGGGACCACACGGCACTGGGGACCACACGGCTAACGCCAACACAACACAAGGCCCAACGGCCTAACGAACCTACGACCACCATTTCGGAAACCGCACGATTTTATCCACTACTATCGCTCTTAAGGCGACGGGTAGCCCTAACTAGCGACACCATTCGTTTTTAATTGTTAGCTACTAAACCGGATCTATTTTAAACAATTTCGGGGTTACAACCGCTCGGCCTCGCGGTCTGAAGGACCGGATCAGAAATGATGTAATCCGACAGAGAACCAGAGTCACCGACATAGCCAACCGAATTAGCAAACTGAAGTGGCAGTGGGCGGGTCATATTAGCCGCAGAACTGACAGCCGTTGGGGCCGTAAAGTCCTTGAGTAGAGACCGCGACTCGGTAAGCGTAGTGTAGGACGCCCTGCGACAAGATGGGATGATGACATTCGAAGGCTGGATGGTGTGGGCTGGATGAGAGTGGCCGAAAATCGGGAGCAGTGGCGTGCATTAGGGGAGACCTATGTCCAGCAGTGGACGAGTGTGGGTTGCTGATGATGATGATGAACCTCTCGGCCATTGGGTCCATTTATGTACGCAATAAATTTATTACCGCTAAAAGCGGCCACTTTTAGCGTGATTCTATTTTTCGCGTACAAATATTGGGTCCGCACTTGTGCATGGTTATTTAATAAATAGTATTATTTTTTTTATATGAGAGGTGGCAGACGAGCAGACGGATCACCTGATGGTAAGCAATTCGGCCTCCCATGGATACCCGCAACACCAGTGGAGTCACAAGTGCGCTGCCAACCTTTTCCCCTTCCCCCCCATTGGGCCTCCGGTAACCTCTCTCACACGGCGAAACACAGCGCAGGCGCTGTTTCACGCCGGTCTTCTGTGAGGCAGTGGTATCACTCCGGTCGAGCCGGCCCATTCATGCCTAAGCGTGGCTCTCCCACATTTATAAGTATACCTAGTATTAGTGTTTACCGAGAGGTTGTAACCCCGAAATTGTTTAAAATAGATCCGGTTTAGTAGATAAATTAAAATCGATTGGCGTCGCTAGTGTGCCCTACCCGTCACCTTAACAAATTAGATCAGTTATGTATGTGAGTTGTGACGTCACGGCTTGTCATTTCCCACAAGTCATAGGCGAGTATAACGGCGGGCGGTTTGTTAGAGAGCTGGAACTGGTTTTCGGACATCCGTCACTATGCCTAGGGCTGTCTTAGAAACATAAATTATTTATGAGATTCGGCGGGTAAGGCTAAAACAAGCCCCGTGGGCTGATGCAATTCAAAGGTTTTAAATTAGTGTCTAGTGGTTTTTAGTGGACAAATTCGGTGTTTATTTGTGCAGTGAAGTGCCGAAAAGTGATCCTAATAATAAGAATCGTCGGATTGCATAGTTTTTAACACTTCTCTTGTGTGTCGAGTTGTCTAGCGACAACTTGCTTGGCCCTAATAGGGTCTTAAAACCCGCGATTGCTTTTAGAGTGATATTCGCTGAATCCGTAGATCGATAAAACGTAAAAACACCGGCGTTTTATTGAGTGACTGTGACTTTGACTGACTTCGACTGTTGACTACCTACTTATTCTCAATAAGTTACTTGATATTGGTAAATTATCTTTCATCATCAGCCCATTTAAGTCCCCACTGCTGGGGCACGGGCCTCCCTCAATCACATGAGGGGTAATTGCCATACTCACCACGCTTGGCAGACGGGTTGGCGAGGGTTTTGATATAAATGCAGAGTTTTCCTTCTCTGGGTGCTGATGATCATGCCAGCAGCTTTACCTTAGTCGCCTTTTACGACACCTCGGTAAGAGTGAGGGTGGCCTATTCTACTCTGCCGGGGACCACACGGCTTTATCTCTTTTAAATTTTTTTTTTTGTTATCCGGTTTAACCCTGAGTATCAGATTTCTGCCGCTATTAGAACATTTGCCCGATTAGCAAAAATCTCGATATTTTTTTAAGTGCATTATTTACTTAAACGCCTGTTTTTCTGGTGGTTTGAGTACCTGGGAGTGATCTGGAAGTCCTGGGCTAGATTTCCGTTTAGAGCTAAAAGTACTTATGTTTCGAACATAGCTCGGGTTTGTGATCACCAATCCGCTTTAGGCAAGCGTGGTAATTAAGGCTAATCGCATCAGAGTAACGATGTCTTTATTTCTATGATGGAGGCCTTTGCCCTGTAGTGGGAAAATATAGGTTTGACCCGGAAAAAAGATCTAACCAAAACCGCTAAACAAAGGTTAAATGTTATATATTCCATAATGTGTAACAAATAGGGCTGTTAACATGAGATATTATGTTTTGTAGAAATAAAAATGGCTAAAATGCAATATGCAACAAAATTGTGGCAGTTGGCAGCCCTGGACCAGCCATCGGTCAGTCCCGTTGTCTCAAGGCTGGCCGTGTGCTGCTGACACACATTTGGGGTCAACATCATGTCTCGTCCACTTTTACATGTCTGTAGTAAGAGGAGGAACATATACGCGGAGTCCTTTTCTCATTTTCGTTTTATATCTGGTTTCATTAAGAGTCCTGCGGAGCAACACTTCAAATTCAATTCGAGACAAGCTTACATCTTAACGTCTCTATCGCGCCGAGTTCGAGACATCTTAACGTCTCTATCGCGCCACCGCGACCCGAGCGAGTTGAAACAGAAAGATGGCTGTTTGCTATTCGAAATTCGAATACCAAAAATGATGTGTGAATGAGTGAAACTTGATTATAGGTATTTTGATTTTCTTTAAAACATTGTGTTTTTTTTTCTTAAGTCTTTACTTCATGAGATTACATGCTTAAACGCTGGCCATTTGTGGTCATCTCTTGTGAATCGACCTGTACCTAACTAGATAATTAATATAAACTATGTCTCTGTTAAATATACGTAATGATTAATTGCGTTTTAGTTGACTGACCGGATGGCGCAATTGGTAGTGACCCTGCCTCTTACGCCAAAGGTCGTGGGTTCGATCCCCACCCAGGATAAACATTCGTGCCATGAACACTTGTATTTGTTCAGTGTCTGGGTGTAATATATGTATTTAAGTATATATTTGTGTTCCTCTGTTGTCTGTTATCTGTAACACAAGTGCTTAAGCTACTAATTACGGAATCAGCTCAACGTATGAGATGTTGTGAGTATTATTATCATAAAAAAAATGTAAAACAAATAGGCAGTAAAATTTACGAAATGTAGTCGCATATATTTTTAAGTAAGTAAATATTTGTAAGAAAATCTTTTTACCGAGACAGATAAAATACTTCCTTAATTTGAATAACAGCAATGAAACGTAATACCAAAATCATTGCAATTTGAGGACAAATTGCAAATGATTTTGGTATTACGTTTGTATAGGAAACTATTTATTTTAATAAAACATCATTGGACTGAATTAATCGAAGTCGCTGTTCAAGACCACGGTGTCAATGGATGAAGTCTTAAAAAGTTATTCGCCGATTGACACTATGGTAGGAACCAATTCATAAAGTGTCCTTGTACGTAGCCGGTCGCTTAAAAGTGCTACGCACTACCAACGAGGCAGTCGCTGGGAAATCAATAAAACATACATAGAGTATAATATACCCTCCTCCTTTTTAAAGTCGGTTACAAATTTACCAAATCATTTAGAATAATGGACAATACGAAACAAAAATATATACAATAGGTACAAAAAATATTTGACCATTTTATATGCTTTTCGAATAAAGAAAGAAAAAAAAGATGACCCGTATTTTTAGTTTTCATTAAATGTGTGTTTTTATTGAATAAAATAAATAATAAAAGATAGATAAAAAATGCAGGAAGTGACGTAGTCCTGAGACTCTACGTAGGTGATGTCTTTGCTATACAATAAAAAAAGTTGACTCTCTATGTCTTATTCACTACTGTCATTGTCAGCCATTTTCTTTTTTCTTAAGTCTAACGTGAGCAAAGGCGTCATTAATTTGTCATGCCTGAGCTGTGACGTCACACGGAGATTTTTACAATTTATTTTAAAAAAAATTATATATATTAAATGGGTTTGCACTTGACCTCATTTCACCTGATGGAAAGTGACAATAAGGTCTTAGATGTAGCGTGCTTACCCAGAAGAAGCCTATTCACTCTCGACTTAAAGACACTCAAATTGTAGCTCTCTAGGAATACAGAAGCCGGCAAGTTGTTCCATTCCTTAGCAGTTCGTACCAAGCATTTCTCCTTAAATATCTTTTTAAATATTCTAAAACAATTTTTCTTAAAATCCTATAAGGCTAGTCTAGTAAACGGTATTTTTAATTTTGGAAATAAAATTTCGTGTTGTCCATTGTAGGTGCGCTTCGATTCGTCAAAGAACAAACTAATATTTTTAATCCCTTTTACGAACGCAACTGAGAGTTGCGGCTCGAGGAATATTTAGGTGCGGCTTGTTTGTTGCGCCTCAAAATGGTTGCGCTTCGAGGAATACCTCAGTTGCGAATCCGCGGCGTCATCGCTGTGCTTTGAAAACGCTCGCCATCCGCCAGTGTGGCAACTCCCTCAACAATACCGGCCAAGATCTTGCGATAACGTCAGAAATCTTAATATTTTTTGCGCCCTAAATGTAACAAGTATTGTCTGAAATGCGGAACAATACGAGGATAATTACCTACTTCATGTAATTATGAGCTCATTATAGTTTTTATATTCTTCCATTCTAATATTATAAATGGGAAAGTGTGTGTCTTATTGTTTGTTTGTTTTCCGAAATGAAAAAAACTGTTTCTCGATTAGACTCATTGAAATTTAAGAAAACTCTTTTTCAGAATTTTTGCGCAGATATTTATGGAGAAAAAAAATAATCCTGCGGTGACGTCATCACTCGGCATGACAAATTAAGGTGACAGACCAGACCCAAATTTAAGTATAAGTATGAAATAAATAGTATATTGTTTACCGAGAGGCTGCAGCTTCGAAATTGTTAAAAAGATATCCGGTTTAGTTGCTGAAAATTGAAATATATTGGCGTCGCTATTGTGACCTACCTGTCACCTTAAAGATTTTCATCTTGAGACACTGTAACTTTATTGCTTACTCCGAATTTAGCGCGAGCGAAGCCGTGGGCTAAAGCTAGTACTTAAATGATAAATAGATATAAAGAGAGAGATTATCATAATGATGATTCTTTTGTATTTGGAGCAATTTTTAGCACAAAGGGGCAATACCTAGCACCGAATGTAAATTGAATTGTAAAATTAATTATCAGCGTTGTTACTTTGTTCTTGAGGAGAATAGGTATGTTAAAAGGTTTTAGTAAAATTCTCTTAGAATACCTAGAAGTGAAATATTAGTAGACATTTGAGGTGACGGATAGGGCACACTAGCGACGCCAATTGATTTAAATAATTAGCAACTAAACCGGAAATCTTTTTAGCAATTTCGAAGTTGCAGCCTCTTGGAAAACACTTATACTAAGCGTTTCGCTTCCTCTTTCTTGGTACGAACTGCTAAGGAATGGAACAACTTGCCGGCTTCTGTATTCCCAGAGAGCTACAATTTGGGTGTCTTTAAGTCGAGAGTGAATAGGCTTCTTCTGGGTAAGCACGCTACATCTTAGACCTTATTGTCACTTTCCATCAGGTGAAATGAGGTCAAGTGCAAACCCATTTAATATATTAAAAAAAATACTATTTATTTAATAGTTACTTAACTTTTGGGTCTGCTTTGGTACGAAATTTTGATTACCGCCAAAAACGGCCACTTATGGCGTTAATTCAAATTTCGAGTGCAAAAACAGATCAAAAAGTAGTGCACAATTATTAATAAATAGTATAAATGTTTGCTTAGAGACTCACGCTCCGAAATTGTTTATAATCCGAATCCGAAAAAATAGGTCTGATTTAGTAGCTTACAATATAAATCTTGTGGACCAGCCGTACCGTAAGTGTCCACGTTTCGGCTCCGTATGTCATGACGGGTAGAACGCACTGATTGAATACTTTCGTCTTTAGGCACTGTGGTATCGACGATACGAAGACACGACGTAGTTTTCCAAATGCTGCCCAACGCAACTGGATTCTCCTATTCACCTCATCCTCGAGGTTGTTTTTACCCAATTGCAAAGTCTGCCCGAGGTATACGTATTTTTGAACAACTTCGAGGACGGCACCGTGAATTGCAATCGGTTCCGGTCGAACATGTTCATTGAACATGACCTTGGTTTTGTCCAAGTTCATCCGTAGGCCGATGCATTTAGAAGAGTCAGCCAGGTCATTCAGCATCTGTTGTAGGTCCTGCAGCGTTTCTGCCATTATGACGATGTCGTCAGCAAATCGCAGGTGAGAGATGTATTCGCCATTGATGTTGATGCCACGTCTCTTCCAGTTCAGCGTCTTGAACATATCCTTCATTGCATTTGTGAACAATTTCGGGGAGATGACGTCCCCTTGTCTCACTCCTCGATGCAATGGTATAGGACTTGTTTGCTGATTCTGTACTTGGACGGACATAGTAGCGGCATCATAGAGGCATCTCATCACCTGGATATATCGCCAATCGACTTAAGAAGTTAAAGGTCGCTCAGCGGGCTATGGAACGAGCAATGCTCGGCGTCTCTCTCCGAGATCGAATCCGAAATGAGGTGATCCGGCAGAGAACCAAAGTTATCGACATTGCTCACCGGATTAGCAAGCTTAAGTGGCAGTGGGCTGGCCATATTAGCCGCAGAACCGACAACCGATGGGGTAAACGAGTTCTGGAGTGGAGACCGCGTCTTGGCAAACGTAATGTAGGGCGCCCTCTGGCTAGGTGGGAGGACGATCTGCGCAGGATGGCTGGCAAGAGCTGGATGCGAGAAGCCATGGATAGATCACAGTGGCGAACAATTGGAGAGGCCTACGTCCAGCAGTGGACTGCGATAGGCTGATGATGATGATGATGATGAATATAAATCTATTGGTGTAGCTATTTAGGGCTATCCGTCGCCTTAAGGTGACGGGTAGGGCACACTAGCGACGCCAATCGATTTTAATTTTTAGCTACTAAACCGGATCTATTTTAAACAATTTCGGGAATACAACCTCTCGGCAAACTCTTATACTACTTATTTAATACTTACAGTTAACTGTTTTGTCTGCTTTTGCACTCGAATTTTGAATTACCGCCAAAAGTGGCCGCTTTTGGCGTGAATCAATTTTTCGCGTACAAAAACGGAACTAACAATTGTGCACTTTTATTTAATAAATAGTATAACTGTTTGCAGAGAGGTTGATTGAGAGAGGCCCGTGTCCCAGCAGTGAGGACTTAAATGGGCTGACGATGATGACGATGTGATCCGGTTAATTAGCTAAACATTAAAATCTATCGGCGTCGGCCCCTTTAAAAATATTATTTTACACTTTTAAGTTTGTGGTTTTTGAAGGCGGGTTTTTTTTGTAGACTTTTTTTTATACAATTCGTACGTCGAGGGAAAACATGGTGTGGAAACCTACACGTTTCAGACAGCTTCTGAAATGAATAACCATGATTCAGTTGGTCAGGTGCCCCTGTTAGGGTTGCGGAAGTCAGACGGTAGTCGCTTCATTGTTACCAACTGGACCCTGGTCTCATCTCAGCATATCCCGGGCTCCAAAGCAACATATTTGGTCCCAACTGGGAATACCATGTTGAGATGAGAACTAAGTCAAATATTTAGTCACGCACATGTAAATGTGGGAGAGCCACGCTTTGGCATGAATGGGCCGGCTCGACCGGAGTGATACCACTGCCTCACAGAAGACCGGCGTGAAGCAGCGCCTGCGCTGTGTTTCGCCGTGTGAGTGAGGTTACCGGAGGCCCAATGGGGGGAAGGGGAAAAGGTTGGCAGCGCACTTGTGACTCCATTGGTGTTGCGGGTGTTCATGGGCGGCGGAATTGCTTACCATCAGGTGATCCGTCTGCTCGTCTGCCACTTCTTATTTTAAAAAAAAAATAAACACGTGAGTTTTAAAACATGAAGTGAAGGAGCCAGGAATTTGTAGATAAAGCTCTTTAAAAGATAAAGGTTTAAATTCTTACCAAATCTAACATTAAAAACGCGTTAAGGTGACGAGTAGGGCACACTAGTGACTCCAATCGATTTTAATTTTTAGCTACTAAACCGGATCTATTTTAAACTATTTCGGGGATACAACCTCTCGGCAAACACTTACACGATTTATTAAATAACCGTGCACAAATTTATAGCCGTGTGGTCCCCGGCAGAGTAGAATAGACCACCCTCACTCTTACCGAGGTGTCGTAAAAGGCGACTAAGGTAAAGCTGCTGGCATGATCATCAGCACCCAGAGAAGGATAACTCTGCATTTATACCAAAACCCTCGCCAACCCGTCTGCCAAGCGTGGTAGGTAAGTATGGCAATTACCCCTCATGTGATTGAGGGAGGCCCGTGCCTCAGCAGTGGGGACTTAAATGGGCTGACGACGACGACGACGACGCACAAATTTTGAGTCCAACGCGTAAGCGAAAAATTGATTCATGCCAAAAGTGGCCGCTTTTGGCGTGAATCAATTTTTCGCGTACAAAAACCACTCTAAACACAATCGCGGGTTTTAAGACTCTATTAGGTCCAAGCAAATTGTGCGTGACAACTCACTCGGCACACAATAGCAGTGTTAAAAACGATACAATTCAACGATTCTTATTATCAGAATCACTTCGCGGCACTTCACTGCACAAATAAACACCAAATTTGTTGACTAATAACCTTTGAATTGCATCAGCCCACGCGGAGTGTTTTAGTCAATAGTCAATAGTCAATAGTCAATAGTCAATTACGTTTATTGCATTCATGAATGAAGTTAAGGTGTTACAATTATATTCCTGTACATCATGTTACCCTTTTGGGCATAGCCTATGAACGTGAAATGGATTAATAATATTAATTTTAATGTTAATGTATTTATATATTTATTTTATTAATTTAAAATCCTACCGCCAGAATCTGAAGAAAATTTACAGATTTGTATTGATTGATGTGTGGCTCACGTCAGTGTATGTTGCAGACCATGATAAGTCTATGATATTGACCCATGTACGTGATCTAACCACATTTTTAATCAACTGTTCAAAATTGAAAAATGTGACCAAGCTTCTAGGGGGACGTTCAAGTATTACGTAAGCAGGTTTATTAAAGTTATTTACCCCCCCACCCCCCTTGTCAGCAAAAGTAAGCAAAGCTCTTACCCCCTCCCCCCATGCTTACGTAAACATTTTTCGACTTTTTTTTCACAGCTCGGCAACCCAACCGTACCTATGCATTAATTCCCCGAAAATACGTTTCGTTTTCAAGCAAACAGAATGTGAGTGTTGCCATTTGTGTTAAAAAAAAATTAACGATGACGTAATCATCATCTAGACTCCCCTACCCCCTTGTCATCCAAAATAAGCAAAGCAAAGACCCCCCTCCCCCCAATAGTGCTTACATAATACTTGAACGGCCCCTAGTGGCAGAACGAAAGATCTGGAGGAGGATACTGGGACCTGTACAAACACCAGATGGTGCCTGTAGGAGGCATAAACAGGAAGCTGAAAAACCAGTTTGGCGAGCCTAATAACATTGGCGAGACAAAAGCGCATCGGCTTCGTTGGTTCGACCTCCTCGAGAGAATGGGAGAAGTTCGTGCAGTAAAGGGAGTGTACCAGGGACGTCCTAATGGGCGAAGGCCAGTCGGCCGTCCAAGATACCGTTGGAAATATGAGGTCGATAAGGATTTGCGAGGATTCTTGGTGGATGACTGGCAGGAAGTGGCGCAAGACCGACTGAAATAGAGGCTCTTATCGGAGGCCAAGACTCACTATGAGTCGTTGCACCAAGCTTTTTTGTTTTGACGACCCGTTTGGAACAATGGTAGTGAACGCTGCCCTTGGTCCAAGGGTCCTCGCACAGTACAAACATTTGTGTGCATGAACATGTCTGTTTGTATTGCTCTGGGTGTTTGTATGTATTATAAGTATGTATTTACAAAAGAAAAGTATTATATGTATATCTTTGTAATTCCGCTGTTGATTCTGATATCCGTAACACAGGTGCTTGAGCTACCTATCTCGGAGTCAGAAATATTTATATAAAAAAAAAACCTAGTTATTTATCCAAAATTTGATATCTAACGATGATATTCCTCATTGCCAAGCGAGAATACATCACAGACGAGCAGATGTATCACTTCATAGTACGATTATCGCCGCCCATGAACACTTACAACACTAGTGTGGAGCCACAATTGTCTTTGCGCTATGGCTCAGGCCATAGCTGAATGCTGAGTAGGGACCGTTTCGGCACTTAGCTTTTAAGATATTTCCTCTGTAAATGTCCATGTTAAGTGTCGAATAAATGATTTCTTTCTTTCTTTCTTTCTTTCTTTTAAAAGGAAGATTCTCTTCTTACATACGCACATAAATGTTATGAAAAAATCCAGAGGTGATACTTGGATTTGAACCAATCGCCAATAGGAAGGCGTACGTTCTTATCCATTATACTACCGTCTCTCACTCTTGACAGAGTGGTGGACGATGTAGCATTTTCGTGTGCTGATGCGGCTCGCGCGATGCGTCTCCACTTGTAGCGTTCCTTAGCGTCTCGGGAGTTTTGGACAATGGATGTGCGTGTTACAGTCCTAATGAAGTTTGTCCAACGCGTTGATGAGCGCCCACGCAACCGCTTACCTTCCACCTGTCCCTCGACAATGAGTCGCTCCATGGAGTCTTCGTTGCGAACATCGTGGCCAAAATATTTGAGGATTCGTATTTGCATCGTTAACGATATCATCATCATCAGACCATTGTAGTCCCCACTGCTGGGGCACGGGCCTCCCTCAATCACATGAGGGGTAATTGCCATACTCACCACGCTTGGTAGACGGGTTGGCGAGGGTTTAGATATAAATGTAGAGTTTTCCTTCTCTGGGTGCTGATGATCATGCCAGCAGATTTACCTTAGTCGCCTTTTACGACACCTCGGTAAGAGTGAGGGTGGCCTATTCTACTCTGCCGGGGACCACACGGCCACGTTAACGATAACCTCTGTTTGATTTTCAGTTCTTCCAGGATTGAAACATTGGTACTGTGTGCTGTCCAGGGAATCCGCAGCAGTCGCCGCCAATCGCTCTACGTAGAACACCAAAATATTTCATAGAATTTGCATACCCTTGTCAGGACGCCTCAGATGTTTGTACGTGTATGTATGTTAGTCCACTTTCACTTCCTCGCGCGAGTGGGTCACTCGAGTGTGTCACGGTTGGACTACACCTTGCCTTTAGGATTCGGGGAAAACCGCGAGTGAAGTGTTACATACAGGGTGTATCTGTGAACATTTACATCCCTTTAACCACGTGTTCTACCAACCACTCTGAACAACATTTGTTCAATGGCTTTTCGAGATTCGTCGGAATTTTTTCGACTTCCCATACAAAATGACCAAGTCACGTGATCGACTTTGTATGAAAAGTTGAATTTATTTTATGCGAATTTCCAAAAGTCGTAGAACAAATGTTGTTCAGAATGGTTAGTAGAACACGTGGTTGTTAATGTTCACAGATACACTCAGTATTTGTGAAAATATACACGATCTAAAAAGTTTTAAGTAATATTTTTCCAACTATTACACTTCACATAACATTTTATAACAGTACACTCGATAAAAGGTGTTACCCATGTCGGCGCCCAATACTATCTTGTAATAGGTACAGTGGCGTACAGTACTTGTGACAGGTCAAGCTATACAAAACTGTCAAATTTCCTCAATCGATTGCGAACTCAATGTGCAACAATATAAGGTTCATAATCGAATGAAGACATTTGACAGTTTTGTAGTGCTTGATGTGTCCGCCACAGTACAACATAAAATTTTTCAACATTGTTAAATAGCAAAAAGTTTCCTTTAGGTACATCATCATCATCACTATCATCATCGTCAGCCCATTTAAGTCTACACTGCTGGGGCACGGGCCTCCCTTAATCACATGAGGGGTAATTGCCATACTCACCACGCTTGGCAGACGGGTTGGCGAGGGTTTTGATATAAATGCAGAGTTTTCCTTCTCTGGGTGCTGATGATCATGCCAGCAGCTTTACCTTAGTCGCCTTTTACGACACTTCGGTAAGAGTGAGGGTTTTAGGTACATACTTTTGTTCAATTCTCTTATTTCCTTCATCTTAGCGTGTAATCCCCAGTTGCGTCCAAAGCTGTCGCTCTGGAGCCTGAGGTACACTTGGACCATGATTCAGGATTTGGGGAGTCTGGTAAATACAATAAAGCGACTGCGACCTTCGCAACTCTTAACAGGGGAACCAAACCCACTGAATCATGGTTACACGTTTCGGAAACTATCCGAAACGTGCAGGTTTCCTCACGATGTTTTCCCTCACCACTGAGCTAATGAGCACATAGTCATGTATACGTGTCCAATCTCTTACTCTCACTCCAAAATTTAACGAAAGCTTTGAAAGTACAAGTGAAAACAATCGATTCCTCGGTTGTACCTGCGCATGGGTGTGACTAATCACACATTCTCATACATTTGGTTTAATGGAAATGTTGAGTTTCTCAGACGAGTGATGTTGTATTAATGTATGAACTTTTTCCTTTTATTGTAACAACTGTTCTAACACTAGAAAGTTTTAGAGATCATAGAGTAAACTTATCCATATCATTAACTACGATTGTAGTTCCAACTTATTAATACATTCATCATCATCATCATCATCAGCAACCCACACTCGTCCACTGCTGGACATATGCCTCCCCTAATGCACGCCACTGCTATGCTCCCGATTTTCGGCCACTCTCATCCAGCCCACACCAGCCAGCCGTCGAATGACATCATCCCATCTTAATACATTAACGGTTTGAAATATTAACCAAAATGCTTACAGTACAAGTATAATCCGCCTTATTACATTACGGCCAGCTGTTATCAAAAACAGGTCCGTTTTGAAATGCGGCGGTTCAACGATTAGCCGGATTGAATGCGGCTGAATAAAAAACGGCCGGTATATATTCAGCGTCATACGTTATTCAACACGGCTAGCCATAATGTAATATAGCGAATCATTAGCCGCCACTTTGTTATGTGGGATTCAGAGTGCTCCAGAGTGGCAGCTTTGGATGCAATGTGGAATCACACGCCTAAATGAGGACTGTGGGATGGGTTATGTTAGATATCTTTTGGTCCTAAATTAAGGTTTCACCTTCTACTGTGGAAATTAGGGATATCAAAGTTACCACAAACACCCAGGCCCACTCCCACCAAGTTTGTGTGACAATCTATCTTTTTTGAGTAGAAAAACTCCATTTAACGTTTTTTGGGTTGTACTTGTATTGCACGGGTCATTCCTAAGGATATAAAATGTCTTTAAGGAACCATAGCTCTAACACTCGTCTGTCATAAATATATCCTTAGTGCCGAATATCTAGATAAAACTTCTTCATCGCGAAAAGCTAGCAAAGTGTAAAATTTAACACAATACTATTCAGATAACATTTATTACGCCCCATACCATCTAGATACATTCAATAGGTGTGAGACCTATTTTTTCCCTTGTTGGTAATATAAGAACCCCTCAAAAGTAAAAACATCTGTGAATGAACGGATTTGTTAGCTTGGAAACTCTTCGAGATAGGAAAATTTAAAAATTACTTAAAATAGACTTGCCCAAAATGCTCCATACAAACAGCGACGCGAAGCGTGACTGTCAGCCCTCTCTAGTTTGTGCGTATCACGAGATAGCTTTGTTCGATATAAAGTAGTGCGTTTCTTAACAGTTGCTATAAATTGAATAAGATATCGATTGCTATATAAATATTTCGTAAATTTAAGACTTAAAATTTACTTGCCTATCTTTGCTTTTGAGGGCTCATAACAAAATTAATACATAAGGTTTCAAGCTGAGATTTTGTACATAGCTCCTTTTGACCATTATTTCTCAATGCTTTTTAAAAAATCTGTCAATCTCTGACCTAGTACACAAGCCTTATTATCCAACAGGGATTAGGCGCCGATTTCAGTGACACCTTTTTTCGAGTGTACTGTTATTAAATATTATCGGAAGTGTGTGAAGTGTTAAAATCATTATTTTTTACTCTTTGGTTCGTGGTTTTTGAAGGCGGTTTTTTTCGTAGATATTTTTGTATAAATGACTTTCCCGACTCACTGCGCGTGTGGCGTTGCTCAAACAAATCTTTGAAAAATAGGTACACGCGCGCGTGCACCCGCGCGAGGAGCTAAAAATATTAAAGAAATAATTATATTTACCTTGCACATAATCCAAATTGAGTATCACCGGCCCAGCCGTGGCATAGTTCAAACTAAACAAAACTTGCACGAAAAGTATGGCAAATGTCACATTCACACCCATAGCCCTAAAACCGTCCACGAATTTCACTAAGAGGCACTTCTCACTCACTTTCTCACTCGTGGCCCCGACCCCGGGCGGGCTGTACGGCCACGTACTCAGCGGTGGACCCATTTTGGGGACAAGACTGCGATTTTGGGGACAGGGCTACGAATGTTGCATTTTTGGGTTGAGTGCCTGAAACAAAGATAGTTAACATTGAAATGGGCTTAAAAAGGCAAATTAAATGACGGATAGTCTAAATAGAGTCCTAAGACCCGCGACTAAACACGGAACTAACATTTTAAATTATATGACTGTATTAGATAGATCTATCCACCTTATTATAATTGGCGATCTAAAGTTATTACGGTGCTAAAGCTCATGTTATTCAACATGCAATGTTAAAAATTACATATTTGAAATGTGCTAAAAAAGCTCTTTCATATGATACCTCACACAGTACCGTCAAGCAATTTTTTTTTAGTTCCTTACTCTAAGTCCCCTAGAGGGCGCTGTAGTCAATATAACGTGACGTCATGTCGCCTATAACCAGAAGACAATCAGGACGCTTCTAACGACACCTCATTTGTTCAAATATGAATACTATTTTAGAAGTTATGAGGGAACAAATGAACAACCATACATACATACAGGTCAAAATCATAACCCTCCTTTTCGACGTGTTTTGTTCCTAGACTATCCTTATTTCGCTTTTTGGAATAAGTGGTCTTGTGTCTATATCAACAAAGCTCAAATTTGAATGTTGACGTGACAGAAGTGACGTCTATCATGGGACTTCTTTAGTGGCGCGGACTCTGTGTATTATATTTGTAATGGAAATACGACAAAAAAAAATGCATTTTTTATACGCTCTTCGAATAAAGAAAGAGAAAAAGGTGACCCATATTTTTAGATATCATTAGATGTGTGTTTTTATTTAAAAAACTAAATTAATTAATATGCCGGAAGTAATTGTGATGTCGGTGTTATACTTTGCTATATATCGTCGCTAATTTGGAGCCCAATTCTCGTGCTTGTGATATTTTGAGAACATGGTGGATATCACCCGAAAACCATACAAGAAAACTATGTTTTAGTGATATATGTCGTATGAAAATAAATGTCACGAGCCCGAGAATTGGGCTCCTGACTAACTGACGTATCTGACATTTTGGACTTAAGATGACGGGTAGGGCACACTAGCGACGCAAATCCGTCGGGTCCTTTTTTGTACGCGTACGCGTTGAAACCAACATTTGTGCATGGTTATTTAATTAATAGTATAAGTGTTGTTTCATCGTCAGCACATTTAAGTCCCCACTGCTGGGGCACGGGCCTCCCTCAATCACATGAGGGCTAATTGCCATACTCACCACGCTTGGCAGACGGGTTGGCGAGGGTTTTGATATAAATGCAGAGTTTTCCTTCTCTGGGTGCTGATGATCATGCCAGCAGCTTTACCTTAGTCGTCTTTTACGACACCTCGGTACGAATGAGGGTGGCCAATTCTACTCTGCCGGGGCCACACGGCGTCTTTGTCAAGTGTTGTTTGCCGAGAAGTTATAACCCCGAAATTGTTTAAAGTAGATGCGGTTTAGTAGCTAAAATTAGAATCGTTGGCGTCGCTAGTGTTCCCTACTCGTCACCTTAACCGACTTTATTCCCTAAATCATAGGTAACTATAAACTGTAAATAGCTCGTCCTATAATGGTCAGTTACGTCAGTTAGTTAGATATGTGCAATAAAAAAAGGTTAGGTGACTTTAAGTGACTTACTGTGATTGTTCGATTATTTTGTCTTGCCATTTTATGAACAAAGACTTACTTTTTTTGAAATTAACGTGAGCAAAAGCGATTTTATTTTGTCATGCCGAGTGATGACGTCACAAGAGGATTTTTACATTTTATTTTTTTTTCTCCATAAATATATGTTTAAAAATTCTGAAATTACTTTTTTTAAATTATTTAAATTACTATGAGTCAAATCTAGAAATAGTATTTTTCATTTCGGAAAATGATTCTTTTCGTATAGTCCATTCATCTATCTGGTTGTGCACAGTTCTAGAAACTTTGCGAAACATGCAGGTTTCATCATATTGTTTTCCCTCACTACCGAGGTAGTGGTAGAAATATGCACATACATTTGAAAAATCTAGAGATGCGTCCGCGGTTTCGAAATTAAATTCAAAATGACAGAAAGTAATCTAAAAACTGGCAACACCACAACTTATTACCTCTAGCAACACCCGGCCTCGAATCTCAAGAACGCCACTAACTGCATGTGCATAACCCGAGGCCTTATTAAGCGAGGTACAGTTACGGAGCCTGTTTGCGAGGTCGTTGGTTCGAGCCTCGGTCGGCACTTGCGGGATTTGTATGAGGTACTCGTATGCTGCTGAATGAAAAACTTAACACCTAAGGCGACGGGTACTATAACTAGCGACACCAATTGATTTAAATTCATCATCAGCTCATTTAAGTCCCCACTGCTGGGGCACGGGCCTCCCTCAATCACATGAGGGGTTGCCATACACACCACGCTTGGCAGACGGGTTGGTGAGGGTTTTGATATAAATGCAGAGTTTTCCTTCTCTGGGTGCTGATGATCATGCCAGCAGCTTTACCTTAGTCGCCTTTTACGACACCTCGGTAAGAGTGAGGGTGGCCTATTCTACTCTGCCGGGACCACACGGCCTTTAAATTGTTAGCTACTAAACCGGATCTATTTTAAACAATTTCGGAGCGGCAGTCTCTAAGCAAACATTTATACTCAACAAACATTTGTTCAGTGTCTGGGTGTAATATATGTATTTAAGTATATATTTGTGTTCTTCTGTTGTCTGGTATCCGTAACACAAGTGCTTAAGGTGACGGGTAGGGCACACTAGCGACGTCAATCGATTTTAATTTTTAGCTACTAAACCGGATCTATTTTAAACAATTTCGGGGTAACAACCTCTCGGCAAACACTTATACTATTTATTTAAATAACCATGCAAAAATGTTGGGTCCAACGCGTACCTACGCGAAAAATTGATTCACGCCAAAAGCGACCACTTTTGGCGTGAATCAATTTTCCGCGTATAAAAACGGACCCAACATTTGTGCATGGTTATTTAATAATAGTATAAGCGTTTGCCGAGAGATTTTAAACCTGAAATTGTTTAAAATAGATTCGGTCTACTAAGTAAAAATTAAAAAAAAAATTGGCGTCGCTAGTGTGCCCTACCCGTCACCTTAAGGCTTGTGTCCTATTTTTTTCTCTTGTTGGTAATACTATAAGAACCCCTCAAAAGAGATCGGTGAAAGAATGGATTTGTTAGCTTCGAAACTCTTCGAGATAGGACTATTTGAAAATCACTTAAAATAGACTTGCCCAAAACTCCATACAAACAGCGACGCGAGGCGTGACGTCAGCCCTCACTAGTTTGTGCGCATCGCGAGATAGCTCTGTTCTATAGCTATATCAAATAGTGCGTTTATGAAAATGGTTTCTTAACAAAAGTTGCTATAAATTGAATAAGATATCGATTGCTATATAAATATTTCGTAAATTTAAGATTTAAAATTTACTTGCCTATCTTTGCTTTGAGGGCTCATGACAAAAATAATACATAAGGTTTCAAGCTGAAATTTAGTACATAGCTCCTTTTGACCGTTATTTCTCAATGCTATTTAAACATCTGGCAACCTCTGACCTAGTACACAAGCCTCATCATCATCATCATCAGCCTATCGCAGTCCACTGCTGGACGTAGGCCTCTCCAATTGATCGCCACTGTGATCTATCCATGGCTTCTCGCATCGAGCTCTTGCCAGCCATCCTGCGCAGATCGTCCCCCCACCTAGCCAGAGGGCGCCCTACATTACGTTTGCCAAGACGCGGTCTCCACTCTAGAACTCGTTTACCCCATCGGTTGGCGGTTCTGCGGCTAATATGGCCAGCCCACTGCCGCTTAAGCTTGCTAATCCGGTCATCTCCCCGAAATTGTTCACAAATGCAATGGAGGATATGTTCAGGACGCTGAACTGGAAGAGACGTGGCATCAACATTAATGGCGAATACATCTCTCACCTGCGACACAAGCCTAATACATATAAAATACGATAAATATTGTAAAGTAAATTAAATAAAGTAATAATATATAATATATATTAAATATTACCCTCCCCTCTTCTATCTAATGTCCTTTACCTGAAGGTTGTCTGGTAGAGGTAGCTCCCAGCGATATGACCGCCTAAATTGTACATTGTATCTCTGTATACCTAGCTTTTAAGTTTTGTATGTTGTGCACTAAAGAGTATCTATCTATCTATATTTTTGTTGCATTGTCATTTATCTAAGTTAGGTATTTTGACCTTGGTAGAGCCACGCTTCGGCATGAATGCGCCGGCTCGACCGGAGTGATACCACTGCCTTACAGAGCACTGTGCTGTGTTTCGCTGCGTGAGTGAGGGATACCGGAGGCCCAATCCCGAGGGAATGGGAGGTTTTTAAGTTTGGCAGGTAGCTTGTGACTCCACTGGCGTCGCGGGTGTACATAGGCGGCGGCTATTGCTTACCATCAGGAGATCCGTCTGCTCGTCTGCCACCTATTACATAAAAAAGGTAACTTGATAATTTTTATTTATATTTTCATCTTCCGTATTTGCTATAGTACAGTAATTACTTCTAGCTAAAAGCTAAACCTACGACCCCGGGAATACCGCTACGCAGCAACCGGTCCACACCGGCTCCGTGGAGGAATGTCACCTCATCGCCAGTGGCGCCGCCTATGCCGGAAACACCTCGTTTAAGTTGTCATTAACAGCTTTCCGTTTTTTTTTCTCACCAGGGAAGGGATTGATCCCTAATTTCATGTCATTTTAGTGATGGTTGCTCAATTTTTTTTTATGTGATTATTATATTGGCAAAATATTAGTTTCAATTTAATTTTCATTTTGCATTTATATTCAACTAGCGGCCGCCCGCGACTCCGTCCGCGTGGAAAAGTAACTTTTTACCCCCCTTTCAACCCCTTACAACCCCCTTTTCGCAATAAAAAGTAGCCTATGTCCTTTCTCAGGGTCTAGATTATCTGTATACCAAATTTCATTTAAATCCGTTGAGTAGTTTTGGCGTGAAAGAGTAGCAGACAGACAGACAGACAGACAGACAGACAGACAGAGTTACTTTCGCATTTATAATATTAGTATGGATTACCTACATGCAAATTGAATATCCCCATTGAATAATTGAATGTTGTATTAAATTACAAGATAGTATTGGGCGCCGACTTCGGAAACACCTTTTCTCGAGTGTACTGTTATAAAATGTTATTTGAAGAATTTAGTGTTAAAAATATTATTTAACACATTTTAATTCGCGGTTTTTGAAGGCAGTTTTTTTCGCCAAAAATGTTTAATTGAGAATTTTTGCTATAGGCACATATTTACCTATTTTTTGATAAAGTATTTATATTTTGTAAAATTTCGAGCTTAGTCAAATACCCTATTTTAAGGTGACTGGTAGAGCATACTAGCGACGCCAATCGATTTTAATTTTGTAGCTACTAAACGGGATCTATTTTAAACAATTTCGGGGTTACAATCTCTCGGCAAACGCTTATACTATTATTAAATAACCATGCACAAATGTTGGGTCCGTTTTTGTACGCGGAAAATTGATTCACGCCAAAAGTGGTCGCTTTTGGCGTGAATCAATTTTTCGTTTACGCGTTGGAGCCAACATTTTTGCTCCAACGCGTTATTTAATAAATAGTATAAGTGTTTTGCCAAGAGGTTGTAACCCCGAAATTCTTTAAAATAGAACCGGTTGAGTAGGTAAAAATTGAAATCGATTGGCGTCGCTAGTGTGCCCTGCCTGTCACCCTAAAAGAGCACGAATAACCAGGAGCCCAATTCTCGGGCCCGTGACATTTACCATCATACGTCATATATCACTAAAATATATATTTTTTGTATGGTTTTCAGGTGATATCCGCCATGTTTTCAAAATATCACGAGTACGAGAATTGGGCTCCTGATATTAATAGGATTCTGATAAAAATGTCAAGATGCTAATTAAATAACTCAACATGTATTTTGCCACTGTTCTTTGGTATTTATTTATGCAGTATACTTTACTACTGTTATGGCAACTCAGTGGATAAGAACTCGTCTCCCATATGAAGGGTCGTGGCTCGAATACATTGATTTTTAAAATCTATGTGCATATTTCCGTGTGGTCCCCGGCAGAGTAGAATAGGCCACCCTCACTCTTACCGAGATGTCGTAAAAGGCGACTAAGATACAGCTGCTGAAATGATCATCAGCACCCAGAGAAGGAAAACTCTGCATTTATATCAAAACCCTCGCCAACCAGTCTGCCAAGCGTGGTGAGTATGGCAATTACCCCTCATGTGATTGAGGGAGGCCCGTGCCCCAGCAGTGGGAACTTAAATGGGCTGACGATGTATATGTATATGTGCATATTTCTATCATTAGCTCGTCGGCACGGTGAAACATCGTGAGGGAACCTGCACGTCTCGGATAGTTTCTCAAACATTGTGAATACATTCAATATTTGAGATAATGATTTTGAAAGTGTAACCGTGATCCAGTTGGGCTGGTCTGTCTAAGGTTTGCGAAGGTCAGACGGCAGTCGCTTCATTGTAATTACCAGACTCCCCTAATCCTGGATCATGGGCCAAGCGTACCCTTGTTTATTTATGTACCTAATACCGGTTTATATTAATTTATTTATATTAATGTTGCATTTTTTTTTTATTGGTTCTGTATTTGTGCGTTTTGTTATTCATGTTCACGTTATAGATGTACTTTGTATCGTTGCGTTTTCTATTAATATTAATTGTCAGTTTTTTTTTCATGTTGTATGTTTTATTATGAGTCGTCGCTCGAAGGTACAGCCTGAAAATCAGCGCTGCAGCGGCTGCTTAGCGGTTGTTGTAGCACATGCTGAAGCTGCAAAGTGGCCGCAACTTTATAATGTTTTGTCCTTATTTAAATTTGTATGTAATGTGTTGTGGTCAATAAATTATTTCTTTTTTTTTTTACTGTAGATAGGTAAGCGTTTGACCATATTTCACCTGATGGTAAGTGATAATATGGTCTAAGATGTAGCACGATTACCTAGAAGATACCTATTCACTCGCGCTTTGAAAACCCCCAAATTGTAGCCTCTAGGGAACACCTCCTCAGGCAACTGCTTCCACTGTTTCGCAGTACGAATAAGGAAACAGGACTCAAACCTCTTTGTGCGGACTTTTGGTATTTCTACCATGTACCGGTGTCGATTGAGGGTCTGCCTGGTTTCTTATTCTTATTCTTACCCGGGGCTCCAGAGCGACAGCTTTGGACGCAACTGGGAATCACACGATAAAATGAATGGTCTGTAAAAGTTTACGAATGATGATTCAATAATAATGTCCTCCAAACCGATATTTCGGTCATGGCGGCCAATCGGTGCAACCTATATAAGGTTGTATTACGGTCAAACCAAAATTTAAAAACCAATTTTTTGAACAGTTACCATTGTCTAAAAGTTATCTTTTTAGACAATGGTATATACATGGATATAATAGATAATGAACCAGTTTCCATCCATTGTAAATATAATGACTGATTGTAGAAATAATTGCAATGAGATTCGAATAAACAGAGGTATTGTGAATTTGAAAAACATTCCAGATTTCTTATCATTGAATCTTGACCGTGGGAGAGCCACGCTTCGGCATGAATGGGCCGGCTCGACCGGAGTGATACCAAGGCCTCACAGAAAACCGGCGTGAAGCAGCACTGTGCTGTGTGTTCACTGCGTGAGTGAGGGCACCGGAGGCCCAATCCGGGGGAGGGAGGGGTTTAAAGGTTGGCCGCGTACTTGTCACTCCAATGGTGTCACGAGTGTTATGGTTGGCAGCAATCGCTTACCATCAGGCGATCCGTCTGATCCTCAACAATACCAGCCCAACATCTTTTTCTTGAATTTACTCTTTCGCACACAAAACTTCTTCTCGGTGTCTTCTACAGTCCCTCATTAAGGGTGGATTATTTTTCTTCCCTTGAAAAATTATTAGAAGACCTGACGCCTTTATACAGTCATTCTATACTGATGGGCGATTTTAACACCTGCCTTCTCAAACAGGACTCTCGGTCATCTCGCCTTAGATCCCTCATTCATTCATGCAACCTGCATCTTCTCCCTTTAAATGCCACTCACTACTTTCCAAATTGCGCCCCTTCTCTTCTTGACCTTATTGTAATTTCTTCTCCTGACCACGTTGCTGAATATGGCCAGTGCCATGCTGACGCGTTTTCTTATCACGACCTTATTTATTTGTCCTACAAAGTCCGTCCTCCGAAATCTAAGGCGAAAGTTCTTCTACAGCGCAATTTTGGTGGCATGAACACTGAAAGTCTTGAACATGATGCGGTTCATATTGACTGGTCCGTGGTAGCTAGTGCAGAAAGTGTGGATGAGAAAATCACCCTCTTTAACTCACTCCTTATTCAACTATATGATAAGCACGCTCCAGTTCGACCAGTCAAGATGAAACACGCTCCTGCACCATGGCTTACTGAGAATCTTAAATCGTTAAGAGACAAGAAAAATGCTGCTAAAACACAAATTGGATCCGTCCGACACTAACCGCGAAAAATATAAATTACTTAGGAATCGCTGCAACATGCTGTGTAGAGACGCTCAAAGACGCCATATTCACAAATCTATCGAAAATGGAAGTCCAGCTAAAGTCTGGAAGTTTCTGAAGTCACTTGGAATTGGAAGAACACGTCACGAATCCTCGATCAAAGATATTGATATTGAGTCTTTAAATAAGCATTTCTCGTCTTCTACCTCCATTGATGGTACAACAAAGGCTGACACACTGCATCAACTTTCTACTCTTCTAATGCCTGCTTACCCAAATCTCATTTTTAGTCAAGTATCAGATTGTGATGTTAAGAAGAACATACTCTCCATAGCTTCCAACGCCATCGGCAGCGATGACGTCAGCCGTAAGATGATCATTCCTCTCCTCGATATCCTTACTCCTATCATTACACATATCCTAAATCATTCTCTCTCCACGAGCACCTTCCCCACAGCGTGGAAAGATGCCCAGATTATCCCTCTCCCTAAGAAGCGTAACCCTACATCCTACTCTGATTACAGACCCATCTCAATCCTTCCTTTCCTTTCAAAAGTCCTAGAACGTATTGTGCATCAGCAGCTTAGTTGTTTCCTGGGTAAAAACCAACTTTTAAATCCTTTCCAATCCGGGTTCCGTCCAGGTCATAGTACGGCTACAGCGTTGGTCAAAATCACACATGACATTCGTCATGGTATGGACGAAAAGCGACTCACCGTATTAGCACTGCTGGATTTCAGCAACGCCTTTAACACTGTGGATTTTGACATTCTGCTTGGTTTGCTTTTTTCTCTTAACATATCTCCAATGGTAACTGACTGGTTTCGAAGTTACTTGCATGGCCGTCGGCAGCGCATCCATGCTGATGAATCTACCTCCGCTTGGTGCGACATTAGGGCTGGCGTGCCGCAAGGTGGCGTACTGTCTCCTCTACTTTTTGCTATTTTCATAAATTCAATTACTCACAATCTCACTTCTTCCTATCACTTATATGCAGACGATCTCCAAATTTATACGCAGGGTAGCCTAAGTGATCTCTCCAGTGCTATACAGGCTGTTAATTCCGATTTAGACCGGATTTCGGTGTGGAGCAGATCTTTTGGTCTCTTGGTTAACCCTAAAAAAAACGCAGGTTATAGTTATTGGCAGTTCGAGGTTGCTATCCAGGATCGACTGGAGTACATTGCCAAGCATACTTTTTGACGGAATTCCAATCCCCTATAGCAAAGCGGTAAAGAACCTTGGAATTCATATCGACAGCTCCCTATCCTGGACTACTCAGACCACTGAGGTTAGTAAGAAAATGTTTGCAGCAGCTGGATCCCTAAATCGACTCCGTAATTTCCTACCAATACCCACCAAAATAGCGCTAGTACAAGCCTTACTTTTCCCAATTCTCGACTACGCCGACTGTTGCTATCTCGATGTAAATGAGGTTTTACTCAACAAGCTCGAGCGTCTCCAGAACTACTGCATACGTATTATTTTCGGTTTGCGTAAGTATGACCACATATCTGAGTATCGAGCTCGTCTCCAATGGCTGCCTATCCGTCTTCGTCGTGACTCTCACATTCTATCCTTACTATTTACCATTCTTTTCAGTCCCAAATCTCCACCTTATCTTAAAGAGCGTTTCCAGTTTCTCCAGCCCACCCGAGGTCATATGCGTTCTTCCAAACTTCTTCATCTTAAGTTCCCTCCTCATTCATCTCAATCCTACTCCCAATCCTTCACCGTGCAGTCTATCCGACTTTGGAATGCTTTGCCTCTGTCAATAAGGCAATCCAACTCCCTATAATCATAATCATAATCATAATCATAATCTTTATTGTGGAACACAGGTGTAGGAGATGTTACATAGATTATTCTTAAAGAGCTACTGTGACCTGCCTCTTAAGGCGTACAAAATATTTTGACTTAAACTCTATAATAAATTAAAACACATCAGTAGTAAAATTAACATAGGTACATAACCAAACAATTGAATTATTAAATTAAATCATGCAATATTAAATTGAATAAAATTTTAATGTCATACTTATTATATTATATTTTTGTCAAAAAAGAAGTCTTTAACAGAATAATAACATTTTTAATTAGGTAGTCAGATAGTCGTTTTTTAAATATATAAATGTCATTTACATCCCTAATGACCTTTGGAATCTGGTTGAAGATGCGGGGAGCCATGCAAAATAAAGATTTACTAAATAAGGTGGTCTTACTGAAAACAGAGCATAGCTTGCCCTTTTGCCTTTCCCGAGTTCTAAATTGAAATTTGTGTAGATTCGCTTTTATAAATGTCGCACTCTCAAGAATATATACACATGGAAGAGGCAAAATACCATGTTTTAAAAAGAATGGCTTGCAAGACTCATCAGATTTAAGCCGGAACATCGACCTAATGCAGCGTTTCTGTGCTCTAAAGATACGCAGTACATCCTTCTCAGAACAATTGCCCCAAAAAATAACTCCATACCTTAAAGTCGATGCGACGTAACTATGATATGCTGTTAAAACTGCAGATGTGTTTTACTATATTTTGCAGTTTATAAAGCGCAAATGAGAACTGACTCAGCTTATTGCAGATATGTTCTATATGTGATGTCCATTTTAATTTGTTGTCAATACGTAATCCTAAAAATTTTGTAATGTCCGTTTCATCAATTTGTATTCCATTATAATTTATGCTTAACCTACAACTAACACATCTTTGTGCAAAAGACATTATTTTGTTTTAGTTAAATTAATTTTGAGGTGATTCGATTCGAGCCATGTTATGATAGATTTTAATGAACTATTAATGTCGTTTTCGAGATTAATCATATTAAGGTTTGAAAATAATATAGTGCTGTCATCGGCGAATAATGTCATATTACTATGAGCGTACGATGCAGATGGCAAGTCATTGATATAAATCAAAAATAGTAGAGGTCCAAGAACACTACCCTGCGGAACACCACGCTTTATAGTTTTAAAACTAGATAAATATACTGTCTCTGTTCTGTCTCTTGGATTTATTCTTTCAATTTGAGTTGCCTGCTGCCTACCAGAGAGATATGATTCTATTAGCTTGTTAATATTACCTCTTACACCATAACCGCCCATGACCTAGTAGTCGGAGATCTATATAGGCAAACTATCGCAATGTTATGTTCTGTTAGAGCCAATGCACAACATTCTATTATTTTCGGGATAGCCAATTGACTTATTTCTTCTAATTCTAAAATCGGATGCTGCTGTTTGACTAAAATACATGAACCACCATGCCTAGATTTTCTACTATAAAAGGCCCCAAGTTTGTAGTTCGGTATATTTAAATGGCAAATATCTGCATGCGTCATGTTATGCTCTGTAAGGCATAGAATATCAATCGTTTTACTGTCATTATCCAATTCAGCTAAACATATAGTCAGTGCATCTGATTTATTAATAAGGCCATTAAGATTCTGGTGCATAATATAAATATAATTATATACGAAATAAATTATTATCATTGTAACTATTTACATCTATAAAATTACATACGTCGTGTTTATCAATACAATCATTATAATTAATAAAATCATAAAAATCAATAAAAATTTGTTTCATCCCATAATCATTTAATTTACCTGAATATTTGTTAAACATGTCATAGTCATAGCTTAAGTTTAAATTTGTATCTAATATGTGAGCATACTCATAGGTCATCGAATCTAAGTAAATTAGATTATTAAAATTTTCAATTCGCCAATTGTACATATTAGAGAAGTTATTACACTTATATGTAGGCAAACCAATGACAATATTAGTATGATTCATTTGTGACAATGTGTCTCTAATATAGTATATTAAATCAAAATTGTTATTTGTCTTTCGGAAATCCTCTTCTCCTATTAATATTAAACAAAAGTCCTGCTTTGTTAATTTGTCAATTTTCTTTTCAATTCCATCTAAGAGTTGCTTCACTGTGCAGTTTGGAGTCAAATAGTGACAGACTTCAAATTGCGAAAGTTTTTCTCGTGAAATCCTTAATATCCGATTAGTTTTATTGGAGCTAATTATACATATTTTATTCTTTTTTGTTTGCTTGGTTTCAGAAGTTTGTATTGCGCTATCCTCTGATCTTTTTGATGTCTTTGGAGTGCTGATGATAGCTGAAGTTTGACAGCTTTCAGTAATTTGTATATTCTGTACTTTCTCAGGATTTGTTAACTCAGTCAGTGATTCATTGATATTATCGTGGCTCTCTTCTTTCTGTTTTGATTTAGGTGTCGAGGCTGCTTTATTCTTCTTCTTTACTAAAGATCCATTATGATTATTAGGTTCCACTTTTTTAAACATATTAATTAATCTTTGAGATTTTCCCAATTCTGTTTTTAAACTACGGTTCTCCGAGTTTAAATTTTCAATCTCCGTGTTTGCTGACATTAGTTTAGTGTTCAATTCTTCGATCTGCGTTCTTAGTTCTACCACTATACTATCATCTAGAGTAGACGTATTTGGCAAACTCTTCATTGTAGTGTCAAAATATACTGCTTGTGTCATTAAAAGTACTATTATTATGAGCATTATTGAACCTCGTCCTATCTACCGATTGAGATCTTAGTAGTCGACGTCTTTGAGTGACATTGTCTAAGTTTGAAGTATCTTGACTATAGTTTTCTATTATCTTATTATGATCCATTGTTCAAGTTCGTATTTAATAGTCAGTCTAAGTCTTCAAAGAATAAATTAAAAATAATAATATTAAAATAATTTGAACTCTTTGTGTTGGATCCGAACCATGGACTTTTCCTCGGTACTGAACGTCTTCAGATAAAACGTAAAAAGTAAAAATAAAACATTGAACTTCTTCATGGATCGGCTGGATTCGAACTTAGCATCTTACGTTGTTGACCGATGAGCGGAACCGTTCGGCTAAGTGTCACATAGGCATCGCGCCGAATTACGGAGCTTGGTTTCACCACTGCGTGAGTCAGACGTGCGACTGTGTGCTCTCGGAGAGAGTCGGGTCTATCCGGACTCGATCGGACACAGCGCACCAAATGATTCACAGCTGACTAATGTAAACACTTCAAACGTACTCACAATCAACGAATTTTGTAATTTATTTTCGTTATTAACACTTCACTAAATTAATTATTTTTAAATATGAGGTTATAGTTTTGTTGGATCTGTTTTAATCTACAGATTGATATGTTTTTTTTTTATGAATCTTGTACTTTTTCCAGTTATTTAGAATTAGTATAGACAGAGCTTCCACTTAACACAACCGCTCGAGCGCGGGATGCGCGGGGGATCTCAAACCCTACCTATCTTTAAAGCCCAAGTTAAATTACATTTCCTTAACCTCTGAGACCACACTGCCTCTCGCCATCTCTTCCTGTCCTTTAATTAAAATCATTCGCATACTTTCAGATCCATTGTTTTTATTTGTAGTTGCAATATCCAATTATCTATATTTAATCAAGCATATGTAAGTAGTTTATGATATTTTATGCAGATATGTATTAGTATATTTATATTTCATTTATGTATTAATATTTAAACTTTGTATGTAAGTATATAAATATTAATATTGCACTGCCCTACACCTTCATCAAGTGTCCTTTACCCAAAGGTTGCCTGGAAGAGATTGCTCATAGTAATAAGGCCGCCTTCGTTGTACATATCCTGTAATACCTAGTATTAAGTTTTCTTACTATACTTGAGTGCAATAAAAGTATATTCATTCATTCATTCATTCATTCATTCATTTATTCATTCATACCATTTTCCAGTAATAAGTCAAACAAGTTATGTTCCATATCAATTGAGGAATTTTGACATATGCGAGACTTTGGACCACAATTAGCCGTGTGGTCCCCGGCAGAGTAGAATAGGCCACCCTCACTCTTACCGAGGTGTCATAAAAGGCGACTAAGGTAAAGCTGCTGGCATGATCATCAGCACCCAGAGAAGGAAAACTCTGCTTTTATATCAAAACCCTCGCCAACCCGTCTGCCAAGCGTGGTGAGTATGGCAATTACCCCTCATGTGATTGAGGGAGGCCCGTGCCCCAGCAGTGGGGACTTAAATGGGCTGATGATGATGATGATGATGATGATGATGATGAAATGTATACCGATACTCCTAGTATGGTACATACGTACCACGTGCGTGCCACACTTCAATGTACGAGTATACAAAACTGTCACATTTCTTCAGTCGCTTCTTATCTTTAAGGTGCCGGGTAGGGCACACTAGCGACGCCAATCGATTTTAATTTTTTGCTACTAATCCGGGTCTATTTTAAACAATTTCGAGGTTACAATCTCTCGGCATACACTTATTCTATTTATTTAATAACCCAAATGATGGGTCTGTTTTTGTACTTAAAATATTGATTAACGCCACTAGTGGCCGATTTTGGCGATAATTCAAAATTCGAGTGCAAAACCAGATCAAACAGCTAACTATAACTATTAAATAAATAGTATAGGTGTTTACCGAGAGACTGAAGCCCCAAAGTTGTTTAAAATAGATCCGGTTTAGTAGCTAAAAATTAAAATCGATTGGTGTCGCTAGTGTGCCCTACCCGTCACCTTAAGTCAAACAAGTTAGGTTCCATATCAATTGAGGAATTTTGACATATTTGAGACAATCGTCCAGTGAATCAAAAATTCAAACGGACCAATAACCACTGGCCAGGAGTCGAATCTGCGCCCACGGCAACTTTCACGCTAGCCTTAGCGAGCTAACGGTCCCCGTGCGACTGACACACATTTCTATTTCTGTATGTAGATGCTGTTCTGTCAAAGGAAATGCATCCTTAAACGTAGGGAGATAAGAGTGTGGAGAGAATGACATTTTTGTTTAAGACTAGGCATGGATGGTTTTGTAACTATACCTGAATTATCTATAGTAATGTTGCACTCATATGGGTTAGTCTTGGTTATAAGTATACTTTAGGACCTTGCTTACTGCATACAAAGAAGTGCATACTTTAGGACCTTGTCATAATAGCTAAGTCCCATATGACTGCTACTTTCCTATCAGGATACGGACGGTATTATTGTGACAAAGTACTAAAGTGTACTTATTTATACATCTTTTTGCTGCTTATTGTACATAGATTTTTTTTATGTGATAGGTGGCAGACGAGCAGACGGATCACCTGATGGTAAGATATTGCCGCCACCCATGGATACCCGCGATACTAGAGGAGTCACAAGTGCGCTGCCAACCTTTATTAAACCCCCCTTTCTTCCGGATTGAGCCTCCGGTACTCTCGCTCACGCAGCGAAACACAGCACAATGCTGCTTCGCGCCGGTTTTCTGTGACGGCGCCGTGGTATCACTCCGGTCTAGCCGGCCCATTCATGCTGAAGCGTGGCTCTCCCACGGTCTATACTGGTCTATACTATTTATACAGAGGTAAACTCTTCAGACAGCGGCAATGCTTATAGGTAATCCGAAAACACGAAACGCTTGCGTGATTTAATCGACACCTAGCACCATCTATTGGTATAAAGTGGAACTAATGGCCCGAAACTGGAGGGCGGGCCACTAGTAATACAATCATCGTCATCGTCAGCCCATTTAAGTCCCCACTGCTGGGGCACGGGTCTCCCTCAATCACATGAGGGGTAATTGCCATACTCACCACGCTTGGCAGACGGGTTGGCGAGGGTTTTGATATAAATGCAGAGTTTTCCTTCTCTGGGTGCTGATGATCATGCCAGCAGATTTACCTTAGTCGCCTTTTACGACACCTCGGTAAGAGCCGGTGCCTAGTAATACAATATCCTAGATAAATCCAGGACACGGGCAGCGGCCACTTTTAACGTGAAACAATTTTTCGCGTACAAAAACGGATCCAACATTTGTGCATGGTAAAAATAGTATAGGTAAGTGTTTGCCGAGAGGTAGTAACCCCGAAATGGTTTAAAATAGATCCGGTTTATTTGCTAACAATTTAAATCGATTGTTGTCGCTCGCTAGGGGGCTACCCGTCGCCTTAACATCGCGTCCTTTGTAATTGCAACGTGAGCTCTTCTCTTGCTTACCATCAGGCTGAGGAGAGCCAATACACTGAGTCATTATACAAAAAAAGAGAATGTTATTGTTTAAGGTGACGGGTAGGGCACACTAGCGACGCCAATCGATTTTAATTTTTAGCTACTAAACCGGATCTATTTTAAACAAACTTGGGGTTACAATATCTCGGCAAACACTATTTATTAAATAACCATGCACAAATGTTGGGTCCGTTTTTGTACGCGGAAAATTGATTCACGCCTAAAGCGGCTACTTTTGGCGGTAATCCAAAATTCGAGTGCAAAAGCAGACCAAACAGTTAACTATAAGTATTAAATAAATAGTATAAGTGTTTGCCGAGAGATTGTAGCCCCGAAATTGTTTATAATAGATCTGGTTTAGTAGCTAAAAAATAAAATCGATTGACGTCGCTGGTGAGCCCTACCCCGTCACCTTAATATTGTTGTTCTGCCAAAATGGAAGAATGAGGTAAATTAATTTGAAGGTAAGTGTAAGGTTTACGCAAAAAAATAACTCGTTTAGATAATAACAAATAAACGTTATGTATGATTCACAAAAGAGCAATATTTTAGGTGCTATCACAGTAGGTATAGGTCGATAACAGTATTCTATAATAGTTTTTTAGATTTTCGCGTTGCATTATAACTATAATGTATCAATACGGGGATTAACACGATATTTATTATGTGAAACAACATTGTGTACTCACATATTTGGCTCGACGTTTCGGCTACGTTACAGCAGCCGTGGTCACGAGCGGACTCATCCGCTCATCATGAGTCCGCTCGTGACCACGGCTGCTGTAACGTAGCCGAAACGTCGAGCCAAATATGTGAGTACACAATGTTGTTTCACATAATAAATATCGTGTTAATCCCCGTATTGATACATAACAGTATTCTAATACTAGTTTCCCTCACTTGGAATTTGAATACCTCGGCCACGTGTTATAACACGATAGGTAGTCTTTTTTTTTCTCGGGGAAACCGTCATTTCCGTCAAACTCTAACTAAAACCTTTGGGATGTCCATCTCTGCCCAATAGCGCTCGGAAAACCCACAGCCGGGACTAGACTGCACCGCTGATTGCGCTCGCGGCTTCATCCCTACTAGGTGCTATGTAGCCGATGATTGCTGACGTAGAACTATTCTACGTCACCATTATTGTAAACAACCAAACGTCAAACGCCAGTTTAAGGTTATTCGTGGTCTTTCATTTATTCCGATAAAAAATTGTATGACAGTCATGACAGTCATGCGTATTGCTTACAATAACAGTGACGTCAGCGCACAGATAAATTAATAAACTATCATGGCGGAACGGCTTTTAAGGCCGTATAGCGAAAATATAATTTAAAATATATTAGGAAAGTTGCTTCAAAAAAACTCATATTTTTTATGACGAATTATGTATAATATATGTAAAGGAAGATCACTATCTATGCTAGTGTATATTCCATTTGTATTGTTTATGCAGTCATTATATAATCTATGGAACTATTAGATGTCAGTGACGTGAGTGACACCGACTGTCAATTTTAGAAGGTAAAAGTTAGGTAATGGGATATTTATAAAAACGGGAACCAATATTCTCCTGGTTAATGTAATGGGAAATATAATATTATTTTAACTAGAAGTAAAGGCTTTAAATGTTGTTTTTGTTATTTCAGAAAACGCAATTACGTCTTTATTTCATCCGAGCATATACCATTATATATATGTACACACACATACGCACATTCACTCGCATACGCGCACGCATACGCACACAGACACGCACACACACACACACACACAGAGAGAGAGAGAGAGGGAGCGAATATACTATTTTTATTTTACATTAATTACATTATAGTATTTGTTAATCTTGCCTTACATTAACACTGTCGAATTGGGCGGCGACTGCCTGATACAGGTATATATTTACTAAAAAGGTATGTCGCCACAAACTTTGTAAACGATGAATGTTTGTTAACAAATAAACTTTTTTGTTTTTTTCTTATTTTGAATATAATCGTAATGAACCATTCTATCAAATAATAAACATAGTGGCAAAAAGTCTTTATTCAGTCACTGCCTTAACTTTCACTGTGCCATCTTGCGCGTGATTCTTTATCGTAACAGTCTCGTTATTTGTACTCCAAACTTCCACATTGTGTGTAAATGAGTATGATTTAGATTCGGCCGTGATTTCGTGCGGAAACGCCCCGAGGGGACTGCCCTGTCCGTCTGTCTGTCTGTTTGGGGCAGGGCAAGTCTGTCATGTTATATAACCTTTTAAAGTAACGGGGAAATGGATTCGCCCCGCAAAAGTTATTCATTATCAAATGAAATTTGTACGCGGACACTGAACAGATTCTTCCTACCAATGAATAATGATATGCTGAACCACAATTTTCCTAATAGCATACACTCACACACACACATACACATATCAACAATGGGAGAGCCACGCTTCGGCATGAATGGGCCGGCTCAACCGGATTAATACCACGTCCTCATATAAAACCAGCGTGAAGCAGTGCATGCACTGTGTTTCGCTGCGTGAGTGAGGGTACCGGAGGCCCAATCCAGGGGAAGGGGAGTTAAAAGGTAGCAGCGCACTTGTGACACCACTTGTGTTGCAGGTTGCCATGGGCGGCGGTAATCGCTTACCATCAGGTGATCCGTCGGCTCGTCTGCCACCTATATCATAAAAAAAACAAACGTTTCATTTGTAGTTAACTTCGACTCTCAGACAGAACCGTGATTCATTCCGCTCATTACGTTCACTCGGATTATTCAACTCATTCGGATCATTTGGCTCATGGGATCATTGCGCTCATTCGAATCAATCGGCTCAGGCGGATCTTACAGCTCATTCGGATCATTCGGTTGACTCGAACTCGAGGAACAAATAGAACAAGCAAATCACATCTTAGTATTAAATACAATGGTCAAGACATTCAGGAATTAACTGGTACGAAATTTTTAGGCGTTCAGATTGATGATAAACTTGATTGGAAGGAACATATAGACTCTCTTCGACATAAAGAAAGAAAGAAAGAAAGAAAGAAAGAAAGAAAGAAAGAAAGAAAGAAAATACATTTATTGACCATCACAATACACAGGAAACAAACATATACAGTTGGTACACGGCTTAAAACAACAAATTTTACACAGAAGAGGGACAAAGAGATGTGGATAGTGTGTGGTCAATCAGGTCCCGACCTCAGCATTAGCTGCTACTACAATATCTGCATTGCCGCAGCAGCGCTAACATAAATTGAAAGAGCTATGGTTATGTTTTAAGCAGACTGCGTAATACCTCAGCGCTTTCTACCACACTAGCAGCTTATCATGGCTACATATCACCTCTTTTGAGCTATGGACTTTTGGTTTGGGGCAATTCAGTTGACTCAAATAGATTATTCATTACTCAGAAAAGGTGTATTAGAGCAATATGCGGCCAAACTTCTCGTGAATCATGTAGGACGTTCAAATCTTTGGGCATTTTGCCCCTTTCTTCGCTTTACATCCTAGAAGTAGCAAATTTTGTAAAATGTAATATTAATCTCTTGTAAAATTAAATTGTACATTTTCTAGAATATCCCTTAAAGTTAGTTTATAATAAAAGTCCAAATCTCAGCCACTATCCACGGCAATGTGATGCTATGTGTGTAAAAATATTTAATTATTTACCTAAACATTTAAAACTACTACCAATCCATGTATTTAAAAGAAAATTATCTGAATGGCTTAAAGAACATAATTTTTATTTTTCTGGAAGATTTTTATAAAAGCAATAGTTTTAAGCTAGATTTGTGAGTACAAGAATTATTAAGTTTTATATAATGTTAAGCTATTTGTGTTGTTCCTAGTCTTTAGTTTATTTAAATGTTTTTATTTTTTGTAGCTATAAGCACCTAATTATAATATTTGAATGCCAAGTCTAACAATGTTAACAACAAATGTAACCATATTTTACGCAAATAAAAATATTCTATTCTATTCTAACCATTTGAGTCGAATGATACATTCGGTGATAATCTCAATTATAAATGCATGCATGCATGGATATGGAACAGATGCGCAATAATGTAATGGTAGTCGCTGAAAACCAGCGTCGAGGTTGGTCTCATGGATCAGCACCGACTATAGCTGAGCGGCCGCCTGTTTGGCACATACAGGGATAATGTTGTCCTACTTTTCGTCATGATTTATGTCTAGGTTATGTTTCTTATTAAGTTTCCTTGTTTTGTATTGTGCCAAATGAAGTTATCATTCATTCATTCATTCGGAGCGAACATTAGAGATTTGGAACGATGTATCATATGGCTGAGTCGGATCACTGAGTCGTTTCAGTAAAGAGCTACACACGTCTAAGGTATAGATAGCGTGGCTCTTAGATTTTCACAACCGGACATATGGTTGTCTATACTATAGATACAATTAATCATTTCTTCTTACTTTCGGTTCATTTACCTTAATTTTCCGTGGGAGAAATTAAAACCGACCTAGATAATTCAAACCAGTGCGAATTTAATTTCAGTTCAGTTATTTTTACGACTAATAAAATTTATAAGTAGCGTGAACCGGTACATTTGGTATCGAAGTGTCTGTCTAAACTCACTCTCTCGTCATCTTAGCAAATAATTTTTAACCGACTTCAAAAAAAAGAGGTTCTTAATACGACATGTATATATATGTTTTTTTTATGTTTGTTCGCCGATTACTCTGCCATTTATGGACCGATTTAGATGATACTTTTTTAGTTGGAAAAAGATAGTTCCGGATTGGTACCATGATCAGGATATCAGAATCAGATTATGGGATCCTGGAAAAATTGAGGGACACTCAAATTTTATAGGGACACGTAATGTTTTTGTCTTATTTCCAAAACTGTATTAGTATTTACGCCTGACTGTATTAATTGTTTGGCTCTGCTGATGATGGAAGGTCAACTCCTCAACGGTAAGGAGTTAAAAGATAACTCTTCTAATTATGTACTCATAATTAGTTTTTTAGTTATTTGGCGGGGGTGGAAAAGAGGGGGGGGGGGGGGGTTCCAAAAAAAGAGTCACTAAAAAGGTTAAAAAAAAACCGCCTTCAAAAACTACGACCTAAAAAGTGTAAAATAATATTTCTAACACTTTATACACTTCAAATAACATTTTATAACAGTACACTCGAGAAAAGGTTCTACCGAAGTCGGCGCCTAATGCCTGTTGAATGATTGAATGTTGTATTAAATTACAAGATAGTATTGGGCGCCGACTTCGGTAACACCTTTTCTCGAGTGTACTGTTATAAAATGTTATTTGAAGTGTATATTATTTTACACTTTGTAGTTCGTGGTTTTTGGAGGCGGTTTTTTTTCACAGATTTTTTTATTATAAATTAAGATATATAGTAAGATACCACAAAATGTCATTAACCTATCACTGGATAAGTTTAAGTCTCATATTAAAACCTGCCTAATGAAGAGAGGTTACTATAGTGTACAAGACTACTTAAATGATAAGGATTCTTGGTCATGTTAATTGATTAATCTTTTGAGTTGTTATTCATAGTAGTCTATTAACTTTCATAATTGTATTTTTTTTCTCTTCTCGATTGAAACTCTGTAACATCATCAATATTTGAAAAGAGTAACTACTGAGTTTCTTGCTGGTGTCTTCTCAGTAGAAATCGACATTCCGAACCAGCGGTAGATATTATGTACCTATTTTGACATTCATAAGTGTTCTGTGTGGACCTAAATTGAATAAAGATTTTTTTTATCTTTATCTTTAATGGCCTTTGGAATGTGGTTGTAAATGTTTGGAGCCATACAATCAATCAACAATAAATGTCAAAGCCATCGACATTGCGTTGAAATCATCTGAAGTTGATATTCGAGAATCATCAGATGGGTGAACCATCCTACACAGAGGGTGCTACGATCGGCCTTAAATGAACGAGTTGGACCGGTCGCATGAAATGCCAAGATATCTAGACTAGTTGGGAGCCAGGTCAAAAAACTTAGTGTTTTTTGCCTGCCACGGGCAGGGGTGGCACACCTTATACTTGTAACTACTTAGCTACGCTTCGGCATTAATAGGCCCGCTCGACCGGAGTGGTATCACGGCCTCAGAAAATTCGCGTGAAGCAGCATTGTGCTTTGTTTCGCTGCGTAATCGAGGGTACAGGAGGCCCAATCCGGGAGAAATAATAAATAGTATAAGTGTTTGCCAAGAGATTGTAACCGAAATTGTTCAAAATAGATCCGGTTTAGTAGCTCAAAATTAAAATCGGACAAACGAGCAAGCGAGTCACCTGATGGAAAGTAATCAACGCCGCCCATGAACATCCTCGATCGCTAATGTGTTGCCGGCCTTTTTAAAAAAGAGTACGCTCTTCTCTTTAAGGTCCCTAAGCCGTAGCCGTAGGGAAATACTCCCGCAGCCAAACCGTTCCACAGAACTGAGGTACGTGGTAGAAAGTTCCGGGAGAAACGCACCGATTTAGCCCGCCATCCATCGAACCACCATTTAACAAACTATAGGATGGTATTTTGACAGAATAGCCTCAACTACCACCAAGACGAAGAGCACATAAGGGCAACCGCCAGTAACTTTTGACACACAGAAACAGTACACAACAACCACAAACAAACTAATTCGACATAAGTAAGGACACCAAAGCCTTCCTCACATCTGGAGAAAAAGGGACACCAGGAAAAACACTGCGAGGGGTGCCTCTTTTCATGAGAAACGACAGGGAAAGAGTGGGAATCTCCTTCTGCAACCCAATGGCACAAAACACTGTCTGCATATCGCCGGGTCTCAGCTAGCTACTCAACGGAAGCACCTCCAAAACATCGATGAGATGTCCTTCGAACTTCAAGTAGTAACCGTCGAAAGGTCTGACGTGCAGAATATTGCGGAAGAACGATATAACTATCGCATTATTCTCCACTCAGCTAGATGTCACGGAGTTCTTACTCCGGGTGACCGACACCCACGATATGCCACTGCTAGTACATTAGCACAAAACTAAACACTAAACCAGTCTTAGCAAGTTTGCAATGTTTAGATGACAAATCAAAGCGACAACATAACGACCAGCGCGTTACCTTATCCTACGGCCAGCGATACCGTAAGCAAACTGGTTGCAGTCCTACTTGTATCAGCCTATAAACTGTCCCACTGCAGGGCAAAGGCCTCCATCATAGAATTCAAGTCATCGCTACTATGTTGGGTCCATTTTTGTACGCGAAAAATTGATTACCGCCAAAAGCCGCCACTTTTAGCGTGAATCAATATTTCGCGTACAAATGTTGGGTACGCATTTGTGCATGGTTATTTAATAAATAGTATAAGTGTTTGCCGAGAGGTTGCAACCCCGAATTGTTTAAAATAGATCCGGTTTAGTAGCTAACAATTAAAATCGATTGGCGTCGCTAGTGTGCCCTACATCATCATCATCATCAGCCCACTTAAGTCCCCACTGCTGGGGCACGGGCCTCCCTCAATCACATGAGGGGTAATTGCCATACTCACCACGCTTGGCAGACGGGTTGGCGAGGGTTTTGATATAAATGCAGAGTTTTCCTTCTCTGGGTGCTGATGATCATGCCAGCAGCTTTACCTTAGTCGCCTTTTACGACACCTCGGTAAGAGTGAGGGTGGCCTATTCTACTCTGCCGGGGACCACACGGCCCTACCCGTCACCTTAATTATTACATTATGTAAGTCAAGCCCGCACATTTTCCCATCATTAAGCAACCCTCGTGTGTGTGAGCTAATAGGTGATAACAGCACATTTGTGTGCGATAACAGTATCACAGTATGACAATACTGAGTATACTGTGACAGTGTATGTAACGTTACATAATGATCCCGTATAGTCTACAGAATCTTTTTCGAAATAATTAGCATTGCATTGCAAGATAAAAATTCTTAGTTTTTGAATTTGGATTAACATAGTTGAATTTTGCATAATTAATTATTATATTAAAATGATTTAACGTAATTAGCCGTGTGGGCCCCGGCAGAGTAGAATAGGCCACCCTCACTCTTACCGAGGTGTCGTAAAAGGCGACTAAGGTAAAGCTGCTGGTATGATCATCAGCACCCAGAGAAGGAAAACTCTGCATTTGTATCAAAACCCTCGCCAACCCGTCTGCCAAAAGTGGTGAGTATGGCAATTACCCCTCATGTGATTGAGGGAGGCCCTTGCCCCAGCAGTGGGGACTTAAATGGGCTGACGATGATGATGATGATGATGAACGTAAATTAAATTTAAAACTGAATTTAATTTATTTGATTTGTTTGTTTAATTTAGGACATTGTGTTTAATTTGTTTGAGTAAAAAATAGATAACTGTAAATAGTTATTACATTAATTAAAACATCAAGAACAAAATTTGACCCTCAAATGGCGTAACGTAGCGTATATGACTATCTTATACAATTCAAATTGAAGACTTATTCAAAGTCTATAAGATCTTCACAAAAGGTTTCAAAATAGACTAATGAAGAATTATAAAATTAAAGTATTATTGAAAAAAATATTATTACCAAATAAATAAATTTATATCATCATCGTCAGCCCATTTAAGTCCCCACTGCTGGGGCACGGGCCTCCCTCAATCACATGAGGGGTAATTGCCATGTTACTCACCACGCTTGGCAGACGGGTTGGCGAGGGTTTTGATATAAATGCAGAGTTTTCCTTCTCTGGGTGCTGATGATCATGCCAGCAGGCTTTACCTTAGTCGCCTTTTACGACACCTCGGTAAGAGTGAGGGTGGCCTATTCTACTCTGCCGGGGACCACACGGCGTCAATAAATTTATATAAATAATTAATATTTCACAACGTCACATACATTGATCTGACTCCAAGATAGGTAGCTCAAGCACCTGTGTTACGGATATCAGGAATCAAGTGGGATTACAAAATATACATATAATACCTTTCTTTTGTAAATCCATACATATAATACATAAAAAAAACATCCAGATCAATACAAACAGACGTGTTCATGCACACAAGTATTTGTACTGTGCGGGGATCGAACCCGCAACCCTTGGACCAAAGGCAGCGTTCACTACCACTGTTCCAAACGTGTCGTCTAAATAACTTATTCTAGTGCAATCTAAAATGATCTAATTTCTACATACTTTTTAATCTTTGAATATAAAGTTCAAAAAAAATATTTTATTTCCTAGATGAGAGAAAATTTGCTTTTATTGAACATATTAAATTAACTGATGTTTGAGACAATCTATAATATAAAAATGAATCGCAAAATGTGTTGGTAAGCGCATAACTCAACAACGCCTGGACCAATTTGGCCAATTCTTTTTTTAAAATGTTCGTTGAAGTCCAAGGATGGTTCTTACGGCGAGAAAAAATCGAATAATTGTCGGGAAAACCCTAAAAACAGCTCTTTTCTTTTTTACATACAAACGTTTTCTAACTAAAACGTAGAATCAATTTGAGTATTATTGCTATTATATAAAGTTCATATTTGTTGCCACATTACATTTTTTTTGACAGGACGAAGCCTGTCGGGTCAGCTAGTTATACATACAAAAGACATCAACGAGTCATTACTACGTAACGTTGCCTTGTTAGCGCATTGGGTAGGGGTTCGATCCCCGGGTTAACCGGTTACATAAAAATTATACCAATAAATTCGTCTTACTATTTAATTAATGAGACAGATTTATTTATTAGTATATAATAATGTGTTTCTTTATGTATTAGCATTATAAATATTTTAATATATACTTTTCAATATTGCACCACCTACCCCTCCTCTTCTATCAAATGGCCTTTGCCTGAAAGTTGTCTGGTAGAAATGGCTTCCAGCGATAAGACCGCCGAAATTGTACAATTAAGTTTCTGTAATGCGTAGTTTTTTTTAAGTTGTGTTTTTTGAACAATAAAGTTACCTATTCTATCTAATCTATCTATTTGCTTCTAAGTATAACTTTAGAACAACAGATTTTATTTGAATCTTTAGATTCAATCTTAAAAGTAGAAAAGAAACGAATATTATATTCAAATTTAGCAACAAAACATAGGGTATTTAAAACGAAGTTCAGGCCGCTAGATTTTATAATATATCTTTATTGTTCGAAAAAAGTTTTATTTAAAAATTGGCTCATAAGATTAAACAAAAAAATAATTAAAAAAAAACATCAAATATAACTAATCTTTAAAAAGCGTAATCCACCAACAATTCAAATTAAAAAAATCGAACACGACGAATAAAATTGTCAACCAAAAGAAAGTTACGAATAAAAAAGTGTTTTAAAAAAAGAATGTCAGCCTTTCTTAGCTGTGACAGCTAAAATCGGTCACTAGCCGGTCGGATGCCATACGGGACCTTGTTTCGTTCATTTCACTGACCCACTTTGGACACAACGGACCGACCGCGGTAATATGTAAACATGCTTTGAGACTTAGTTCGGTTGAGACGTGTAGCTTTTTTTTGTAAAGAGGATATTCTTGAATGGATTTTGATTTTGAAATTAGAACGGTTTTCTTTTTAATTGAGACGTGTTGTTTTACTGTTGAATGGATGCTTGTTTTGAAATTAGAACACAAACTAAGCGTGTTACATACTATGTTAACCTCCTTCTCCATAATTAAATAGAAATTATTTCGTCATTAATGACGCAAAATATACAGTTGAAACATGTCGCAATATAAGGAAAGTTAGATTAGTTACAACTATTTTATTAAACATATAGTTAGAGTTTCAATTTTGATTAGGACATTCACACGCTTGAATCACCTGATTCCGTGTTTCGAAGGCAACGTTGACACATCAGCCCCGGTCGGAAATTCTATCACCGGCTTTCACAATAAGAAAGAAGAAAAATAATTTCAATGTGTCTATCATATATTTAACAGGAGAATAATTAGTTATTTATATAATCCAAGTATATGTGTTTTTGTAACACGCTACACTTTTCCTGTAAACCCCCCAAAGAGCTTGCTATTAACGATAAGACCGCCTATATTGTATTAGCATTATTACTATAGAAACAAGATCTGTAATCTTTTGTGCAATGAAGATATCTATCTATTTATTTCAATAAATAAATATTAATACGCAGGATCAATTTTTATGCCTTAATCACATTTAGAGATCTAATTCATCGTCTAAATTTGATAATTCGTATAATAACGTCGTTTACATAATTTTGATTTATAATAGACATTTCTACAACTTGGTGTGAATAATACTTATACCTTTCTTAACTGAAACGGTCATTTACCCAAGTTTAATATGTAAAAAATAGGTCTACTTACTCTATCCATAAAAGGTTGCTATAAAAGTAAAAAATCCGCCATAGATCATCTACCTACACTAGAAAGCTTAAATGGTCTATGAATCAAAGTGGCAATTTAATTTGTACGCTGCAAAACCTGATTTATAGTACACATCGGCACCTTTAAAGTACTTAGTCCGGTCTGAGCCTTACGCTGCTTTTATTTCTCGGCCGAACGGAGTAGGAAGAGCAACAACCTATGATTGCAGGGCCGTTATACTGTATCGACTCCACACCGACTGATAAAAACGGAAAAACGTACCACCATTTCCTTTTACTAATCATGTGTAACTAGCTTTATAATTAAGAAAATGGCTACTTTTTTGTCAAAAAAAAAGTTTCGCCTCACACAGATACAGCACTAAAATTTAAATTCAAAAAAGGAACGTCATTAATATTTTCGCAATGCGTTTTGCGGCTCCAAAAATGGCACTGGCCGAAAATAATAAGGTTCATCAAACACAACGGTGCATTTAAATCAATTTCATATTCACCTGTTTAACTCGCTCCAAGACGTATACTCTCACAATCACAGCGATCTCATTATCCGGCACTCGGCTTAACAGTTATTCGTACTAAAACCGGTGATTAACAGCGATTACCGACCTCCTTCGTTCGGAACTGATTAGGTTTTATTTTTGGTTTTTAAAAATGGAACTTGTTAAAATGGAGGGATTTTTGACGTTTGAGCGCGCGCTTTTTATTTTTTTTAATTTTGCGGAGCGGGTTATGGCGTTGGGCCTTGACCGCCGACGTCCACGGCCATACTGACTGTAGGCTGCACGAAGCGCCTATCGTACGCGATGTAAATTACTTTCCAACGGTTCCTTTTTCGCTTCGCTGCACTGATTCCGGTCTTTTTTTAAGCTTCGGTATGCAAAGGAAAGCTTAAGATAAGTTCGATTGTGACCGTCGCTGGACAATGGAATGATGCTGTTAACTTTTTAATTGTGTGTCTTGTTTTTTCCTTATTCTTTGTCTTAATGTAGAGTCGGGAATTTTAAGGTACCAATAGCACCAACAACTGTTTTAGCTAGAGACTAGTTAAAATAAATAAAAGGTTTTATTCAGGTCGAAAAGTTATCCTGCTCGAATACTTTGGAACACACTTGGACCCCAATGGACAACATTTCAAAATTGCTAAGCTCTGAAACAAAAAATACTTCTTTATTTACTTTTCCGCTGCTCGAATATATATTTATTCATGTTTTATATTGCTTATTTACTGAGAAAAAAATTAAAAACTAAAAAACGTAAGATGACGTCATCGGACGGCAGAATGTAAAATATTTCTTTGCTTAGCACATTATAGTTTTAAATTTACGAAATGCCAAACCCATGACATGCAACTGTCAAAAAAAAGACAACTTGTCAACGTTGAATGTATGAATGACGTTGACAATGTTGACACTAGTATTATTTACCTTTGACAGTAGTACCTTTTTTTTATTAAAACAATGATAAGCAAAGGAATATCGCTGTATTCAGCCGTCCGATGACGTCATTTGGCGCTTACGTCTATTTAGAATATAAAGAATTTCAATAATTATTTTATGCATGAAAATGGACAAATTTTGAAAAAAGAAAAAATATGGGTCTGTTCATTTTATGTCTATTTTCATATAAAAAAACAATATGGACATGTTAAAAATATGAAATGTTGTCCATTCTGGGGAACTCGATATGAAAAAAAACATGGCGTATATCACCTGAAAACCATACAAAAAAACTATGTTTTGGTGATATATGTCGTATGAAAATTAATATCACGAGCACGAGAATTGAAGCCCTGGACCCCAATTATCGTGCTCGTGACATTTCTTTTCATACGACATATATCACTAAAACATAGTTTTTTTTGTATGGTTTTGAGGTGATATTCGCCATGTTTTCAAAATATCACGAGCACGAGAATTGGGCTCCTGCCTCATACGCCAAAGATCGTGGGTTCGATCCCTACCTTGGTCAAACATTCGTGTGATGAACACTTGTGTTTGTTCAGTGTCTCGGTGTATTACATGTACTTATCTAAGTAGTTATTTGCTACTTAGTACGGAATCATGTCAATGTATGAGATGTTGTATGAAAATAAAACATTTCTCTAACGCGTTGATATCTTTTACGTCGCAGTATATGATAAAAACATTTTTTGGATTTCAATATATTTGACATTCATGGATGTGTGTATGTCTGTTTGTGAATCCCAGGCCTACTATGGGGAATGCTCTAAGGAATTGTTCGGACTGATTCCTGCTGCCTAGTCAACAGTTCCATGCCCATCATGTAGATGGTTGGCAGTCTTCAACTGTGCGATTCTCAAGAAACTTTCTGCCTCAAACGGCAAAACTCTGGAATCGCCTGCAGTGGTTTCCGGACCAATACGACCTGCAAACCCTCAATAAAAAGAGAGTCATCATCATCATCAGCCCATTTAAGTCCCCACTGCTGGGGCACGGGCCTCCCTCAATCATATGAGGGGTAATTGCCATACTCACCACGCTTGGCAGACGGGTTGGCTAGGGTTTTGATGTAAATGCAGAGTTTTCCTTCTCTGGGTGCTGATGATCACGCCAGCAGCATTACCTTAGTCGCCTTTTACGACACCTGGGTAAGAGTGAGGATGGTCTATTCTACTCTGCCGGGACCACACGGCGTAAAAGAGAGTACTCCCTTTTAAAAAGGCCGGCAGCCCACCTGTGACTCTGTCCATGGGCGGCGGAAATCGCTTACCATCAGGTGATGCGTCTGCTCGTCTGCCCTTTATATCATAAAAAAAGAATTTCTCAAAGTGGGGTTCACGAACCCCTTGGGATTCGCCATTTACGGTGACGGGTAGGGCACACTAGCGACGCCAATTGATTTTAATTTTTAGCTACTAAACTGTCGCTAGTTAGGGTGTACCGGCAGGCCTCTGCCGGCGGGATTCAGGAACGTATATGCGGTATTCGTAAATAACGGACAATGTAAAATTGTATAAAAATAATTATTTAATGCGTAAACATTATAAAAGTACGCCCATTGTCCAAAGGTGAGAAAATTAGTGACATTAGAAAAACAAATGAGTAGCGATATTTGAAAAAAGAATAAAGTATTCTTCGCGCCATAAAAGTAAACAAAGAAGGTTTCATGCATCGAGTCTTTCATCCTCAACATAGGGGTACCCGTCGTATACAATATAAATAAGTATCCACCCTTGCTTCGGATTGGGCCTCTCTTAGGTACTCGGCGAAACACAGCACAGGCCAGTCGAGCCGACTGATATGCTTTTAAGCGTGACTCTTCCTCGATTTGGTCGGTAACGTTTTCGCTACGAGGAAAGCTTATAAAACAGCGCTAGTATGTGCAAGATGCCACCCTAATGTAGTGAATGTAAGCCAATGGGCACACGGGGTTAATATCGGGTAATGCCTGGTTATCACAGGCACTCAGAGCTTAGAAAATATAGGGAAAGCTTCGAAGCATGAATTTGTTTGAAAGATGTTTTCTTGTAATTATGAACCAGACTCCAGGAAAGAGGGTAATGTTGGTAGTACTACCTTGCGGATAAAGAATGGGATCAGAAATGGCGGCGCATGCTAAATAGTGTGCGAGTGAGAAGTGAATAGATGCGCCGCCATTTCTGATCCCATTCTTTATCCGCACAGGTTGTACAGGAGCTTATAATAATAATATCTACTGCCTCTTTGGCGCAGTGGGTAGTGTGTCCACACTTAAAAGTGACGGCTGCGCTTGGGGTCCCTGGTTTGATCCCCGGGTCGGGCCAAAATTTGTGCCTAAGTTTTTCTGTTAAGAAATTCTCAGCGTCAGCCCGGAGTCTGGAAGTACAATACCGCCGTATGGGACCCCCGTGAATCATCGGAATATGAGGACTTGTGTTTTCACACACACTTGAGCACTAATATATATCCTGCGTACGTGGCTGATCGTTGAGATTAAGGAGAGTTTAAAGGTTGGCAGCGTACTTGTGACTCCACTGGTGTTGCGGGAGTCTATGGGCGGCGGCAATCGCTTACCATCTGGTGATCCGTCTGCTCGTCTGCCACCTATATAAAAAAAAAATGGATTGTGCTTATATTGCACGGAAATAGAATACCTATATGGAGCAGCTGAATTTTTTTTCGCTTATTTTTTTGATCTAACATGCTAAATGGACTTCATTCACGATACCTTTATGAGGTTTTCGGGATGAAACGATAAAAATGACGGTGTATACAACCTGTGCTGATAAAGAATGGGATCAAAATGGCGCATTTCTGATCCCATTCTTTATCCGCACAGGTAGTAAACTATAATTATTAACACTACTTAGCTTAAGAAAAATTGTTACTAACTATTTTTTATGGACTCTTTGGCCTCAAATAAATTGATTATTATTATTACGTAAATCTTGCCAAGTCGTGTGGTCCCCGGCAGAGTAGAATAGGCCACCCTCACTCTTACCGAGGTGTCGTAAAAGGCGACTAAGGTAAAGCTGCTGGCATGATCATCAGCGCCCAGAGAAGGAAAACTCTGCATTTATATCAAAACCCTCGCCAACCCGTCTGTCAAGCGTGGTGAGTATGGCAATTACCCCTCATGTGATTGAGGGAGGCCCGTGCCCCAGCAGTGGGGACTGTTAAGGGTAGGGCACACTAGCGACGCCAATCAATTTTAATTTTTAGCTTCTAACCGGATCTATTTTAAACAATTTCGGGGTTACAACCTCTCGGCAAACACTTATACTATTTATTAAATAAACATGCACAAATGTTGGGTTCAACGCGTACGCGAAAAATTGATTCAATTTTTCGCGTACAAAAACGGACCTACAACTGTTCTTCAGCTGCCTGTACCTTCAGCTGTTCCATACAAAATATCCACCCGGAAATAATATTGGCGGGTGGTTATTCTATTCCCGTGGCAGACGAGCAGACGGATCACCAGATGGTGAGCGATTGCCGCCGCCCATAGACTCCCGCAACACCAGTGGAGTCACAAATACGCTGCCAATATTTAAACCCCCCTTTCCCCGGATTAGGCCTCCGGTAACCTCACTCACGTAGTGCACAGTGCTGGTTCACACCGGTTTTCTGTGAGGCCGTAGTATCACTCCGGTCGAGCCGGCCTATTCATAATATTCCTCCCTTAAGAGCCGGCAACGCATCTGTGATGCCCCGTGTGTCGCAGATGTCTATGGGCGGCGGTAATTCACTTACCATCAGGTGAGCCGTCTGCTCGTTTGTCTGTCATAATGTAAAAAAAAAATATGCCGAAATGTAGCTTTCCCAAGGTCAAGTTGGATACCTGTCGCATCCAAAGAAATGATTCATTCTTAGTACATTTTTTGTATCAACATATATGTTTAATTACATGTATAATATACATAGTTATAATTTATTTTTTTATGTATGATGATTTGTAAGAACTGTATACAAGCCTATGGAAATAAAGCATTTTTGATTTTCTTTTTAATTTTCTTGAATTCCGTTATGTTGTCGGTTCTCAGCTTCCTTGTAACCGCACGCAGCTATTAGCAATATTACGCGAACAGTTGCGCGGGCGCAGGATGCCCTTCGTTGATCCGAAGGCCGAGCACCGTTACACGGGAATATTTCTTTAGGCCTTGCACTGACTGTACCGTTTGCTTTGACATCAGATCACATGGTCCCAGAAAGCCTTCTATACCTACTCTGATTTTTATGCAAACTAAACTGACAGATGCAAACGTCAAGTTCCCATACATTTTGACACATTGCATCTGTCAAAAGTAGAAAAAATGTATGGGAATGACACGCTTCACTTCGCAAGTATACAGCCGGTGATCCCACGTCGTCCATGGTTTTTCAAAAGAAAAACAATAGAAAAGTCCATTGTATCCACCATCAGTCGCTTGCGAATTGGACATGCCTGCACTCCGGTCTTTTTAAATAAGATACGTGTAAAAGACTCGTCACTCTGCGAATGTGGCCTAGAGGAGGGTACACCGGAACACATTTTCTTCAACTGTCGGAAATACCCAACTTCGTTGTATGACATCCTTCCCTCGAAAATTCCTCGCCCCATCAACTTCCCTTTCCTTCTTACCCTTTCCTCCTCACGTTATATTGAATATTTATGTAACTATATCAAATTGTATAATATAAGATTATAGTAACAGTTTTTATGAATCTCCCAATTAACAAAGTTTGTGTTGTCTAAATGTGTATGTCAGTGTACGTTCTGTTTGTTTTAGGTGATGTTTAATAATAACCCAAACTCAATCGTCTGAAGAGAACCAGCTCATTTCTCAACAAATTTTCTAAGGAACGTGTCTCTTTAATCACTTGACATTGGCAGAATTGTCTCGTAAGAGCAACAGCAAGCCATTAAAAAAAAAATACACATTGACACCTGTCAGTTTAGTTCACGTAATTAAAAATCAGAGTTTAGAAAATCTAAATCAAAAAATACTTACTCTAATGGCTCAGCGACCCAAAATTAGTCTAGGCCTCCGATATGAGATGTCGCCATATGTCTCGGTGTGGTGCAGCTTGACGCCAATCTCCTGGCTTCAAATCCCTGCAGATCCGCGTTCACTACACCTCGCCAGCGGTAGCATGGACGTCCAACTGGCAGATGACCAGCAGGTTGTCCGAGATATGCCTTCTAGGCGCCCCTATCTTTTTTTTTATAGAAAGGCCAATCAGGATAACCTCACTCCGCCTGATGGTAAGCGGCCGTGAAATCCAAATATGAGGCTGACAGGCACAAAAGAACTAACAAAGTACCCATTGTGTCTGCCATCCTCACCCTAATGGCCTGCTGAGATGCCGTTTCACGCCCGCCTAAAAGACCCCGGATTGTATGAAGGAGGAAACACATGAGCTGGGAGGGCATTCCATGTCTTGATGGCTCGGGGCAGGAACGAGGAGCCAAACCTCTTGGTGCGCGCCGCCATTGTCTGGATGGTATGCGGATGGCAACGCTGTCCAGCACGTGTTGTTCGGAAGTGGAAAGGGGAGGATGGGATAAGTTGAAATAACTCATCAGAGCATTCCCCATTATAGAGGCGGTAGAGAACACTTAGACTGGCAATGTCTCTACGTAGCTGAAGAGGTCTGATACCACCCTTTCGAAATATTCGACGAAGTATAGTAGTAAGACAGGGTTGTGTAGCTGGGTGAAGCAGAGCGAGCAGAGCTGAGACTCGGAGCGGAGCTGTAAAATGGAGATGAGCTGAACGGGGCTGTAAATACATTTTGTTTCCAGTCAGCACGGTGAACGTCTGACGTCGCGTTACCCCTCGCAACTCTGCGTATCCCCGCTCTCCACCGCACAGCCCTTTTTTTGTTTATTGAGGAGATGGAAATGCCGCCTCCCCGAATGTGCATTGGGCAGACGTCGGCGCCAGTGGTCGGCGCCACCTTATGCACACCCGTCCGCTGGGAGACGGACGGTATGTGGGGCTTTCCTCTGGGTTGGGTCTTTGCTAATCAGAAACCGTCGAGAGGCATACCCACTAAAACCCAACTTTCCCGGTTTATCCAGGCTCCGGGGCAGGACACGGGCTCAACGGACGAACCCTGGCCCCGCATCCTGCCCCACGGATTAGCGAGGCTTGCCAGTACGGCCTCTCCCATAGCTCCGAGGCTTAAAACCTCCAGGACCACTCCCATCGCCCACTACAAAAACCACCCGAAGAGCGCATACGCCGCTGGATTGCGACGCGGGCGCTGGCTGCTGGCTGCAGGGCAGGGAGACAAAGGAGAACCCGCAGGCTTCTAACTAACGCCCCAAAAACGTCCGCAAGAGCTGGATGCGGAGCTGGTCGACGGCCGGGGAAAGCGTGGGTTGGCAGTCGTTGCCGCATCCCACTGGCTGTGGGACACAGCGCAGACCAGCACAGGGTCCCCCACACGCAGGTGGGGGCAGCGCTCTCCCGTGAGGGAAGGGCACCCCAGTGGGCGGATACAAATTCAAATAGTTTTTATTTCCATAAAACATGTGGGTTATTGGGCATTACAGTAGGTCCCACACTAGGAAAATCCTATATCGTGGGCACCCGGTATAAACAACAAAACCAGGAGAGCGACAGATTTCATTTGAAACAAAGATAACATTATCAACTATTTGAAACTGTGCTAACACTAAAGACGAAAGTCTTTAATGCGTGTGTGTTGCCAGTGATGACATACGGAACCGAAACGTGTCCGTTTACAATGTGCCGATTAAGAAGGCTCAAAGTCACCCAGAGAGCAATGGAGAGGTCTATGCTCGGAGTCTCCCTGCGTGATCGTATCAGAAATGATGAGATCCGCAGGAGAACTAAGGTCACAGACGTAGCCCAAAGGATTGCATGCCTCAAGTGGCAATGGGCAGGGCACATAGCGAGGAGAACAGACGGCCGTTGGGGCGGAAAGGTCCTCGAGTGGAGGCCACGTACAGGAAGTCGCAGCCGTGGCAGGCCTCCAACAAGGTGGACCGACGATCTGGTGAAGGTCGCGGGAATCCATTGGATGCGGGAGGCACAGGACCGATCTGTGTGAACATTGGGGGAGGCCTATGTGCATCAGTGGACGTCTATTGGCTGAAATGATGATGATGATGATGATAACACTAAAAGTAATTTAGTTAGTGTATGTGTGATTATGTGAACTATGTGTGTGTGAGTCTGTTTGTCTGTGTTTGTTGTGACTCTGTGTGTATTTGATGGACTTATTTTTATATTATTTTAATTATTTTATTTTAATTGCCCTAGGAGGTCTTCAGTTTGTCGGTTCGGGACAATAGAAAAGAGGAGATCGAAGTGCGACGTCAAAGTGTCTCACATGGGCACCGCAATAGCGAGACATATGAGTCCACCGCACAGCCCAGCTTCTCCCCGCACAGCTCTATTAAGCTTGTCACCGCTGTGCCACGCTTATCTCCGCGCATCATACATTTTAATGTAAATCTTCTCAACTCCGCTAAAACTGTTTCTCACATGGGTACAAAAGAAAAGTATTATATGTATATATTTGTAACCCTATCTATAGAGTATGTCGCGAATATAATGCAATATGTAAACGCTTGGACGATGTACCTGACATCTTTAGTTCAACCGTTCATAGATGGAAACACGCTTTCCGTCATTTTTAAATTAAACTGCCTACTCAGGTATTCTATACCTATATCTTAACGATATTTTGAAATATCTTATTTTATTTTATTATTACTATATACCTATTCTTTATTTATGTTTTATATTGATATCTACACTAATATTATAAAGAGGAAATATTTGTATTTTTGTATGTTTGTAATGAATAAATTTAAAAACTACTGGACCGATTGCAATAATTTTTACACCATTAGAAAGCTGCATTATTCAGAAGTAACATAGGCTATATTTTATCCCGGTACGGAAAGTAGTTCCCTCGGGACGCGGGTGAAACCGCCTGAAATAGCTACTTTATAAATAAAACAGTAAAACTTGTTAATATTTACACGATAGTTCTCTTGTATGATTGTTATGTTATGTACAGTGGCGGACTCATCAAGCTATACAAAACTGTCAAATTTCTTCATTCGATTATAAACCTTATAGTGTTACACATTGAGTTCGAAATCGATTGAGGAAATTTAACAGTTTTGTATAAAATATGTGTACAGTGGCGGACAGGTCAAGCTGACCTGTCCGCCACTGTACACATATTTTTGGTGTTGCAACCTACCATTTTTTTCTATATTTTGTTTTGAGAAATCATGTATTGTTGTAACTCTGTTCTGTGTACCAAATAAAGAAAATAAAATAAAATTAATATAATGTTATTTGTATTACCGTGTATTATCAGCCAAACTCCTCAACAAATTTTACTTTGCAGGGGCCGATACAGGCGTAGCCTAGTTTGGGCTCACCGACATAGCTTTTACTGTACTATTGCCTTAAATTATAAAACTTAGCTACAATAATGTAAATGTAACTGTGTGTGTTAAATAAATAATTTTTATTTCTTATTATTTATTTTTATGAATGGGCCGGCTCGACCAGGGTGTTAACACGGCTTCGCAGAAAACCGGCGTGTTGAAGTAGTACTGTGCTGTGTTTCGCTGCGTGAGTGAGGGTACCGGAGGCCCAATCCCTGAGAAGAAGGGGTTTAAAGGTTGCCAGCGCATTTGTGACTCCACTGGTGACGCGGGTGTCCATGGGCGGCGGCAATCGCTTACCATCAGGTGATCCGTCTGCTCGTGTACCACCTATCTAATAAAAAAAAAACTTTAGTACGGTAATAACTTAAGAACGTTTTTTGTAATAAAGGGGATGGCATCTTATATAAAGAATAACTCACCAATATGTAGAAATTATAGTTTAATGACATGTATAATTTTTAATCATAATTTAATTTTCAACTGGACATAAACTAAATTTAGGCACAGTGATTTTAGACCTAGAACAAATAATTAACTGTCAGAATGACGGCGTATTAGAACTCGATCTTCACTCCTCGACGACTGCAGCAAAAGTGAGCTGCCACTTCGTTAGCTCACGCTCAACGACTTTTTGGCGGCAACTCGACGCGCTCACCCGCCGACCAATCAGAGCGCTCACTCGCCGCCCAATCAGAAAAATGTACGCAGACTTCCGCTTCACCGGAAATCAATTTAATTTTTGCATGGCGACAACACTTATCTTACCTGACTCACACCTTGTCTGTGACCGGCCTAAGAGGACAGGCTAAGCATTTTAGCGCCGCTTTCACTCTGGGAAAACCCGACGAGAAATCTCATAATGGCGCCCGCTCAGCTAGTGCCGTATTTTTTTTATGCAAGAGGCAACAAACGAGACGAGACACATGAACATCCGCGAAATCAAAGAGATCGCTAATTGCTAAATACGTGCCGGCCTTTTTAAAAAAGAGTACGCTCTTCTCTTGAAGGTCCCTAAGTCGTAGTCGTCGGGAGCTCGGGAAATACTCCCGCAGCCAAACCGTTCCACAAAACTGAGGTACGTGGTAGAAAGTGGCGCGAGAAACGCACAGTATTAGACCGCCCCAGCCAACGAGATGATGGGGATGGAATGACAATCGCTTGCATGCTTGTTCCTCCTTTAGTGGAGATGGACGGCCACTATAGCGCAGTAGCACAGTAGATAAATACGCTAAAGCAGTATCGACACTCCGCCATTTTGGACAGAAAGTTACCTACCGTATAGGGTTGTCCTCTTATTTTTGTAAAATATTATTCTTACCTTGGGACTAGTGGTTTAAGTACCGGGCCGTGATCACGGGGTCCTAGGTGCAACAAGGATCATCTGGTGCGTTTAAATTAGAACAAATGATATTTCTTAAGAAATAAGCATAATACTAGTATACAATATTTGTACACAAAGGTACACAAAATGATTCATAAAGATGCAAAAAGCTACGCAAAGTTACTTAAAATTAGACATACTTTTAATAACGCTTTTTTTCATGCACCCGATCGCACGGGCCAAGACTCTCTTAGGTCCTAGCAAGTTATTCACGTGTCAACTCACACAATAGCAGTATTAAAAAATATTCTTATATTAATATCACTTGGCAGCACCTCACTGCACGAAACAACAACATGTAATCTCAAATGTTGTACCAAATGTTATTAACACCTGAAATGAGACAAGCTCAATACCAGCATTTCTACCAAAAATTACGGATGATTAAGTTTTTATTAAAGCGTCTTGTATTTATGTAAAAACAATCAAATGAAATTACTTCTTTAAATTATAGAATTAAAATTACCTATAAAATTAAATTACGTCAGCGTATGTTTTTAGAAAATAGGTATATACGATACGAATCATTTTATTAAACGGTACGATTACGGTACGGTACGATCATTTTATTGCAGTGGCAACATTTTGGTAGATTTTTGGTCTTGAATTCCAGTTTTGAGTATAGGTGGGACATTATGGGCAACACCCTGCCTTAAAAATGAGACCCCCCTTCGTTTTTTTATGTGACACCTGATGGTAAGCTTGCCGCCGCCCATGGACACCCGCGACACCAGTGGAGGCACAAACGCACTGCCAACCTTGAAACCCTCCTTTCCCTTTTCTCTCACGCAGCGAAACACAGCACCAGTGCTGACTCACGCCGGTTTTCTGTGAGGCCGTGGTATCACTCCAGCCCAGCCGGCCCATTCATGCCGAAGCGTGGCTTTCCCACGCTCTTCGTTGATGGAACCAGGAGACGCCGGGAAATTATGTAGGTATTCAGTATTCTTCTTAGCTTTAGTTTGTAAAAGCCCTTAGACCCGAATGGGCCAGCCACGCTTAGGCACGAATGGGCCGGCTCGACCGGAGTGATACCTCTGCCTCACAGAAGACCGGCGTGAAGCAGCGCCTGCGCTGTGTTTCGCCGTGTGAGCGAGATTACTGGAGGCCCAATGGGGGAGAAGGGGAAAAGGTTGGCAGCGCACTTGTGACTCCACTGGTGTTGCGGGTGTGTCCATGGGCGGCGGAATTGCTTACTCGTCTGCCACCTCTCATATAAAAAGACAGTAAGTAAGAGTCATGATATTTACTTATTAAAGATATTCGGCAACACAGTAGCGCCATCATTTATTACTAATCAATCACATCACGCGTGATCTCGGGCCGGCCGTGATCTCGGGGTCCTGGGTTCGATTCCCAGGTCGAGCGAAAAGTATGTTTCGAATTTTTCGAACATAGCTCGGGTTTGTGATCACCAATCCGCATTTGGCAAGCGTGGTGATTAAGCCTAATCCCATCATAGTAGCGATGACTTGATTTCTATGATGGAGGCCTTTGCCCTGCAGTGGGACAGTTTAAAGGCTGATACTTTACTTTTTTTTTACATCACGCGTAAAATACTCGAATAAAACTTGCCAAAAGCCGGATCTATGTGCTTGTTGTTTCCCATAAACAGCAGACACATGCCTAATACCGATTACAAACAGGCATCCCAGAGTATTATTACCGCTATTTTATCTAGGAGATATAATCTAAGATTAAAACCTTAAACCTTACTCTATTAGGTATCCCATCACATACTTGACCAGTTTCTTGGCAATCACTTCTCCGGATGTTTGCCAAACACCAGCAAACAAACAACGCAAATACTCAAACACTTAGCCAAATGTTCGTGTTTGATGTCGGTGATTGCTTACTATTTGGTCTATTTGCTGAGCGTGTGAACTCGGCTTTACATATTAATAATCTGTGATGCTGCAGCTTAAGAACGAAAACGTCAATCTGACGGCTGTCTTCCTATTTTTTTACTGACAGGACAGGACAGTTGCAAAATGTCATATGGTTAAAAAATAAACACTCGAAAAAGTGGTACATAATTTACCTGTGAAAAATAAGTTTTAAATACATCTTACTCTTTATTGATGATATAAATACTAACTGGTTGCATAGTGCTCTTATATTATTCATTTCATATACTCTATCAACTTGTAACATTAGTTTTATAATTAAATAAGAAATAGTTTCTACACGTGGTTTAAATTCTTATTATCGTCTTTGGGCAAAGATTTTTCATTTTAGAATAAGATTTGTTATGAATCTTGATGTACTAGGCACCGGATAATATAATACAATATTGGTTACGTTGATTTTTGGTCAATATAATTTTCTAACCTAAAAAAGTTTAGTAAACTTTTAATTTTAGTTTTCAAAGTATAAAAAATACATTATTATGGTTAAAAGCGCAAGGTAATTTTATTTCATTTTTTAAATACATAAAATTCATGTGGGATATACATTTTATGTTCTATTTGATTAAAATATGATTAGTCCTACACCAATTTAACTAGTGTTCATCCTTGATAGTACACCTGTTGAGCTACTGATTCGACTGTAGTACAACCAATGATATTATAGAACCAAAATCTAGATAATTTACTAGCATAGTCTAATGATAAAATATTTATTTAAAAATTAAAGAATTAGCTGATTGATAAAGGTTACTAAATATAACACTAAATGAATACTTTGCTGATCATACTTATAAAGGTTTCTCCAAATGATTTAAATAATAAAGATAAATAAATAAATATTTCACAACATCACATACATTGATCTGACTCCGTGATAGGTAGCTCAAGCACCTGTGTTACGGATTTCAGAATCAACAGTGGGATTACAAATATATACATATAACACTAAATACATACTTATAATACATAGAAAACACCCAGACCAATATAAACAGACATGTTCATGAACACAAATGTTTGTACTGTGCAGGGATCGAACCCGCAACCCTTGGACAAAAGGCGGCGTTCACTGCCACTGTTCCAAACGGGTTGTATAACTAACTTTAATTTGACTCAAAGTTATTATAAAAGCGCTTTCTCTCTCCTAAACATGAGTTTGGGTGCCCGACAGGGTCTATAACATTGTTCCATCACCATTGTAACATCTTTAATATGTTGTCTGCCTCTGTGGCGCAGTGGTTAGTGGGTCGCACTCTAAAGCGACGGCTGCGCAAGAGGTCCCATATTTAATCCCCGGGTTAGGCCAAAAAATAAGTTTTCGGTAAGAAATTCTTAGTGGCAGCCCAGAGTCTGTAAGTTGGTGGTCTTGTACCCCCGTGCCTCGGAAAGTATGTTAGCTTTTGGTTCTACGCCCGATCCCTCTCCGATCGTGTCACAGTAGTGTCCCTGTGTTTACGCACCCACTTGAGCACTATAATATATCCTGCATACGTGGCTGATCTTTGATATTGGCCGCCGTAGCTGTAATTGGTTGGAGGATATTAACATCTTATTGTACATTATGGTTTTGCAATAAACAATTGAGTATGTAATGTAATGTGGACTCCCTTTTCCACACTTAGACTCTCTTTCGGTCCATTGTACGTGATTGAAAAAATTGGGTATTGAATTAGTATTGAAGTACCTAAACTTTGCAAATTTGCAAGCCCAATGCAGTGGACCGTCTTCCTTTCTTGATTACACTCAAGATAATTCAATCATGCTATCTTTGACGACCTGTTTGGAACAGTGGTAGTGAACGCTGCCTCTGGTGCAAGGGTTGCGGGTTCGATCCCCGCACAGTAAAAACATTTGTGTGCATTAACATATCTGTTTGTATTGGTCTGGGCGTTATCTATGTATTATAAGTATGTATTTACAAAAGAAAAGTATTAAATGTATATATTTGTAATCCCACTGTTGATTCTGATATCCGTAACACAGGTGCTTGAGCTACCTATCTCGGAGTCAGATCAATGTATGTGATGTTGTGAAATATTATTTATTTATTTATCTTTATCTCACTTACAAACCAGGCCAAAGTTAATTGACATGGCATGAGTGATGGGACAATTTTTTTAAAATACATAATAATTTATTTGCAATAATTAAAATTTATTGTAATATCATTGGGTTCAACTGCAAACTAAATAAACAAATGGTATAACTTATTTATTTTTCAAATTTTAGCCTCAAACTTAAGAAAGATTCTCCTAAGAAGACTTTGACAAGAAAGCGCAAGAAGAAAACAACGTCACCTATAGAGACAAAAAGCCTGAAGTTAGAAGAGGTTTCTGAGCCTGTAGTGGTGGCTACCAAACATAATGCAGGTAGATAGAGAAATAGAATACTTTTTTTTTTATGTGATAGGGGCTGACGAGCAGACGGATCACCTGATGGTAAGCGATTTCCGCCGCCCAAGGACATCCACGACACCGGAGTAACAATGGACAACATTTCATATTTTTAACATGTCCATATTGTTTTTTTATATGAAAATAGACATAAAATGAACGGACCCATATTTTTTCTTTTTTCAAAATTTGTCCATTTTCATGCATAAAATAATTATTAAAATTCTTTATATTCTAAATAGACGTAAGCGCCAAATGACGTCATCGGACGGCTGAATACAGCGATATTCTTTTGCTTATCATTGTTTTAATAAAAAAAAGGTACTACTGTCAAAGGTAAATAATACTAGTGTCAACATTGTCAACTTTATTCATTCATTCAACGATGACAAGTTGTCTTTTTTTTGACAGTTGCATGTCATGGGTTTGGCATTTCGTAAATTTAAAACTATAATGTGCTAAGCAAAGAGATATTCTACATTCTGCCGTCCGATGACGTCATCTTACGTTTTTTAGTTTTTAATTTTTTTCTCAGTAAATAAGCAATATAAAAAAATTAATAAATATATATTCGCGCAGCGGAAAAGTAAATAAAGAAATGGTATTTTTTGTTTCAGAGCTTAGCAATTTTGAAATGTTGTCCATTGCGCTGCCAACCTTTAAACACCCCTTTTCCCCCAGATTGGGCCTCCGGTACCCTCACGCAGTACAGCACAATGTTGCTTCACGCCGGTTGTCTGTGAAGCCGTTGTGGTCGTGATGGACGAGCCGGCCCATTCATGCCGATTCGTGGATCAATGTGCGCACAAACACAAGTGCCCTCTATATTCACTTTCACTCAATTTTCGACGAGACAAACTTATGTGACAAGACCAGAAAATCTCATAATACTTAAAAAACATACTTCCCCTTATTACAAATCGAGAACTAACAATTGACTGACCAGATGGCGTAATTGGTAGTGACCCTGCCTTTTACGCCAAAGGTCGTGGGTTCGATCCCCACCTTGGACAAACATTCGTGCGATGAACACTTGTGTTTGTTCAGTGTCTGGGTGTTATATATGTCATCATCGTCAGCCCATTTAAGTCCCCACTGCTGGGGCACGGGCCTCCCTCAATCACATGAGGGGTAATTGCCATACTCACCACGCTTGGCAGACGGGTTGGCGAGGGTTTTGATATAAATGCAGAGTTTTCCTTCTCTGGGTGCTGATGATCATGCCAGCAGCTTTACCTTAGTCGCCTTTTACGACACCTCGGTAAGAGTGAGGGTGGCCTATTCTACTCTGCCGGGCACCACAAGGCCAGTGAGGGTGGCCTATTCTACTCTGCCGGGCACCACACGGCCTATGTATACTATGTATATTGTACGGTAATATATGTATTTAAGTATATATTTGTGTTCCTCTGTTGTCTGATATCTGTAATACAAGTGCTTAAGCTACTTAGTACGGAATCAGGTTAACGTATGAGATGTTGTGAGAATGATTATTATTAAAAAAAAAAAAACAATTGTCCCAGAACAAAACTCTTGCCAGCCCCTTTTAACATTGCGTGTTGGAACGGGATGGCATGAGCTTTAGAACCTTTAGATCGCGATTTGTAATAAGGTGGACTGACGGCTGCACTCAGAGACGTCATTTAAGCTAATGTTCATTAACTTTAGTATCGGTAGTCTTATGCGTATCAAAATAAGTATTCAATATTTTTTCTTAAGTAGCCAACCAAGTTAATCAACGACTCTGAGTGTGGCAGTGAGTATTATAAGGTATATCAAATTATATGCTGGCATAAATCGTTTATAAATTTATCTTTCAGAGAATAAATCATGTTATGAATATTTATGCATAATTTTTATAATTTATATTATTCATTGCAGGAGTACAGAAGATGGAGTGTCCTCAGGTGATGTTTGAAGGCCTGTCGATGAAGGAGATTGGTGAGAGATACCCAATTTTGAATAATGAGGAGCTGGTACAACGGTTCCTTAGTGTAACCATGACTAATAATCAGAAAGGTAATAAAAAAAATTAAAAATCCCCTATTACTGTTTATCAAATTACAGGTCGATTCACTAAAGATGACCACAAATGACGACCATCTAGGCATGTAATCTCATGAAGAAATGGCTCATTATCAATTTGACACATTATAAGGGCTTAGACCAAACACAAAATTCTATGTTTAATTGAAAATGTTTCTTGTCTTAAGTCTTTACTTCATGAGATTACATGCATAAACGCTGGCCATTTGTGGTCATCTTTCGTGATACGACCTATACATCACATATTTTTCTATTCTGGTTTCTCTTCAAAAGCTAAAAGGCATTCAGGGTATGCTATAGCTAATAATGTCCTCACAAACCGATAATTCGGTAATGGCGGTCAATCTCAGCAATTATCAAAACAGGACATATTATAGTGCACAAGTGTTTGCACAGACACAAGTGCACTCTCTATTCCCTAACCCTCACACTTAATGTGTTATGCTGGTGTCAAGTGCACTCTACATATATTCCTTTACAATTATATTTTGGTGGGACCATTATGACACGAACGACCAAGGGACCGTGAACGTGGGAGAGCCGCGCTTCGGCATGAATGGGCCGGCCCACCGGAATGATACCACGGCCTCACAGAAAACCGGCGTGAAGCAGCACTGTGCTGTGTTTCGCTGCGTGAGTGAGGGGTGCCGGAGGTTAAATCAGGGGTAAAGTGTTTAAAGGTTGGCAGCGCACTTGTGACTCCATTGGTGTCGCAGGAGTCAATGGGCGTCGTAAATCGCTTTCCATCAGGAGATCCATCTGCTCGTCTGACACCATTAAAAAAAAAAAAGAAAAGGGATCAGGTGCAGGACCAAAGGCTTAACGTTCTTTCCGTCGCACGGGGGTCGCATCGCATCGTGTGGTACGTTTCCTTGCGTGCCGATCGTAGATAAATTCTTTTTCACAATTTTGTTTTCAGGACGCATAAGGCAAGTTTTACGTGACAACTTAAAAGGCACAGCCGACATACTCCTCCCAGATGTGATCCACAACCGGATACAGTCCGTACTCAAAAGTTCCACCGATCTGAACGACACGGACCTCAGAAAGATACGGATCCTGTACAATATGCTGAATACAGCGGTCAAAGCGGAGAAGAATGCGTTACAGAAGAGAAAAATAGAGAAGAAGGAAGCGGAGAAAAAGAAGCAAGTTAGAGGTTTGTTATGTCATTTTGAACACAAAATATTTGACATAACCGTAGTAGGGCCACACATCGATTTGAATGGATGGCTTGACCGGAGTGATACCACGGCCTCACAAAAAAAAGCGTGAAGCAGCGTCTGTGCTGCGTGAGTGCGGGTACCGGAGGCCCAATCCAGGGGAAAAGGCGTTTAAAGGTTGGCAGCGCACCAAGACTCCACAGGTGTATCGGGTGCTCATGGGTGGCGACAATTGCTTACTAGCAGGTGATCCGTCTGCTCGTTTGCCACCTATCACATAAAAAATACAGAATTCTGGCCAACATCCCGTGGTTAACAGGCTACGAACGCATATATGTGCATATACAGTGTACCTGGGTCGTTCTTCTTTTTTATCGACAATGAGCCAAACTTACAAATAAACATTTAACTTTTATATAACAGACTACAAATGATAAATAGTATGTCCTAAATATTCGTTAATGTACTTTTTTACAGACGGACTATTACATGATGTAAAATTTTATTGATAAAGAATACTTTTTAATTGAAATGAACACCTCCGTCACGTCCCCCGAAATTAGTACCATTTACACCTCTGTCACGCTTTATATATTTTTTTTACATAGTTCAATCATGCTAATGCACCTACGAGGTGATAAAGTTATGTCATTATTTCATGGTGAATTAGGAATATCTTGATGGTGTAACGTATATTTTTTATATAATTAATTACTTCATAATTTACTGAGGACGGGCTCATTGTCGATAAAAAAGAAGAACGACCCACCTACATGTACAAAAGCATGTAAAATTGCTTATTTATAAGTAATGAAATGAAATGATGATTTTTGTTTACGAACATAGGTGAATCACTTGCTCACAGCAGCGAAAATGCAGATAAGTACTAGAAAAGTTATCGGTGGCCTAGTGGTCTAGGCAGTCACCAGGACGGAGAAAGGGTTGGATTTTTGGAACAGTCTAGTAAAAATGTAATATGCATCTGAAGGCTGTGCGTAGAAAATTTTCAAAATATTTCATGAGCTGATGATGGAATCTTAGAGAAACCGAAGTCTTCAATAACTGATAGCAATAGTGACACATTTATTATTCATTCTTTCTATTACTGTCACAACATTAATCAACATCGTGCACCATCGTTTATTCGTACCACGATATCGCCTGCTTTTTGGGGTTATTTCTGTCGTAAAATATGTAGATGTAAAAGGTAATTATTTCATGAAATACCTAATGTTTAATAGTTTTTTAGATTTTCGCGTTGCATTATAACTACAATGTATCAATACGGGGTTTAACACGATATTTATTATTGACCACGGCTGCTGTAACGTAGCCGAAACGTCGAGCCAAATATGTGAGTGCACATAATAAATATCGTGTTAAACCCCGTATTGATACATTGTAGTTACCTAATGTTTATTTTACTTATGAATCATAAGAAAGATAAATTTGATTATTCTAATCGTCAAATCGGTTCAAAGTCGCTCAAAGAGCTATGGAAAGGGCTATGCTCGGAGTATCTCTGAAGGACCGCATCAGAAATGATGTAATCCGACAGAGAACCAGAGTCACCGACATAGCCCACCGAATTAGCAAACTGAAGTGGCAGTGAGCTGGTCATATTAGCCGCTGAACTGACAGCCGTTGGAGCCGTAAAGTCCTTGAGTGGAGACCGCGACTCGGTAAGCGTAGTGTGGGACGCCCTGCGTCAAGATGGGATGATGACATTCGAAGGCTGGCTGGTGTGGGCTGGATGAGAGTGGCCGAAAATCGGGAGCAGTGGCGTGCATTAGGGAAGACCTATGTCCAGTAGTGGACAAGTGTGGGTTGCTGATAATGATGATGATGATTCTAATCGGCATTCGCAAGTAAAAACTTCACAACAAGCATTTTGACGAGTTCCACTCAGCGACATATATGAATCCGAAATGGCGATTGATCGCGGCGTTTGGTTTTAATAAATGTACTTTACACGGATGTTTGTTCGTGTACTTTGGCAGAGGGAAACGCGTCCACATGCCACGTCCCTTGTTAAATTGTCTAAGTGTTACGTACATAATCTTTTAAATAATATTCATTTCTGGCCTTTTCTTAGAAAAACCGAAAGACAATGACGAAGAAGTTGTCAAGCCAGAACCGAAATCAAAGCCAGAAGGAGAAAAAAAAGAGCAGTTTGTGAAAAAGGTTAAAGGGAAGAAACGATACGTCGTCTTCATTGGGAATCTACCTCTGGGCATAGACAAAAATAGGGTAAGCACTAAGCAGTAGAATTAAGTCATACAATATCTCTATAGATGGCAGACGAGCAAACGGATCAACTGATGGTAAATTATTGGACACCCATGAACACCTGCAACACCAGTGGAGTCACAAAGCAGTCAACCTTTTAACTTCCCTTATGCTGCGCAAGAGGTCCCGGGTTCGATGCCCGGGTCGGGCCAAATATTTGTCCCTAAGTTTTCGGTAAGAAATTCTTAATGGCAGCCCGGAGTCTCCCATCGGAATATGAGGGTAAAGGAATAGAGAGTGCACTTGTGTTTGCACAAACACTTGAGCACTATAATATATCCTGCGTACGTGGCTGATCGTTTAGATTATCGGAGGATATAATTATTCTGAATCATATAAGGTATAAGGTGCTATCGCGTGCGAAAAATCCGCAAAATGGAGTACTGTAGGCATGAGATCCATCTACAAGGTGATTGTGTATTTTAAGACGTGATATGTCAAATTTTCAACTAACGAATAAATCAGATATGGGGGGTCCGGAGTATGCCTAGTATGTGTGGTGGCAGTGATGGTAACGGTGTTAAAGGTGGTAGGTGTCGTGGAGGCGGTGAACCGCCGTCTAGTGGAGGTGGGCTCAGCGGTAAATCAGCCAATGATGTTGAAGTTGGACCTCGGTTCACAGACACGCCATCTAGCGGATATTTTACACCCGATAGCCCCATCAACCAGGAATGTAAGATGATACTGCAATACTATGTTAACTGCCTCGTTGGCGTAGTGGTTAGTGCGTCGCACTTAAAAGCGACGGCTGCGCTTGGGGTCCCGGGTTCGATCCCCGGGTCGGGCCAAAATTTGTACCTGAGTTTTTCTGTTAAGAAATTCCCAGTGTCAACCCGGAGTCTGGAAGTTGGCGGTCCTGTACCCCGCGCCTTGGCAAACACGTTAAGTCGTTGGTCCTGCGTCCGATCCCTCTCCGGTCGTGTCACACTGGTGTCCCATCGAATTATGATGGCAAGGGAGTAGAGGGTGCACTTGTGTTTGCGCACACACTTGAGCCCTATATTATATCACTGGGTCGGGCCAAAATTTGTTCCTGAGTTTTTCTGAATTCTCAGTGTAAGCACGGATCCTGGAAGTTGGCGGTCTTGTACCCCCGTGCCTCGGAAAGCACGTTAAGCCGTTGGTCCTGCGCCTAATCCCTCTTCGGTCGTATAACACTAGTGTCCCATGGAAATAAGAGGGTACGGGTATAGAGACTGCACTTGTGTCTGCGCAAATACTTGTGCACTATAATATGTCCTGCGTCGAAATATCAGTACCGCACAGTACAAACATTTGTGTGCATGAACATGTTTGTTTGTATTGGTCTGGGTGTTTGCTATGTATTATAAGTATGTATTTACAAAAGAAAAGTATTATATGTATATATTTGTAATCCCACTGTTGATTCTGATATCCGTAACACAGGTGCTTGAGCTACCTAACTCGGAGTCAGATCAATGTATGTGATGTTGTGAAATATTTATTTATTTATATCGGTTTGGAGGACATTATTATATCCTGCATTAGTGTCTGATCATTGAGATTATTCGCCTTAGCAGAAATCGGTTGGAGGATATAATTACAATGTTGATCCTCGGGACGTTGTTCCAGATAATGAGCCACTTCTCTGAGCTGAACGAGCACATTTTGGACATCCGCATCCCGAAGCCAAAGCAGGAGAAGAAGAGCGCCATAGCATACGTCGAGTTGAGGAATGAGCCCACTTACGAGGTAATACTATACAATAATCCTTTATTTATGATGAGATTAATAAATAAAAGCAATTTTGAAAACGGAGAAACGTGTATTTTCTAGAAGGAATTTCTAACCAAAGACAAGGTAGAACGGGTTACCATAGTGATGTTAGTAACGCTAGTGTTGTGCCAATCGATAAACAAGGGTTTGAATTTAAATATTACAACAATTTATTTATTTATTCGGATATCCAACAGCAAAACCATAAGAATATATAAAACAGAACCTGATACATATTTCAAATCCAATAACAGAATATCGCAACATGAATTTTATGCCTGACATCTAAATATTATAATAAGACTAAAAAAACATAAGTTATAAATAAAGAAATGTGTTGGTAAGCTAGCCCCTAGAATAATCAATAATAATTTAAATGAGTGTAATAGATGAATAATTTATATTGAATTTAACAAACTTTCTCTCTAGTAATATTTGAGTAGGTATGTACTACATAAATACATAATAATAAAAAAATATACTTACACGTGATATTTAAACATAAACAAACATATTACATATAAAACATTACATATACATATATATATATAATAAGTTCTATGAAAATAGAAACAAAAACTTGAATGTGTTGCTCTGAAATAGTTATTTTATTTGAACCAATATCTATAACATAAAAAGGAATTATTTACAAAACATAACTAGGCTTATTCTTACCTGAAATAGAGAAACTACATTTAAAGCTAATTGCTCTTCTTATTATTTATCGTGTACAAAAACGGACCCAACATTTGTGCATAGTTATTTAATAAATAGTATAATTATTTGCAGAGAGGTTGTAACCCCGTAATTGTTTAAAATAGATCCGGTTCAGTAGCTAAAAATTAAAATCGTTTGGCGTCGCTAGTGTGCCCTACCCGTCACCTTAATTATATACATAAGGGAAACCTGTTACTAGCTTAACTCTTTGTAACTTAAAAACAATGTTTATCCAATCTGTAATGCCAAACCAACAGGTTTTCTTAATAAAATAAAAAAAAACTTCCTGCAGCGTTATTTTCGAACCAGTACGACATTGAAATCTTCAAGAAACGAGCCTATAAGTACCTTCCTAAAAGGCCGGCATCGCATCTCCACTCCCTCTGGTGTGTCTGATGTTCATGGGCGGCGGTGATCACTTACCATCAGGTGACTCGCTCGTTCGTTTGCCCCCTTTCTCATAAAAAAAAGTTATATTACAATAAATAGTTATACAGGGTGTATCTGTGAACATTTACATCCCTTTAACCACGTGTTCTACCAACCATTCTGAACAACATTTGTTCAACGACTTTTCGAAATTCATCGAATTTTTTTTCGACTGCCCATACTAAATGACCAAGTCACGTGACCAACTTTGTATGAAAAGTTGAAATTTTTTCATGCGAATTTCCGAAAGTGATAGAACAAATTTTGTTCATAATGGTTAGTAGAACACGTGGGTAAAGGGATGTAAATGTTCACAGATACATCCTGTATATAGTTCACACTTCACTTGTTGACAAGCCGCTTGGAACAGTGGTAGTGAATGGTGCCTTTGGTGCAAGGGTTGCGGGCTCGATCCCCGCACAGTTGTATTGGTCTGGGTGTTTTCTATGTATTATGTATAAGTATGTATTTACAAAAGAAAAGTATTATATACATATAATAGGGTATTTGACTAAGCTCGAGATTTTACAAAATATAAATATTTTATCAAAATATAAATAGATATGTGCTAATAGCAAAAAATCTCAATTAAAAATATAACGTCTAGCCGGTTTTATGGTCATTCAAAGATTCATGGGCAAGTCCATTTTAAAAGTAAGAAATTATTAAAAAAATAATTATACCATTGAATAACCCAAACAATTTGCATCAACTATTATAATAGAACCATTGACTTATGTCAAACGAAACATTTGACATAGCTACCATACAACATTCCAATGAAATGCATACAAAATACTTGCGTGTGACGTCATTTCTCAGTAGCCATTTGTATGGAGCGTTTTGAGTTTGCCCAAAATAAATGTGCTTAAAGTTGTGATATCTCAGGTAGTTTAAACGAGAATTAAGTAATTCTTTCAACTTTGTTTCTATCATTGAGAGGTCTTTTGATTACAAAAATAGAAAAAAAATTGTCAAATACCGTATTGTAATTCCGCTGTTGATTCTGATATCCGTAACACAGGTGCTTGAACTACCTATCTCAGAGTCAGATCAATGTATGTGATGTTGTAAACTTGTGAAATATTTATAATATTTGGAACCAGTTCCATCCAGAAACCTTCGTTTCCAGCGCTCATAATAATTCTCACAACATCTCATACGTTGACCTGATTCCGTACTAAGTAGCTAAAGCACTTGTGTTACAGATATCAGACAACAGAGGAACACAAATATATACTTAAATACATATATTACATGGCCGTGTGGTCCCCGGCAGAGTAGAATAGGCCACCCTCACTCTTACCGAGGTGTCGTAAAAGGCGACTAAGGTAAAGTTGCTGGCATGATCATCAGCACCCAGAGAAGGAAAACTCTGCATTCATATGAAAACCCTCGCCAACCCGTCTGCCAAGCGTGGTGAGTATGGCAATTACCCCTCATGTGATTGAGGGAGGCCCGTGCCCCAGCAGTGGGGATTTAAATGGGCTGATGATGATGATGATGATGATATATTACACCCAGACACCGAACAAACACAAGTGTTCATCGCACGAATGTTTGTCCAGGGTGGGGATCGAACCCACGACGACCTTTGGCGTAAAAGACCCTGCCTTTTGACACTTGCCACTACCAATTGCGCCATCCGGTCAGTCATATAATATAATGAATATTATTTACAGCTGGCGTTATCTAAACATCACTCAATGTTGGATAACAAGAGAATCAACGTGCTCTACACCCTGCAGAAGAACAGCAAAGTCTCCAAGGCTGAAGCCAAGGTGAGATACCAGCGAATGCTTCTCATATGCACTCGCCGAGGACGTGGATAATCGTTTCCTCGTCCTCGCGACAGAACCTGCAGATTTTGGTATCTGTAAGGCCCATGTTGTGCAGGTGCTTGTTTAATTTGCAATGCCCTGTGAGGGTCCGAGTGAGTGCCCGAACATGTCCTCTGCACAGTTTTATTATTTCTACAGCTCGTCTCTGATCGAACGCCTGTATCAACGCCTTAGACTGTTCTAGTCGAGGTTGTCTTTTCAAATCGAGAGCTTAGTCAAATGAATGAATGAATGAATGATACCCGATTATTGATTGATTTCCAGAGTAAGTCAGCGAAGCTGGTCGCGCTACAGAAGTCGGGCACGCTGGTGGGCAGTACACCCCTGAAACGCAAACGCTCGCAGCGTCGCGCTAAGCAGAAGCGCGCGCGGCAAGCTGAGTCTGCGTAGGATTGTGTAGGATGTATTTAAAACTGATAAATATAGTAAATATTTAACGAAAACTGTGGTTTTATTTATAAGTCCGTGGGAAGTACCTACCGTGGGAGAGCCAAGCTTCGGCATGAATGGGCCGGCTATACCGGAGTGATACCACGGCTTCACAGAAAACAGGCGTGAAGCAGCACTGTGCTGTTTCGCTGCGTGAGTGAGGGTACCGGAGGCCCAATCCGGGGGATAGGTTGGCAGCGCACTTGTGACTCCACTGGTGTCGTGGGTGTCCATGGGCAGCGGCAATTGCTTACCATCAGGGGATCCGTCTGTCCTAGGGATTGCAATCCGGAAAACCGGATCCGGCAATCCGGTGAATCCGGCGTCAATATACACTTACCGGATCCGGCACCAATACACCGGATCCGGTGATCGGATCCGGTAATTGCATGTTTTGGTAAAATACCTGCGCTATTGTATGAGTAGGCACTTTAAACATGTTGTGCGTGTGCGTGCGAGTCGTTTGACGCTGAGTCGCACCGCGCCTCCCCCTCCCCCCCGCCCCGCAGCGTGACCAGCGTGTCGCTACATGCTCAGTTCAATTTCATTCGTGACGTGACTCGCTCGCCGACAAATGTGTGTTTTGTTTTGCCGCAGCCCGCAGCTTCGTCAAATGTGAGTAAATAGACATTTTTGCCTATCTAACGGCAAGTTCATTACAAGTTTTCGTTTAAAAATAGTTGATTACACGTACGGCAAATAGATTTTTAGTTTTTAGTATAACAACTTTTTGACAGTGACTTTACAGTTGGTTTGTTCAAAACAAGTAAAACCACGGTATGATTCCACACGATATTTATGTTTTGTATTTTGTTACAGGTAGTCACCTACTCGTACATAGTATGCTAGCTTATGATTAATGTAAAAGTTTAAAACATGTCACTTTCGAAACCAAGCAAGAATGAGGGAACCTGTAGTAGGGACAGTGAAATAACTGTATGGAATTATTTTAAAAAACAGCAAAAGGATAAGTCTGTGAACGCGGAATGCACATTATGCTCTAACATACTAAAAATAAGTAAAGGTTCTTATAAAGGCTTAAAAACACATTTGCAAACAAAGCATTGTATTGATCTAAGTTTTGAAAGTAGCCAATTAAAACGTCCCGGCTCTGACTCATCTCCTAAACCATCCACATCAAAAACGGTATTAGCTGAAAGTGTTTCTGAGGAAGATATAATACCCAAGAAAAAGTCTAAAACAATTGACATTGGCAGTTACTTTAAGAAAGAAAACTCGATGGAGATGATGGTTTCCAGAATGGTCTGCAAAGATGGTGTGCCCCTCAGTTTATTTTGTACATCGGCAGATTTGAGATATTTGTTTTCGAAAAGTGGATTTAAACTTCCTAATTCACCAAACACCATAAGATCTATAGTTTTAAATTTTGCAAATACCGTTAAAGCCGACTTGATAATTGAGTTCGAATATCTTAAGAAACAAGGAAAAAGATTTTCGTTGAGTTTTGATGAATGGACTTCACAAAAAAATCACCGTTATTTGAATCTAAATGTACACCACAAAGAAAAACATTTTAATCTGGGTTTGATTAGAATACACGGTTCGTGCACTGCGGAACATACTATAAATCTAATAGAAAACCGCTTAAAAAGCTTCGGACTTGATTCAGATACTGATATTATTGGTATGAGTACTGACGGTGCAAGTGTCATGGTCAAAGTAGGTAAGCTAATGAAGTGCTATCAGCAACTTTGCTACGCACATGGGTTGCAATTAGCTGTGATCGATGTTTTATATAAAAAGAGAGAAGAAGACTCAATAATGCCAACAACAACTCCTGATTCAGATTCAGATACAGATGACGAAGACACAACGGATGATACTTTAGGAGAACAAGGAGTTTCAGTAACAATAACAGATCCTTCTAGTGCTGAATTAATTCCTAGATACGATGACCTTCTTCAAAAAGTGCGAAAAGTGGTACAACTGTTTAAAAGATCGCCCACTAAATATGACATCTATTTGCAAAAGTACGTAAAAGAAGATACAGGTAAAGAACTAAGCCTTATTTTGGATTGCCGCACGCGTTGGAATAGTCTTCTGGCTATGATAGAAAGAGTTTATAAACTGAAAGTGTGTATTGACAAAGCTTTAATAGATATAGGATCTGACTTAAAATTTAATGATCTTGAATGGTCGAGAATAAAAGACTTGATAGATAGTTTGCAGCCATTTAAATTAGCTGTAGAGACGTTATGCAGAAGGGATTCGACCCTACTAACTGCTGAAACAACACTAAAATTTGTTTTAGAGAAGTTGCTCACTTACGACACGGCGTTAAGCACTGATTTATCTGAAGCACTACATGCTAGAATCAAAGAACGTCGTACTATAGTAACAGGTATATTGATATACTTACAGAATCCAAAGAAATATCAAGAAGATTTAAATCGAGCTGAAAATACATTTACTATGCCAAAGAAAAAAGATATACGACTAGAAATGAAAAAAATCTTGGAAAGATTTAACCAAGATAATAACTCTGACAAAAGCGTGGAACTCGTGGACGTGGAAGAAACAGTAGAGAAGAGCTTAGACTTAGAATCACTGGAAAAAGACTTGACATTACAAGAAGAATTAAAATTAAAGATACAGCAAGAAATGACTTCTTATAATACGATACAGAATAAGAAAAATATGGATTTTGATAAAATATTAAAAAAAGAAATGACTGCATTCGAAAGTGAAGGAGTTCGAGGAGAATACTTGTCTGCTATTAATGATTATTTGCTCACAATTAAGCCTACAAGTGTAGAAGCTGAAAGAGCCTTCTCGGCCGCAGGCTACATTTGTAGCTCTATTAGAAGTCGATTGGGAGATGATACAATTAACACAATTTGTTTTTTAAGATCGTTTTTTCAAAGTAAAAAGTGATTATTTATAAAGAATATTATGAAGAATAATTATTGTGATTATTTATTGTGATCTCAATTAAGGTTAATTATTAGATAGTGTCAGATAAGATAGTTGATTGTTTTGTTTTTGAGATTTTTCTTTTAGTAATAATAAAGGTGATTTCGTATTCGTATATATATATATCGTTTTTTTAACATTTCCTTACCAGTCCAAAGTTAAGTTATCCTGGCTAGATAAATCCGGTCGGATCCGGCCGGATCCGGCCGGATTGATGGATATCCAGCCGGATCCGGCCGGATTGAAAATGAGGCCGGATTGCAATCCCTAGTCTGTCCGTCTGCCTACCGATTACATAAAAAAAAATGTCCGTCTCTGGCCCAGAGAAGACCTTTTTTACCGACTTCAAAAAAGGGGAAGGTTCTATGTTCGACTGTGTGTTTTTTTTTATGTTGTACACCGATTTCTCCGCCATTATTGACCGATTTGCATACATAATTCTTTTTTTATTTGAAAGAACACACTTCCAAGTCCAAGATCCTGACATGATGAAATCTCACGATCCCTTCATCATCCCCTTCATCCCTTGATCCCAGAGAAATCAAGGGCAACCCTCAAACTTTATAGGCACATGAGATGTGTTTGCATTTTTGGTTCTGCGATGTTACGTTACATCGAAAAACTATACATACTACGAACGATTTTACTGCGAAGGCTTGTTTAAGGTGACGGGTAGGGCACACTAGCGACGCCAATCGATTTTAATTTTTAGCTACTAAACCGGATCCATTTTAAACAATTTCGGGGTTACAATCTCTCGGCAAACACTTATACTACCTATTAAATAACCATGCACAAATGTTGGGTCCGTTTTTGTACGCGAAAAATTTATTTACGCCAAAAGCGGCCACTTTTAGCGGTAATCCAAAATTCGAATGCTAAAGCAGACCAAACAGTTAACTATAGGTTTATTCCCGCTGTCCACCCCGGGTGGACAGTGAAACAATTGTTAAAAAAATTCCCCCGGTCCACCCCCTCTTTCAACCAAGATGGGGTGGACAGCGGGATTTTTTTAAGTACTCGTTTCGATGTCCACCCGGGGTGGACAGCGGGAATAAACGTAACTATAGGTATTATATAAATAGTATACCTAGGTGTTTGCGAGAGATTGTAACCCCGAAATTGTTTAAAATAGATCCTGTTTAGCAGCTAAAAATAAATCGATTATCGTCGCTAGTGTGCCCTACCCGTTACCTTAATGTCAAACACGTTCAGGTTAAATATCACTTGAGGAATTTTCACAGATTTAGTAACCTATGTTCTCGCTATCGAAAACTATCGCTTTGTCCCTTTCATTGTGATGCATGTGAAAGAGACAGAGCAATAGTTTTGGATAGCGGTTGATAGTATTTCAAACTTATGGTAGGAAATATTTAAAAAATCTTTTCATATGGATTGACAGCCTTGGCACTCCACCAAAGAGTAGTATGCACTCCACCTTGTTACTCTTGACTGCGGTCCGCGTATCAGGAGTGCTGGCGAGAGGCCGTGCTGGCGTGCCTTTTTGCCCTGAACGGTTGCGGCGGGATCCTTCGAGATCATAGGCCCCGTGTTCCGGGCAATGGTCGGAAAAAGCCTCTGAGTTTTTAGTGGGTATGCCCCTGGGAGCACCCCAGGAGAGAGCCTCACCTTACACCCTACCCGGCCAACTCCCAGCGGCCGGGTGTGCATAAAGCGGCGCCGACTATCAGCGCTGACTTCGGCTCCTTCTGAGCTGGCCACATTTTCTTCAGTCATTAAAAAACAAAATAAAAAAAAAAACAAAAATAGAAAGGAAGATCAGAATGGCACTGAAATTCGCTCCATCATCGTCATCGTCAGCCCATTTAAGTCCCCACTGCTGGGGCACGGGCCTCCCTCAATCACATGAGGGGTAATTGCCATACTCACCACGCTTGGCAGACGGGTTGGCGAGGGTTTTGATATAAATGCAAAGTTTTCCTTCTCTGGGTGCTGATGATCATGCCAGCAGCTTTACCTTAGTCGCCTTTTACGACACCTCGGTAAGAGTGAGGGTGGCCTATTCTACTCTGCCGGTGACAATTCGCTCCATTCGGCATGTTTCGCAGTGTCTAAGGGACACCCCGACGCTAGTCTTCCGTGGATATGGAACAGTTGCCTAAGTACTTCCCTTTTATTATACTGACCAATTTGAAAGATATGAAATACCGACTTCCGGGTATCTTTGCGTTGAGTATAACACATTACAAAGCACGTCTGTCGCTCCCAATACATGTGTCTACTAGAGTAGAGACTAGACCCAAAGACTACTAATGGGACCATAGAATTAGAATGTAGCAGGGCGGCATCCTAAAATTCCCGTTCGAACCCAGTCTCCCTTATTACAAATCACGAACACGCTTCGGCATGAATGGGCCGGCTCGACCGGAGTAATACCACGTCCTCACAGAAAACCGGCGTGAAGCAGTGCATGCGCTGTGTTTCGCTGCGTGAGTGAGGGTACCGGAGGCCCAATCCAGGGGAAGGGGGGTTAAAAGATAAGCAGCGCACTTGTGACACCACTGGTGTTGCAGGCGTTCATGGGCGGCGGTAATCGCTTACCATCAGGTGATCCGTCTGCTCGTCTGCCACCTATATCATAAAAAAAAAGTCTCGGAACAAAATTCGTGCGAGCTTCTTTTAACATTGCATGCTGGAACTAGATAACATGACATTTAGTACGGTAATAACTTTAGATCGCGATTTAGAATGTGGTGGAGTGGGAATAGCTCGAAATACCTAAACAGTCGATCGACTGGCCATAAGTATTCATATGTTAGAATAATAACATTCATATTTTAATTCTGACGTTCAAAACCTAACTAATAGATACACAACAAAAGAGAATCCAGTTAATAACAAATCACGTGGCATTTAAATAGCTAAATACAACTAAATAATTAAGTAATATCAATATGAAACTGCAAATATACCTAGTTCCCTAGTCAAACTGTCCAAAAAATGTGGAACGCTTCACGATTTTGCGTGTCATCCTTGCGCAGGGGCCATGCTAATCTTCTCTGTATCGTTCCAATTTTAGTATATGTACTGCCGAAGCAAGTACACTTGAGCAAGGTCAAACTTTTGTATATATACTTAGTCGCAGCTAAAACTTTACTAGCGCGATGCAGGTTTCCATACATTTAGAGCTCAATGTATGAGAGTCAGGTTTTAACGCCATCTAGTGACGTAGAGTTTAACTATCGCCATCTTGAAAAATGGACGCCGCTCGTTGTACACAGCTGTTTGATGTCAATGTAAACAACTTTGATGTTTGCATTGATTGTAAATTTTGTAACTGTATGTACCTATATGTCACCGGAAAATAACAAGATCCGTAAGTTTATCAATTTACGAGGAAGTTTATAAACTTACGTAGGATTCTAAACGGGAGATAAATTGTATTATTTTACGTACACATTTTGGCGTGAATCAATTTTTCGCGTACAAAAATGGACCCAACATTTGTGCATGGTTATTTAATAAATAGTTTAAGTGTTTGCCGAGAGGTATTGTAACCCCGAAATTGTTTAAAATAGATCTGGTTGGTTTAGGAGCTAACATTTTAAATCGATTGGTGTCGCTAGTTAGACATACCGAAGTCTTATAACAATAGCGCACCTAGGATAACATAACTGGGAGTCTGGGACCTTCCGCGCTTGGGTGGTGCCATAGCCACTGTGCCATAGCCACTGTGCCATTAGGTTCGTAGTACTACAACCATGGGACACCGTGGGAGAGCTTGGCTTCGGCCTGGTATTATAATATCTGTGCTTCGGCGTAAATTGGCCGGCTCGATAAGTAAAGCCGTGTTTGAGCTCTGCTTCGCCGAATGAGTGAGAGCACGGCCCAAATAAGGGGGTAGGGGACTTAAGGTTGGCAGAGCACAAGTGCCTCCACTGGTGACGAGTGTCCATGGGCGGCGACATTCGCTTACCATTCAAGTCCGTCTGTTTGTTAGCCATCTATCACAGTAAAAAAAATACAAAAATGGTAATCAATTTTCTCGAAAAAATTACGTTTAAAATAAAACAAGAAACGAGTGCTTCAAAAAATTATTTATTTATTCGTATATATAATTTATATGTATATCCATTTTATAGTTAAAATCAACCGAGCACACAACATAAACTTACTCACACAGCGACAAACCAACACACCGCTCAAAAACCGACCTTATTCACTGGCAGTAAGGTTGAGAATCCAACGACATCTTGGCGGAACTTAACACTATATAATTATACAATAATTTAGTTTAAAAATAAACCTTGCGCAACACTCGGGTTACAAAATATAAGCGCGAAATATAAAAATTAATACTTCTTAAATACTTAAAGGAAAATGTTTATGGATTTACATTATTTTGTTTTGTTGTAGTTATTTAGAACATTTTTATACAAAAACAACTTATTATTCTTCCTTGAACTTTTCGAAATATGATAGAAAAGGAAATAATAAATGATACAACTCTCTTTATAATAAAATATAGACAGATATCAATTCAATAAAATATGTACAAACTTTTTAAATTTTATTGAGGGTACATACTGCTTTAAAAGTGTGAAGGAATTATTGAATTATATTACTTTTTAATAAAAATCAATGAAGTCATAATAAGTTAAGAAATCATCCTAAATCTAAGTAAATAAAATAATAGCAAATTATTACATTTAAAATTAATAACAAAATTGCTCTTCTCTTTCTGTCTTATTTCAAAATGACAAGGAAGGATTCGTAGCTAATAGTGAGTACAGACAGCCACATAACTTTATGTGCAAACATTTTCGACTTAATATCAGTTGTGGAAACCAGACCAATTGTAGTAAATATAGGTGCGGCTGTTTGTACCAAAACAATAATGCCTTTTAATAGATTATTATTATTAAAATTAGTACTTTCTTACTAGACTTTCGAATTTCTCAGCAAAGTATAAAAATTTGCTAAAATTTGTATAAATACAACAAAACAAAATGGCGGAATAAGTACTGCAATGTAATTGCCTAAAACGCCAATCAACTTAATTATCAGAATAAATAATCGAGGAATAAATAAACACCCTACGTCACTGTCATGTACCGAAGATATTTTTACAAGAAATAAGTACAGACAACCACACATCAGATTCTTACAATCTAATTTCCTCAGTTGAACCACCTTATGTAATTGACATAAAAGTGAGGATCATGTGAAGAAATTTAACAGATTATTAAAACCCAACGTGTGGCTATCCTCGTACAGGGCGACAAGATAGAGCCTACACCGAAATCGTCCCGTAACGAACGCCAATCTACCTGTCGAATTCAAACAGAAGTGGGCGTGTGAAAGGGACGGTGAATAAGATTCGGTCATGACTTCCGATTCGTTGTAGGCCCTCTGTTTTGGGCCAATGATTGGAACTAATGCTTTCTTCTTAAGAAATAATGAGACACAAATTTATCTTGTCAATGATTTTTTTGGCCAATACAGCTTGTCACACTGTAATACGATTGCAATCATTTCTTTTATGAGTAGAAAAAATATTTATTTTAGTAAAGATAAGTATACCAGACGTTTTACAAATATATGTATACTAACTAATATACATAATTTGTAAAACTAAATGAAGCAAACATTTTTTTTTAATTTAGGCCCATTATATGAATGCAAAATCGACCAGAATTTGAAGAGAGTTCATAGAATAATTATTATTAGAATTTTAAAAATAAATATTTAAAAGACAAAAGATTTGATTGCAGTTGAATAAAAACAAACGAAATAGTTTAAAATTTACATACACATTATATTCGAAATGAAATACCAAAATATTTGTGCCAGTAATTTTTGTGCGATATCTTACATTCAAGAAGTTACGACAAATGATATTTAATTGTGTACCTTTTTGCTTTTATAGTGTTTTAAAAAGAGGTAGATAGTTTTTAAGAAAGTTTAGTTACTAGAAAAAAGGGAAAAAAATACTGAACCGAGAGGTAAACCGAAAGGTGAATTTATACCAATACCTTTTATTTCAGAGAATAAAAATGTTTGCCATATGCTTAAGCATATAAGCATATTGATCAATTAATTATTATAAAATCCAGACGTTTGCTTGAAGGTGGTGTCAAATTATGTCGTGAAATTTCGTCTTGAGGAATTAAAATCCTTATGACATTAGCGCCATGTTTTATTTTCACAACTTTATTTACAGAGTATATCATGGTACTAATTTTAAGTGGTAGTGTGCTACCTACCTCTTTTGTAATACACTATGATTGCCTCTTTGACATTTCTCAAGGAATTTATTGCAAACGAACCTGTAGAACAAAGAATTTTAAGTACGTACTAGAAATACTAGTCCAATGAAGGGCCAATTTCTGCACAACATCTCTCCTCTCAGAACACCATGACACAATCCAGCTTCGCAAAGTTTACTAACGAGGTTATTTTAAAATTATTCAGGGCTATTTTTACTGTGATCTAATTAGATACGTATTTTACTTATAGGCCCGATTCGATCAATCATTATACGAGAATAAATCTATGGTGTAACGCTTCCATAACCATACGCTTCGTAGCATTATTTTACCAAAGATATTTATTTATTTATTTTTTATAGCACAAGAAAATAAAGTACAATTGGCGGACTTAATGCTATACAGCATTATCTACCAGTCAACCATTAGGCGATGCAGAAATATGTATAAACATACATGTGAGTAATATATAATATGACTAAATATACATACATAATTATACAATACAATAAACCTACTTATACTACAGTTAGCTTATAAAAAAAAAACAGAAAAAAAACGACGAATTCCGGCTAACCTATATTGTAAGCATTTAAGTTACCATAGAATATTTTTGAATAAGAATATGAATAAGCAAGCATTTATTCAGTGTTACAAGACATACAAAAGACGGTAATAAAAATGGTACAAACAGGTAAAATATTGAAAATATTAAGAGTAGGTAACACTGAAAAGGTCTCGTCTCAGCATAATAGTCAAGGTGCCCACATGCCTGGCGGACACCTCGACGCTGGTCTTCCGAGGATATCAGTAAAAGTAGCGATTGCCACTTTTACTGGTATCCATTATTGTAGGATTGATTTTGAACAAATATTGGTCGAATCAGGCCTTAGTAAATTAAAAAAATCCCTGAATTCCAGCTTTTTATACGCCCACTACTTTATTTGATATCGCACAACGTAAATTATATTCGAATATAACACTTACAGATTCATCATTAAATGTTTATACACCTCTCAGATCTAGGCAAATTAACTCAAAGATGTCACCTAGATAATCCTTACTAATAAATACTGTATTATTTTATTTTAAAGTGGCAAACCAGCCTACCCGCTAAGTAATACGCAGTTAATAACAAATCACGTGGCATTTAAATAGCTAAATACAACTAAATAATTATGTAATATCAATATGAAACTGCAAATATACCTAGTTCCCTAGTCAAACTGTCCAAAAAATGTGGAACGCTTCACGATTTTGCGTGTCATCCTTGCGCAGGGGCCATGCTAATCTTCTCTGTATCGTTCCAATTTTAGTATATGTACTGCCGAAGCAAGTACACTTGATGAGGTCAAACTTTTGTATATATACTTAGTCGCAGCTAAAACTTTACTAGCGCGATGCAGGTTTCCATACATTTAGAGCTCAATATATGAGAGTCAGGTTTTAACGCCATCTAGTGACGTTGCGTTTAACTATCGCCATCTTGAAAAATGGACGCAGCGCATTGTACACAGCTGTTTGATGTCGATGTAAACAACTTTGATGTTTGCATTGATTGTCCATTTTGTAACTGTATGTATATGTCACCGGAAAATAACAAGATCCGTAAGTTTATCAATTTACTAGGAAGTTTATAAACTTACGTAGGATTTTCGTAAATTTATCAATTTCCGACGTCACACGGTAAATTTATAAACTATTTTATATGGTCCGACCAATCACAAAAGCTCTTTTAAATATACGAATCTTTGAAATACGTAAATTGGTCAAAGTTCATAGTGGCAATGCCAATCAGATCGCGCATAGCGTTTGGATATTGCTTACTTATTATTTATGAGTGAGTTCAGTAAGTTTATCAATGTACGAAAATGTGGACGTAAAATAATACAATTTATCTCCCGTTTAGAATCCTACGAAAGTTTATAAACTTCCTAGTAAATTGATAAACTTAAGGATCTTGTTACTTTACGGTGACATATACATCTCTTTGTAAAACAAAACAGATGAGATAATAATGTCTCAGTGTATTTATTTTAATTATAAATTTTGCCACGCCATTCATGTCGTGCCACTTATTTCTTGCTAGTGATTGTGTTGTCTTAATTTCGTTACAATCAAGAAAAAACAGTATGATCCGTAAAAGGCCTCTAAAGGCGACGGGTAGCTCTAACTAGCGACACCGATCGGTTTAAGGTGACGGGTAGGGTACACTAGCGACGTCGAATTGATTTAAATTGTTAGCAACTAAACCGGATATCTCATAGATTATACATATATCAATTTCGAAGCTGCGGGCTCTCGGAAAACTACTTATACTATTTATTTAATACTTAGCTTTACGGGTCTACTTTTCTACTCGAAAGAACTACCGCCAAACACAGGCCACTTATGACGTTAATCCGAAATTAATACCTTAAGGCGACGGGTATCCTAACTAGCGACACCAATCGATTTAAATTGTTAGCTACTAAACCAGATCTATTTAAAACAATTTCGGGGTTACAACTCCTCGGCAAACACTTATACTATTTATTAAATACTTATAACTTTTGGGTCTGCCTTTAGGTACTCGAAATTTGAATTACCGCCAAAAGCGGCCACTTTTAGCGTGAATCAATTTTTCGCGTACAAAAATGGACCCAACATTTGTGCATGGTTATTTAATAGTTTAAGTGTTTGCCGAGAGGTATTGTAACCCCGAAATTGTTTAAAATAGACCTGGTTGGTTTAGGAGCTAACATTTTAAATCGATTGGTGTCGCTAGTTAGGGATACCGAAGTCTTACAACAATAGCGCACCTAGGATAACATAACTGGGAGTCTGGGACCTTCCGCGCATTGGGTGGTGCCATAGCCACTGTGCCATTAGGTTCGTAGTACTACAACCATGGGACACCGTGGGAGAGCTTGGCTTCGGCCTGGTATTATAATATCTGTGCTTCGGCGTAAATTGGCCGGCTCGAAAAGTAAAGCCGTGTCTGAACTCTGCTTCGCGCAACGAGTGAGGGCACGGCCCAAATAAGGGGGTAGGGGACTTAAGATTGGCAAAGCACATGTGCCTCCACTGGTGACGAGTGTCCATGGGCTGCGACAATCGCTTACTATTCAAGTCCGTCTGCTTGTTAGCCATCTATCACAGTAAAAAAATACAAAAATGGTAAACAATTACGTTTAAAATAAAACAAGAAACGAGTGCTTCAAAAAATTATTTATTTATTCGTATATATAATTTATATGTATATCCATTTTATAGTTAAAATCAACCGAGCACACAACATAAACTTACTCACACAGCGACAAACCAACACACCGCTCAAAAACCGACCTTATTCACTGGCAGTAAGGTTGAGAATCCAACGACATCTTGGCGGAACTTAACACTATATAATTATACAATAATTTAGTTTAAAAAATAAACCTTGCGCAACACTCGGGTTACAAAATATAAGCGCGAAATATAAAAATTAATACTTCTTAAATACTTAAAGGAAAATGTTTATGGATTTACATTATTTTGTTTTGTTGTAGTTATTTAGAACATTTTTATACAAAAACAACTTAGTATTCTTCCTTGAAGTTTTCGAAATATGATAGAAAAGGAAATAATAAATGATATAACTCTCTTTATAATAAAATATAGACAGAAATCAATTCAATAAAATATGTACAAACCTTTTAAATGTTATTGAGGGTACATACTGCTTTAAAAGTGTGTTGGAATTATTGGATTATATTACTTTTTAATAAAAATCAATGAAGTCATCAAGTTAAGAAATCATCCTAAATGTAAGTAAATATAATAATAGTAAATTATTACATTTAAAATTAATAACAAAAATGCTCTTCTCTTTCTGTCTTATTTCAAAATGACAAGGAAGGATTCGTAAATAATAGTGGGTACAGACAGCCACATAACTTTATGTCCAAACATTTTCGACTTAATATCAGTTGTGGAAACCAGACAAATTGTAGTAAATAGAGGTGCGGCTGTTTGTACCAAAACAATAATGCCTTTTAATAGATTATTATTATTAAAATTAGTACTTTCTTACTAGACTTTCGAATTTCTCAGCAAAGTATAAAAAGTTACTAACATTTGTATAAATACAACAAAACAAAATGGCGGAATTAAGACATCGTTATAAGTACTGCAATGTAATTGCCTAAAACGCCAATCAACTTAATTATCAGAATAAATAATCGAGGAATAAATAAACACCCTACGTCACTGTCATGTACCGAAGATATTTTTACAAGAAATAAGTACAGACAACCACACATCAGATTCTTACAATCTAATTTCCTCAGTTGAACCACCTTATGTAATTGACATAAAAGTGAGGATCATGTGAATGAAATTTAACAGATTATAAAAACCCAACGTGTGGCTATCCTCGTACAGGGCGACAAGAAAGAGCCTACACCGAAATCGTCCCGTAACGTACGCCAATCTACCTGTCGAATTCAAACAGAAGTGGGCGTGTGAAAGGGACGGTGAATAAGATTCGATCATGACTTCCGATCGTTGTAGGCCCTCTGTTTTGGGCCAATGATTTGAACTAATGCTTTCTTCTTAAGAAATAATGAGACACAATTTTATCTTGTCAATGTTTTTTTTGGCCAATACAGCTTGTCACACTGTAATACGATTGCAATCATTTCTGTTATGAGTAGAAAAAATATTTATTTTAGTAAAGATAAGTATACCAGACGTTTTACAAATATATGTATACTAACTAATATACATAATTTGTAAAACTAAATGAAGCAAACATTTTTTTTTAAATTTAGGCCCATTATATGAATGCTAAAATCGACCAGAATTTGAACAGAGTTCATAGAATAATTATTATTAGAATTTTAAAAATAAATATTTAAAAGACAAAAGATTTGATTGCAGTTGATTAAAAACAAACGAAATAGTTTAAAATTTACATACCATTATATTCGAAATGAAAAACCAAAATATTTGTGCCAGTAATTTTTGTGCGATATCTTACATTCAAGAAGTTGCGACACATGATATTTAATTGTGTACTTTTTGCTTTTATAGTGTTTAAAAAAGAGGTAGGTAGATAGTTTTTAAGAAAGTTTAGTTACTAGAAAAAAGGGAAAGAAAAATACTGAACCGAGAGGTGAACCGAAAGGTGAATTTATACCAATACCTTTTATTTCAGAGAATACAAATGTTTACCGGATGCTGAAGCATATAAGCATATTGATCAATTAATTATTATTAAATCCAGACGTTTGCTTGAAGGTGGTGTCAAATTATGTCGTGAAATTTCGTCTTGAGGAATTAAAATCCTTATGACATTAGCGCCATGTTTTATTTTCACAACTTTATTTACAGAGTATATCATGGTACTTAATTTAAGTGGTAGTGTGCTACCTACCTCTTTTGTAATACACTATGATTGCCTCTTTGACATTTCTCAAGGGATCAATTTATTGCAAACGAACCTGTAGAACAAAGAATTTTAAGTACGTACTAGAAATACTAGTCCAATGAAGGTCCAATTTCTGCACAACATCTCTCCTCTCAGAACACCATGACACAATCCAGCTTCGCAAAGTTTACTAACGAGGTTATTTTAAAATTATTCAGGGCTATTTTTACTGTGATCTAATTAGATACGTATTTTACTTATAGGCCCGATTCGATCAATCATTATACGAGAATAAATCTATGGTGTAACGCTTCCATAACCATACTCTTCGTAGCATTATTTTACCAAAGATATTTATTTATTTATTCTTTATAGCACAAGAAAATAAAGTACAATTGGCGGACTTAATGCTATACAGCATTCTCTACCAGTCAACCATTAGGCGATGCAGAAATATGTATAAACATACATGTGAGTAATATATAATACGACTAAATATACATACATAATTATACAATACAATAAACCTACTTATACTACAGTTAGCTTATAAAAAAAACAGAAAAAAAACGACGAATTCCGGCTAACCTATATTGTAAGCATTAAAGATACCATAGAATATTTTTGAATAAGAATATGAATAAGAAAGCATTTATTCAGTGTTACAAGACATACAAAAGACGGTAATAAAAATGGTACAAACAGGTAAAATATTGAAAATATTAAGAGTAGGTAACACTGAAAAGGTCTCGTCTCAGCATAATAGTCAAGGTGCCCACATGCCTGGCGGACACCTCGACGCTAATCTTCCGAGGATATCAGTAAAAGTAGCGATTGCCACTTTTACTGGTATCCATTATTATAGGATTGATTTTGAACAAATATTGGTCGAATCAGGCCTTAGTAAATTAAAAATATCCCTGAATTCCAGCTTTTTATACGCCCACTACTTTATTTGATATCGCACAACGTAAATTATATTCGAATATAACACTTACAGATTCATCATTAAATGTTTATACACCTCTCAGATCTAGGCAAATTAACTCAAAGATGTCACCTAGATAATCCTTACTAATAAATACTGTATTATTTTATTTTAAAGTGGCAAACCAGCTTACCCGCTAAGTAATACGCAGTTACCGTAACATATGGACGCTTCGTAACAATTACAGACGAAATATCGAAGAACAAATTGAATCAACTCCAATAACATATAAATTGTGAATAAAGATTATTAAATAATATGATTACATGCTTGTGAAATTCTTAGTGTTTGCATATTAATGTAACATCCGAAGTGTATAGATTATTTTGGTAATATTGATTTATCAATAAAGGCCGGTAAAGAAAAAGGAAAACCAGTATTTATCAGTAAGAACCAGTTAATATTAGTTTTTTACAATTAAAGATATTGGGGTGACAGTTTTTAACAGACATTAAATCACTTTAATTCACAGATAAGTATTGGGGATCATGCTTAACTAACCGATATTAATATAAATACGTTAAGTGAAACAAATATGTCTCCCCAAAAGAATGATAACAGTCACAGCTTAGAGAACTGTCACCGTGCCATTATATAGACTAAGACCTATCGAAGCACAGGCCAATGGCCTGTGGCACAGGCCTCCTACACTTAATATACGGCTGCTATACATATTTCTAAATTTCCAATTCTACAGCGAAAGATTTCCAAATAGACAACTATATTTTTACACCCATAAACATATACATTTCTACCACTGGCCACTGAAGTTATCCAATTAAATTAATTTTTTCCTCAATAAACCTCAATAAACAATTTATTAAAAATACTGCTAGCTTGCTTCGTTGCAACGCGCAAATCATTACAAAAATAATATTCAGAAACGTGACATCCAATCTAATATCTATGCTTAAAAATATATCTAATACTTTTTTTAACCCTAAAAGTTAGCTTTTTAAAACTACATATGTACAATCAGCTACATAATTAAATATAAACAACTGTGCGTTGTTATATTAATTTTAAATACAAAATGACTTGACCGATTATTTTTTTACACTCAGATGAGATTCCTATACAAACATTCGTATTCGATGGCCTTAGGCCGTGTCCGATTCGGTTTGGAATGTAAAATTGGACATTTCACGTTTTGTCAATCAAAAGTCGTATATTGGAATGAATTCTATCGTACTTCGTTTAATTTTGAAATCCTATTTTAAAGAAGAGGGAAACAATAATATATTCACAATACAGCTCTCAAGTTGAATCATCACTACGTCGGGTTCTCTCACTCGCACACTATACTATTGGAGCGAGAGACAAACACTTTTCGAGAGGTTGATAGTTGAACTTATTATTATGAATTTGTCTTTTGGCATTAGTTCAATACTACAGACAGACATTAAGTTAGATCAAGATTTCAATTGTCAGTTCAGAAATTACTAATCATCATATGTATCAAAAATATGTATACATATTTTGTAGTGGCGGCAAAGAAAGGTTTATGCGTATTAGTGAGAAGCACTGTAAACATATAATTAATCAAGACGGGAATTAACACGATATTTTTTATGTGATACAACATTGTGTACTCACATATTTTGCTCGACGTTTATTGCTGTAAACATTTCACAGAATGCTTACAGCAATGAACAAACCATTATATAAACCGACAATTTTAACATAAATAAACCGGCCAGACATAAAAGACAAACTTATAATAATGACAAGTTTTCACAAATTGTCATTCTTAGGTAATCTTTTATAATTATTTTCTTATGGAATGACATGAATTTGTAATTTGTAAATGTACTATATTTAACTAATATTATCAGTATTTTCTGTAAAATTGCAAATGAGAATGTCCTTCCAAAGCATTTTTTATTATTATCACAATTTGTTAATTTTATTAGCCACTAATTCCCTTATTCATAGACGCAACATAGAAATACAACTGTCTCTTTCTGACACTTTTCGAAGGAGACTGTATAGTGTCGTTTGCACGTTTTTCGTGCAGAATTATATATTTTTTAAATTTAATTTGACAGTTGACTGTTTTTATGTTAACATTTTATGAATAAGGTTCTAATATATTAAAAAAAAAACGAAATAAAAATCAAATGAAGAAAAACTGTCATATTTGCTCAAAAATAAATGCATATTTGTTTAATGATCAAATTTTAAAATCATTCTTTCGCTTCATATTAAGACTAACTTATTTAAAATTTGCGGCACGACATTTTTTCATTTCAAAAATCATTTGATTTTTCATATCTATTAATTACACATATTATTCTAAAAGGTTATGACGAAATTTGTTTTTCTATTCATTTATATTTTATATATTCTTTGTCCTTTTTCTTTCGATAACATAAACTTAAGAATAGGGTACATAATATACAAGTTGACACAGTCACAATGTACGTTTTGACACATTTGGACTCACGTCAGAATTACCCTAATTAGGGCTCCTAATATTAGGATTTAGGGTCCCTAATTTTAAGATTATGTAATCATCCCTTTCACAGTAAAAATTCATACTATTGTCAGTATTTTTGTCAGTTTTTTAAGCGTCCAGCGCTTTTTTACCCGACTACGGCAAAGCAAAAGGAGGGTTATGATTTTGACAGGCTATGTATGTATGTATGTATGTATGTATGTATGTATGTATGTATGTATGTATGTTCATCTGTTTCCACGTAACTTCTTAACTACTTATCGGAATTCGACAAATGACATATCATTATAAGCGTCTTGATCGTCCGCTGGTTATAGGCTATATGAAGTTTCACAAAATCTAATGTTGCGCCCTCTAGCGGACAAAACATACAGAGTAAAAAAATAAAGTTATGATAAATATGCCGTGTTTGGTATCATTTGAAAGCGCTTGACTTGTACATTTTGAATATATATATATATAACTAGCACTTGGACACCAAAATAGTACAAATAAAATAAAAGTAAAAAAACTAAAACCCAACTACGACAAAAAACGTCGCTGAAAAAGTATAAAACAAGCCTTCGTTGTCAATTTATGCAATATTCACTATGTAGAGATAAAATTTCATGTTTGGAAAGGCGTAGTCACACGTTAAATAGTACTACCCTTTGACAACGTGTGACTGCGGATTTCCAAACATGAAATTTTATCTCTACATAGTGAATATTGCATAAATTGACAACGAAGGCTTGTTTTATACTTTTTCAGCGACGTTTTTTGTCGTAGTTGGGTTTTAGTTTTTTTATATTTAAGTCGCATCCTGCATTTTTAAAATGCAATTATTATAACATTACAGTCTTCATAATGTATTTTGATATTACTATACATTGTAGATTTGATACTGTCTGGCCCGTTTGAAGGGATTTGTCAATCATGGGCCATTCACCGTCGAAACTTAGGTTGCTGTATTCATAAAATAATACAAAGCGTCATTTTTTATTGGCTTTCGGGATGTAACAGATTCTTTAAAGACAGCACCTAAGGTTCGACGTTAAGCGTGAAGGCAATAGAAGTCGGGGCTGTCATTTTAAGTTAAGGCAGTCGAAAAAGTCAAGGCTGTCAAACGTCAGATTTGTCAAAAAAAGTCAGGGCTGTCAAATAAGTCAGGGAAGTAAAAACAGTCAGGGTTGTCAAAAAAAGTTTTGAATAGGCTACTTTTGGGTAACCTCGCTCCATCGTAGGTTTCCTCTCAATAGAGTTCAGTGTGACGCCAAGAGCAAACCAAACTTCATAAAAAAAAGTCAGGGCGTCAAATAAGTCAGCGCTGTCAAATGTCAGGGTTGTCAAAACAGACGGGGCTATTAAATAAATCAGAGCTATCAAAAGTCAGGGCTGTCAAAATCCAGTGTTGTCAAGTCACAGTAGTCAAAAAAGTCAGAGCTGTCATAAAAGTCAGGGCTGTCAAAAGTCAGGGTTGTCCAAAAGTATGTATCATCAAATAAGTCAGGGTTGTCCAAAAGTATGTATCATCAAATAAGTCAGAGTTGTCCAAAAGTATGAATCATCAAATAAGTCAGGGTTGTCCAAAAGTATATATCATCAAATAAGTCAGGGTTGTCCAAAAGTATGTATCATCAAATAAGTCAGGGTTGTCCAAAAGTATGTATCATCAAATAAGTCAGGGTTGCCAAATACTTCAATATGTCAAAAACGACAGCTGGGTCGTTCTTCTTTTTTATCGACAATGAGCCCGTCCTCGGTAACTTATGAAGTAATTAATTATATAAAAAATATACGTTACACCATCAAGAAATTCCTAATTTACCATGAAATAATGACATAACTTTATCACCGCGTAGATGCTTTAGCATGATTTAACTATGTAAAAAAAGTATATAAAGCGTGACAGAGGTGTAAATGGCACTAATTTCGGGGGACGTGACGGAGGTGTTCATTTCAATCAAAAAGTATTCTTTATCAATTAAATTTTACATCATGTAATAGTTTATCTGTAAAATAGTACATTAACGAATATTTAGGACATACTATTTATCATTTGTAGTCTGTTATATAAAAGTTAAATGTGTATTTGTAAGTTTGGCTCTTGTCGATAAAAAAGAAGAACGACCCATGTATCATTAAATAAGTCAGGGTTGTCCAAAAGTATGTATCATCAAATAAGTCAGGGTTGTCCAAAAGTATGTATCATCAAATAAGTCAGGGTTGTCCAAAAGTATGTATCATCAAATAAGTCAGGGTTGTCCAAAAGTATGTAACATCAAATAAGTCAGGGTTGTCCAAAAGTATGTATCATCAAATAAGTCAGGGTTGTCCAAAAGTATGTATCATCAAATAAGTCAGGGTTGTCCAAAAGTATGTATCATCAAATAAGTCAGGGTTGTCCAAAAGTATGTAATCATCAAATAAGTCAGGGTTGTCCAAAAGTATGTATCATCAAATAAGTCAGGGTTGTCCAAAAGTATGTATCATCAAATAAGTCAGGGTTGTCCAAAAGTATGTATCATCAAATAAGTCAGGGTTGTCCAAAAGTATGTATCATCAAATAAGTCAGGGTTGCCAAATACTTCAGGTATGTCAAAAACGACAGCTACGTCCCTCGCGTTGGATGTGCGCAGCGCCTAACAGTCGACGTCGAGCGTGAAGTCAGGGCTGGCGGGCGCGGGTCAGGGCTGCGGCGCGTACCTGGCGTCGAAGAAGGCGCGCATGTTGTGTCCGGCGCGGCCCACCGGGCTGTCGTCCTCGTTGAACACCTCGCAGTTGCTGAACATGAGCCGCACGTCCGACGCGAACTCCTCTTTGCATTTGTAACTGGAATTTAGGGAAACAAATATTACTTTATTTGCATCATAGAGTCCGCGCCGTGAAAAAGTCCCTCGTAAAGACACGGAACGATGGCGTCAGTCATAATTTCTCTCGGTGGCGTCAGTCAAAAGTGATCTCAGTGATGGCGTCAGTCATCAATGCTCTCGGTGGCGTCAGTCAAAAGTCATCTCTAGTGATGGCGTCAGTCATCAATGCTCTCGGTGACGTCAGTCAAAAGTGATCGATCTCAGTGATGGCGTCAGTCATCAATGCTCTCGGTGGCGTCAGTCAAAGTGATCGATCTCAGTGATGGCGTCAGTCATCAATGCTCTCGGTGGCGTCAGTCAAAAGTGATCGATCTCAGTGATGGCGTCAGTCATTAATCCTCTCGGTGCCGTCAGTCAAAGTGATCTCAGTGATGGCGTCATTCAATCAATGCTCTCAGGTGGCGTCAGTCCAAAAGTGATCTCAGTGATGGCGTCAGTCATCAATGCTCTCGGTGACGTCAGTCAAAAGTGATCGATCTCAGTGATGGCGTCACTCATCAATGCTCTCGGTGACGTCAGTCAAAAGTGATCGATCTCAGTGATGGCGTCACTCATCAATGCTCTCGGTGACGTCAGTCAAAAGTGATCGATCTCAGTGATGGCGTCACTCATCAATGCTCTCGGTGACGTCAGTCAAAAGTGATCGATCTCAGTGATGGCGTCAGTCATTAATGCTCTCGGTGACGTCAGTCAAAAGTGATCTTAGTGATGGCGTCAGTCATCAATGCTCTCGGTGACGTCAGTCAAAAGTGATCTCAGTGTTGGCGTCAGTCATTAATGCTCTCGGTGGCGTTAGTCAAAAGTGATCAATCTCAGTGATGGCGTCAGTCAACAATGCTCCCAGTGGCGTCAATCAAAAGTGATCTCAGTGATGGCGTCTCATCAATCCTCTCAGTGACGTCAGTCAAAAGTGATCTCAGTGATGGCGTCATTTATCAATGCTCTCGGTGGCGTCAGTCAAAAGTGATCGATTCAGTGATGGCGTCAGTCATCAGTGCTCTCGAAAGTGATAAATCTCTGAGGTGGAGTCAGTCATCATTGCTCTCGGTGATGTCAGTCAAAGGTGATCAATCTCAGTGATGGCGTCAGTCATCAATGCTCTCAGGTAGGCGTCATTCCACTAGTTGTCTCGGTAGCGTCAGCCACAAGTTCTCTCCTCAGTGGTGTCATGCGTCAGCCACCAGGCCACTTACTGATAAAACTCCTTAACCACTTCAATATATAAGATGATGATGATGAAAACATACCTGTTGTCTTGCAGCTTCCGCTTGATGGTGGACAAGTCCATTGGGCACTTGATGACCTTCTTGTATTGGGGGAACTGCTTAGTATTGACGGGGATGAGGAAGGGCCACGCGTGTTCGTGGCATTCCATCTCGCAGAGGAGGTTCCTGGGAAACAAAAAAAAATCATCATAATTTAAGTAAGTCATTCTAGAATCATTCAATTGGATGCCTATGCTGATAAGATGTTAGAATTAAAATTTCTCAACGTTTGAGGCACACTAGCGACGCCAATTAATTTAAATTGTTAGTAACTAAACCAGATACCTTTTTAACCATTTCAAAGCTGCATCCTCTCGGAATACACTATATCATCATCATCATCATCAGCCCATTTAAGTCCCCACTGCTGGGGCACGGGCCTCCCTCAATCACATGAGGGGTAATTGCCATACTCACCACGCTTGGCAGACGGGTTGGCGAGGGTTTTGATATAAATGCAGAGTTTTCCTTCTCTGGGTGCTGATGATCATGCCAGCAGCTTTACCTTAGTCGCCTTTTACGACACCTCGGTAAGAGTGAGGGTGGCCTATTCTACTCTGCCGGGGACCACACGTAATACACTATATACTATTTATTTAATACTTACACTAAAATTTTTGGTCTGCTTTTGTACTCGAAATTTGATTTACCTCCAAAAACGGACACATATGGCGTTAATCTAAATTTCGAGTGCAAAAACCCGATCAAAAGGTAGTGCACAATTATTAAATAAACAGTATAAATGTTTGCTCAGAGACTGCCGCACCGAGATTGTTTAAAATAGATCCGGTTTAGTAGCTAACAATTTCGCTAGTTAGAGCTACCCGTCGCCTTAACAGCTTGGAGTATTGAAAGTTAGCACATTCGAAATGTCTGATCTAAACTCAGCCAAGTGATTCAAATTTATTACCGCTTTTCTCCACTGCAGCGCTAGTATTCATCAGAACAAATATGGCGTCTGTAGCAAAAACAGCTGTGAATGTTATGGATCGATTATCTCGTTTTGTGTGCAATTATAAGCAAAATTGAAATGTAATGGACAACATTTCAAAATTGCTAAGCTCTGAAACAAAAAATACTAATTCTTTATTTACTTTTCCGCTGCTCGAATATATATTTATTCATTTTTTATATTGCTTATTTACTGAGAAAAAAATTAAAAACTAAAAAACGTAAGATGACGTCATCGGACGGCAGAATGTAAAATATTTCTTTGCTTAGCACATTATAGTTTTAAATTTACGAAATGCCAAACCCATGACATGCAACTGTCAAAAAAAAGACAAATTGTCAACGTTGAATGAATGAATGACGTTGACAATGTTGACACTAGTATTATTTACCTTTGACAATAGTACCTTTTTTTTTATTAAAACAATGATAAGCAAAGGAATATCGCTGTATTCAGCCGTGCGATGACGTCATTTCGCGCTTACGTCTATTTAGAATATAAAGAATTTCAATAATTATTTTATGCATGAAAATGGACAAATTTTGAAAAAAGAAAAAATATGGGTGTGTTCATTTTATGTCTATTTTCATATAAAAAAACAATATGGACATGTTAAAAATATGAAATGTTGTCCATTGTCAAAATAGTCTATAAACATGAAAGTGACAATAATATGGCAAAAAGTTTTAGTCGAGTGATTTTAGTAAGTACAAACAACTATCGGCCTAGGCATCTAATTTGATGATGTTGGCAACAAACGTTCATTGTTCTTAAGCCATTTGACTAGATGCCGGCGATTAACGAATGCTCTAGGCTTCATTTTGAATCAGATGGCTGCGACGTAAGGAAGTGGGTCAAAAGGTTGGCAGTGCACTTGTTACTCCACAGATGTTGCTGGTATATATGGGCGGTGGCAATAGCTTACCATTAGGTGTACCGTCTTCTCGTCTGCCACCTATCACATAAAAAGGGGTTTTATTCTGATAGTTACTTGCACTGATACGTACTTACTTAACTGCCTCGATGGCACAGTGGTTAATAGGTCGGACTTTAGAACGACGGCTGCGCAAGAGGGTCTCGGGTTCGATTCCCGGGTCGGGCCAAAAAATTTTACCTCACTTTTCGGTAAGAAACTCTTAGTAGCAAGCCCGGAGTCTGGACGTTGACGGTCTTGTACACCCGTGCCTCGGAAAGCACGTTAAGCTGTTGGTCCTGCGTCCGATCCCTCTCCGGTCGTGTCACAGTAGTGTACCATCGGAGTACAGTAAATACGCTTAGTGTTCCCATATGTCATTTCCCCAATTTACGGGAAATATATCGTAAGAAAAAAAATAACGGACTTCTAAAAATGCCTTTTGGTCGGGGGAATTTTTAACCACTATCTGGTAACATTACAGGAAAACAAAACAAAGACAGCCCGCTGTCTTAGTTTTGGTGTCACCCTGCAAATAAACGTCAAACTAGCGCCATCTGTTACTTGGTCCGGGTGAATAAGTCACTGTGGCATTGTTGTCACCACGAAGTTATACTAATGTAATCTTCTGAATACAACACAACTAGCGCCATCTGTTACTTGGTCCGGGTGAATAAGTCACTGAGGCATTGTTATCACCTAAATGTAAATCTTCTGAATACAACTTGTCAACAGCTAGCGTATCTAGGGTCAAATGAAGGTCAACGCTATTTTATTGAAAATCCTTGATCCAGTGGTTTTAAATTTTAAACAATATGTTATGAAATACCAATGCCTCGAAATGATTTTCGGATTAGAACCTGTTTATTTTTTTTTCCCACACCCCATGGGAGAGGATCGTGCAGTAAAGAGAGCGTACCTGGGACGGCCAAATGGTGGAAGGCCAGTAGGCCGTCCAAGGTACCGATGCTGGTGAGACGAGGTCGAAAAGGATTTGCGTGTACTTCTGGCGCAGGACCGGCCTAGATGGAGACTCTTATTATCGCAGGCCAAGGCTCACTTTGGGTCACTGCGCCAAGTTAGTTAGTTAATTACTTACTTGCAGAACTGTAAGTCCTTGTGCAGTTTTTTGGCACTGTTCTTCTCTTTCTTGCCGCGCGGCACCAACGGGACATTCTCCGTGTCTTGGTCTTGATCTAAAAATAATTATACACATTTTAAACAGGTAATGGGGGCTATCACGTATGAAATATCCGCTAGATGGCGTGCCTGTGAACCGATGTCCAAATTTAACATCATTGGCTGACTGATTAGTTAATTGACATTTGACATATCACGTCTAAAAATACCCAATCGCCTTGTAGATGGAATGCGGACAGCTAAGGAATGGAACCCCTTGCCAAGATCAGTTTTTCCGGACCACTATTAAGTAAAGTAAAGTAATAATTTATTTGGAAAAATAAAGATACAAGCTTAACATGCAAAATAAAAGGATCGGATAAATACAATACAGTACAAGATATGAAACTTATAACTCATTACTGCCAAATCGGCGCCCGCTCAGCATATTACCCTGGTCGGCCAGGGCGCTGATTTTCAGCGAGATCCACTTTAGGAGCCGCGCACCAGCTCCAAACTGACAATATCAGAAGTAAGCCGACCCGCAACTCAATTAGTAGCATATAATAGTACTAAGGAATGCATCTGTCAAGTATCCGAACGATGAAGTAAAAAGTTGACAAAAAAAAAAGAAATAAAAATTTCAATTTAAGTGGCTACAATATGGCACAGGCAACAACAAGCATTTATTTTAGCTTATTCATATTCACTACAATCTGGACATCTTTAAGGCAAGAGTGAACAGGCATCTTCTAGGCGAACGCGTTACATCCTAGACCTCATCGTCACTTTCCATCAGGTGAGATTGTGGTCAAGCGTTAGCCAACAGTTCATAACAAAAAGATGGACCTCAGGCCTATTATTATTTATTCATTTATTATTATTTTTAGGTATAATAATGTAAAATCTTAAATATATTTTTTTTAAGTCTGAAACGTCTGTCAATGAGGCGGGCGCTGGTGACTGCGACACAGTCTACGACTACTGCGGTCAGTAACGCTACAATGAGCAGTTTTCCAGTAGGTACTTTCGGGTGGTTTCTAAAAGCAACACTAGATGACGCTACTCTCTCTATCAATTAAAGTTCCTTATTTGTCTTTGATAGGATAGGAAATATTTGATAAAACAACCGTCATCATGACATTTACAGTCCTGCCATATTTAATTTTATTTTATCCATAAGAAAATAGAGATAAAAAGTACACAAGTAAAATAATGTATCCAGTTTCGTTTTGCATCACTCTCTGTAATTTAAAATGTATGTACATAGCACTGAAAATATATATTGACTAGAAAGTATTAAAATATTTGAAGTAATTTTCTCATTCCCAATTTCCCCATAGATTAGGGATCACATGAAATATCATACCACACCTAACATTTACAGGGACTGAATCATCTAGTGAATCACTTGGAAATGTATAAATACCTACTGGAAAATTGCTCATTGTTTGTAAAATAATGTTACTGGTTTCAATAAAGTTTTTTTTTTATTTATTTATAATTTATTATTTCTGATACTTTAATAAACAGTCTCTCTACTGATTCTCGAAGTTGGCTGTACTACATAGCCGTTGAGTATTGGTCGTTTTACTCTAGATGGCGCTAGCCTGGCTAGCCGACTGATGCCTCTTTCTCAGTATATATAAGTTACTCTATGATTTAAAAAACCCGACTACCCAAAAAACACGCTCTAAAAAGTAGCAGAGACAACTTTCTTGTTTCGTACTTTTTAGAGCGTGTTTTTTTGGTAGTCGGGTTTTAGGTTTTAAACTTTATTTTTATCAACTATATTTTTAGTTAATGTAAATAAAATTACATATTTGAAATGAGTTAAAAATGCTCTTTCATTTGGTACCCCGAACGTCAAACAATTTTTTTAAGCTTTTTTCTCTAAGTCCCCTAGAGGGCGCTGTAGTCAATTTACCGTGACGTCATCAACAATCAAGACAATTCTAACGACACCTCATTTGTTCAAATACGATAACTAGTTTAGAAGTTATGAGGGAACAGATGAACAACCATACATAGATACATACAGGTCAAAATCATTACCCTCCTTTTTGCTTCGCCGTAGTCGGGTAGTTATGATGTTTACGATCTGTCGAGTTAATGACTCACCGTCAATGCTAGGTTCGATCTCGTCGTGTTGTATGGCGCCGTTGCCGCCCACGTACTGCAACGCCCTCCGTTTCTCTGGGGGCGGACCTTCATCCACAAACTCTGGAGGCGCTGGGGAACAAAACAAACATATCAATTAATAAACATTCTCATTTGAGGTGGTGGCGTTATGTGGCGGGTCATTACATTCCCTCTAATATGGTTGAGTGAAATGATGGCTGACACCTTTGGGGACTGGTCCGCTTCGGTTTAGCTCATATTTAGCTTTTAATTTGCTTTATTCTATTTTGTGTTGCATTAGACTGTATGACTTGGTATGAGGATAATAAACCATTGTAAAAAAGTTGACGATTAAAAAGAGTAACTGGCGAGTTTCTTGCCGGATCTTCTCGACCAGAAACAACTTTCCGAGCCGGTGGTAGAATCGCATTATGTTTATTTATTTCTTAAGTATATTTTATGTATCAACATATATATGTATTAACATGTAAATTATACATAAGTACTTATAAATAGTTTTAAGTCATTCAAATGTATGACGATTTGTAAGTGCTGTGTACAAGCCTATGCAAATAAAGAATTATTTGAATTGAATTGAATTGAATTTGATTTTTTCTCTTCACAGTACATAGATAAAGGAGAAAATGCTGGATGTTGAAAAATTAAAACCATCTGAGGACATACAACGAAACCGTTCCGAAACGAACGAGATGAGATAAAATAAGATAAGAAACAATTTATTGATCACAACACATTACACATAGAACAAAACAGAGAAAACAAGGTACAGAGACAAAAAGCTGCGGCCAACAAGGCTCAGCCTCAGCATATGCTGCAACTGCCGCAAGCAACAGCTGCAGCGCTGGTTTTCAGGCTGGACCTTGGGTGACGCCTTTGCATTGAAAAAGAAATACTAAAGATTGACAGATTATGTGTCACATCCGACGAATGGACAACACGACATTTTTTTTTCAATATTTCAAATATCGTTTTTAGATTAGCCTTATAGGATTGTAAGAAAATTTGTTTTAGAGTTTTTTTAAAAGATATTAAAGGAGAAATTAAATAAAATGTAAAAATCCCCGTGTGACGTCACAGCTCGGCAAGACAAATTAATGACGCCTTTGCTCACGTTGACTTAAGAAAAAAGAAAATGGCTGACAATGAACGAATAATGACAAATGAGAAAACTTTTTTTATTGTATAGCAAAGACATCACTTACGTAGAGCCTCAGGACTACGTCACTTCCTGCATTTTTATCTATCTTTTATTATTTTTTTTTCAATAAAAACACATTTAAGGAAAACTAAAAAATCTTTTTTTCTTTCTTTATTCGAAATGCATATAAAATGGTAAAATATTTTTTGTCGTATCTATTGTGAAACGCGTGCAATCTGTTTCGTTGTACGCCTTTTTTTCCAGGGGAAACCGTCATGGACGTCGCCTTGCTACATGTAGGGAACAAGGTGGTGTGTGGGACTCAAACCCTAACTAAAACCCCTGGGGTGTCCATCTCCGCGCAATCGCGCTCGGAAACCCCATCAGCCGGGTTTGGAGTTTGAATGAAGACTTTTGTATAAACACTAAAACTGCGTGAGTAACGCCGCGGGCGCAGTCTAGTATTAAATATAACCTGCTATTTTTTTTCTTCTAAATTCCCCTAGAACCCTTACAAGGGCTTAAACTATAAGAATAACTGCTGTAGACAGTAAGCTAAAATCATGAGTCATACGAAAAGGATACCGTGGGCCACAAATGTCCCTCCTCACTTCGTCCCTCCAGTACCTCACCTCCGTCCGCTGGGTCACCGTCCCGTGTACACTTTCTCCACCGGTCGATCTTCCTGCATACTCGGCAGTATCGGTCATCTGGAGAGTATGCAGGAAGATCGAGCGGGGAAGAGAGTATGGCCAACGTAGTCTGGTAGATTTGGTCTCTCCATTATGATGATGGTAAGATGTCCTGGATACTGGACTAGCACGGACATGTGTTAATGTGTGTACGTGTGTGTGGGTGTATACAGGATGTATCTGTGAACATTTGGCGCCCCGTACGGCACTCTCGGCAAACGCTTATACTATTTATTAAATAACCATGCACAAATGTTGGGTCCGTTTTTGTACGAGAAAAATTGATTCACGCTAAAAGTGGCCGCTTTTGGCGTGAATAAATTTTTCGCGTATAAAAACGGACCCAACATTTGTGCATGGTTATTTAATAAATAAGTTTTTGCCGAGAGATTGTCCTACCCGTCACCTTAAAAGGAGCGTCTCACTTTTAATGTCAAAATAGAACTGTCCTATTCACCTTCACTTCACCTTAGAATAGTTATTTACGGGATTGCTACCATGTCGTACCTTATTTTTGAGTATCCGATATTTCGGCGCTGTTGCAAGCGCCATGGTCACGGAGTAACTGAAAATTCTGCGGGTAAGATGTTATTGGCAGACATATCGGTCTACCCTCCTTCTTAGTCTTTTACTGCGTTCACCTCCGGTACCACTGTTTCCTAACTCACTATTTATTCGCACCTGTTCTCGACACACAACACTCACAGTATCTGCCCGCGGAACGACACTTTGTTTAGTTTTACGGTTCCTACACTTACAAATCACTGGATTCCAGACATTTGACAATTTAAACCCATCCTCACGATTGAAATTTTTGAATTTCAATCGTGCTTGCAACAGCGCCGAAATATCGGATACTCAAAAATAAGGTACGACATGGTAGCAATCCCGTAAATAACTATTCTAATGTTAGTGACCATGAAAGTTTAAAACAAAAACTTCACTTCACCTACCTGGGTGATGGTTGAGCCCGTTCTCCGGTTCAGGGCGCGGCGTCATCCATCTTGTCGGGACAGTCGGGCTTCTCCGGCGTGTGCAGCACGCTCGAGGGACACTCCTCCGCAGTGGTCGACGTTGACGCGTGCGACGGCGCTGGACTGAAGATTTTTTTTTATGAGCTATAGGCCAACGCTTGACCTCAATCTCACCTGATGGAAAGTGAAGATAAGGTCTAGGAAGTAACGCACTTCGCCTAGAATATATTCACTATAGGCCGTGTAGTCCCCGACAGAGTAGAATAGGCCACCCTCATTCTTACCGAGGTGTCGTAAAAGGCGACTAAGGTAAAGCTGCTGGCATGATCATCAGCACCCAGAGAAGGAAAACTCTGCATTTATATCAAAACCCTCGCCAACCCGTCTGCCAAGCGTGGTGAGTATGGCAATTACCCCTCATGTGACTGAGGGAAGGCCCGTGGCCTCAGCAATGGGGACTTAAATGGGCTGATGATATGATGATGATATTCACTATTGCCAAAGGTTGGTTTTAGTGTGCACGCGTACCGTCAGTCAGCACGGGCTGATAATCCGCGGGTGTCGTCTTAGTATCGCCCTGACCGTCGCGGTGTACAGACAGGTGTAAGTCCACATTGGGATGACTACGTCATGACTGCACAGAGGTGACGCATGCGCTCTTGTTGTCCGGTGATGGATGGATGAAATAAATTGCCAATACACTGTTGTCTTCCGAAAGTTCCTCATCATTTTAACCTCCGATGACGCTCTACTTAACATGTCATACCTATGACGATACAGAGAAACTGCTTATCGTTTTAAAGTAGGTAATTTATAAAAGTTATTGCTTTTTCTTACGTTATTGTCTCTTAGATAAATATTTTTGTGATAATTTATGAGTACTAACTGTTATAGTTTTTACTTTCTAGCCTGAATAACAGGTTCGCCTAGTTCAGGCATTTGTATTTATTTCTGACCTTATTGTTATAGATTTACATATGTAATATATTATTTGTGTAAAATTATTATCTGAATAAATTGACTGACCGGATGGCGCAATTGGTAGTGACCCTGCCTCTTACGCCAAAGGTCGTGGGTTCGATCGCCACCCTGGACAACATTCGTGCGATGAACACTTGTGTTTGTTCAGTGTCTGGGTGTAATATATGTATTTAAGTATATATTTGTGTTCCTCTGTTGTCTGATATCTGTAACACAAGTGCTTAAGCTACTTAGTACGGAATCAGGTTCAACCTATGAGATGTTGTGAGAATTATTAATAAATTGAATTGAATTGAACCTATAATTCCCACGTGCATCCAAAGCTGTCGCTTCGGAGCCGGGGCACGCGTGGACCATGATCCAGGAAGACTGGTAATTATTACAATCAAACGACTGCCGTCTGACCTTCGCAACCCTTAGACAGGGGAACCAGAACAAATAGATCACGCTTACACGTTCAGAATCATAATCTCAAAAAAAAAAAGAGAAATCCAAGACGTGCGCCGATTTTTTCCCTCTCCATTGAGGTAATGGTAGAAATATGCACATAAAAAGAAAAAGTATCAGCCTATAAACTGTCTGCACTGTAGGGCAAAGGCCTCCATCATAGAAATCATTCCTCCTCCTCGCGACAGAACCTGCAGATTTTGGTATCTGAAAGGCGCATGTTGTGCAGGTGCTTGTTTAATTTGCAGTGCCCCGTGAGGATCCGAGTGAGTGCCCTAACATGTCCTCTGCTCTGTTTTATTATTTCTACAGCTCGTTACCAGCGAGCTACCATCACTCAAATGAGCGGTGTATAATTTCAGTCGTACCTGGGCACCATATTCTGGTCATCGATCGAGGTATTGTTGTCCTTATGCTTGCTCTCTCGCTTCTTCATGTTGCGCGGTTTCTTCGGTGGCGCGCGCGAAATACACTGCGAGCAGTACCATTTGCCTCGGGGATTCTGGAACAGTAATAAATGTGATTAATTACGTCACAACTTTGTAAACAACGCCATATTGCCGTTCGTGCGATCGATTTCGCGCTTTTTATTTTAAATAATACATTTTCTTTGATATTTTAAAAAGAAATTGATAAGGAATATAAAAATTTCAAATAACTGTTTCATTCAAGATCTACGTACCTACATTATAATTTAATAATAGATTTGTATGGAAAGTCACAAATTATGTATTCAAATACATACAGGGTGTATCTGTGAACATTTTTACATTCCCTTTAACCACCTATTCTAGCAACCATTCTGAACAACATTTGTTCTATGACTTATTGAAATTCGTCGAAAATTTTTTCGACTCCCCATACAAAATGACTAATTTACGTGACCGACTTTTTATGAAAAGAACAAATGTTGTTCAGAATTTTTGGGAGACCACGTGGTTGGTAGGATGTAAATGTTCACAGATACACCCTGTATGTCAAATTCCTTTAATCGATCCTCTCCTTAATTTCAAACAGATTTAATACAATATCAACTGAGGATTTTTTTACGAAAAACCGAAAAAACAATTAAACGGATCACCCGATGGTAAACGATTACCGTCGCCCATGAACACCCGTGACACCAGTGGAGTCACAACCGCAACCTTTAACCCCCCTTTCCCGTGGATTGGGCCCCCGGTACCCTCACTCATGCAGCGAAACACAGCACAGTGCTGTTTCACGCCGGTTTTCTGTGAGCCCGTGGTATCACTCCGGTCGATGTTCAGACGTTCGGACTTATCCCCGCGGCGAATCCGTCGCGCATCCGCGACGTGTTTGTTTCGTCGTCGCTCCGCTCTGAAAACACTCGCAATGCGCCAGTGTAGCTACTCCCTTTTTTTTTTATTACGGCTCTACCCGAAGGTAATTCGCCAATGTCAAGTAACTTATTGAGAAAAAGTAGATAGTCAACAGTCGAAGTCAGTCCAAGTCACAGTCACTCAATAAAACGCCGGTGTTTTAGGTTTTATCGACCTACGGATTCAGCAGACATCACTCTAAAAGCAATCGCAGGTTTTAAGACTCGTATTTTGTACAAGCAAGTTAATATCCTCCAACCGATTACGGCTACGGCGGCCAATCTCAACGATCAGCCACGTACGCAGGATATATTATAGTGCTCAAGTGTGTGCGCAAACACAAGTGCACTCTCTATTCCCTTACCATCATAATTCGATGGGACACAAATGTGACACAACCGGAGAGGGATCGGGCGCAGGACCAACAGCTTAACGTGCTTTCCGAGGCACGGGGGTACAAGACCGCCAACTTCCAGACTCCGGGCTCCCACTAAGAATTTCTTGCCGAAATCTTAGGTACAAATTTTTGGCCCGACCCGGGGATCGAACCCGGGACCTCTTGCGCAGCCGTCGCTTTTAAAGTGCGACCCTCTAACCACTGCGCCACCGAGGCAGTCAAGCAAGTATTCACGTGCAGACGGCAGTGACAGATAGCACCGACGCGGCCTTGGATTTATTTATTGTGAAGAAAAATAAATAAATGTTATTTTAATGAGTTTCCGAATGAAGGATGGTTATGTGTTTATAAGGAAAACACGGACATATATCCGTGTATATACACAGACATATTTGTTCACCTTTTGAAGAGGCATGGCTTGGTTAGCTCATTATGTCCACGTTCAATATTAAGCCACTTATAGAATAGGGTATTTGACTAAGCTCGAGATTTTACAAAATATAAATATTTTATCAAAATATAGGTAAAAATGTGCCAATAGCAAAAATTCTCAATTAAAAATATAACGTCTAGCCGGTTTTATGGTCGTTCAAAGATTCATGGGCAAGTCCATTTTAAAAGTATGAAATTATTAAAAAATAATTATACCATTCAATAACCCATACAATTTGCACTAACTATTATAATAGAACCATTGACATAAACGAAACTTTTGATATAGCTACCATACAAAATTCAAATGAAATGCATGCAAAAATACTGTCGTGTGACGTCACATCTCAGTAGCCATTTGTATGGAGCGTTTTGGGTTTGCCCAAAATAATGTGATTTTAAAGTTGTGATATCTCAGGTAGTTTAAATGAGAATCAAGTAAGTCTTTCAACGATGTTTCTATCATTGAAAGGTCTTTTGAGTACAAAAATAAAAAAAAAGTTAGTCAAATACCGTATTACAATTGTGTAAAATTCTTGTGGTCACCGGCAGAGTAGAATAGGCCACCCTCACTCTTACCGAGGTGTCGTAAAAGGCGACTAAGGTAAAGCTGCTGGCATGATCATCAGCACCCAGAGAAGGAAAACTCTGCATTTATATCTAAACCCTTGCCAACCCGTCTGCCAAGCGTGGTGAGTATGGCAATTACCCCTCATGTGATTGAGGGAGGCCCGTGCCCCAGCAGTGGGGACTTAAATGGGTTGATGATGATGATGAAAAATTCTTGTAGTCAACTCACTCGACACACAATAGCAGTGTTAAAAACGATACAATCTAATGATTTTTATTATTAGGATCACTTTGCGGCTCCACTCCCTTACTCCCTTATGGACGGCTTACCTTAGGCAGTGGGGGGTAGTGGCACTCCTGGTGGTAGGCCTTGACGCACAGCGCGCACGGGATAGTCCTCCCCCCCGCCGCGCCGCCGCACACGATGCAAACGCGCTCGCCGCGGGCTTTGTTCACGCATTCCCAGCAGTACCTGGCAAAATTAATTATTAATTAAGGTCACGGAAAGGCCACACTAGCGACGAGAATCGATTTGAATTTTCAGCTACTAAACCGGATCTATTTTAAACAATTTCGGGGTTACAACCTCTCGGCAAACACGCATGACACGCAACTGTCAAAAAAAAGACAACTTGTCAAAATTGAATGAAAGAATGAAGTTGACAATGTTGACACTAGTATTATTTACCTTTGACAGTAGTACCTTTTTTTATTAAAACCATGATAAGTAAAGGAATATCGCTGTATTCAGGCGTCCGATGACGTCATTTGGCGCTTACGTCTATTTAGAATATAAAGAATTTCAATAATTATTTTATGTATGAAAATGGCCAAATTTTGAAAAAAGAAAAAGTAAGGGTCTGGTCATTTTATGTCTATTTTCATATATAAAAAACAATTTGGACATGTTAGAAATATGAAATTCCATCTGCTCCAAGCATACCCAGGGATCCAGCGACAGCTTTGAACGCAAGCAGAATTATCACGTTGAGATGATGATAATGTTGCTAAACTCACCAGTCTCCCTCAGGAATCTTTTCAATCCTGGGCTTGAAGCATCTGGTCCTCATTGTCACCGCTCAGTATATTTCCTAGCTCTATATAGTTACTTAAGTCTGTGCCATTTAAACTTACACTAAAAGTCATTTACACCTTTTACCAATGCACTACAAAAATACATAGCGATACGAATGAAACGTATGGATATTATCGCTAAACGGGACAGCGGCATCTCGTGGTGAGAGGCGTCTACAAATATGCACAGTTTTATTTCCCCATCATTAAGTAAGTTTTTTAAAGTTAAAGACTATTCGTTTTGGTATCCAGTATAAAGTCTAAAGACGGACTTTAGCACGGACTACAACAATGTGGTAGAATCACTCACCAGTCACCCTCGGGGATCTTCTCCATCCGTGGCTTGAAGCAGTACGTATGGTAGCCCTTGTCGCACCCGTCACACAGCAGCAGCTGGTCTTCATTGTCACCGCTCAGGCAGAATTGGCAGTTCTGTGGGTGACGCGACTGATCAAGTCGGTAAGTGAGATAGAAGATTGTTGAGATAAGTGAGTAGATGGAAAGTAGACTTTAGCGACTAAAGCATAGGATGCATAGTTAATTGACACAGATGTAGAGATAAGTAGATTCTGATAGGAACAGTTAGATTGATAAAATAAATTGTAGGTTATGTCAATAAGGTACAAAATTAATTGACAATACTGCGAAAGAAACATCTAGTCGGTAAGTGAGATAAAATATTATTGAGATAAATAATTAGATGGAAAATATACTTCAATTGCAATAGAATACGATGCAGAATTACTTGACAGAAGAAAATTTGTAGTGAAAATTAAATTCTAGGTTAGTGTTATCTTCTAAGTGAAATACAAAAGAAATATCATGACATTATCACTCAATTGTAGACATTTGTAAGGATTGATGGTGAAGTTTTTTAAAAGTCAAATAATACATTTTCTAAAGGTGATGTCCTAAATTTCATGGTGGCTCGGCCAGGACTTTGCACAGTTGTCCAAAAAACACATTATTATAAAGCAATTTATTTATAATACCTTCTTTTCCCAAATCAAAAGATTTTTCTAGACCAATGGACAATACGACAAAATATTAGCATTTTTATTGGCGAGGCAAAGATTCTCACTAGCACATCTGGTGTCAATTTTCGGAAGCTGTCTAAGAACGACAAATTTAAAGTTTTACATATTAGTTTACGGGATAGTGGTTAGTATTCTCTTTATTTTTGGCATAAAATAATGTGGTTCGGTCACAAAAAGAAACATCAATAATAGATAAAATTAAAGCGTTGGCAGAATACACCAGACCATTACGTTTTGATAAGGAAATATTAAAAAGTGGAATGGTGATATTACATAGTGAAACAGGAAAATATTTAGTGATCAGAACTGTTTCATTTGATGAAAATCATATTTTGTTGTTTTTATTATCTATTTAATGTTTATTTTGAAATATTTCATGCTAGTTAACGAGTATGGAATTATATTTGATTATGACATGATTTTCAATAAAAAAAACAAAAGCTGAGTTTAATAATTTTTTAATGTATAACAATTTTATTTACTGTTTGGAAAATAGTTTGGAGCCTGAAAATGATGAGAACAAACTCATTTATAGTGGAATTGGCTTGATTAATCTTAAAACAGTCTTCCATTTAAATGTTTAACTTCAAAATTTTGTCTTTTGGGAACTTATTCCCGAAGCTACGTACGTATTACATTGAGGAACACAACAATACTTCGTTTTTCTGCTTCATTACTAGCCGGTTTATATTATTTAATCGTGATCATGAGTAAATTAAAACTTTTAACCCAACATTACTTTAAAATATAGCAAAGTGTCGTTCTTAGAGAGCTTCCAATTATCGCCGCTAGGGGAGCGCGCATAATCTTTGCCTCGCCAATACGCTCGAAAAATAAAGAAAAAAGTAAAAAGATGACCCATCTTTTTTAGTTATCATTAAATGTGTGTTTTTATTAAAATATTTATTTTTTAAATTATTAATTAATATGCCGGAAGTGACGTAGTCCTGAGGCTCAACGTATCGTGATGTCGATGCTAATATGACCAATAAAAAAGTTTAGGTGACTTTAAGTTACTTACTGTCACTGTCATTATTTCGTCTTGTCAATTTAGGACCAGTTTTTTTTTAATCAACGTGAGCAAAAGCGTTATTAATTTTTCATGCCGAGTGATGACGTCACAGGATGTTTTTTTTTCTCCATAAATATCTATTTAAAATACTGAAATATTTTTTCTTAAATTTCTATGAGTCTAATCTAGAAATAGTAAAAAAAAAAAAGTATCAGCCTATAAACTGTCCCACTGCAGGGCAAAGGCCTCCATCACAGAAATCAAGTCATCGCTACTATGATGGGATTAGGCTTAATCACCACGCTTGCCAAATGCGAATTGGTGATCACAAACCCGAGCTATGTTCGAAAAATTCGAAACATACTTTTCGCTCGACCCGGGAATCGAACCCAGGAAAATAGAAATAGTATTTTTCATTTATATGGGACATCTCCTTTGAAACTTCTCGCGGGCCAGTATAAATATTGCGCCGCCATTTCTGATCCCATTCTTTAGCCGCACATGTTGTAACATTATTAACACTATGTAATTAATTTTGTTTGACAGATAATATTTTTGACAGTGTATTCGTGTTGTATTATTGACTTTTTTTGATATTTCATTTATTTGATTGTCCTTTTTCGTTAGGTGTTTGACTATTTACTGTGTAAATACCTAGACTATGTTCTTGAATATTAATTTACCGAAAAACTTTATGTATGTATGAATATTATTGAATTGTATAACGCCTTGGTATTAAACTGTAATGTTATGCAAGTGTATGTTAATAATAAATAAATTAGGCATTTCTACAACTGATAGCAAATCAATTAATTTGACGACCCGTTTGGAACAGTGGTAGTGAACGCTGCCTTTGGTCCAAGGGTTGCGGGTTCGATCCCCGCACAGTATAAACATTTGTGTGCATGAACATGTCTGTTTGTATTGGTCTGGGTGTTTCTATGTATTATAAATATGTATTTACAAAAAAAAAAAGTATTATATGTATAATATTTGTAATCCCACTGTTGATTCTGATATCCGTAACACAGGTGCTTGAGCTACCTATCTCGGAGTAAGATCAATGTATGTGATGTTGTGAAATATTTATGATTTATTTATTTATTATTATTATTTTAATTAAGATATCTTTCAGACAATACGGTACATGACAATTTTTTTTTATTTTTGCAATCAAAAGACCTCTCAATGATAGAAACATCGTGGAAAAAATCACTTGATTCTCATTTAAACCACCTGAGATATCACAACTTTAAAATCACATTATTTTGGGCAAACCCAAAACGCTCCATACAAATGGCTACAGAGATGTGACGTCACACCTAAGTATTTTGTATGCATTTCATTTGAATTTTGTATGGTAGCTATATCAAATGTTTCGTTTATGTCAACGGTTCTATTATAATAATTGGTGCAAATTATATGGGTTATTTAATGGTATAATTATTTTTTAATAATTTCATAGTTTTAAAATGGACTTGCCCATGAATCTTTGAATGACCATAAAACCGGCTAGACGTAATATTTTTAATTGAGAATTTTTGCTATTGGCACATATTGACCTATATTTTGATAAAATATTTATATTTTGTAAAACCTTGAGCTTAGTCATATACCCTATTATCTTGGAGAATAAACTTACCGCCTTCATGATGCTCTTGTCCCAGGCCACGGCAGCCTCGAGCGCGTGCAGTAGCATCGCCAGCTGCGCGACGTACTGCAGCGCGCCACGCCCTCGCGCCACGTGGCCAGCCCGCGGGCGATGCCCTTGTTGTCTGCGGGATAAGGTCCACATTGCAATAACCAGAAGTACCTAAAAGACATGCTGTCTGTGTCATCATCAGCCCATTTAAGCCCCCACTGCTGGGGCACGGGCCTCCCTCAATCACATGAGGGGTAATTGCCATACTCACCACGCTTGGCACACGGATTTATTTATTTATTTATTATGGTACACTGACAGATCACAGTCATAACTTGGCAACAATAAAAACAATCATAAAAATAAGGCTAGACAATAATCCATAAATAGTATACACAACATGTCAAAATTAAATAAGATTAAGTATGTTATTAAATTCATTATAATAGTAGTATTAAATTCAAATAATATTATTAAAATTAGATCCTATACAATTCAATTCAATGTCAAACAAGTATAATCTACTTACTGAAGTAGATTAAGGAGGAAGAAGGATTGGCGAGGGTTTTGATATAAATGCAGAGTTTTCCTTCTCTAGGTGCTGATGATCATGCCAGCAGCTTTACCTTAGTCGCCTTTCACGACACCTCGGTAAGAGTGAGGGTGGCCTATTCTACTCTGCCGGGGACCACACGTCTGTCTGGTGTATCACAGTTATTTTTAGTGGTGCCTGGGTGTGAGTACCCATATAATTGACCTCACTGATCGGATGGCGCAATTGGTAGTGACCTTGCCTCTTACGCCAAAGGTCGTGGGTTCGATCCCCACCCTGGACAAACATTCGTGTGATGAACACTTGTGTTTGTTCGGTGTCTGGGTGTAATGTATAAGTATATATTTGTGTTCCTGTGTCGTCTGATATCTGTAACACAAGTGCTTTAGCTACTTAGTATGGGATCAGGTCAACGTATGAGATGTTGTGAGAATTATTATTTTTAGTTATGTAGTGTTAGTAGTGTCTTCTCAGTAGAAATCGACATTCCCCACCAGAGGTAGACGATAATATGTGTACCTATATTGACATTCATAAGTGTTCTGTATGGACCTAAATTGAATAAAGATTTTAGACTTAGAGTTTAGACAAATGAACCGATTTTGATTTTGTGTTGTTTTTATTTGAAGGCGAGCGAGCGAAGGAAGGTGGCGTCCACATTACGCTGTGCACAGTCTTCGAATAGAACGAGTTCAGAAACGCCTCTTGTATCACGTGGCGTATTCGGGTGGCGTTGCAAAAAGGATCAAGGGATATGATGCACGTCTAAACTTTTTTAAAATTGAATCATTAGCGAGTAGAAGGAAAGTGTCTGATCTATTATTTTTATCCAAAATTTTAAAAGGCCATATTGATTGCTCCAACCTCTTATCAAAATTCAAATTTAAAGTTCCCTCCTGATATCCCCGATCCCCAATAAACCTTTTATGTCCTCCCTTCCGTAAAACCGTACTAGGTTCAAACTCCCCTATTCCGAGACTCTGCAAGCTTTACAACACTCATAGCAGTGAAATAGATTTATTTTGCACGCCTTTACCTAAACTTAAATGGTAGCTAAACCAATTAGATGTTAAGTAAGTAGATAAGCAATTCTTGTTCTTCTTTTATTTTATTATATATTAAATTCTTAATTACCAATTAGATAATACTTCAAGCATGCAGTGTTTACCGATCTACAATTGTACATTTAGCTTTAAGTCATTGAAATTGTTATGCAGAAACTTAAAATGTATCAATTAATGGTAAACCAAATAAATAAATAAATAAATAAATAAATTTGAAAGATGAATAAGGTGGGAGTGTTCTTAGCTATGTTGGATAAAAATCGATCCAAGATGGCCGCCGTCACAAAGATATGGATTGTATGTTTTAACACAACTCCCACAATATGGGTTTGAGTAGCAGAATACATTTACTGTGACAAATTTCAAATCCAAGATGGTCGCCGTCAGGGGTTTTTTAATTTTTTACGTAGCCCAAATTGATTGTATTGCATCTCATTTTATATTTCTTCTAAATGAAAGGCGTCACCCAAGGTTCAGCCTGAAGACCAGCGCTGCAGCTGTTGCTTGCGGCAGTTGCAACATATGCTGAGGCTGAGCCTTGTTGGCTGCAACTTTTATGCTCTGTGCCGTTTTTTTATTTATTATTTGATTTATGTGTTGTGGTCAATAGATAGATTTTCTTTTTTTTTTCAAATTGTTTGCCTGCACGATTATAGTACTATTTAGCACTGGTAATATTATGCGACGATCAGCATCACCGTGGGAGAGCTACACTTCGCTATCAATGGACCGGCTCAACCGGATTGTTACCTAGGGGAGTTGCCACACTGGCGGATTACAAGCGTTTTCAAAGCGGAGCGACGACGCAGCGAACACATCGCGGCTGCGCAGCGTTCAAGCCGCGGCAGCGCAACGGATGCGCGACGGATTCGCCGCGGAGATAAGTCTGAACTCCTATATTTTTTTGTGGCGGCCACACAGAAAAACGCTTCATCCGCGCTCCTCTTTGAAAACGCTCGCAATCCGGCAGAGTGGCAACTCCCTTACAGAAAACCGCTGTGAAGCGTAAGTGTCCATTGGCAGAGGCAAGCGCTTACTGCTTACTATTAGGTGAGCCGTCTGCTCGTCTGTGACCTATCACATATAGACCTCACCTAATAGAATACAACTATTCTGTTATTTTTAATTACAGTGCGACCACGAACAGCAAGTACCTCAGAGATATTGACAGGAGGGCGTTGTACAACGTTATTTCTACGCGAAAATGTCAAAACAGCATTAGATCCGGGTTTTGCCACGTGCCAAATAACTGTAGGTCAACATTATGTGAACGAAACTCACAGCCTAACTGTCATGTTTTTCATTTTGACATTTTGCATCTGTCAAAATAAGGTTATACATCTGTCAGTATCAGCTGTTGTTAGGTTAAATTCGATTTAATAAATACCTATAGATATACTACCTTTTGTCTCACTAGGACTATCGGAGTTCTGAGGTGATGGAGCTGAAGAGTTCCCATGCTCCGCCTGCAGAACAGCTCCAAGGGTAGCCTCCGCCGAACTGTAACAAATTTAACTAAATTAAATTACCTAAATTAAGCACTTGTGATATGGATATCAGGAATTACCAATAACTTAAGGGCACCTTTTTACGATTCAGTGGCAGCACCAACAGATTTTTACTAATGGTAATGAAATGAAAACATTAAATGGAAAATTAGTCTTACCAGGATAGTACGTGAAGCGATTGAGATCAAGAAGTACAAGACTTTCAATCGGGAGGATGGATTTAAAATATCATCAACATGGAATCCAGTAATTAACATGTGCAAACCCCGTGCTAGGCCGTTACTAACGCAAACAAACACCGATACTGTTAGTGTAGTGTGTCGGAGTAGCTTCACTGACTGAAATTTATCGGAAAATGTGAGGGTGTCCGAAGATTCACAGCCCGGCCCCAGCAGACGACGCCGTTCTCCACCAGTCCGCTCGTGACCACGGCAAATGTAACGTAGCCGAAACGTCGAGCAAAATATGTGAGTACACAATGTTGTATCACATAACAAATATCGTGTTAATTCCCGTCTTGATTAATTATAGTTATAATGCAACGCGAAAATTTAAAAAACAAGGTTACGTTGTCGAATTTTGATGAAGTGTCAAATGTGGCCTATTATTTTTTCCCAACTTTAAGTAACCCAATAGTAACTAAGTCAGAGAAGGAGATAAAGAAATGTCGCCGCTAGAGACCGATATGAGGTCGCTGTAGGTAAGCATGTGAAATAGAGAAAGAGACAGACGACTATTGATAAAGGAGTGAGATAAATGACATGAGTCGGAGAGATAGAAAAAATAAAAAGATATCACCATAAGTGACCCCTAGAGGTCGCTGCGAGGAAGAAAAATAGAGAATGATGACAGTAACATTATTAACACATGACTGATAGAAGTCAGAGAGAGAGGAGGGGAAAAAGACGAGATGACACCTCTAAGCAGGCGAAATAGAGAAAGAGACATGAGTCAGAGAGAGAAAGAATCAACAGATTGCACGCTAGTAAAACACAATTAAGTAACTAATAAACCAAAATTAGTCATCTTAAGTACTAAAACTACTAATAAAAATGTGTCCTTTTGATTTGTGACACATTTCATTTACTACTCCTTTCAATCTAAAATCTACCAACACCAATAGTAAAAAGTCTCAATTTCAGTTAATCCTTTTATTAGGCCACTAGACATAATTTATTTCATTAGTTATCAACCTTATCCCAACTATACAAACTTTCAAATCTGGTGGTCTTGTATTATCCATTGCCTGGTTAAACGTTAACTTACAGATAATGAAGAAACCAACTTACTCACATTTTTTGTATTTGGGATCTAACGCCTGCGGTGTTTTCGGACCGATACGATACAATACAATACAAATACAAATAGTTTATTCAGTATCAGGTTTTTACATTTCTGTTTTATGATCGAGGATCTCTTATAAGTAAATTAATACTTGTGTTTGCGCGCCATCTACCGCATACGCAGCGTACGATGGATCACCGGGGTACGCCGAGTAGCCGCCAGAGGGATCTGACGGAAGACTATATAAGCCCAAGAAGACCTCCATTTCTTTCTCTTTTCTTCACCGATCACTCATCCTTTGTATTTGTATCTTATAGAACAATAAAAAGTTGTAAAATATTATAATTATAATAAATTAATTTATTGTACAACGCATTCATGACTTGATGATTGACTGACCGGATGGCGCAATTGGTAGTGACCCTGCCTCTTACGCCAAAGGTCGTGGGTTCGATCCCCACCCTGGACAAACACTCCTGCGATGAATACTTGTGTTTGTTCGGTGTCTGGGTGTAATATATGTATTTAAGTATATATTTGTGTTCCTCTGTTGTCTGATATCTGTAACACAAGTGCTTAAGCTACTTAGTACGGAATCAGGTCAACGTAAGAGATGTTGTGAGAATTATTATTATTATTATTCATTGAAGAACCCATGACGAATTAGGAAGTAGCTAGAACCCTATCAAGCAGCTATCAAAGGAAATACTCGTTACCAACAACCTGTGTTAGAAAAACCCCGCTCTCCGTACAATAGCTTCAATAATCTAATGATACTTAGAAGATGCAAGAATAACTGTCTTAGAATTTTAACTTAATTAGTAGGTAGTCATCATCATCATCATCATCATCATCAGCAACCCACACTCGTCCACAGCTGGACATAGGTCTCCCCTAATGCACGCCACTGCTCCCGATTTTCGGCCACTCTCATCCAGCCCACACCAGCCAGCCTTCGAATGTCATCATCCCATCTTGTCGCAGGGCGTCCTACACTACGCTTACCGAGTCGCGGTCTCCACTCAAGGACTTTACGGCTCCAACGGCTGTCAGTTCTGCGTCTAATATGGCCAGCCCACTGCCACTTCAGTTTGCTAATTCGGTTGGCTATGTCGGTGACTCTGGTTCTCTGTCGGATTACATCATTTCTGATGCGGTCCTTCAGAGATACTCCGAGCATAGCCCTTTCCATAGCTCTTTGAGCGACTTTGAACCGGTAGTAGGTAGGTAGGTTTGAAGTAGGTAGTATATAATAATACTTAATAGTGAGTACATCATTACAATTATGTATAGAAAGAAAAAAAATGTGAGCGTGCGTGTGCGCCGCCGTGAAAGTGTGTGCATGTGTGTGAGGGCGTATGTGTGTGCGTGTAAGTGTGCGTGTACGACCTGCAAACCTTGAAGATAAGAGCGTACTCCCTTTTAAAAAGGCTGGCAGCGCACCTGTGACTCTTTTGCGTTTGATTGCGTTGAGCATCAAACATTGTTGTTGAAGTTAGCTACGGCGGGTCATTACATTCCCTCTAATATGGTTGAGTGAAATGATGGCTGACACATACGTCATACTTGTGAACAGGTGCCACCTTTGGGGACTGGCTTCGGTTTACCTCATATTTAGATTTTAATTTGCTTTATTCTATTTTGTGTTGCATTAGACTGTATGACTTGGTATGAGGATAATAAACCATTGTAAAAAAGTTGGCGATTAAAAAGAGTAACTGGCGAGTTTCTTGCCGGATCTTCTCGACCAGAAACAACTTTCCGAGCCGGTGGTAGAATCGCATTATGTTTATTTACTTTTTTTAGTATATTTTATGTATCAACATATATAAGTAAATAAATACATACGTACTTATAAATAGTTTTAAATCATTCAAATGAATGACGATTTGTAAGTGCTGTGTACAAGCCTATGCAAATAAAGAATTATTTGATTTGATTTGATTTGATTTGACGTGGCAGCTGTCCATGGGCGGCAGTAATCGCTTACCATTACAGGTAATACGTCTAAACGAAAAAGCTACACTACAACCCGTGCGGATAATGCACACTATTTGCGTCTATACTCGCACCCCACGAGTGCGAGTATAGACGCAAATAGTGTGCGAGCGAGAAGTGAATAGATGCGCCGCCATTTCTGATTCCATTCTTTATCCGCCCATTTTGTACCTTCTTTGAATCTAAAAACTACCAACACCAATAAATAGTCTCAATTTCACTTTACCTAGCGTACCTTTGCACCAAAGGCGGCTTTAGGTATCTCCTCTCGATGTGCGCTTCGACCGCCGCTAGGCGCAGCCTCGCGCGCGCCACTAGCTCGGCGCCCGTCGCGTCGTCCGGGGGGGCGGAGCGGGAGGGGCGCCAGCCCTTCACTTGCATAGAGGCGGCGGCTACTCTCTCTTCCAGTTGTTCCACCTGGTAAAATATATAAATATACCTAAATATAACAATTTCACAACATCACATACATTGACCAGATTGACTGACCAGATGGCGCAATTGGTAGTGACCCTGCCTCTTACGCCAAAGGTCGTGGGTTCGATCCCCACCCTGGACAAACATTCGTGCGATGAACACTTGTGTTTGTTCAGTGTCTGGGTGTAATATATGTATTTAAGTATGTATTTGTGTTCCTCTGTTGTCTGATATCTGTAACACAAGTGCTTAAGCTACTTAGTACAGAATCAGGTCAACGTATGAGATGTTGTGAGAATTATTTATTTATTATTTATTATTGATCTGACTCCGAGATAGGTAGCTCAAGCACCTGTGTTACGGATATCAGAATCAACAGTGGGATTACAAATATATACATATAATACTTTTCTTTTGTAAATACATACTTAAATAATCATCATCATCATCATCAGCCCATTTAAGTCCCCACTGCTGGGGCACGGGCCTCTCTCAATCACATGAGGGGTAATTGCCATACTCACCACGCTTGGCAGACGGGTTGGCGAGGGTTTAGATATAAATGCAGAGTTTTCCTTCTCTTGGTGCTGATGATCATGCCAGCAGCTTTACCTTAGTCGCCTTTTACGACACCTCGGTAAGAGTGAGGGTGGCCTATTCTACTCTGCCGGGGACCACACGGCTGATACATGCAAACAACCAGACCAATACAAACAGACATATTCATGGATACAAATGTTTGTACTGTGCGGGGATCGAACCCGCAACCCTTGTATCAGAGGCAGCGTTCACTACCACTGTTCCAATCGGGTCGTCAATATATGTTTTTTATGTGATAGGTGGCAGACGAGCAGCCGGATCAACTGATGGTAAGCGATTACCGCTGCCCATGGACACCCGCGCCACTGTGGAGGAGTTACAAGTGCGCCAACCTTTACCTGTGGGAGTGAGGGTACCTTAACCGGTACCTTCGCTCTCGCAGCGAAACAGCACAGTGCTGCTTCACGCTGGTTTTCTGTGAGGCCATTGTATCACTCCGGTCGAACCGGCCCACTCACGTCGAGGCGTGGCTCTCCCGCGGTCAACACGGTTTTATGTGACAGATGGCAGGCGAGCAGACGGATAATCTGATGGTAAGCGATTACCGCTGCCCATATACACGCGCAACACTAGTGGAGTCACAGGTGCGCTGCCAAACTCTAAACCCCCCATTCCCCAAATTGGGCCTCCGGTACCCTCACTCACGCAGCGAAACACAGCACTAAACTTGCTTCACGCCAGTTTTCTGTGAGGCCGTGGTATCATTTCGGTCAAACTGGCCACTAGGCTAGCCTAAAAAGCAGTTATATGAAAAATATTTGGAATTAACCGCTTTTAAGATAAGGACACCTGCAAGGCAGACATTTTTTATCATTTAGCAGCCTTTTAGATTAAGGGCGGCAGTATAAATAATAATAATATCCTCCGACCGATTACGTGGCCAATCTCAACGATCAGTCGGTACGTGGCTATATAGTAGGATATTTTATAGTGCTCAAGTGTGTGCGCAAACACAAGTGCACACTCTATTCCCTTCCCCTCATACTCTGATGAGACGCCAGGTGACACGACCGGAGGGAGAGGAATCGGGCACACGGGGGTACAATACCGCTAACTTCCACACTCCGGGCTGACACTATGAATTTCTTATCGAAAACTTAGGTACACATTTTTGGCCCGACCCGGGTCCCTCTGCCTCGATTGCGCAGTGGTTAGTAACTCGCACTTAAAAGCGACGGTTCATCATCATCATCATCAGCCCATTTAAGTCCCCACTGCTGTGGCACGGGCCTCCCTCAATCACATGAGGGGTAATTGCCATACTCACCACGCTTGGCAGACGGGTTGGCGAGGGATTTTGAAATGCAGAGTTTTCCTTCTCTGAGTGCTAATGATCATGCCAGCAGCTTTACCTTAGTCGCCTTTTACGACACCTCGGTAAGAGTGAGGGTGGCCTATTCTACTCTGCCGGGACCACACGGCTAAAAGCGACGGTTGCGCAAGAGTATTTATAAGCGTATGGACTTACAGCGTTCAGCAGTTGCATGTCAATTCTCCTCTGAGTACTGGCGGAGTAGGAGCCGGCGGCGTCCGGGCTGGGGTAGCCGCAGCCCTGCGCGATCACGCGGTCCAGGTGGGAGATGGACAGCTCTGTGCTGAGGATGTCGCCTTTGTCGATGAAGATCTGGGGGTAGAGTGAAAATAATGTAATGAGATCTGCCTGATGGCAAGCGATTGCCGTCGCCAATAACACCCGCGACACCAGTAGAGTCGCGCTTCCAACCTTAAAACCCCTCTTATCTCGTATGTACAACATGTGCGGATAAAGAATGGGATCAGAAATGGCGGCGCACCCCACGAGTGCGAGTATAGACGCAAATAGTGTGCGAGCGAGAAGTGAATAGATGCGCCGCCATTTCTGATCCCATTCTTTATCCGCATAGGTTGTATGTTAAGGTGACTGGTACGGCACACTAGCGACGCCAATCGAAATTAATTTTTAGCTACTAAACCGGATCTATTTTAAACAATTTCGGGGTTACAACCTCTCAGCAGACATTTATACTATTTATTAAAAACCGTGCACAAATGTTGGATCCAACACGTACGCGAAAAATTGATTCACGCCAAAAGCGGCCACTTTTGGCATTAATCAATTTTTCGCGTACAAAAACGGACCCAACATTTGTGCATGGTTATTAATAAATAGTGTAAGTGTTTGCCGAGAGGTTGTAACCCCAAAATTGAATAAGAATAAGAATTCATTTATTTGCTTTTGAGTAGGGTATACAGAAGATGACAAAGATATATTATATAGACCGCCCATTGTTTAAAATAGATCCAGTTTAGTAGCTAAATCAGATTGGAGTCGCTAGTTAGGGCTACCCGTCGCCTTAAGCCTGTTTAGGTCGCGATGTATTTAGCAGTTGTTTAGAGTCTAATTATTATTATTATTATTTTAAACTTTACTGCACAAATTTTGATACAATAAGGCGAACTTAATGCCAAGAAACATTCTCTCAAGAATTATTTTGTGAAGTATAGAGATAGTCGCTGGTAGCTTTTATAAAATGACAAAATTCTAGCTGTCGTGGTCTTTTGCTCTTGGTACTGCATTGCACTTCAAATCCAACTTCCAGAAAGAGGTCGATCGACGAAACCATCTCGGCTGGGCAGCGTTCGGGAAGCTACGCAGCATATTTTCGGTCCATCTACCGCAGTGTCTCAAGACGAAAGTCTTCAATGCGTGTGTGTTGCCAGTGATGACATACGGAACCGAAACGTGGCCGCTTACAATGTGCCGATTAACGAGGCTCAAAGTAAGAGTCTCCTTGCGTGATCGTGTCAGAAATGATGAGATCCGCAGGAGAACTAAGGTCACGACATAGCCTAAAGGATTGCATGCCTCAAGTGGCAATGGGCAGGGCACATAACGAGGAAAACAGACGGCCGTTGAGAAGGAAAAGTAATCGAGTAGAGGCCACGTACAGGAAGTCGCAGCCGTGGCGCCCCCCACAAGGTGGACCGACGATCTGGTGAAGATTACGGGAATCCATTGGATGCGGGCGGCACAGGATCTATCTGCGTGGAGAACATTGGGGGAGGCCTATGTCCAGCAGTGGACGTCTATTGGCTTAATCGATGATGATGATTACAAAATCAAACAAAAAAACGATTCACGACCAATACGCTATTTGACAAAATTCTGAAAACTATCTTAGGGTATTCATTTGTTTATAAGAAGCCCTAAAAAAATACTTTTCTGTTTTTATTTTAGATGTTTTAATTATAAAAAACGAAAAAGAAAATGAAATATTAAAATATGCAGCAAAAACGCGTCTTTTAGCAATATGGCGGCCAGTGACGGAGATTGTCCATAAATAAACATAGTTTTAGACTTTTTTTTTGTTTATTTCTTCCCATGAAGGAAAGGCAATCGACCATAGGCAGTAGACTTACGCGTAATCTACGTCACGGGCCGTTTTTAGTCACGTGACCCCTATTTAAAAAATAATAATTTTAGAAGACGAATTTTGATGAAATAATGCAATATTTTTATCTCGCCTTATTACAAATCGCTCCACAAAAAATATATTAACACTGATGTTATAAAAGAAATGTATATTTTTATCACTGTCTTGCATACCTTATTGTTGACAGTAGGCACATGTTGCACGAAAGCCGCATGCAGCTCTCTCTCTCGCACGCCTCGAGGGTGCAGGCACTCCATCAGCTCCTTGAGCTGGTCCTGCTCCGTGATCCGCCACCAGCCGTGTCTGTTGCCAAAATAATATTAATTCAACAAGAAAACAATAATAATACAACATCTCATATATTCGTAAGTAAATAACACACTTAAAATATTCACCTCAACAAATTAGACCACTGAACGCGTTACTAATATAATTGGTCTAATTGGTAGAACATCCACCCGGATTGTGGAAGGTGTGGGTTCGAGTCCCGCCTGAACACGAGATGAAAATTTTAAGTGTGTTATTTACTTAAGAATAAATTGCAAAAGATTGCTAAAAAAATATTAACTATGTCATATATTGACCTGATTCCGTTCTACGTATCTTAAGCACTTGTGTTACGGATATCAGACAACAGAGGAATTACAAATAAATATATATTTTTTAATAATAATAAATCCACAAAATCTTATACGTTGACCTGATTCCGTACTAAGTAGCTTAAGCACTTGTGTTACAGATATCAGACAACAGAGGAACACAAATATATACTTAAATACATATATTACACCCAGACACCGAACAAACACAAGTGTTCATCGCACGAATGTTTGTCGAGGGTGGGGATCGAACCCACGATCTTTGGCGTAAGAGGCAGGGTCACTACCAATTGCGCCATCCGGTCAGTCAATATGTACTTAAGTTAAAGAGTACACCTAACTAGCGACGCCAATTGTTTTTAATTGTTTGCTACTATACCAGATATATTTGAAAAAATTTCGGTTCCAGTCCATTTACGTTCCATTTATTTAATATTAATGTTAACTATTATTTAATGCTACAATAGATCATCTACTGGTCGCAGTGGCTATGAGACGCAGGGCTCACCCCATTTCTAGCAAATAATAATATTAACTATTATTTATATATCACCTACAAGGTGGACAGACAGTATCAAGTCTGCTACAAAGTGTTCCTTGACTGAATGTGCACGCAGTGTCACAAACAGAGAAAGATGGAGAAGTCTCGCTAAAGCCGCTACCCAACATACAGATAATCCATAATCACGACCACTCCGTCAGGAGTGTACGACTGAGAAGAAGAAGTTAACTATTCGAACGACTTGACGACCCGTTTGGAACAGTGGTAGTGAACGCTGCCTCTGGTACAAGGGTTGCGGGTTCGATCCCCGCACAGTACAAACATTTGTGTGCATGAACATGTCTGTTTGTATTGGTCTGGGTGTTATCTATGTATTATAAGTATGTATTTACAAAAGAAAAGTATTATATGTATGTATTTGTAATCCCTCTGTTGATTCTGATATCCGTAACACAGGTGCTTGAGCTACCTATCTCGGAGTCAGATCAATGTATGTGATGTTGTGAAATATTTATTTATTTATTTATTATTCGGTCTGCTTTTGCACTCCAATTTTGGATTACCGCCAAAAACGTGGCGCTACTATTGGCGTGAATCAATTTTTCGCGTTCAGATCCTGTTGAAAAAGCTGATGCCTAATCCACACGTTTGCAAGCGCTTCGAAAACAGAAAGGGAAAAAATGATATCACAACGTGTGAGAAAGGGACAGATAAAAATACAATGTTTGTACCACGCGCTCGCAAGCGTGTGGTTAGGGCGTGTGGTTAGGGCGTGTGGAAGTCGCAAGAGAAAATAGACTAAGGATTTCACGAATCCTGGATCATGATTCAGAAGCACCCTGGGCTTCGTAGCACGGTATATGGACACAACTAGAAATCTTGAGACTTTGGCGGTGGGCCTAACTTCCTTTACCACCTTACCTAAGCTCCTTTGACACGCAATGCCCCTCAACTCACTTGTTGCTTAAGAAACTCCAGCTTGACAAAGTTATAAAGGAAAATAGTCTCTATTGCACTCATAATGAGGACTTACCTAAGCTCTTTTGGCACAAAATTCCCCTCAACTCTCTTCGGCAGTCCATGTTGCTTGGCAAACTCCAGCTGATCCAATTCCTCAGGCGACATCTGTATAGGCGGTGGGCTGTCGCACGTCACATAGGTGGATAGGGCGTTGAAGTTGAGAAGGCCTAAGGATGTAAGGCTTTGGGCCTTCGCCTTTTGGGTGGCCAGGTCGTGTTTTAGGGCGTCTGCTTGCAGCTCTTTTTCTAGGTCATTGTCCTAAGGGAAAAAATGGTTATTTAGAATTTTTGTAACTTTTTTTATGAACTGTAGGCTAACCCTTGACCACAATCTCACCTGATGGAAAGTGACGATAAGGTCTAAGAAGTAACGCGTTTGCCTAGAAGAGCCTGTTCACTCTTGCCTTAAAGATGTCTAAAATCTATGCTTTTTATAAAGAGGTATTAAAAATATTCTAAAGACAACGTCAAGGCTTATTGGGTAAGCCAAAGAGGCATTACACTTGCGCGAAGCAATTGACATCTAACGCCATCTATTGGTACCATTTGGAACTTAATGATTTTGAATAGTGAGCGAATCGTGATAGTCCTGGAAGGACGGCGCTAGGACACAATAGATACAGAACGCGAGCTGCCAACATCGCCTGCTTTTGGCTGCACACACACACATGCGCGTGTACAGTCATCTCAGCATAGTCTGGCGTGAATCAGAAAAAGACCAGAGAATAACACGATACTGTGACTTTATGTGTCTATTGATCTTTTTGTTGCGATTGCGACCAATACCAAAGTGACGGGACCGGTGACTTAACATGGAAAAGTCATTCATTAGTGAGCTATAATTTCATTGATTGGATTATTTCACCCTCATGCTATGAAACCACTTTCTCTCAAAAGATGGCGTTAGGCGTCATTTAGATCACGCAATTAATTCTTTAGGCTCGTCCTGCTTGCGGTCTGACGTCACGCCGGCGTCGACTACACTATGGGCCAGTAATAATATAGTCAGGCTGGAGTCCATGTATACGCTATTAGATGGAACTTGTATTTTAAACCTTCTGTTAGGAGTCAATAGGGTCTACAATTACACTAACCTGACTCTGTCGCCACATTCGAAACATCTACTAGATGTTAATCTAATTTAGACTTTACTAGAACAACCATTAGGTTTCATATCCACTGTCCTGTCCTTTAGACTCTGTTAGGATTCTGGCGTCACATTAATGAACGAAATACTAATCTATTTTGGACTTTTTGTAACTAATCATAAGGTTTAATATCCACTGACCTGTTCTTTAGACTTTGTATGATACGATTCTTACGTTTACACTAATGAAAAAAATACTAATCCAGTTTGGACTTTTTGTTTCTAAAGACAAGGTTTAATATCCGTTCTATAATAATATCCTCCATCCAATTACGGCTACGGCGACCAATCTCAACGATCAGCCACGTACGTAGGATATAATATAGTGCTCAAGTGTGTGCGCAAACACCAGTGCACTCTATATTCCCTTACCCTCTTATTCCGATGAGACACTACTGTGACACGACCAGAGAGGGATTGGGCGCAGGACCAACGGTTTAACGTGCTTTCCGAGGCACGGGGGAACAAGACCGCCAACTTCCAGACTCCGGGCTCCCACTAAGAATTTCTTACCGAAAACTTAGGTACAATTTTTTTGGCCCGACCCAGGGATCGAACCTCATCAAACCTCAATATCTACTGACCTGTTCTTTAGACTTAGTATGATAGGATTCTTATGTCACACTATTGATAGAAATACTAATCTCATCATCGTCAGCCCATTTAAGTCCCCACTGCTGGGGCACGGGCCTCTCTCAATCACATGAGGGGTAATTGCCATACTCACCACGCTTGGCAGACGGGTTGGCGAGGGTTTTGATATAAATGCAGAGTTTTCCTTCTCTGGGTGCTGATGATCATGCCAGCAGCTTTACCTTAGTCGCCTTTTACGACACCTCGGTAAGAGTGAGGGTGGTCTATTCTACTCTGCCGGGCACCACACGGCCAAATATACTAATCTAATTTGGACTTTTTGCTTCCTAAACATAAGGTTTAATATCCACTGCATAGATGCAGTATTCATTCATTCATTCATTCATTCATTCATTCATTCACTGACCTGTTCTTTAGGCTCGTCCTGTTTGCTGTCTGACGTCGCGCCGGCGTCGACCACGCTTTGAGCCAGACCTGACATGGTGAGGCTGGAGTCCAAGTATACGCTGTTAGACGGTACTTGTACGCTGGTGACCATGCTGTTCAGAGTGAAGAGACTCGGGTCGTGGAGTAGGTGGAGGTTGTTGGAGACGTCCCATTTGTGGCCTAGGAGAAAAAAAATGGGTTAAAATTTTACGCCATGTCTCATCCAAGGTGATCTAATTGCAAATGAATTCAGCTTTGAAGTTCTGGCATGAAATAATATCGTCAAGTCGATTTTTAAAGAGAAATTAGTATTCCAACTAAAGTATTTTTTTATGTGATAGATGGCAAACGAGCTGGCGGATCACCTGACGGTAAGTAAGCGATTGCCACCGCTTATGGTCACCCGCAACAAGTGGAGTCAGAATGGACAACATTTCATATTTTTAACATGTCCATATTGTTTTTTTATATGAAAATAGACATAAAATGAACAGACCCATATTTTTTTCTTTTTTCAAAATTTTGCCATTTTCACACAAACAATAATTATTGAAATCCTATATATTCTAAATAGACGTAAGCGCCAAATCACGTCATCGGACGGCTGAATACAGCGATATTCCTTTGCTTATATCATTGCTTTATTAAAAAAGGTACCTACTACTGTCAAAGGTAAAGAATACTAGTGTCAACATTGTCAACGTCATTCATTCATTCAACGTTGACAAGTTGTCTTTTTTTTGACAGTTGCATGTCCTGGGTTTGGTATTTCGTAAATTTAAAACTATAATATGCTAAGCAAAGATATATTTTACATACTGCCGTCCGATGACGTCATCTTACGTTTTTTAGTTTTTAATATAAAAAATAAATAAATATATATTCGAGAAGCGGAAAAGTAAATAAAGAATTGGTAGTTTTTGTTTCATAGCTCAGCAATTTTGAAATGTTGTCCATTGCTCTTCCAATCTATAAATTGGGCTTACGGCACCATCATTCACTCGGCGAAACAGCACTAGCGCTACTTTACGCCGGTTTCTGTGAGCCCGTGGTATCCAGTCGAGCAGGCCTATTTTTTTTTTTGGACCAACGGCTAACGCTTGATTTCAATCGCACCAATTGGAATGCGCGTACGTGCGTATTAAACCTGCTCATTCTGCCACACTCAGAGTCGTTGATTAACTTAGCTGGCTACTTAAGAAAAAATATTGACCCTTATTATGATACACATAAAGACTACCAATACTAAAGTTTTTTTTTTTTTTAAATTATGGCTGCTACTGTGTTGCCCACGGCGAACACTTATATAACTCTGCCAATGTCGAGCGATTAACGAGAAACGTTTTAATGAGAAATTGACCGGTGTAAGGATATTTTACTCATTCTGATTTTTATTTTTTAATTGAGGGTTACACCACCTAAAACAAAATAGTAAAACGTATACAAACAAACAAACACATATACAGCACAACATTATGAGGGAGATTCGGTTAATACTAAAGTTAATGAACATTAGCTCACAATTATATATTTAAAAAACGACTGTCTGACTACCTAATTAAAAAATGTTATTATTCTGTTAAAGACTTCTTTTTTGACAAAAATATAATATAATAAGTATGACATAAAAATTTTATTCAAATTAATATTGCATGATTTAATTTAATAATTTAATTGTTTGGTTATGTTAATTTCATTACTAATGTGTTTTAATTTATTATAGAGTTTAAGTCAAAATATTTTGTACGCCTTAAGAGGCAGGTCACAGTAGCTCTTTAAGAATAATCTATGTAACATCTCCTTCACCTGTGTTCCACAATAAAGATTATGATTATGATTATGATTATTATTAGCTTAAATGACGTCTCTGAGTGCGGCCGATTATGTTACAAACATCATTATGTTCGTGATGTGCTAACCGAATAAATTTTTATTCTGTTCTATTCTATTCTTAATTCTAACCCTCCCACTAGAAGAATCTCACTATATCTTTTAAAAATACCACATACCTTGACACAATATAACTTCAGCGCATGTATGTTCATTATCACAGTACGTAATCACATCCGACTTATCATTGGCCTCGTTGATGTTATTCAAAAACGAGCTCTCATGCCTTAAAATAGAGAACCATTTCCCTTCCAACATCCTCGCGTACAGATGCGCGTGCGCAACATCCGGCTCCATCACTTCCTTCTTCACGTCCATTGGTTCCTTTTCGTCTTTGATTTCCGCTTCCGCTTTCTTCGCGGCGTCGAGTTGGGAGGAGACGGCTTCCGCCATCTTTCTTAGTTCTTCCAAGTTGTTGACGAGGGGGTCTTTTGTCTCTTCCGTTGGTTCGTGCTCTTCACTCTTGACTAGGTTTTCGACTTTCACGATCTCTTGGGGCTTGTCGACGGGTTCGGCCTGTAAATTTAATTTTATGAAATCATCATCATCATCATCATCATCGTCAGCCCATTTAAGTCCCCACTGCTGGGGCACGGGCCTCCCTCAATCACATGAGGGGTAATTGCCATACTCACCACGCTTGGCAGACGGGTTGGCGAGGGTTTAGATATAAATGCAGAGTTTTCCTTCTCTGGGTGCTGATGATCATGCCAGCAGCTTTACCTTAGTCGCCTTTTACGACACCTCGGTAAGAGTGAGGGTGGCCTTTTCTACTCTGCCGGGGACCGCACGGCTATGAAATACTTATCGTAAATTTGTGAGATAATTATAGCCCAGAGTTGGTTAATTCAAAAAGTTAAAAAATATGATTCAGTGTTAATATTTTAAAATCAAACTTATAACAGAAATAACATAAAAAACCGGCCAAGTGAAAGTCAGACTCGCGCCCCAATTAGTTCCACTTTATACCAATAGATGGCGCTAGGTGTCACTTACATCGCGCAATATAGATTATTAACTTTGAATTTATACAACATCTCATAACTTAACCTGATACCGTACCGAGTAGCTTACGGCAACGGGTAGGGTCAACTAGCGACGCCAATTGATTCTAACTTCTAGCAACTAAACCGGATATCTTTTTAACAATTTCGATTTCAATTTAAATTACCGCAAAAAACGGCTACTTATAGCGTTAATACAAATTTCGAGTGCAAAAACAGACTCAAAAGTTAAGTGTATTAAATAAATACTATAAGTGTTTCCCGATAGATCGTAGCCTCGAAATTGTTAAAAAGATATCCAGTTTAGTCGCTAACAATTAAAATCGATTGGTGTCACTAGTGGGATATACCCTTCACCTTATGCACTTGTGTTACGGATATCAGACAACAGAGGAAATACAAATATATATTTAAATACATCTATTACACTCGGACACTGAACAAACACAAGTGTTCATCACACAAATGTTTGTCCAGGGTGGGGAGCGAACCCACGACTTCTGGCGTATGAGGCAGGGTCACTACCAAATGGGCCACCCGGCCAGTCAATTAATAAAGTAAATATTAATTATGTATATTGTGAATATCAGAATTATGATTCTTTCATCGAAACCAATTTCGAAAGAAGAATCATCATTCTTAGTTCGAAACTAGTTTCGAAACTTGGTTTCTTAGGCGACCGAAGGGTGTCCAGCAGTGGCGCCTATTGGCTAAAATAATAAAAAAAACGTTCGGTACGGATTTTTAATTGACGGTTTCGAATGAGGAAATATTATTCTTTTTTCGAAACAAGTTTCGAGATAAGAAATATAATTATTTCATCCAAACCAATTACTAAAAATATCATTAGAGACTAGTTCTGATCTTGGTTAGAAACAAGTTTCGAAACTGGGTTTACTAGGTGGCCGAAGGGTATCCAGCAGTGGGCATTGATTGGCTAAAATGATGATGATGATTATGTAAATATTTTTATATTTTAGTTGGTTAAATTGAATGTGCAATTTCATACCTACTTTAACTTATAATAAAAAGGTGAATACGCTGATATTCTTACCTGAGTGGCATACATAGGTTTGTGCGTGGGCTTCTGCACTAAGAAAGCGGTGGGTATAGAGTCTTCTATGTCCAGCATGTCTTCTTCTTCTTTATTCTGCTTCTGCTGGATGTACTTCTCTTCCATTTTTATTGAGGAGCCTAGTGGAGAAAGGAAGGTATTTAGTACTTCAAAGTTTAAAAAATCTTATAAGATCTTTTTATACATATATTATTTTTGTTTAGAGCCTGAGCTTCTATCGAGAGGTCCACGCGGTCTTTTCATTCATTCTCTACATTAATTCATACCATACATTAATTTCAGTCATTCATTCATTCCATACATTAAACACAACCATTCATTCCCTTCATTCATCCCATTCTATCCGTTCATACACTCCATTGATTTATTTCATTCATTCCATTCATTTATCCATTTAGTTCATTAATATTATTCATTCATTCATTCCATCCGTTCATTAAATCTATTCATTTATTATATTCATTCACTCCATTCCATTTATTTCTGCGCGGTAAATAATATCTATGTATCTACCCACCTTCGACCTTACAAGCGCCATGCTTCACATTGGGTTCGTATTTGATGATCTGCGTATGATCACTCAGATTCAGCTCCGACTTGATGCTCTTCAGCTCCATTTCACTCTTGAGAGCTTCCTCCTTCAGAGCCTGAGCTTCTATCTCGGGGTCCACACGGTCTTCTGGAAGCGTGGGGGCTTCTTTCTTCTCTTTTGCACCTGTAGATAATGTTTATTTTTTGAGTGGGACAAAAAGATACATACAAAAATACATGATAAACCGCGCGTTAGTATTGAGTTACGTTCTTTCTCTATCGCACCCGTATGGAGATGCATTGAAACTGCGTCTGGGCCGGTTGGTCTCTTTCACACTCTGTGACGTTTTTTTCTGAAAATGGCACATTACGTTGAAACCGCGCGTTTTCTATTTCCATGGTCATTATGAAAGTCTTGTGTCAGTGATGTGTCAGGCACGTGTCAGGCACGTGTCAGTCATGTGTCAGTTATGTCTCTTGCTATTTGCGCGCGTAACTTGTGACTCCCCTGGTGTTGCAGGTATGTTGCAGGCGGTATGGGCGGCGATAATCGCTTACCATCAGGTGATCTGTCTGCTCGTCTGCCCCCTATCCTATAAAAAAAACATCTATTACACTTGGTATTTCTTGGTAATCTTTCATGCAACATGTGACCTACTTATTATTTGTTCCTTTCTGTCTTAATGTTAACATCTTGTTGTAATGGACAATACGACAAAAAAAATTGAAATATTCATTTTTTAAATTATTAATTAATTTGCTGGAAGTGATGTCGGTGCTATACATCCAGTAAAAAAATTAGGTGACTTTGAGTTACTTACTGTCAATGTCATCATTTTGTCTTGTCAATTTATGATCAGAGATTTTACTTTAATCAACGTGAGCAAATGCATTATTAATTTGTCATGCCGAGTGATGACGTCACAGGAGGATTTTTACATTTTATTTTTTTCTCCATTAATATCTGTTTAAAGTCAATTCAAAAAAAATCAGAATTTATTTAGTTTTTTTTTTGCTTCGCTCGCTCGTGACCACGGCTGCTGTAACGTAGCCGAAACGTCGAGCCAAATATGTGAGTACACGATGTTGTATCACATAATAAATATCGTGTTAATCCCCGTATTTTAATCCGCTCGTGACCACGGCTGCTGTAACGTAGCCGAAACGTCGAGCCAAATATGTGAGTACACAATGTTGTATCACATAATAAATATCGTGTTAATCCCCGTGTTCTAGTCCGCTCGTGACCACGGCTGCTGTAACGTAGACGAAACGTCGAGCCAAATATGTGAGTACACAATGTTGTATCACATAACAAATATCGTGTTAATCCCCGTATTTTAATCCGCTCGTGACCACGGCTGCTGTAACGTAGCCGAAACGTCGAGCCAAATATGTGAGTACACGATGTTGTATCACATAATAAATATCGTGTTAATCCCCGTATTTTAATCCGCTCGTGACCACGGCTGCTGTAACGTAGACGAAACGTCGAGCCAAATATGTGAGTACACAATGTTGTATCACATAACAAATATCGTGTTAATCCCCGTATTTTAATCCGCTCGTGACCACGGCTGCTGTAACGTAGCCGAAACGTCGAGCCAAATATGTGAGTACACAATGTTGTTTCACATAATAAATATCGTGTTAATCCCCGTATTCTAGTCCGCTCGTGACCACGGCTGCTGTAACGTAGCCGAAACGTCGAGCCAAATATGTGAGTACACAATGTTGTTTCACATAATAAATATCGTGTTAATCCCCGTATTCTAGTCCGCTCGTGACCACGGCTGCTGTAACGTAGCCGAAACGTCGAGCCAAATATGTGAGTACACGATGTTGTTTCACATAATAAATATCGTATTAATCCCCGTGTTCTAGTCCGCTCGTGACCACGGCTGCTGTAACGTAGCCGTAACGTCGAGCCAAATATGTGAGTACACGATGTTGTTTCACATAATAAATATCGTGTTAATCCCCGTGTTCTAGTCCGCTCGTGACCACGGCTGCTGTAACGTAGCCGAAACGTCGAGCCAAATATGTGAGTACACGATGTTGTTTCACATAATAAATATCGTGTTAATCCCCGTGTTCTAGTCCGCTCGTGACCACGGCTGCTGTAACGTAGCCGTAACGTCGAGCCAAATATGTGAGTACACGATGTTGTTTCACATAATAAATATCGTGTTAATCCCCGTGTTCTAGTCCGCTCGTGACCACGGCTGCTGTAACGTAGCCGAAACGTCGAGCCAAATATGTGAGTACACAATGTTGTTTCACATAATAAATATCGTGTTTATCCCCGTATTCTAGTCCGCTCGTGACCACGGCTGCTGTAACGTAGCCGAAACTTCGAGCCAAATATGTGAGTACACAATGTTGTTTCACATAATAAATATCGTGTTAATCCCCGTATTCTAGTCCGCTCGTGACCACGGCTGCTGTAACGTAGCCGAAACGTCGAGCCAAATATGTGAGTACACGATGTTGTTTCACATAATAAATATCGTGTTAATCCCCGTGTTCTAGTCCGCTCGTGACCACGGCTGCTGTAACGTAGCCGAAACGTCGAGCCAAATATGTGAGTACACAATGTTGTTTCACATAATAAATATCGTGTTAATCCCCGTATTCTAGTCCGCTCGTGACCACGGCTGCTGTAACGTAGCCGAAACGTCGAGCCAAATATGTGAGTACACAATGTTGTTTCACATAATAAATATCCTGTTAATCTCCGTATTGATACATTATAGTCAGATTTTTTTTTAAATTTCTATGAGTCTAATCTAGAAATGGTATTTTTCATTTCGGAATATATTTTTTTGTCGTATTGTCCATTATATTCGTGTTTGTGGCCAATAAATGTCTTACTTACTTAGTTTATTATCTCCCTGGTCTTGATTACTTGGAGTACTAATCTCTCATTCTCATTCTCAGACTTCATAAAATCGGTAATTCGTTTGTTGGCTTAAGTATTAAGATATTTAATAAGATACCACAAAATGTCATTAACCTATCACTGGATAAGTTTAAGTCTCATATTAAAACCTGCCTAATGAAGAAAGGTTACTATAGTGTACAAGACTATTTAAATGATAAGGATTCTTGGTCATGTTAATTGATTAATCTTTTAAGTTGTTATTCATAGTAGTCTATTAACTTTCATAATTGTATTTTTTGTTTCTCTTCTCAATTGAAACTCTGTAACATCATCAATATTTGAAAAGAGTAACTACTGAGTTTCTTGCTGGTGTCTTCTCAGTAGAAATCGACATTCCGAACCAGCGGTAGATATTATGTACCTATTTTGACATTCATAAGTGTTCTGTGTGGACCTAAATTGAATAAAGAAATTTTTATCTTTTAATGGCTTGCATGTGACTAGAACTCTTTCTAAACTAATGAGATTTGCACTAAACCACCTGTGTACTTGGTCAGTTCTAGTTCTGTAACGTACCTCTTTTCTTCCTCTTGTTGGTGTCAGGTTGCTTGGCGTCCTTAGCATTCGTCTCCAGGTTATGGTGGTACTGCATGATCTCGGGCTGAGCTGACTCCATGGCCTCCACGAAGATGCCTCCACATTTGCCGAGGGACCAGTACCGGCGCCAATATCTGGTGAAATGGAGGTAATTTAGTTTCTAACCATAATGTCTATGCTGGTAATGGTACGGCCGTGTGGTCCCCGGCAGAGTAGAATGGCCACCCTCACTCTTACCGAGGTGTCGTAAAAGGCGACTAAGGTAAAGCTGCTGGCATGATCATCAGCACCCAGAGAAGGAAATCTCTGCATTTATATCAAAACCCTCGCCAACCCGTCTGCCAAGCGTGGTGAGTATGGCAATTACCCCTCATGTGATTGAGGGAGTCCCGTGCCCCAGCAGTGGGGACTTAAATGGGCTGATGATGATGATGATGGTAATGGTATGGTATGGGAACAAATTTTAAGTATGATTTTAATATTTTTTTCCAATACCTTTTACTATTTTAAGTAACCGATTTGAATATTTTTGAAAAATAGCAGGTACACCCGTGCGGATAAAGAATGGGATCAGAAATGGCGGCGCATCTATTCACTTCTCGCGCGCAAGAAGTGAATAGATGCGCCGCCATTTCTGATCCCATTCTTTATCCGCACGGGTTGTAGTTATTTTTAATTAAGTTTCATACACTTTGGATTCGAAGCGTATTTATGACGTTATAAATACGCTTAGTCATTTGTCATATGTCATTTTCCCCAATTTACGGGAAATATATCGTAAGAAAAAATAAAATACTTCTAAAAATGCCTTTTGATCGGGGAAATTTTAAATCACTATCCGATAACATTACGGGAAATAAAAATAAAGACAGCCCACTGTCTTAGTTATGGTGTCACCCTGCAAGTAAAGTATACTTGTAGGTGCATGTCTACAGATGGCGTTAGTTTTTTTAAGCTCGAATACAGCTTCGTTACAATTACAACTAGCGTCCATCTGTTACTTGGTCCGGGAGAATAAGTCACTGAGACATTGATGTCACCTAAATGTAATCTTCTGAATACAACCTGTCTGAATAGCTAGCGTATTTAGGGTCAAATGAAGATCAACGCTTGAAAAGGGTCCAGAGGGTCCGTTGTAGAATAGTTAACTCGTAAAAATGAAGTATAAAATATTTATTGTATAAAAACAACAGGCACGCAAAATGGCAACAGAAGAGAGAGAATCAGAAACAGCATGCGCTATAATTGGCTGGCGCAGTGGCGCCATCCAGTGACATGTATTACAAACTAGCTGTCGGTATGGCAGCATCTGTTTACATATTTACCAACGCTATTTTATATTAAATACCTAAATTTACAATATGTTATGAAATACAAATGCCTCGAAACGGTTTTCGGATTAGAACCTGTTTAATTTATTTTCCTGGTAATTTGTCAATTTATTTCTTTCGGTTGATGAGTTAACAGTCACGGTACGTGTAGATTGGAAACTATTGGGAGCTTATTTATTTCAAACGAATTAAAATAATTACCTGTCCTGTCCATAACATGTGGCCCTTAAGGCATGAGACCCAGCGGCCAGCTGCTGTGCTTGCTGCTCTGATTGTCGCATCAGCTTATCCAGTTTGCGAGACAGCTCTTCAGATGATAGATTCTTGTCTTCATCCTGAAATTTGTCAATTATTATTGGTTTTCAAAATTTTCAATAGTTTTCTCCTAGTCCCTTTTTAATAGTGTATTGGCAGTACACAGAGTATATTGGCTCTCCTCAGCATGATGGTAAGCAAGGGAAGAGCCCACATTGCAATAATAATAAATATTTTACAACATCACATACATTGATCTGACTCCGAGATAGGTAGCTCAAGCACCTGTGTTACGGATATCAGAATCAACAGTGGGATTACAAATACATACATATTATAATACTTTTCTTTTGTAAATAGATACTTATAATACATAGATACACCCAGACCAATACAAACAGACATGTTCATGCACACAAATGTTTGTACTGTGCGGGGATCGAACCCGCAACCCTTATACCAGAGGCAGCGTTCACTACCACTGTTCCAAACGGGTCGTCAAAAGAAAATCGTCGGTCGTGTGAAAAGATGGCGTACTGTTAGACTGAGGTTCAACATCAACCGCATTGGTTGTTTAGTTTGTCAAATTGACATTATGACAGATCACGTTTGAAAATAACCAATCACATTGTATATGGACCTCAGACCTATAGTACGCCATCTAGCGGATTTTTCACACGCGATAGCCCCCATTACAACGGACGCGATGTCAAGGCATCACCTCCGCTGGGACCGCCATACTGGCCCGCGAGATGCTTCTTCACGCTTCGTTTGAAGGAATCCATATTGTAGGAAGGAGGAAATACATGCGCCGGCAACGAGTTCCTTTCTTAATGGTGCGGCAAAAATAGGTACTGCCCTTCAGCAATTTTTTAGGGTTTGGACTCTATAGCTCCCTAACAAGACAATCTTTGTTAATTGTGGCCTTTTTCTGGGCCATGAGATTAGTCAGTGCTATTTAAGTTGGACATCACAACCACAAACTAAGAAGAAGATCTAGGCAAACACAAGTGCACTCTCTATTTCCTCACCCTCATATTCCGATGGGACACCAGTGCGATAGGACCGGAGAGGTATCGGGCGCAAGACCAACGGCTTAATGTGCTTTCCGAGGCACGGGGGTACAAGACCGACAACTTAGACTCCGGGCCGCCACTAAGAATTTCTTACCGAAAACTTAAGTACAAAGTGCGACTCACTAACCACTACGCCACCGAGGCAATCGAGTTCAATTCGATAAATATGATTCAATTCGATAAATGAATGATAACTTTATGTGGCACAATACAAAACAAGGAAATTTAATTAGAAACATAACCTAGACAGAGTGGAGGAGGAGTGCCGGAGCTGCGGCTGACGCAGCAGAGAGACTGAAAGCTGCAAAGTATAGGCATCTATCTGGTGCCTACCACTTTGTGGCTTTCGGTGTTGAAACACTGGGCCCGTGGGGTTCCGACGCTCTCTCTTTCTTCCGTGACTTTGCTAAGCGTCTAGTCGAAGTCACGGGAGAGCCAAAGGCTGGCAGCTACCTCGCCCAGCGAATTTCCATCGCGATCCAGTGGGGTAATGCTGCCAGCATTTTGGGGACCTACTTAGTTTTAACTTTCCTTTTTATTTACTTTTAGTTTAATTTTATTTCTTATTTTCTTGTGTTTTTGTTCTCTTGTCCACAAAACAAATATAAGTACGACCTAGACTTATAAATATGAATATTATATTATATATTAACGGCCTATTGGTCTAGTGGTTTAAGTATCGGGTAGTGATCTTGGGATCCTGAGTTTGGGAATCGAACAAAAATCATGTTTCGAATTTTTCGAACATAGCTCGGGTTTGTGATCACCAATCCGCATTTGGCAAGCGTGGTGATTAACCTAACCTAACCCCATAATAGTAGCGATGACTTGATTTCTATGATGGAGGCCTTTGCCCTGCCGTGGGCACACTGTTAAGGCCGATACTTTTGATTTTTTTTAATAGTATATTCTTTAATCAGAATTTTCAACATTTCCGGTCCTTGCGTCACAGTATCTCCTTCTTAGTTCATACGTCACTCCTTCACCCACCTCCAAATAAATTACATACATTGAACCTTATCCTACAACAAACAAAGTCCAAATTACCTCCTCCGGCTGCGTCCCTTCACTCTCCAAATCACTCAACATTGCATCGCAGTCGCCCATAACGCTATCCTTATCCAACTTCGAGTTGTCTGCCGGGGAACAATCCTCCTTATTGTTATTCAGGATCTCTTTCCCCTTCATACTGTGTGAGAGATCCTTTAAGGGCGAGAGTTCCTTGTCGCTCTCCTCTGGGTGGTCTGGGGAGGGGGGTTTGTCTTCCCCGTCGGGGGCGGGGGAGTCTTGCTTCTTGGGGGTGCTTTTCTCTGATGGGGGTTGTTCTGTAAAAAAATATCATCATCATCATCATCAGCCCATTTAAGTCCCCACTGCTGGGGCACGAGCCTCCCTCAATCACATGAGGGGTAATTGCCATACTCACCACGCTTGGCAGACGGGTTGGCAAGGGTTTTGATATAAATGCAGAGTTTTCCTTCTCTGGGTGCTGATGATCATGCCAGCAGCTTTACCTTAGTCGCCTTTTACGACACCTCGGTAAGAGTGAGGGTGGCCTATTCTACTCTGCCGAGACCACACGGCAAAAAAATATAGTCATTAGTAATGAAATTTCCTTACACGGCCTCACAGAAAAACAGCGTGAAGCTGCACTGTGCTATGTTTCGCTGCGTGAGTGAGGGTACCGGAGGCCTAATTCGGGGGAAAGGGGGGTTAAAAGGTTGGCAGCGCACTTGTGACTCCACTGGTGTCACGGGTGTCCATGGGCGGCGGCAATTGCTTACCATCAGGTGAACCGTCAGCTTGTTTGTCACCTATCACATAAAAAATAATTAAATAATGATTATCATCTTAGCGTGTCCTCTCAAAGTAAGGTTGGCAAATATAGCTATTTTTCGATAGGTAAATTTGATTAGCATGCTATTTTAAATGAAGTGCTATTGCTATGCTAATAATGATTACATCTAGTTATTGTAATTTTAGTGGTAATATTTTGATTTTCGTGCTAATGTAAATTATCACGTGATCTATGAATTTTAGCAATCATGAAAAAGAGCATCTTCAGATGTTTTAATTGTATCATTATCATCATTATTTCAGCCAATAAACGTCCACAGCTGGACATAGGCCTCCCCAATGATCTCCACGCAGACCTGGCCTGTGCCAGGAAAGGAATGCCTGAATTTCTTAACATTAAAAGATTGATAAATTCAATGCCCCTTGTTACAAGGTTACGTTGTTGAATTTGGCCTTTTATTTTTGTCTAACTATAAATGTCTGGTTTATTTCGCATACTTTTTCATAATATATTGCTAATGTGGGACAGGGGCTTGTAGTCATTGTTTCGGAAGCACGCATTACTGGCGTAACCCAAACAACGCCGAACCATCTGCTTGATTGTTTATTAAAGCTACATCTACTTTTTACAGGCTCCATCTAACGAAAACCGCTGAAATTATTTTCCCATACTAAGGAAAAAAGTACTAAATCAAATAGTTGATATTTTATAGCAATCTTTTGCGATTTATTCTTAAGTAAATAACACACTTAAAAATTTTATCTCGTGTTCAGGCGGGACTCGAACCCGCACCTTCCACAATCCGGGTGAATGTACTACCAATTATACCACTGAACGCGTTACTCAGTCGACGAAATTTGTAAGTGCTTGATTCGACATGAGCTGTCGATAGTCTCATCAATATTGTAGGTATATTTACAATATCCAGTGGAAATATTATTACAAATATTTGACCACCAGTTAAGATGAGACTGCTAAATCAATAGTTGATATTTTATAGCAATCTTTTGCGATTTATTCTTAAGTAAATAACAAACTTAAAAATTTCATCTCGTGTTCAGGCGGGACTCGAACCCACACCCATACATACACCCGGTAGTACATTCACCCGGATTGTGGAAGGTGTGGGTTCGAGTCCCGCCTGAACACGAGATGAAATTTTTAAGTGTGTTATTTACTAAATCAAATGACCATGTATGAAACCGCCGTACTAGGGGAAATATTGATGTTACCTTCATCCGTGACCTGCGGCGAGGCGCGGCTAAGGTTGGCCGTACTCTCTTCGACCAGCCGCTGCATTCTCTCTAAGGCTAATGCCTGCTGCTTCTCAGCCTGCTCCGCTCGCAGCTTGCGCTGGTGTAGGACGCGGACTCTGCGAATAAAAGAATATAAATAAATAAATATTTCACAACATCACATACATTGATCTGACTCCGAGATAGGTAGCTCAAGCACCTGTGTTACGGATGTCGGAATCAACAGTGGGATTACAAATATATACATATAATACTTTTCTTTTGTAAATACATACTTATAATACATACAAACACCCAGACCAATACAAACAGACATGTTCATACACACAAAATGTTTGTACTGTGCGGTGATCGAACCCGCAACCCTTGGACCAAAGGCAGCGTCCACTACCACTGTTCGAAACGGGTCGTCAACGATAACGATAAATAATGAATGAAAAAAATAGCTTTTATTGTTGAAACATAGGTACAACGGTCGCAGGCCTTCATTTTTTTATGTGATAGGTGACAGACAGACGAATCACCTGATGGTAAGCGATTGCCGCCGCCCATGGACACCCGCGACACCAGTGGAGTCACAAGTGCGCTGCCAACCTTTAAACCCCGCTTATCACCAAATTATGCCTCCGGTTTGTGCTGCTGAGTGAGGGTTCACTCACGTAGCGAAACACAGCACAGTGCTACTTCATGCCGGTTTTCTGTGAGGCCGCGGTATCACCCCGTTGAAATGTATCTCAACATCAGATATTCGCGCATGTTTATGGGCGGCGTTGACTACTTTCCATCAGGTGACTCCCTTGCTCGTTTGTCGCCTATAGAATTAAAAAAAAGATCTAACTGCGATCTAGGTAGGTCAATCACCTGTGTTACAGATATCAGAATCAACAGTGGTATTAAGTAAGTGAGTAAGTAAGTAAGTAAACATTTATTGACCACATAAAAGATTTACATAGACAGGACACATAACATTAGCATAAGGAGATTGCACAGTAATAATTAATTAATTAATAATGTAAATTTAATTAATTAATGATGTGCATTTAATTAATTTATGATGTAAATTATTAATTATACATACTACATTTAATAATAATGTTTAATAATTTTCTGAAATATCTGAGCTTTTTATTATTGTATGGAATCAACTGTTTCAAAACTTAATGAAGACTGTTAGCGTCTTCGTCAGGCTATAGCTGAAAATCAGCGGTTTGCCATTCGGTGAACCAAATTGCTGAGCTATCGCCATATTGCATCACAGCGACACACAAAACGCAAACTTTTTCACTCGCACATGGCAACTACCTATGTTTTGTTATTTTTAAATATGTTATGTATTAAGTAGTTTTAATTTTTTCTTATTTTTCGCATTTTCTTGTTTTAATTTTTTAATTTTGTAATCTGTTATTATGTGTGTTTCATGATGCAAATAAATGATTTATCTATCTATCTATCTATCTAATACATAGGAAAAAATATTAAACAAAAACAAAAAAATAAATAATAATAAGTTAATATATAAACCAGTGACCAAGGAAGAAGAAAAGGAACAAAGATTACAAATATATATACATTTCCTTTAACACATACTTGTAATACATAGAAAACACCCAGATCAATATATGAACACAAATGTTTGTACTGTGCGGGGATCGAACCCGCAACCCTTGGACCAAAGGCAGCGTTCACTACCACTGTTCCAAACGAGTCGTCATGCAAATTAGACGTCGTAACTTTTTACTGAAACGACTCAGTGATCCGACTCAGCCAAATGATACACTGTTCGGAATCTCTAATGTTCACTCCGAATGTATCATTCGACTCAAATGGATCTCGAGTTCGAGTGAACCGAATGATCCGAATGAATGAATGATCCGATGAGTCGACTGATCCGAATGAGCTGAATGATCCGAGTGAGCCAAATGATCCGAATGAGCGGAATGATCGACTGAGCGGAATGAATCATGGATCTACTAAGAGTCAATGTTCCAAATGAAGCGTTTCACTGTTCCGCATCTCTGCACTGATCCAGATGCAAATGTTCCAAACTTTTGAAAGATACTTTTTTGCCAGGTCTAATGTAAATTATGATATAGGTAATTTTTTTAGGACACCATAAAAATCCATGGTTACTTACTTTCTGATCTTCATATCCATAAGATATCTCTCCTTCTTCAGCTGGTTGAGGTGTTCCAAAGCACCATCGACCTGCCTCAGAACAGCCTTATTCTGGAGCAGCTCATCGCACAGGAACGATAAGATACGGGCTTTGGTGGTCGCGTTGAGGGCTAAGAATGGCTTGTCTCGGAGGGCCTCTGCGGAGAGATAGAATGGGTTAATCCATACTTATTAATGTCTTATTAGCCGTGTGGTCCCCGGCAGAGTAGAATAGGCCACCCTCACTCTTACCGAGGTGTCGTAAAAGGCGACTAAGGTAAAGCTGCTGGCATGATCATCAGCACCCAGAGAAGGAAAACTCTGCATTTATATCAAAACCCTCGCCAACCCGTCTGCCAAGCGTGGTGAGTATGGCAATTACCCCTCATGTGATTGAGGGGGGCCCGTGCCCCAGCAGTGGGGACTTAAATGGGCTGATGATGATACTTATTAATATTCTTTGGCTGCCTGGTTGGCGCAGTGGGCAGTGCGTCGCACTTTAAAGCGACGGCTGCGCTTGGGGGTTTCGATCCTCGGATCAGGCCAAAAATTGGTTCCTGAGTTTTTCTGTTATATTTATATTAGCCGCAGAACCGACAACCGATGGGGTAAACGAGTTCTGGAGTGGAGACCGCGTCTTGGCAAACGTAATGTAGGGCGCCCTCTGGCTAGGTGGGGGGACGATCTGCGCAGGATGGCTGGCAAGAGCTGGATGCGAGAAGCCATGGATAGATCACAGTGGCGAATAATTGGAGATGCCTACGTCCAGCAGTGGACTGCGATAGGCTGATGATGATGATGATGATGATGAGTTTTTCTGTTAAGGTGACGGGTAGGACACACTAGCGACGCCAATCGATTTTAATTATTAGCTACTAAACCTACTACTAGCTATTTTAAACATTTCGGGGATACAACCCAAAAGTCCATGTTTGTACGCGAAAAATTGATTCACGCCAAAAGCGGCTACCTTTGGCGTAATTTTTAGCTACTAAACCGGTTCTATTTTAAACAATTTCGGGGTTACTACCTCTCGGCAAACACTTATACTATTTATTAAATAACCACGCACAAATGTTGGGTCCGTTTTTGTAGTGTCTTGGCGGTAATCAATTTTTCGAAATTGTTTAAAATAGATCCGGTTTAGTAGCTAAAAATTAAAAGCGATTGGCGTCGCTGGTGCTTCAGGGTCGATTGGATCTCTTTTCACACTCTGTGACGTTTTTTCCGGTTTTTTTTTAATATGATAGGTGGCAGACGAGCTGACGGATCACCTGATGGTAAGTAATTACCGCCGCCCATGGACACCCGCGACACCAGTGGAGTCACAAGTGCGCTGCTAACCTTTTAACCCCCCTTTCCCCCGAAACACAGCACAGTGCTGCTTCACGCTGGTTTTCTGTGAGGCCGTGGTATCACTCCGGTCGAGCCGGCCCATTCATGCCGAAGCGTGGCTCTCCCACGGATAAAAATGTCACAGTCATTCCGTTTGAAACCCGCGTTTACTCATCATCATCATCAGCCTATCGCAGTCCACTGCTGGACGTAGGCCTCTCCAATTGTTCGCCACTGTGATCTATCCATGGCTTCTCGCATCCAGCTCTTGCCAGCCATCCTGCGCAGATCGTCCCCCCACCTAGCCAGAGGGCGCCCTACATTACGTTTGCCAAGACGCGGTCTCCACTCCAGAACTCGTTTACCCCATCGGTTGTCGGTTCTGCGGCTAATATGGCCAGCCCACTGCCACTTAAGCTTGCTAATCCGGTGAGCAATGTCGATGACTTTGGTTCTCTGCCGCGTTCGCGTTAACTAGTTCCATGGTATAGTTACCTGATAGCTTGTAGGTGGCGTTCGTGTGCAAATGTTCGTAGTAGGCGGAGTTCTTGGTGTGTGCGCAGGTGTGCTGCATCTCTGCGTCTGATTGGTGGTGGTCAGCTACTCTCCTTTCTCTTTCACGCTCCGCTGTTAGACCTGCGAAAAAGTTGATTGCTTTTTAATTAACGCTGTGGTATTCACACTTCTATCCACTGGCTAGGCAAACCTACAACGCAATTGAAATATATATAAGTAACTATGTTATTTATCTTATTTTATGCTGACATTAATGATGATATTTGAAATTATACAAATACAAATGCATTTCATTAATAATAATAATAATAATTCTAACAACATCTCATACGTTGACCTGATTCCGTACTAAGTAGCTTAAGCACTTGTGTTACAGATATCAGACAACAGAGGAACACAAATATATACTTACAACCTGTGCGGATAAAGAATGGGATCAGAAATGGCGTCGCATCTATTCACTTCTCGCTCGCACACTATTTGCGTCTATACTCGCACTCGTGGGGAGCGAGTAAAGACGCTAATAGTGTGCGAGCGAGAAGTGAATAGATGCGCCGCCATTTCTGATCCCATTATTTATCCGCACAGGTTGTAAATACATATATTACACCCAGACACAGAACAAACACAAGTGTTCATCGCACGAATGTTTGTCCAGGGTGGGGATCGAACCCACGACCTCGAATTCATTTCATTCATTTATTCATCATAAATAGGGTGGGTACAAATGTAGATGGATATAAATATAAGTGCTTAGACCTTGTGAAATCTGGTGAATTCCCAAATGAAAGAATATTAATATTATTAAATATGTAGATATTTATTCGGAGAGACTTAATTATGGTGGTACAAAAAGAGGTGCTACATCGACTTATCGTATCGTATGTTCTCTTTGCACTATGTGCGGTTCGGGTGTAGGGGTAGACCCATTACCAGGGCTGGATCTCGCGCCATTTCTTGGCGCGGTGTGGATCTTCTCATCGACTTATATATGGGGACGCACTGGCGCCTCACATTGACAATCGATGGTACTAATTAGTTATTACAAATTTCTCCTATTCTAATGCTAATCAGTCGATGGTTTAACATGCAATCTAGCTCAAGGATTGTGCGCTAGATGGCGCTGTATGAACTATTTAGTCTTTTAAAAGACATTATTATGAATATTTTTTCTTACAAATTACGAAGGGAGAATCTAAATTAAACATTTTAAACTAAAGTCTAAACTTAAGTTATACCGCTTCACACTTCTTAGACTTTATAATCCCTGAGTACCAACGATAACTTGATTGGGTAAACTTAAATTTTAAAAACTTATCGACGGAATAAAACATGTTGTCCATGAGCCAACAGCGTAAACAATTTTTAAAATTGGACAATGGGAGGATTTTAATTTGATCTGGGATTTTATTAAAGATTTTTATACACATAATATAACTGTTTTTTAAGAATCGGCTGATGTTGTTTAGTATGATTTTTTAGATTTTCGCGTTGCATTATAACTGTAATGTATCAATATGGGGATTAAAACGTCGGGCCAAATATGTGAGTACGCAATGTTGTTTCACATAATAAATATCGTGTTAATCCCCGTATTGATACATTACAGTAGGATGATTTATTTTCTTAATTATTTTGACATCTAAGTATTGTTTGTGTTTGTATTAAAATTCATACGCCAACAAGGCAGAACATAGTGAGACTGTTACCATTTTAATTATGACTTTGTAATTACCTGTGATTCATGATTAAATTATTTGTGTTCGTGTAATTTCGTGTAGTAGGAACGAGTAAAATAAGTTTTTTTTTTGTGTGGCAAACCAGAAGACTGTTTACCTAATGGTAAGCGATTGCTGCCGCCCACGGACGCTCGTAGCACTAGTATTCAGTGTACGCTTTTTAAAAACCAAATAAAGTTTTATTCATTCATTCATTCATTCAAAAAAGGAATTCGCTGTAATCTTCACGATTTGAAAGTCACTTAGATCTATCTCCACCTGCTTATATATGTTTTTTTTTTAATTCTGTGTGCACTTGAAGGACTGCGAGCCAATCTTTCAGATAGGTTGGTAGTGGGGATGGTTAAAAAAATAAAAAGGATTTTTCCCGTTGTCCACCCCTTATCGGTACAAAGAGGGGGTGGACAGCGGGATTTGTTTAAACATTTGAGTCAATGTCCACTCGGGGTAGACAAGCAGGGGGTGGACAACGGGAATAAGCTTTAAAAGGATATAATTGTTTACTACTACGTCCCCTTATCATTACATATTTTGCAAATTCTAGTGTCGCTCATTATAAGAAATAAGCTATAGTAACTTTTTGGTCAATCATTTGACTTATATCTTGTTATAGTGACTTACCAGTCAATGACTTGACTTCACCAGTCGCGTTGGCGTATAAGTATATCCTGAGCACTTCGCTGAGGTTGGCTGGTGTGATGTCGCCCATCCTGATGGCGTGGCCGAGGAGGGTCGTGTGTCTACCCGGGTGGGGGATGCCAGGGTCCTCTGTAAAATGAAAGAAAAAAATATTCATCATCATCATCATCAGCCCGGTAGTACCCACTGCTGAGTATAGGCGTCCTTTCCTTAACGCCAATAAAAAAAAGATTACAGAAGTATATTAAATCAAATGACCTTATTTCAATGTTTTCCTTCAGCGCGTAGCTAATAATAGAAAAACTTACATGGATTTGAAAAATCGATCGGATCGGAGGGCGCTTTATTATTCAGTGAGCTGCCATCGTTCAACGCAGCTGGGTAAGATTAAAAGGAGAAAAGTTCAATTACCGATAGCACAGATGAGCAGCTGGGTGAGGACTTGCAGTAGCTCCTCCTCAGCATCAGCGCAGCAGTCCGGTAGCAGAGCCATCTGGAACGTGTTCAGGGTTGGAATGGCGTCCATTTCTGAAACAATAACAATTAATTAATAGAGACAAAGCTAGCAAGTCTAACCAAAAAATTGGTTGTAAATACCCATCTTACTATCTATATGGTGGGAATTACTTTTCTATAAATAGTATATACTTAATATGCAGTAAAACGAAGGTGGGTCCAAGAATCCTCCCCTGGGGTACATCAAAAGTGAGACTTTCATTCCGACTTATAACACCGTCTCATACAACACGCTGTGATCGATCTCTGAGGAACCGAAGATGTCATAAACAATATGCCTTCTTACAAGCAATCGAACTTGTAGAATAGGATAGAAACAGAGACAGTGTTGAAAGCCTTGTACAGATCAAAAAATATGCCAAAGCGGAGGATAGTGGTCGTTTGAGAATCTTCACCGAACTATAAGGTTTGTTCGTGAAGTGAACAAGTTTGTATTAATAATGCCCTATGGTTTTTATGTGTCTCCGAGTGTTTTAGTATAGAAGTTTAAATACTCACCAAAGCCTAAGGTCTGTCCGAAATTGTGTATGAACTCGTACACCTGCAGGATGTCGGCGAAGGCCTGCCCCGGCAGCTTCAGGCCAGGGATCCTGTTCAGGGTCGGGAGAGTCTTCTGGTCCGAGAGGGAGGAGTCTTCTTGTGGTCGTCTGTGGGATAATAAACACTGATTCATATTTGTTCCAGTTGCTCAAAGATAGTTCTTTTAGCAACTCTTGTTATGTCACAGATAGAGCTATGTTATACTGCTCAAATAGCTGTGTTATATTACTTAAAGAGGATGAGAGGTCTTTGTTCGACGGATCAGGAGCCCAATTCTCGTGCTCGTGACATTTATTTTCATACGACATATATCACTAAAACAAAGTTTTTTTTTGTATGGTTATCAGGTGATATCCATACAAAAAAAAACTAAAAACTAGAAATTAAAAAGTTACAGTAGCTTTCAGTATTTATAGCCGTAGGAGACACGTTTCGGCATGAATGATCCAACTTAATCGGAGTGATACCACGGCTTCACAGAAAATTAACATGAAACAGCCTTTGCTGTGTTTTACCAAGTGAGTAAGGGTATCGGGGACCCAATCGGGGAGAAAAGAGAATTAAGTGAGTTGGCACTGCATCTGTGACTCCAATGTGTTGCGGGTATTTAGGCGGCGCGGCAATAGCTTCCTTTCAGGTAAACCGTCTACTCGTCTGCCACCTATTAGAGTAAGACGTACCTCAATTCAGATAACAGCTCCATCTCTTTCCTTCTCTGCTGTAACTTCTTCTCTTTCACCAGCAGTCGATCTAGAAGGTTCTGGTGCTTTCTCCGCTCCCTCTCTTCCCATCTCTTTCTAGAGTCCAGCTGGCGAATAAACGTTGTGTGCTGGCGTCTTCTTTCTCTCTCCTAAAAGGTAAAATTTACTGCGATTAGTAGATGTTTGAAATTAAACCTAATCTTTACTATATAAAGCTAAATCGGAAATATATAGTTGGATGATGGGATTGGGCAAGAAGCCAGAATGGAATTGAAGCAACTACTTGAATAAATAAAAAGTATTTAAAAAAGGAAATTTAACGGACTACAAATCGGCTTTTGACTAAAGAAAACTATAAATCACTTTACTCTTAAACCTAATATCCAAATTATTAACTTTATAAGAATACTTACCAAAAAAATCGTATATTTTGTTTTCATAAAGAAAAAATGCAACTACCTAAGAAAAAGTCTTGTTTGTAATATTTAAAAAATGGTAACAATATATAGTTTTTTTTACAGTTTTAATAATTCACATTTTTGCATAGGTATTGTGCTTACTAATATTATAAAATGTGAAAAATGGAAAAAAAAGGCAAAACGGAGCCACGGATTGCCTGAAGATAATATAATTAGATTGACGTAATCATACTAGTGGCGATAACTGAAGGGAAGGATAGCAAAATAGGCTACTTTTTGTCTCTTTGTAACGCGAGTAAAACCGCCGGGCAAAAGCTAGTATTATCACAAAGCTCTATTGCCTACAATAATTAGAAAATATTAGAAAGACAATATTATTTTCTAAGCATGCATTTACAATTTATAATCAAGATGAAATTCCAATGGACAACATTTCATATTTTTAACATGTCCATATTGTTTTTTTATATGAAAATAGACATAAAATGAACAGAACGGTATTTTTTCTTTTTTCAAAATTTGTCCATTTTCATGCATAAAATAATTATTGAAATTCTTTATATTCTAAATAGACGTAAGCGCCAAATGACGTCATCGGACGGCTGAATACAGCGATATTCCTTTGCTTATCTTTGTTTTAATAAAAAAAAGGTACTACTGTCAAAGGTAAATAATACTAGTGTCAACATTGTCAACGTCATTCATTCATTCAACGTTGACAGTTGCATGTCATGGGCTTGGCATTTCGTAAATTTAAAAGTATAATGTGCTAAGCAAAGAAATATTTTACATTCTGCCGTACGATGACGTCATCTTACGTTTTTTAGTTTTAATTTTTTTCTCAGTAAATAAGAAATATAAAAAATGAATAAATATATATTCGAGCAGCGGAAAAGTAAATAAAGAATTGGTATTTTTTGTTTCAGAGCTTAGCAATTTTGAAATGTTGTCCATACTCGTATTATTTTAACACCTGCACCTTTTACTATTAACGAATATTATACCAAGCGGTCATGTATTAATATTTGGATAAATATTCAGCTACTAATATTAAGTCGACGGGTAACCCTAACTAGTGACACCAGTCGAATTAAATTGTTAGCTACTAAACCGGATCTATTTTAAACAATTTCGGAGCTGGAGTCTCTAAGCAAACATTTATACTATTTATTTAATAATTGTGCACTACTTTTTGATCTGTTTTTGCACTCGAATATTAGATCATCGATTTATATTTATCATCATCATCATCATCATCAGCCCATTTAAGTCCCCACTGCTGGGGCACGGGCCTCCCTCAAACACATGAGGGGTAATTGCCATACTCACCACGCTTAGCAGACGGGTTGGCGATTTTGATATAAATGCAGAGTTTTCCTTCTCTGGGCGCTGATGATCATGCCAGCAGCTTTACCTTAGTCGCCTTTTACGACACCTCGGTAAGAGTGAGGGTGGCCTATTCTACTCTGCCGGGGACCACACGGCGTATTTATATTTATAGGTATGTGTTTTTCGAAAGGCTGCAGCTTCGAAATTGTTAAAAAAATAACCGGTTTATCAATTTCAATCAATTGGCGTCGCTAGTGTGCCCACCGTCACCTTAATAGGTTTCTACAAAGCATTTAGCGTCAGCTAGCTTTTGAAATTTACCTCTGTTATATACTTTTGCTGCACCGGCAGTGTGATCGTCGGGAATTAGAAAAAAAATACATTTAATAGCAATCTACAGATACAACATATAACATAAACACGTACACACAACTCTCACACACAGGCCTTTTACCATGAGTTTGAAATACTATCCTCGCTATCCAAAACTATTGCTCTATCTCTTTCACATGCACCACAATGAAAGGGACAAAGCTATAGTTTTCGATAGCGAGAACAGTTTTTCAAACTCATGGTAAGGGTACAGATTACAGACTGACCAAGATCAGAAGGACTTCCGTGACGTTGACAGAGGCGTTGTAAAACGTTATTTTTATGCAAAAATGTCAAAACAGCATTAGTTCCGACTTTTGCCACGTGCCAAATAACCGTGATCGGACTGTAAGTTAGCCAATTCTGATAAAACAAATGTTCAAATGAGAGATTATTTTTTGTCCATCAAAAAAAAATCTCTATCCTTCTCTCTAAATACATGGCGCTTAAAAAACCAAGGGTGTTAGTCTGAAACAATTATCTACTTCTTATAATAGGGTCAGTTATTGAAAAAAAAATCATTCTCTTCGATGATTTCACCCGTTTGGAAACAGTGGTTGTGAACGCTGCCTTTGGTCCAAGGGTAGCGGGTTCGATCCCCGTACAGTAAAACATTTTTGTGCATGAACATGTCGGTTTGTATTGGTCTGGGTATTTCTATGTATTATAAGTACCTATGTATTTACAAAAGAAAAGTATATATTGGTAATCTCACGGTTGATTCTGATATCCGTAACACAGGTGCTTGAGCTACCTATCTCGGAGTCAGATCAATATAAATGTGATGTTGTTTTGAGAAATATTTATAAAAAAAATAAAGAATTTTGAGATCACTTCTAAGAGTAGATCATCTTTTATAGCGCCAAATATCGTTACTCTTTTATTATTTTTCAAATGTCAAGAAAAAACTTTGAACCTAAGCAATAAAGTTGAAATTATGAAGAATTATAGACTATATTAAATCACTACTAAATTACCCTTTCATTAGAATTTTATGAGTGGGTAATTCTCAAATCTCTATTCTTTAATTATTTTATTCATGAAGGTATTTTTTTTTTCAAATATAGAAAAAAGTTTTTTATATGACGCTTGTCTTTACAAGCAAAAGAAATTAATCAAATTATACAAAAAGCTCAGTAATCTAAAGTAAAAATTGTTCACAGACACAAACACACAGTAATTTAATTTTTTTTAAAGATATTCACCTGTTCTTTCAATAGAATGGCTTGTTGTCTTTTTATTTCTCTTTCCTGGAACAATTTTTTTTCAGTAAACAAAACAAAATAATAAAAAAGTATTGAACACAGTTTTTTATTAAAAGTAAATTTGAATTTAAAAAAAGAATATTTGTTAAAGAAAAGACACTGGGAAATATATGTCTAATCAAATTACATTATAAACACAGAATGACAAAGATACTTTGGCATTGACATTTTAACAAGACAGGTTGAGTAGCTAGAAAGTTGGTTCTCCTTTAGCAACTGTGAGTTTGACAACCAGGCAGTTGTGAAAAAAGAAAAGCCTAGTCTTTGGCAACTGATTGAGTAGCAAAAATTGTTCTTTTTTGGCAACTGGTTGTGAATCTTTGTTGCCAATGTGGCCGGAGGGGACACAACATATTCTTTATATTCCCGTTGTCTACCCACTGCTTAGACACATTCTTTTTTAAATATTCCCGTTGTCCACACCATCGAAGTACAAAGAAACCTTTTTTTTTGTGCTGGGATGAGGTGAACAATGGGAAAACGGGTTTCCACCTGAAAAGCGGGATTTTTATAGATTTGTGTAACTGAACTGTCCGCCCGGGGTGGACAATGAGATAAAACAAAAGATTCTTGTCGCATTGTAAGAAAGATTTATATATATACTGTGCGTTTCTCGCGGAACTTTCTACCACGCACCTCAGTTCTGTGGAACGGTTTGCAGGAGTATTTCCCGACGGCTACGACTTAGGGATCTTCAAGAGAAGAGCGTACTCTTTTTTATAAAGGCCGGCAACACATTAGCGATCTCTCTGATTTCGCGGATGTTCATGGGCGGCGTTGATTACTTTCCATCAGGTTGCGTGCGTTTGTCCGCCTCTAGCATAAAAAAAATCGAGAAAAAAATGGCCCGTTTCTTCGTGTTGTTATCTTTTGTCTCACCTGCTGTCTTTTCGCCTGTTCCTCTATCCTCTGCTTTTCAATCTCCTCCTGTTTTTTCCGTTTAGCCTTCATTACAACCGTGCCAACAACATCGAAAGCGGTACAGCAAATTATAATAGAAACAGCGTACATGAAACAAAATTACGCAAATTGTAAAAACTGTACTGCGATTTTTAATAAAAAAGTGAAATAGTAAAAAATAATGTAATAACATTTTGAAAATAATGTCATATAAAAAAAGAAAGCAATTGCGCAAGTATTTAAAATTTTGTGTAATTTTAAATTTAATAAGCAATATTTTAACTACTTCTAAAATAATCAGTAAGAAAACCAAACATTGTGAGTATTTGTAAGATAAATAAATACATACCACAGTAAATTAAATACCATACCAAGTGGGTAAACGAATAAATGTAAATAATATATATTTCGTGCAAAATATACAACTATTAAAAATAAATAGTACACAGGAAGTATTTGAAAGTAAAGTCAAAAAGTAAAAGTTAAAATATGTTCTGAAGATAAGCCAACCAAATTCGATATCATAAAAATAAATTGATGACATAAGAAAATACTTGGACTTAAATACTTAGTGTATGCGATCGCATATGAAAAATCCGCTAGATGGCATACTATAGGACTGAGGTCCTTAAACAATGTGATTGGTTATTTTTAAACGTCAAAATGTCAATTTGACAAACTAAACAACCAATGCTGTTGATGTTGGACCTCAGTCCAACAGTGCGCCATCTAGCGGATTTTTCACACGCGATAGGCCCCATTGAGACTGATCTGCGAGAACTTCAGTTCAATGACTGGCTTGAAGTAGTGTGCAGGAGCGACCAAAGTGGCGCTCTCTGGTTTCCGAGGCCAAGACTCGGTTCTGGTAGTTGAGCCAGCGGAGTAAGTAAGAATAAATGAATTAATAAAATTATTTGAATTTGATTTTAATTTTTCCTCGATTTATACACGCATTCTATAAGTTTCTTCTTTTGATCATTCGGTCAGAGAGTGAGTGACAAAATTAGGAACTTTGACTCGTTATAAAAACTGATTCAAATTAAAATACGTATTTTATATCATGCCTACTTGATCACTAGAAATTCAGACCTGTAATTTTATTCACAACGTTTTGTCGGAAATTGCCTGAACTAAAGAAAAATATTCGTCTGCTCGTATGCCACCTATCACATACACCTTGTTGGTTACAGAATTTTTCCTATTTGTGTATTTATGTCACTCGAGTTTAAATTTGTGTTCTGTAGCCAATAAAGAAATCTTTATCTTTTTCTTTACATAAAAAAAGATGGTACGACCGTGCCACTACGCTCGATTTCTTTCTATTTTTTGTTTACATGTTTATATTTTTTGGTCAACTTACCTAGTGCTAAAAGTTAATTTTCATTGAAGAAGTTATTCAGACAAAAGTTTTCAGTGCCACCGTACAAGTGTTAAATACAAACACCACTTAGTGTAGTTATGTATAGAACCAAACATATCCAACATTAGTATATTAGTATAAAACGAAATGTTAGTATTTATATGTCTAATTCTCCACGTACCGGTCCGAACACGTCCTTACTGCTGAACGGATGGACCGAAATCGATAAAGCTCCGTCTTTGCCGATATTAAAAGTTCCTTTGCTAATCTTTTTAGTAATTATATCAGTTAGTATATTGTCATCATCTTCACTCAAATCGATGACTTCTTTTAAAACTGATTTCTGGTTATCTTTAGGCATCAACATTAAGTTCTGAGTCATAAATTCGTTTTTTGCGTCCAAATATTTCTTTTCTAACGCTTTTGCGTCCTCAGTCTTTTTATCAGCTGGAAGTTTTGACCAATCACAGCCGTTTATGAATTCGGTTATTCTAGAATATGATTCTATAAGTTTTTCTAAATTGTTCTCTTTGTTAGGGACTTTAGGTCGCTTCTCGTTTGATTTCAAAAGCGAGAAATCGAAATATTTATTGTCTTTTGGCCGCTTTGGTAAGTCAAATGCCGCTTTTTCAGCGAAGTCCTTCATTTTGTCCAATGCATTATATTCCTCTTCCTTATAATTCTGGTCAAAATTTATAGTTTTAATTGGAGAATTTTGGGTATCTTTTGGACCTGGTACTGGTATCAAAGACAAGCTTATCGGAGGCATAATTCGCTCTTTACTACTCTTAGTCGCAGGGCCCATGACGATTTCTGGTATTTTCCACTCACTGGTATCGGTACCCGATTTCGGTACCGAGGGCAGAGCTTCGATCGTCAGCTGAGTTCGGTTCTTGTTGATATGCTGTATATTACGAGTTCGTTAGTCGTTTTTTGAGGTATCATTTTTTTCGGTATCTTTATTATCAATTGGATATTTGACAACATTGTCAATTTCCGGTTTCGTGTTAGATTTTCGACCCAGGAAGTTGGTATTACATAGATAGATATAAAAAGTATATATGTAAACGGATACTAATATAAGACACACAGCTACTACCAACTAAAAAGCTAAAGAAATCTAACGCTCTACGAAAAAAGCAAAAAGGTACCAATTTTTTGAAAAACATTAAACTCCTGAGGTACTTTTTGCTTTTGTAAGAAAAAATAGTAAAAAAAAATAATCTACAAAAATACGTATGTGAGCACAATGTTGCCAAGCGTCAAATTGATAATAAAAAATATAAAAATAAAACAAACACAAGCACAAATGGTTTAAAACATAAATATAATTAAAAACAATCCCGTATTACAGTTTTTCATCCAACCAGAATAGCATAAAAATTTTTTTTTACAAAAAAATGTTACATCATTTTTAATGTTTTTTTTTTACAAAATTACACTGTAACACGGGAAATATCCTCTAAATAACACAAGACATACAAAATCCCCAATGTACTACTAAACATATAGACCAAGACACATAGTCCCCGTTAAGAACAGTTCTGTAGTTGTACCTCTAGTAGCTGTTGGCTCCTGGCCTCTTTTTCTCGTTTCACCAACTCTGCTTTCTCGTTCCTTTCTAGCTCTCTGACTAGGCGAGCCTGTATAACAAAAATATGTTTTAGTTCTTCAATCAAAATGGACAAAATCTACGGAGTTAGATTAGAATTCACATAAAAATCGCCATGATTTTTCATTTCGCTACGAAATGGCCTGTTCGAGCGGATCGATACAGGTAACAGAAAACCAATTTGCCCGAATGAGTAAGGGAATGAGTGAACGAATGTGTGACGGAATGAGTGAGTGAGTGAATGGGTAATTGAAAGAGTGAGAGAATGTGTGACCGAATGAATGAGTGAATGGGTGAGAGTAACTACCGAATGGCCAATCCAGGGGGAAGTGGAGTGTATAGGTTGGCAGCGCACTTTTTTAATGATTTTTCGGCTAAGACGTGGTCTAGGCCCTAGCACCTAATGGATGGAGCCTCGATGAAGTCTAGGATGTTGCGCATTTTTTTATGTTTCTTCGCCGATTACTTTGCCATTTATGAATAATTGTTTTTCAGTTAGAAAGCAGATAGTCCCGAAATGGTACCATGATAAGGATATCAGGATTTGATGATGGGATCCTGGAAAAGTTGAGGGTAACTCTCAAATTTTATAGGCACACGTAATGTATTACAAATACACTTTAGGATACTTTTTAGGATTCCGTAACCAAATGGCAAAAAACGGAACCCTTATAGATTCGTCATGTCTGTCTGCCTGTCTGCCTGTCTGTCCGTCTGTCCGTCTGTCCGTCTGTCCGTCTGTCCGTCTGTCCGTCTGTCCGTCTGTCCGTCTGTCCGTCTGTCCGTCTGTCCGTCTGTCCGTCTGTCCGTCTGTCCGTCTGTCCGTCTGTCCGTCTGTCCGTCTGTCCGTCTGCCCGTCTGTCCGTCCGTCCGTCCATCCGTATGTCACAGCCACTTTTTTCCGACAAATAATGAGACACTAAAAAGCATGAAGTAAAAATTGGCGCCGACTTCAGTAACACCTTTTCTCGAGTGTACTGTTATAAAATGTTATTTAAAGCGTATGAAGCGTTAAAAATATTATTTTCACTTTTTAGTTCGTGGTTTTTGAAGGCAGTTTTTTTTCGTAGAAAATGTTGACCTATTTTTTTTTTTTTACATTATAGCGGACAAACGAGCAGACGGCACACCTGATGGAAAGTGATCACCGCCGCCCATGGACATCTGCAACACCAAAGGTATCACATATGCGTTGCCGGCTCTTAAGAAAGGAGTACACCCTTTTCTAGAAGGTCACCAAGTCGTATCTGTTCGGAAACACCACGGATGACAGCTGGTTCCACAGTTTTACTGTGCGTGGTAGGAAATGACGTGAGAAACGCACTGTAGTCGATATAAATCCATCCAGGTGATGTGGATGGTATTTCGCGTTCTAATGTTGACCTATGCCGTAGCAGACATCAACTGTCGGCCGTGTGGTCCCCGGCAGAGTAGAATAGGCCACCCTCACTCTTACCGAGGTGTCGCAAAAGGCGACTAAGGTAAAGCTGCTGGCATGATCATCAGCACCCAGAGAAGGAAAACTCTGCATTTATATCTAAACCCTCGCCAACCCGTCTGCAAAGCGTGGTGAGTATGGCAATTACCCCTCATGTGATTGAGGGAGGCCCGTGCCCCAGCAGTGGGGACTTAAATGGGCTGATGATGATGATGAGACATCTACTGACCTGATCTCTAGACCGGGCGCTGGCGTCTCTTCTAGCGTCTCTCGCGGCCTGCTGCCGCCGCGCCAGCTCGATGCGCCGGTCCACCGGCGGCGGCGTCGGCCGAGGCCCGGTGAGGGCTGCCAACGCTCGGGCTTCTTCTAGCCTGCAAACAGATTTTTTTTATTGCGAATAATAGGCAGACGAGCATGCGGCCCATCTGATGGTAAATGGTAACCGCCGCTCATAATAATAATAATATATAATTGCCGCGTCTTGGCAAACGTAATGTTGGGCGCCCTCTGGCTAGGTGGGAGGACGATCTGCGCAGGATGGCTGGCAAGAGCTGGATGCGAGAAGCCATGGATAGATCACAGTGGCGAACTATTGGAGAGGCCTACGTCCAGCAGTGGATTGCGATAGGCTGATGATGATGATGATGATATAATAATAATAATTCTCACAACATCTCATACGTTGATCTGATTCCGTACTAAGTAGCTTAAGCACTTGTGTTACAGATATACGACAACAGAGGAACACAAATATATACTTAAATACATATATTACACCCAGACACCGAACAACACAAGCTGTTCATCGCACGAATGTTTGTCCAGGGTGGGGATCGAACCCACGACCTTTGGCGTAAGAGGCAAGGTCACTACCAATTGCGCCATCCGGTCAGTCAAGGCTCATAGACATCGACAATGCCGGAGCACAGTCATGCCGCTGCCTACCGGAAAGAAGAACTCATTTCAAACCTCGTTTAAAAAAGGACATGTCATAGCGAAGGGAACACCGCGGCTGGAAGCTCATTCCAGAGTTTGCACGAGCGTGGGAAAAATGAGCGCTGGAAACGGAGCGTTCTAGAAGGGGCTGGTTCCAGATAGTATGGGTGGAGTTTACCACGTCGTCTAGTCGTGCGATTGTAAAATGGTGACCCTGGTATGATATTAAACAGCTCTTCAGAGCACTCTCCATGGAAGATCCTATAGAAGAGGCAAAGAGATCCAAAGTCTCTTCACGCCTCCAACGGCTCTAGGCGGTGAGATCGGGATCCCCAACAACACGGACAGCTCCTCTCTGCAAGACATCAAATGGGTCTAGATGATATTTAGGGGCTCCTGCCCAAAGATGGATGAGAATAGATAGATTCAAAAGTACATTTATACAGCGTGCGGCTAAGGAATGGAACTCTCTGCCGGAACATGTCTTCCCTGAATGATATGATCTTAACTTATTCAAGAAAAGAGTGAATAGGCTGTGACTAGACAGACATAATCCATCCTCGGCCACATCAGCACTTACCATCAGGTAAGATTCTAATAATAAAAAATACATAACGTGTCACAAACTTCAAGGATACATTTCACAACATTACATACATTGATCTGACTCCGAGATAGGTAGCTCAAGGACCTGTTACGGATATCCGAACCAACAGCGGAATTACAAATATATACATTTAATACTTTTCTTTTATAAATACATAGGTACTTATAACCAAAACAAACAGACATGTTCATGCGCACTAATGTTTGTACTGTGCGGGGATCGAACCCGCAACCTTGCACCAAAAAGACAGTGTTCACTACCACAGTTCCAAACGGGTCAACCTTAAAAAACGTATGTGAATAAAATCCTAGATCTTATTGAACCTGATCTGATTTCGTACCTAGCCTATCGGAATATTCGGCACCTATACCTGTCCTCGACTCGATTGAGCGTCGTGCCATGAAGTTAGTTGGTGACGCAGAACTGACCGGATGGCGCAATTGGTAGTGACCCTGCCTCTTACGCCAAAGGTCGTGGGTTCGATCCCCACCCTGGACAAACATTCGTGCGATGAACACTTGTGTTTGTTCGGTGTCTGGGTGTAATATATGTATTTAAGTAAATATTTGTGTTCCTCTGTTGTCTGACATCTGTAACACAAGTGCTTAAGCTACTTAGTACAGAATCAGGTCAACGTATGAGATGTTGTGAAAAAATAAAAACGAATTAGTGGAGAGTGAATCCAAAGCCTCGCTCACCGACGTAGAGTGGCCTGTCTATCGGTTTTTTGGAGTGTTCGATTGAGCTTCACGACCTGATACCACCTTCTCCATTCTCCCATCGAACATTGCGGAAGACGACAGGATTCCACCCTTACACTGTGGAAGTTCCACCAGCTCGTACTAAGCGTTTCGCTTCTTCTTTCTTGGTACGAACTGCTAAGGAATGGAACAACTTGCCGGCTTTTGTATTCCCAGAGAGCTACAATTTGGGTGTCTTTAAGTCGAGAGTGAATAGGCTTCTTCTGGGTAAGCACGCTACATCTTAGACCTTATTGTCACTTTCTATCATATGAGATGAGGTCAAGTGCAAACCCATAGATAGATACTCTTTATTGCACAACAAACAAAACTTAAATACAGAGATACAATGTTCATTGTCTATACCAGACGACCTTCAGTGAAAGGACATTAGATAGAACATAGAATCCAAACGCTATGCGCGAACTGATTGGCATTCCCCCTATATATATTGACCAATCAGAGAGCAGTGTGTTATTTTACGTATTTCAAAGATGCTTATATTTAAAAGAGTTTCTGTGATTGGTCGAACCATGCAAAATTTTACGAATAGATATTCGTTAGTTTATAAATTTACCGTGTGAGGTCTTAAATTGATAAATTTACGAAAGTGTGGACGTAAAATAATACAATTTATCTCTCGTTTAGAATCTTATGAAAGTTTTTAAACTTCCTAGTAAATTGATAAGCTTACGGATCTTGTTATTTTCCGGTGACATATATAGGGAACATGTCATGCATGTATTGTTGGTGTGTCTTTAATAAATAAATAAATAAAACCTAGTTTTTTGGTGGATACCAACTAAACTTTTCCCTCATCCCCTTACCTCTTGAGTATCTCCAGCTCGTTGAAGACCAGCGACTCGGCGAGGTCGGTGGCGGGCTGCAGGTACTCGCCCATCACGGTGCGCGCGCTGAACGAGAAGTTCTCCGCCGACAGCGCGGGGCACGGGTTCGATTCCAGGAACTGTGGGGAGACACCATTAGACATAGGACATAGACATATACACATAGTCCGTGGGAAAGCCACGCTTATAAAATAAAATAGACGATTTTTGAATGACAATAATTTAGGGACATATTAGTAACACAAAAATTGTACTATATTTTTAAGTTAATGGTGACATTTTGTAAAACATTTTTTTTTTAAAAGAGTAACTGCTGAGTTTCTTGCTGGTGTCTTCTTGGCAGAAAACTACATTCCGAACCAGTGGTAAACATGTTGACATTCATAAGTGTTCTGTATGGACCTAAATTGAATAAACAATTTTCATTTCATTTCATTTCATCACTTATTGCACAAGAAAATAGTTAGTGGAGAGCTTCGCGTTCATTAAAAGAGTGATCAGGTAATAACATTTTATTAGATACAAAATTTCCTTATATGTTTCAATCAAAACCCGCCATTATTAATAAAATTCGTTGCAAAACGCACCAAATTCAAATGTTCCCAGCAAAAGCCACTAAAACAAACTACTTTTTGTAATTTCTCCGTTAAATACCATGTTTTCCGTTGTAAATCATGTTGAAAGTGTTTGTGAATGAATATTTAATGCTTACTTTAAGCTACATTCTATTTTATTTTTGATAAGAGGTATTTTTTTGCTTGCTCAAATTTTATAACCGCCGTGTGGTCCCCGGCAGAATAGAATAGGCCACCCTCACTCTTACCGAGGTGTCGTAAAAGGCGACTAAGGTAAAGCTGCAGGCATGATCATCAGCACCCAGAGAAGGAAAACTCTGCATTTATATCTAAACCCACGCCAACCCGTCTGCCAAGCGTGGTGAGTATGGCAATTACCCCTCATGTGATTGAGGGAGGCCCGTGCCCCAGCAGTGGGGACTTAAATGGGCTGACGATGACGATGAAATTTTATAAAAACGATTTTAGCGGAGTTTGAAAGTAGACTCCTCATATACATGAATTTATCAATCATACAGAACTAACTTCATAGTGATTGCGATTGAATAGGATGGAGACATAAATTTTTGTCTCGCTCTAGTTGGCCTGCTTACATCTACTCTCGGTGGTGGCTGAGAATGCAAGAGACGGGTCACTGATGCGCTATCCTGCTCGCTCACTATAAATATTCTTGACACGCCAGCAGTCCGCCAGTCAGAATCCACGAGCGACGGCGAGTGGTTGTATGTCTCCACAAGTTCCATTGGTGGACTTAATGCTATACAGCATTCTCTACCAGTCTACCATTGGGCGAACCAGAAAGATCTATGGCGGCTTAATAAAATATATACACCGTTAATTTTGTTAATCGTTTGGATCCCGAAAACCTCATAATAAGTACCATGAATATAATAAATAAATAAATATTTCACAACATCACGTACATTGATCTGACTCCGAGATAGGTAGCTAAAGCACCTGTGTTACGGATATCAGAATCAACAGTGGGACTACAAATATATACATATAATATTATTCTTTTGTAATACTCTAATGTGGGAGAGCTGCGCTTAGGCATGAATGGGCCGGCTCGACCGGAGTGATACCACTGCCTCACAGAAGACCGGCGTTAAGCAGCGCCTGCGCTGTGTTTCGACGTGTGAGTGAGGTTACCGGAGGCCCAATGGGGGAAAGGGAAAAGCCTGGCAGCGCACTTGTGACTCCACTGGTGTTGCGGGTGACCATGGGCGGCGGAATTGCTTACCATCAGGTGATCCGTCTGCTCGTCTGCCACCTCTCATATAAAAAAAACACATACTTATAATACATAGAAACACCCAGACCACTACAAACAGACATGTTCATGCACACAAATGTTTGTATTGTGCGGGGATCGAACCCGCAACCCTTGGACCAAAGGCAGCGTTCACTACCACCGTTCAAAACGGATCGTCCACGAATAAGGAACATGAATAAAGTCCATTTAGCATTACATATCGACAAAATAAGCGAAAAAGAAATCAGCTGTTCCATACAATATCGCCGGGTGGAAATTTAATTTTCGCTGGATTTTTTAAATCTATGTGTATATTTTTTAACCATTAGCTCGGCGGTGGGGAAAAACAACTTGAAAAAACTTGAGCATCTCGGATGGGATCTCAAAAATTATGGATACCTACAATATTTGAGACAACGCTTCTGAACGTCTAGCCAATTGGTCTGATTCCCTTGTTTAAGGGTAACGAAGGTCACGCTGCAGTCGCTTCATTGTAATTACCAGACTCCCCAAATCCTGGATCATGGTCCGAGCGTACCCCGGGCTCCGAAGCGCCGGGAATTACACGCTAAAAATTAAATTGAAAATATATAAAACCCCCGACGGTGGCCATCTTGGATTTGAAATTTGTCACAATAAATATATTCTGCTACTCAAGCCCTTTTATATGATAGCCCCATAATATTGTGGGAGTTGTGTTAAAACATACAAAACATACTACATGTGCGGATAAAGAATGGGATCAGAAATGGCGGCGCATCTATTCACTTCTCGCTCGCACACTATTTGCGTCTATACTCGCACTCGTGGGGTGCGAGTATATACGCAAATAGTGTGCGAGCGAGAAGTGAATAGATGCGCCGCCATTTCTGATCCCATTCTTTATCCGCACACCCATCTTTGTGACGGCGGCCATATTGGATCGATTTTTATCTAACATCGCTAAGAACACTCCCCCTTTATTCATCTTTCAAACAAATAAAAAACAAAATCAAAATCAGTTCATTTGTTTAGGATCTACGATGCCATAGACACATACACACTGAGGAGGATGGTAGCACGACTTTCTGAGTTCATTACAAGTGACGTGACAAGATAAGGCTAACTAACTTACCGCTTGTAGTTCATGTATGGACTTGAGCGGGGTGGGGGGGTGAGGCTCGGGCGGTGTGTAGCTGACATCACCCTTCACGTTGCAGTTGCGTGATAGGCCCTTGATCACCGTCACTCGCTTCCAGCCTAAGATATAACGTGAAAAATAAAAAAAAAGTAAAATTTTTCGAAAAAGGTACATAAATAGATAATCATCCTCATCAACATGATCAATTCAGCCAAAAGACGTTCACAGCTGGACATAGGCCTCCCGCAATGTTCTCCACACAGACCGGTCCTGTGCCGCCCGCATCCAATGGATTCCCGCGACCTTCACCAGATGTAGTGTCACTTGCGTCAGAATCTGACAGACGCCTAGTAACGCTTTTTTGTCTTACGCAGCCGCAGCTGAGCGTCATTGGACCGCCGCACATAGCTGGTGTCACTTGCGTCAGAATTTGACGGACATCTGTCATATACTAACTTATATAGTCTCTGAATAGTCTTACCTAGTTCAAGAGGCAACCGCAGCTGAGCGTCATTGGACCGCCGCACATAGCTGGTGTCACTTGCGTCAGAATCTGACGGACAGCTGTCATATAATAACTTATATAGTCTCTGAATAGTCTTACCTAGTTCAAGCGGCAACCGCAGCTGTGCGTCATTGGACCGCCGCACATAGCTGGTGTCACTTGCGTCAGAATTTGACGGACATCTGTCATATACTAACTTATATAGTCTCTGAATAGTCTTACCTAGTTCAAGCGGCAACCGCAGCTGACCGTCATTGGACCGCCGCACATAGCTGGTGTCACTTGCGTCAGAATCTGACGGACAGCTGTCATATAATAACTTATATAGTCTCTGAATAGTCTTACCTAGTTCAAGCGGCAACCGCAGCTGTGCGTCATTGGACCGCCGCACATAGCTCGTGTCACTTGCGTTAGAATTCGACGGACAGCTGTCATATACTAACTTATGTAGTCTCTGAATAGTCTTACCTAGTTCAAGCGGCAACCGCAGCTGTGCGTCATTGGACCGCCGCACATAGCTGGTGTCACTTGCGTCAGAATCTGACGGACAGCTGTCATATACTAACTTATATAGTCTCTGAATAGTCTTACCTAGTTCAAGCGGCAACCGCAGCTGTGCGTCATTGGACCGCCGCACATAGCTGGTGTCACTTGCGTCAGAATCTGACGGACAGCTGTCATATACTAACTTATATAGTCTCTGAATAGTCTTACCTAGTTCAAGCGGCAACCGCAGCTGACCGTCATTGGACCGCCGCACATAGCTGGTGTCACTTGCGTCAGAATCTGACGGACAGCTGTCATATAATAACTTATATAGTCTCTGAATAGTCTTACCTAGTTCAAGCGGCAACCGCAGCTGTGCGTCATTGGACCGCCGCACATAGCTCGTGTCACTTGCGTTAGAATTCGACGGACAGCTGTCATATACTAACTTATGTAGTCTCTGAATAGTCTTACCTAGTTCAAGCGGCAACCGCAGCTGTGCGTCATTGGACCGCCGCACATAGCTGGTGTCACTTGCGTCAGAATCTGACGGACATCTGTCATATACTAACTTATATAGTCTCTGAATAGTCTTACCTAGTTCAAGCGGCAACCGCAGCTGTGCGTCATTGGACCGCCGCACATAGCTGGTGTCACTTGCGTCAGAATCTGACGGACATCTGTCATATACTAACTTATATAGTCTCTGAATAGTCTTACCTAGTTCAAGCGGCAACCGCAGCTGTGCGTCATTGGACCGCCGCACATAGCTGGTGTCACTTGCGTCAGAATCTGACGGACAGCTGTCCGACGGACACTCGGAGTCAGTGCTCGCCGTCTCGCCTAGTAACGCCTTCAGTTTTTCCTGGAAATAAACGTTAATTTTAATTTACCAATTAATTCAACAGTTTGCTGAGATTATCTACAAATGCGGAATAACGCAATAAATTATTAATTGAATGACTCAAACTCTTTTTATCACATTCCTTCTCTTACTAAATCAGTTTAATGACTGTGGCAACAATATAATTGAGCCTACTTAAAGTTCAAAAAGAGGGCTTGTACATGTCACTTTCCTTAATAGTTTTAACGTTATTTTAGATTATTGAAATAATACTTTTTTATGTGTCCTGAAAACTACACTTATTTTATTACGTGAATACACAAATTCAAACAAAAAGCAAAAAACAAATGACAGGTAGGTATATGTATGAGCTCAAAAATGGTCGTGCTCGATGTAAAGTACTAACAACGCCATCTATGCATTTACGAATGTACTAACTTGTAGTAGCTGTGTACTCAAGAATAACTAAGTAACTTGGATTGGCTACAAAAGACGTTAAATATAGAACAATAGAGGGAATTGGGAATTAGGCAATGGGCTCCCCCTTTGCCCAGCTGTGGAAAAATATAGAGTAAGTAAAAAACCCTTACCAGGTCAGTCTCTCCAAGTAGCTGTTAGACTAATCCTGGCCTACAGCCTAGCGCTCAACACTGGGCTCAAAGACTGGCCTCTGATTAAACTAAAAGTCAGTATTATAGTTAAAACAACTGCGCAATGTAAAGTACTACTAACGCCATCTATCCGCGAACGAATGTACTAACTTGTATGCACTAACTTGTACAGTTTTGTCATTCATCAAACACTTACCAAGTCAGTCTCTCCAAGCAGCTGCTGGGCCAAGGCCGGCCTCAGTCCCAGCGCCCTGCTCTGAGCCAGGAGGGAGGCCACTGTGTTCTTCTTTGGCTTGCTCACGCCTCGGCCTAGGTTCCGCGGCCTGCCTTCCCGGGTAGGCCACGTTGATACCGCTGGTGAAAGAAAATTAGGATTTTTATAAACCATTAATAGGTATAGTACGACCAAACATCAATGTATGGAAATCTGTCTTTCTTCAATATAACAGTCTTAAGGTGATCCTCGGACTTTAGTCATCGTCGTCAGCCCATTTAAGTCCCCACTGCTGGGGCACGGGCCTCCCTCAATCACGTGAGGGGTAATTGCCATACTCACCACGCTTACCAGACGGGTTGGCGAGGGTTTTGATATAAATGCAGAGTTTTCCTTCTCTGGGTGCTGATGATCATGCCAGCAGCTTTACCTTAGTCGCCTTTTACGACACCTCGGTAAGAGTGAGGGTGGCCTATTCTACTCTGCCGGGGACCACTCAGCGGACTTAAGTACATTTTTGGTTCAAATACGAAAGTGTCAGTAATTGAAAATTGTTTTTGCTGTATTCTAGTAGGATTTGTCTGATTCTGTGTGGACGAAAATAATTTTAATAAAACCAAAGTTGTGGTAAAAGAATTTTTTATTTTATTTAAAACTTTATTGCACAAATTTTGATACAATTGGTGAACTTAATGCCAAGAGGCATTCCTGTCAACCTTTGGGTCATGTAAAAAGTGCAGTGGTGCGGCAAAAGGAAAACTTGTATAGTAACGCAAGGAAAAAAACATTTAATATAAAATAAATACATGACACACATACATGTATAAATACATATATAAAAACAATGAAATAAATATGTTATTTATTTATTTTATTTATTTATATAATTAAACTGGAAGAACCCAATTACATAATTATGCAATACAAACCTTTAACAGCTATTATATTATTAATAAGTACATTATAAAAAATACAACATATAGCGGTAAACAAACAAGTAAAATACATAAGAAAAAAATAAATATGTACTACATTTAATATGTTATTTATATACATACATACATATGAAAGATAAGGAGGGAATATACCCTAGGCTATTGGGCCACTTTTACAGATTTTTTGATATCTCGAAATTTTAAGAGTAATAAATACCGAAATGGATCAGTTTTACACTTACAAATCCTTTTGCCGGCGCTAGTAGTTCGTAACTTTTTCAAGTAAAGACATTGGATATGGAGGAATGGAGAGAATTGGGGGAGGTCTTTGCCCAGCAGTGGGACTCTACAGACTAAATAAAAAAAAAACCGAAATAAGTGTAAATCGCAGGTGAAACCGCGTAGCTCATTTTTATGTACTCACATTCACTATCCTCGCTGCCGCTGGACTTGGGCCGCGGGGAGTCCGCCACCTGCGTGTTGAGCTCCGGCACCACGCGGCGGGGCTTCGCCCCCGGCTTCCGGCGGGCTGTAGACAAGAGCAATTCAATTAAATGATATTAAATTTAAGTACTTTTATAAAATTGAAAAGACCGTGAATGGGCTGACTCGACCGGAGTGATACCACGGGCTCACTGAAAACAGGAGTTGAGCGGAGCGTGCGCTGTGTTTGGTCGAGTAAGTTTGGGTAGCGGAGGTCCATTCTTTTTTTTAATGATATAGGTGGCAGACGAGCCCACGGATCACCGCCGCCCATGGACACATGCAACACCAGTGGTGACACAAGTGCGCTGCTTATCTTTTAACCCCCTTCCCTTGGATTGGGCCTCCGGTACCCTCACTCACGCAGATAAACATTCGCGGACAATTTTACCCCTGTGACCTGATGGATCAGTTTTACACTCATAAATCCTTTTACCGGCGCTAGTAGTTCGTAACTTTTTCATTATTGTTACTCCTTGTACCCTTGAGGTTTACCTTTTGTTAGTATAAAGTAGACATATGTAACTCTTTACTGAAACGACTCAGTGATCCGACTCAGCCAAATGATACACTGTTCCGAATCTCTAATGTTTGCTCTGAATGTATCATTCGACTCAAATGGATCTAGAGTCCGAGTGAACCGAATGATCCAAATGAGCTGAATGGTCCGAATAAGCCGAATGAGCGAAAGAGTAAGCTGTGGGATATTCGGGGTGAATAGGTAGCCGTCTTTATATGTATTACGCAGCGAAGAGATAGGTAAGTACGAGTATATTACATGGCAAAACAGAAGGGGATCGATTATGACGACCCGTTTGGAACAGTGGTAGTGAACGCTGCCTTTGATCCAAGGGTTGCGGGTTCGATCCCCGCACAGTGCAAACATTTGTGTGTATGAACATGTCTGTTTGTATTGGTCTGGGTGTTTGTATGTATTATAAGTATGTATTTACAAAAGAAAAGTATTATATGTATATATTTGTAATTCCGCTGTTGATTCTGGTATCCGTAACACAGGTGCTTGAGCTACCTATCTCGGAGTCAGATCAATGTATGTGACGTTGTGAAATATTTATTTATTTATTATTCATTCGTAACAAAATCAATTAATCACGGATCTATATGAGAGTCGATGTTCCAAATGAAGATCACTGTTCCACATCTTTGCACTGATCCAGATGCAAATGATCCAATCTTTTGAAAGATACGTATTTGCCAGGTCTAGTATGATGAACTTTTTTACCCCTGTGACCTCAAGGGTCAGTTTTACACTCACATATTCTATCATTACCGGAGCTAGCGCTGAGAGAGCTGCTCAGCGAAGTCAGCCTCGACAGCGCATCTGATGCTTGCGTGCTCGCTGCGAACAAAAAACAACTTTATTAGAAGGGACGAAAAAATATATTAATTTGAATATCAGGTAAAAGACGAGATCTTGCAAGCCAAGCAAGATCCACTTTTGATTCCACTGATTTTAGATATCAGAAGGGCTCATCTTCTGGAAAGTTCGTGCTAGAACTTTCTAAAAGATTCGTAGCGTATGCGTATCGTAAGCAATTTGTATGAAAAATTGAACAGCTCCCTCTATTGTAAGTAACCATAACTAAAACTGACAGCACAAGCGTCTGACAGGATAACATTAAAAGAATAAGGGGTTTTCGCATGTGAAAAATCCGCTAGATGGAGTACTATAGGAGTGAGGTCCATATACAATGTGATTGGTTATTTTTAAACGTGATCTGTCAAAATGACAATTTGACAAACTAAACAACCAATGCGGTTGATGTTGGACCTCAAAAAAATCAAAATCAAATAATTATTTATTTGCATAGGCTTGTACACAGCACTTACAAATCGTCATACATTTAAATGATTTAAAACTATTTATAAGTACTTATGTAATAATTTACATGTTAATACATATATATGTTGATACATAAAATATACAAAAAAAAGTAAATAAACATAATGCGATTCTACCACCGGCTCGGAAAGTTGTTTCTGGTCGAGAAGATCCGGCAAGAAACTCGCCAGTTACTCTTTTTAATCGCCAACTTTTTTACAATGGTTTATTATCCTCATACCAAGTCATACAGTCTAATGCAACACAAAATAGAATGAAGCAAATTAAAAGCTAAATATGAGGTAAGAGTATAATCAGCCCCTGTGTCTAGCATTTGTGGATTATGAGAAAGCCTTTGACTCGGTTGAAATCTGGTCTGTTCTGAAGTCCCTGCAGCGATGCCAAGTCGATTGGCGATATATCCAGGTGATGAGATGTCTCTATGATGCCGCTACTATGTCCGTCCAAATACAGAATCAGCAAACAAGTCCAATACCATTGCATCGAGGAGTGAGACAAGGGGACGTCATCTCCCCGAAATTGTTCACAAATGCAATGGAGGATATATTCAAGACGCTGAACTGGAAGAGACGTGGCATCAACATCAATGGCGAATACATCTCTCACCTGCGATTTGCTGACGACATCGTCATAATGGCAGAAACGCTGCAGGACCTACAACAGATGCTGAATGACCTGGCTGACTCTTCTAAATGCATCGGCCTACGGTTGAACTTGGACAAAACCAAGGTCATGTTCAATGAACATGTTCTACCGGAACCGATTGCAATTCACGGTGCCGTCCTCGAGGTTGTTCAAAAATACGTATACCTCAGGCAGACTTTGCAATTGGGTAAAAACAACCTCGAGGATGAGGTGAATAGGAGAATCCAGTTGGGTTGGGCAGCATTTGGAAAACTACGTCGTGTCTTCGTATCGTCGATACCACAGTGCCTAAAGACAAAAGTCTTCAATCAGTGCGTCCTATATATAAAGATACACGGGACAAAACGCGGTTATTATTATATGTAAGTACATACTCGTAGTAGCATATACTCAAAGCTTAACGTTTCGACAGCGTTACAACGGCCGTGATCACAAGCGAACTGGAGGTGCGCGGCGTCGTCTACGTCCGGCTTGTAAATCTTCGGATACCCTCTCATACGATGATTCACAAGCCACGACCGTTTTAACAAGTATTATAAATAGTTTAACAGAGAAAGGAAATCGTGAAATTATCTTTTTTGTCTTTATTAACATTAAATTAAATTAAATTTTAAAAAGTTAAGATATTTTACACTTTTTACAATTTTTAACAACTTTATTATATAATATCATATTTTGCCGCCACAAATTTTCTGCTTCGCCCAATGGTTGACTAGTAGAGAATGCTGTAAGGCATTAAGTCCGCCAATTGTACTTTTTTTTTTTTACTTCGTGCAATAAAGAATAAATAAATAAATATAGAACGATTGATAAATTCAATGACCGTTGTTACAACCTTACGTTGTCGAATTTTGTTAAAGTGTCAAATGTGGCCTTTTATTTTGGCCCAACTATAAAAACCGCTAGAAACTAACTTAAAACCTATGAATGGCATCAGCCCATGCAGGGTGTTCGACTCCTGCCGCCAGAGTCTTCGCCGACATAGTTGGCCACAAAACCAAACGTCAAAATGAACGGTATGATACATATCATACCGTGCAACCAAAGTGTCAAATAAAATTATATATACATATATATAATTTTATTTGACACTTTGGTTGCATGGCCGTCACCTCTTGCCAGAGCCTCGCTCTCCTCTACCATGGTGACCACTGAAAATCAACGTCGTGGCGATTACTATCACCAAGGCACATGCTGAGTGGAAGCCTATTTGGCACACTATTTTAATTTTAATTTTAGTTGTTTAGTTTTATTTTAAGTTTGAATTGTAATCTCTTTTGTGTCAAATAAATGTTTTTTCTTTTTTTCTTTCTAAAATGTATTAAATACGTCAACGTAGACGAGCGCTAGCGCCACGCCCACAATCTTTGCTTGAAGAGATATAAAGCATAATACATACGAGGCGTAGGTTTCAAGGAGAGGTTGAGAGGGGCATCTTCATCCATCGAGGACTTGACCCCCAGGTCTAACGGCGTGTCGTCTGCCGACGACGCCGACTTCGTGCTGAGGTTCAGACCTGCATCTGTAACAAAACGTAAAAAATATTTTTTTAAGTGATCGTTAAGCGGTAGACGAGCAGACGGATCACTTGATGGTGAGCGATTGCCGCCGCCCATGGACACTCGCGACACCAGTGGAGTCACAAGTGCTTTAAATCCTTTCCCCTGGATGGGGCCGCCGGTATCCTCACTCACGCAGCGAAACATAGCACAGTGCTGCTTCACGCCGGTTTTCTGTGAGGACTGAGTGTGACTTCATCCCTCATCCTCATCATAGCGTGTGAATTCCCGGTTGCAGTCCAAAGTTGTCGCTCTGGAGCCCGGGGTACGCTTGGACCAAGTTTCTTGATTTGGGGAGTCTGGTAATTACAATGAAGCGACTGCCTTCTGACCTACGCAAACCTTTAACAGGTTCCATATAAAATCGATCAATTTTTTAATAGGCCGGCTCTACCGGCGAAACCTCACAGAAAACAGGCATGAAGCAACGCCTGCGTTGCATTTCGCCGAGTGAGTGTGGGTACCGGACGCCCAATTGGGGAAGAAAGGAGAGTTAATTTGTGACTCCACTGGTGTTGCAGGTAGGGTTGCCAGGTGTGTCGCGAAAAAATACCGAACAACCCAAACCTGGTAGTATACTGGATCGCAAAAAAATAAAATTATATTGTTCTATACGCTATGACTAAATTTTGACAATTGTGTAATGTAATTATGAAATTAATCTTGTTTATTAACGTTATCTTATCCTCAATATGACCTATGGTTGAAATAAATGAATTCTATTCTATTCTATTCTATTCTATGACCATTTATTTATATTTTACCGGACAAGCCTAAAAATACCGAACTGTACGCTTTTAAATACCGGACCGAATACTTTTTGACCGCAAATTGTTAAGCCTTGAACACAGGCGTAAGGTAGCGTGTCTTTCGGTCTTTTACAGGTTGCATTTCGGAGAGTGTGCGAAGGAATTACATGATCTAATTCCACCGGCCCTCTTTCATCATTGCGACACAAGACGGAGAAGGGGTTACCACCCTTATGTGGTAGAAATACCGGCAACACGTACCAAACGGTTCAAATGTACATTCATGTTGCGTACAGCTAAGGAATGGAACTCTCTGACGGAAGATGTGTTCCCTGAACGCTATGATCTGAACTTATTCAAGAAAAGAGTGAATAGGCTGTTACTAGACAGGCATGATCCATCCTCGGCCACATCATCACTTACCATGAGGTGAGATTGTGGCCAAATGTCTGGCTATTCTAATAATAAAAAAAAACTGGCAACCCTAGTTGCGGCTGTCTATGGGCAGCGACAATCGTTTACCATTAGGTGATTCGTCTGCTCCCCTGCCACGATAAAAAAATGGTCAGGTCTGCAGGAATGCACCCGGAAAACATGGGTGGTCCAAGATTTGGATTCATGTATATATGGTAGTTTAATTCATCATCATCATCATTTCAGCCAATAGACGTCCACAGCAGGACATAGGCCTCCCCCAATGTTCTCCACACAGATCGGTCCTGTGCCGCCCGCATCCAATGGATTCCCGCGACCCTCACCAGATCGTCGGTCCGCCTTGTGGTACATAGTTAAATGTTTTTATGCGTATTCACCTGTAGCATTCGTAGAGCCAGCCAGTTGCCTTTCCAAAGCTGCAAGACTGACGCCGCTTTGACTAGCGATTGTCTGAAGAAGCTCTCTCGATATACCTGTATAAAAAAATAAAAATGAAAAAATCATATAATCCACAAAACATAAGTAAGTATGTAAAAACGGGATGTCACTAATCTAACTATAATAAACTAGCTGACCCGACAAACTTCGTCCTGTCAAAAAAAATTGTAATGTGGCAACAAATATGAACTTTATATAATAGCAATAAAACTCAAATTGATTCTACGTTTTAGTTAGAAAACGTTTGTATGTGAAAAAGAAAAGGGCTGTTTTTAGGGTTTTTCCGAAAATTATTCGATTTTTTCTCGCCGTAACAACCATCCTTGGACTTCAACGAACATTTTAAAAAAAGAATTGGCCAAATTGGTCCAGGCGTTGTTGAGTTATGCGCTTACCAACACATTTTGCGATTCATTTTTATATTATAGATTAAGTTGAAGATTTAAAAAACCCCCCACGGCGGCCATTTTGGATTTGAAACCTATTATTCAACCGGGAAATGTTTCGGGATGAAACTCGACTTCGTATTCTGTACTATGATAATTGCTGTAATAATCCGCCTGTGAGAGGAAGTAAAGTCAAGATAACGGATGACCTCATCATCTTAGCAGATGTCTTTTTATTTTTAGTATGTATTTTAGCAGGCAATACTTTTGAGTTCTTAACAATACAATTACCAGTTAAAAGTAAAATTTGTTTAATGACGACCCGATTGGAACAGTGGTAGTGAACACTGGCTTTGGTCCAAGGGGTTAGATCCCCGCACAGTACAAAAATTTGTGTGCATGAACATGTCTGTTTGTATTGGTCTGGGTGTTTCCTATGTAATTATAAGTATGTATTATTGACTGCCTCGGTGGCGCAGTGGTTAGTGGGTCGCACTTTAAAGCGACGGCTGCGCATGAGGTCCCGGGTTCGATCCCCGGGTCGGGCAAAATATTTGTACCTAAGTTTTCGGTAAGAAATTCTTAGCGGCAGCCTGGAGTCTGGAAGTTGGCGGTCTTGTACCCCCGTGCCTCGGAAAGCACGTTAAGCTGTTGGTCCTGCGCCCGATCCTTCTCCGGTCGTGTCACAGTAGTGTCCCATCGGAATATGAGGGTGAATGAATAGAGAGTGCACTTGTGTTTGCGCACACACTTGAGCACTATAATATATCCTGCGTACGTGGCTGATCGTTGAGATTGGCCGCCGTAGCCGTAATCGGTTGGAGGATATTATAAGTATGTATTTACAAAAGTATCAATTTGTAATCCCACTGTTGATTCTGATATCCGTAACACAGGTGCTTGAGCTACCTATCTCGGAGTCAGATCAATGTATGTGATGTTGTGAAATATTTATTTATTATTATATTCTAATCTAGTAACATTTTGTTCGTACCTGCGTAATCGGATAGGTTGGGGGGCGGAGTGCCCGAGAGGGAGTTGTGTCCCCGCTCGGGTTTGTTCGGCAACCGAATCACCTCCACAGACGAGCGGGAGGTGCCGTAGTCATCCTGCAATACAGTCGTTGCTTTTCATCATTTGCGACCTCGATGGCCCAGTGGCTGAGGTGTTTACGTCAGGGTCATTTCACTTAGCACTTTGTTCCTTAGTATGGGAAAAATAGTTCAGCGTTTTTAGAGCTTGTAAAATGCAGAATCACATAAAGATAAAGATAAAAAATTCTTTATTTAATTTAGGTCCACACAGAACACTTATGAATGTCAAAATAGGTAATATGTACCGCTGGTTCGGAATGTCGATTTCTACTGAGAAGTCACCAGCAAGAAACTCAGTAGTTACTCTTTTCAAATATTGATGATGTTACACAGTTTCAATTGAGAAGAGAATAAAAAAATGCAATTATGAAAGTTAATAATCTATTATGAATAAGAATTCAAAAGATTAATCAATTAACATGACCAAGAATCCTTATCATTAAAATAGTCTTGTACACTATAGATATACACAGCTTTAAAAAGCAAACTAGCAGGTGGTTCGGGGATGTTTCGGTAGATGACACTATCACAATTTTCACATCGCGTTAGTAAAGCGTTCCGAAACAATGACAATGAATGCCGATTAGTCATTTGAAAAAAGTACGCGAAAGGTGACGTGCATTAATTAAAAGTTGACGAACAGGGCATATTAAGTTCAAATCGATGACACCAAATGGCAGCACCGTCTATGTGGCAGTAACTATAGGTGACAACACTTTGTATTGACTTCTCCATCTAGCGTGTAATTCCCGGTTGCGTCCAAAGCCGTGGCTTTGGAGCCCCTGGGCTCCAAAGCCACGGCTTTGGACGCATAAACCATGATTCAGGATTAATACGCATAAACCATGATTCAGGATTAGCGGATTCTGGTACTTTGCATGATTATTAAGGTGACGGGTAGGGCACACTAGCGACGCCAAACGATTTTAATTTCTAGCTTCTACACCGGATCTATTTTAAACAATTTCGGGGTCAAAACCTCACGGAAAACACTAATACTATTTATTAAATAACCATGCACAAATGTTGGGTCCAACGCGTACCCAAAAAATTGACTCACGCCAAAAGCGGCCACTTTTCAACATTTCCAACATTTGTGCATGGTTATTTAATAAATAGTATTAGTGTTTGCTGAGAGGTTGTTTAAAGTAGATCCGGTGTAGTAGCTAAAACTAAAATCGTTTGGCGTCGCTAGTGTGCCCTACCCGTCACCTTAAATAAATAGTATAGGAGTTAAACGCCCTGTTGGTCTAGCGGTTTAAATACCGGGGCGTGATCTTGGGCTCCTGGGTTCGACTCCCGGGTCGAACCAAACGTATGTTTCGAATTTTTCGAACACTGCTCGGGTTTGTGATCATTAATCCGCATTAGGCAAGCGTGGTGATTAAGCCTAATAGCATCATAGTAGCGATGACTTGATTTCTATGATGTAGGCCTTTGCCCTGCAGTGGGAAAGATTACGGCTGATACTTTACTTTACTTTTTAGTCTATCTTTTTCGGATCTATTTTTATCCGGATTTCTTGCTAACAATTTAAATCGATTGGCGTCGCTAGTGCGCCTTACAACCTAAATGAAAATAATATTTGAAGGGTTTACCACTTTCTGCCTCTTGCTTGGTACCGGAGTACTCCTGTCACCAGAGGACGGGTGGACAGACACCTGTGGGGGGTCTAGTGAGATCGTCTTCTTCCGGCCTCGATTCGTCGTGCCTGGTGGGGCCTGGTACCAGAAAAAAGAACAGTTAAGTATCTTAGTTAAAACTTTGCGTGCGGATGGGTCAAAACATAAGTAAACACCCATCCAGACATTCGTGTTTATGCTTGGTGTTTGCTAAGCTTGTGGCGGCACTTTTATACAACAAGTAAACACTAGTTTACACAAAAACTAATCCAATCAGGGTCAGCTTCTTCGGTAAACTGTAATCCTTTTCCACTTCCTAATATGAAACCTAATACATAGAAAAAAAAATGTCTGTTCGTTGAGATTGGCCGCCTTAGCCGAAATCGGTTGGAGGATTTTATTATATTATTATTACAATCTTGTCATATTGTACAAAAAATGTATTATAAATCTTAATATGAAATCATTATAACACAACATTTTTTTGCAATCTATTCTTTACACACAATCCTTGTTGTATTTTTGGCCCAGAGCAAAGCAAACTTAACAATAAATAGTCGACGTCTCTAAGGTTTTCGATCGCTCAGCAGTATGGTGGAGATTTACAGGGTGATTAAAAGGCCGTGGCTACAATATTCTATATCTTCTAAATATTCATCGAAAATTAAGTTCACCATTTGCTTGGATTGTTATAACAACATTTACCTTGGGCCCAGCAAGCGAGGAGGTGTATTTGATGATCTCGGTGTCAGGCGGCAGTCTCACTCCGCCCAACACTGAGGCCGGGTCACTGGAACAAGGAAATTATACAATCATACACATGTACAGCCACATCACTACGTGGTATAAAATTATACAATCATACACATGTACAGCCACATTACTAGGTGGTATAAAATTATACAATCATACACATGTATAGCCACATCACTACCTGGTATTCAATTATACAATCATACACATGTACAGCCACATCACTACGTGATATAAAATTATACAATCATACACATGTACAGCCACATTACTAGGTGGTATAAAATTATACAATCATACACATGTACAGCCACATCACTTCGTGGTATAAAACAAAGTCACTTTCGCTATACAGATTTTGATGCGGTTTTAAAGAATAATTCAAGAGAAGGGTTTATACATTTGTAAGTTTAATTATATTTGTAATTTTAATCATTGATCAGGCAGGTGCCATAGTCCCTCCATAGTCCTGGCTACCCAATCTACAAACACCCAACCCATTAGCCCGGTTTCTCTATTATGTTTCTTTCAATAGTCCTACACCAAACGGAGACTGTTCTTGCCTATGCTCGCATAGTGTATACAGGGATAGTGGCCGAATGGTGACTCTTCACTTTTAGAGGAAATAGACAACATTTCAAAATTGCTGAGCTATGAAACAAAAAATACCAATTCTTTATTTACTTTTCCGCTTCTCGACTATATATTTTTTTATTTTTTATTTTGCTTATTTACTGAGAAAAATTAAAAACTAAAATACGTAAGATGACGTCATCGGACGGCAAAATGTAAAATATTTCTTTGCTTAGCACATTATATTTATATATTTACAAAATGCCAAACCCATGACATGCAACTGTCAAAAAAAGAAAACTTGTCAACGTTGAATGAACGAATGGCGTTGACAATGTTGACACTAGTATTCTTTACCTTTGACAGTAGTACCTGTACGAGCTACTCGTACAGTGCAACTCAGCAGCGACCTACATGCAGAGCGCCTGACCGATGGACCGTCTTCGTGCACCGTCGGCACTCTACACCGACGACACACCAACAAATACCTTTCTATGTAGCAATAATGTAAACCATGTATATAAACCATTAAGATTATACCAATAAACCGATTTCAACCGTCTGTGTTGGGTCTCATTTCTCCCGCTGCGGCCAAGACACCTTTAGCCGTCACTATGATCAGTCGAGTGAGCCTGCTCGACTGGCAGCGGTTCCCCTCCTACCTACCGTCCTGATTCTTCCCGCTTGCTACCCTGGGCGACCCGGGAGCAAGCTCCCATCACCTTATCTATATAAGTATTTATTCCCATGGATAGGCAGGGCTAGGGCTCTAGGGACTTAGTGTCTTAGACAAAGGGGCTCTAGGCTCACTAGAGAGTTAGGTTCCCTTCCTTTCCTTATATTCTGTTCGCCGGGACGCGGTGCCTTACAACTATCAATTCCCGCCCGTACATATGGTCCTTCGAGCCGGATTTATTAAAACAAAGGAATATCGCTGTATTCAGCCGTCCGATGACGTCATTTGGCGCTTACGTCTATTAAGGGTCTGTTCATTTTATGTCTATTTTCATATAAAAAAACAATATGGACATGTTAAAAATATGAAATGTTGTCCATTGTCTATAGAAAGACCTCTACGTGCTGGCTTCGACTCCACTCATGCTATCCAAAAATCCGGGACGTAATTTCCCGAGGTTATGGTTCGAAAGACAAACATAATTCATGCATAATATTGCACCCGTGCGAAGACAGGGAGGGTCGCTAATACAATTATAAAATTGTCGTATATGCGTAAGTATAACAATTGACTTACCCTCCTTCCAAAGCCGCACTTAAAGAAAAAAATTAAAGGTTAAATTTTATTCTGGACAATTTCTCAAACTTTATCCGAGAATAAATGTATGGTATAAGGCTGTCAAACAATACCTACGATTCTCGGATAAAAATTGACCGAATCTGGCCGTGATCAAGTATTTTCAAAAAGGATAAAAAAAGGAGTAAATCTATCCGAAAGTCCTCAAAAGGAGCATGAAAATTAGGTGCGGCGGTTATTGAAAATGTGGCAGGGCTTGGCACGTCACTACCGTGCCCCCAGATAGGTAGGAGCCGAAAAACAAGGATCACGGATTCGATTCTCACACAAACACATTTTTTTATATAGGCTCTTCTCAGCCTGATGGTAAGCAAGAGAAGAGCCCACGTTGCAATTACAACAGACGCGATGTCAGGCATCACGTCCGTTGGCACCGCCATACTGGCCCACGATGCATCTTCAAGCTTCGTTTGAAGGAATCCATATTGTAGGAAGGAGGAAATACATGCGCCGGCAACGAGTTCCATTTCTTGACGGTGCGGCAGAAATAGGAACTGCCAATTTTTTTAGTTTTAATAATGTTTTCCACTGTGAAGCGGTGACAGCGTTGTCCGGCGCGTGTAGTTCTGTGACGGAATAGGGCAGGTGGGATGAGGGAGAAAAGCTCTACAGAGCATTCACCGTGATATAGACGGTAAAAGAAGCTAAGCGACCCGATGTCTCTACGTAGTTGAAGAATGTTTCTTTATGAGACCATTTACATTGTCTTTTCCTATGTGTATGTGACGGTATTATATTTTTAGTGGGGCGCCCTTACTTTCTTTGTTTCGGCTCCTAATGTATTAATTTCAAGGTGCACCAATAGATGGCGTTGGGTATCAATTGCATCACGCAAAGCTGTCAATTGGTCGTTCAATGGGAGCTATCGCGTGCGAAAAATCCGCAAGATGGCGTACAATAAATAGGCATGAGGTCCATCTAGAAGGTGAATGGGTATTGTTAGACATGATATGTCAAATTGTCAATTAACGAATAAATCAGCCAATCATATAGATATACTATTCTGTGATCATACGTGTTAAGACAATGGTTTGTGTTAACACGTATGATCACAGAATAGGTAATACTTAAGGGTGTGAACATATATCGTGTAAGGACTTCACTGCCAAAATATAGGCATCATCTGAGCGAAAAAAAAGATCAGCTGTTCCATACATTATTGACGAGCGGATATTCTCCCTCTGGTCACGTAGTCCTACTGCCTTTGTCCTACCGATCGGACTTGACCACATAAACTTTTAGAGGAAATAGACAAAATTTCAAAATTGCTGAGCTATGAAACAAAAAATACCAATTCTTTATTTACTTTTCCGCTTCTCGAATATATATTTATTTATTTTTTATTTTGCTTATTTACTGAGAAAAAAATTAAAAACTAAAATACGTAAGATGACTGTCATCGGACGGCAGAATGTAAAATATTTCTTTGCTTAGCACATTATATTTTTAAATTTACGAAATGCCAAACCCATGACATGCAACTGTCAAAAAAATAAATCTTGTCAACGTTGAATGAACGAATGACGTTGACAATGTTGACACTAGTATTCTTTACCTTTGACAGTAGTACCTTTTTTTTACGGTTCCGGTTTTAAGAAAATGAGTTCATGTGGTCCGAACGGTTAAACGAAGCGGAATTACAAGTCCTTGTAATCCGTTTTTTTTTTAATGAAATGTAGGCTAACCCTTGGCCACAATCTCACCTGATGGAAAGTGACGATGAGGTCTAGGATGTAACGCGTTCGCCTAGAAGATGCCTGTTCATTCTTGCCTTAAAGATGTCCAGATGGTAATGGTTCGGAAAAACATTATGATTAATCGAACCCACCGGAAAAAAAGGTCACGTGGTGCGACCGGGAGGACAAAGCCAGACAGCAAGGCGGACCACGTGGCCAGAGGGGATATTCTATTTAGTATGATGCTTATATTTTGGTATATGCTCACACCCTTAAGGTGACGGGTAGAGCACACTAGCGACGCCAATCGATTTTCATTTTTAGCTACTAAACCGGATCTATTTTAAACAATTTCGAGGTAACAACCTTTCGGCAAACACTTACACTATTTATTAAATAACCATACACAAATGTTGGGTCCGTTTTTGTATGCGAAAAATTGATTCACGCTAAAAGTGGCCGCTTTTGGCGGTAATAAATTTTTCGCCCACGCGTACGCGACCCAACATTTGTGACATGGTTATTTAATAAATAGTATAAGTGTTTGCTGAGAGGTTGTAACCCCGAAATTGTTTAAAATAGATCCGGTTTAGTAGCTAACAATTAAAATGGAATGGTGTCGCTAGTAAGGCTACCCGTCGCCCTAAGTATTATTGCTTCTTTTTTTTATACGTTGTAGAGTCACCGTGGCTTGTGGGAAAGAGAAGGCTCACTTACAGCCATATAAGTAAATCATCATCATCATCATCAGCCCATTTAAGTCCCTACTGCTGGGGCACGGGCCTCCCTCAATCACATGAGGGGTAATTGCCATACTCACCACGCTTGGCAGACGGGTTGGCGAGGGTTTTGATATAAATGCAGAGTTTTCCTTCTCTGGGTGCTGATGATCATGCCAGCAGTTTTACCTAAGTCGCCTTTTACGACACCTCGGTAAGAGTGAGGGTACGCCGTGTGGTCTCGGCAGAGTAGAATAGGCCACCCTCACTCTTACCGAGGTGTCGTATAAGTAAATAGTAAAGTTTAGAGTACCTGAGTAAATTATGCGGCAAGCCAGTGAGGGAGTCGATCCCTCCGTGGCGGTCCTTCTCGGAGCCCGGCATGCCAAACGGGTACAGCGGGGACATGTTCTGCAACGATAACACGAGGAAATGTCTTCAATTATGGCCTGAACTGATTCGAGGAAAGGATGCTACGGGTTCCATTGATCCTTTTAGGGATTTAACGTAAAACTTTCCTTCCTTGCACGAGGAGTTTCTACTATTTTAAAGTTAGAGTCCAAGCCTCACAGCCGTACATCAGTATAGGTCTAATTACTATTTTATATATGCGCCATTTCGTACTTCTGCTGAGAAGCTTGCGACGATAATACTTTATGTAGGCCTGTACTACATCCTAGTGTTATGGATTTAGGACCTAACAGTTAAAAAAAAAATCGGTGAAAAAATACCGCCTTCAAAAACCACGAACTAAAAAGTGTAAAATAATATTTCTAACACTTTATACACTTCAAATAACATTTTATAACAGTACACTCGAGAAAAGGTTTTACCGAAGTCGACGCCTAATACTATCTTGTAATTTAATATAATATTCAATTATTCAAAAAATTTTTTTTCAAGCTTTTTAGTGTCTCATTTTTTGGCAGTGTCTGTCTGTCTATGGCATCGTAGCTTCCGAACAAATGAACCGATTTTGATTTTGTTTTTTTTGTTTGAAAGATGAATAAGGAGGGAGTGTTCTTGGCTATGTTGGATAAACATCGATTCAAGATGGCCGCCGTCACAAAGATTCGGATTTTATGTTTTAACACAAATCCCACAATATGGGTATCATATAAAAGGGCTTGAGTAGCAGAATATATTAATTGTGAAAAATTTTCAAATCCAAGATGGCCGCCGTCAGAAAATAACGAATAACCTATTTGTTGTTCCAACTGCCTCAATATAGGTATCAAATGAAAGAGCTTTAGTTGTGTCGGGGGTTTTTAAATATTCAATTTAATTTTTAAGTTTCCGATATTTTCGGCACTTTTTATACGGC